>JAGIQG010000002.1:109426591-110075891 GCA_024679065.1 Sphyrna mokarran
GTGCTTTAAACTGTCACCAGCTGCTCTTTTTCCTTCTTTAAACTGTCACCGCTCGGCGTTTCTCCCATTCTTTAAAACTTCCACCGCTCTGTTTCCATTCTTTAAACTGTCACCCGAGAAGCTCTGTTTTCCTATTCTTAAACTGTCACCGACTCTGTGTTTCCCATTCTTTAAACTGTCACCAGAGACTCGCTCTGTGTTTTCGCAGTTACTTTAAACTATCACCCACAACCACATCTGTTTCACCGTTCTTTAACTGGCACCGCTCTGTTTTCCATTCTTAAACTGTCACCGCTCTGTTTTCCGTTCTTTAAACTGTCACCGCTCTGTTTCCCATTCTTTAAACTGTCACCACTCTGTTTTCCGTTCTTTAAACTGTCACCGCTCTGTTTCCCATTCTTTAAACTGTCGCCACTCTGTGTTTCCGTTCTTTAAACTGTCACCGCTCTGTTTTCCCACTCTTTAAACTGTCACTTCTCTGTGTTCCCATTCTTTAAACTGTCACCGCTCTGTGTTTCCGTTCTTTAAACTGTCACCACTCTGTTTCCCATTCTTTAAACTGTCACCGCTCTGTGTTCTCACTCTTTAAACTGTCACTTCTCTGTGTTCCCATTCTTTAAACTATCACCACTCCGTGTTTCCGTTCTTTAAACTGTCACCACTCTGTTTTCCGTTCTTTAAACTGTCACCGCTCTGTTTTCCGTTCTTTAAACTGTCGCCACTCTGTGTTTCCGTTCTTTAAACTGTCACCACTCTGTGTTTCCGTTCTTTAAACTGTCACCGCTCTGTTTTCCGTTCTTTAAACTGTCACCACTCTGTGTTTCCGTTCTTTAAACTGTCACCACTCTGTTTTCCGTTCTTTAAACTGTCACCGCTCTGTTTCCCATTCTTTAAACTGTCACCGCTCTGTGTTCCCATCTTTAAACTGTCCCACTCTGTGTTTCGTTCTTTAAACTGTCACCACTCTGTGTTTCCGTTCTTTAAACTGTCACCGCTCTGTTTTCCATTTTAAACTGTCACCGCTCTGTTTTCCATTCTTTAAACTGTCACCACTCTGTGTTTCCGTTCTTTAAACTGTCACCACTCTGTTTTCCGTTCTTAAACTGTCACCGCTCTGTTTCCCACTCTTTAAACTGTCACCGCTCTGTGTTTCCGTTCTTTAAACTGTCACCACTCTGTTTTCCGTTCTTTAAACTGTCACCGCTCTGTTTTCCATTCTTTAAACTGTCACCACTCTGTGTTTCCGTTCTTTAAACTGTCACCACTCTGTTTTCCGTTCTTTAAACTGTCACCGCTCTGTTTCCCACTCTTTAAACTGTCACCGCTCTGTGTTCCCACTCTTTAAACTGTCACTTCTCTGTGTTCCCATTCTTTAAACTGTCACCGCTCTTTGTTCCGTTCTTTAAACTGTCACCGCTCTGTTTTCCCACTCTTTAAACTGTCACCGCTCTGTGTTTCCGTTCTTTAAACTGTCGCCACTCTGTGTTTCCGTTCTTTAAACTGTCGCCACTCTGTGTTTCCGTTCTTTAAACTGTCACCACTCTGTTTTCCGTTCTTTAAACTGTCACCGCTCTGTTTCCCACTCTTTAAACTGTCACCGCTCTGTGTTCCCACTCTTTAAACTGTCACTTCTCTGTGTTCCCATTCTTTAAACTGTCACCGCTCTTTGTTCCGTTCTTTAAACTGTCACCGCTCTGTGTTTCCGTTCTTTAAACTGTCACCGCTCTGTGTTCCGTTCTTTAAACTGTCACCGCTCTGTTTTCCCACTCTTTAAACTGTCGCCACTCTGTGTTTCCGTTCTTTAAACTGTCCCCACTATGTGTTTCCGTTCTTTAAACTGTCCCCACTCTGTGTTTCCGTTCTTTAAACTGTCCCACTCTGTGTTTCGTTCCTTAAACTGTCCCCACTCTGTGTTTCCGTTCTTTAAACTGTCCCCACTCGTGTTTCCGTTCTTTAAACTGTCACCGCTCTGTGTTCCGTTCTTTAAACTGTCACCACTCTGTGTTTCCGTTCTTTAAACTGTCACCACTCTGTGTTTCCGTTCTTTAAACTGTCCCCACTCTGTGTTTCCGTTCTTTAAACTGTCCCCACTCTGTGTTCCGTTCTTTAAACTGTCACCGCTCTGTGTTTCCGTTCTTTAAACTGTCACCACTCTGTGTTTCCGTTCTTTAAACTGTCACCGCTCTGTGTTTCCGTTCTTTAAACTGTCACCACTCTGTGTTTCCGTTCTTTAAACTGTCCCCACTCTGTGTTTCCGTTCTTTAAACTGTCACCGCTCTGTGTTTCCGTTCTTTAAACTGTCACCACTCTGTGTTTCCGTTCTTTAAACTGTCACCACTCTGTGTTTCCGTTCTTTAAACTGTCCCCACTCTGTGTTTCCGTTCTTTAAACTGTCCCCGCTCTGTGTTTCCGTTCTTTAAACTGTCACCACTCTGTGTTTCCGTTCTTTAAACTGTCCCCACTCTGTGTTTCCGTTCTTTAAACTGTCACCACTCTGTGTTTCCGTTCTTTAAACTGTCACCACTCTGTGTTTCCGTTCTTTAAACTGTCACCACTCTGTGTTTCCGTTCTTTAAACTGTCCCACTCTGTGTTCCGTTCTTAAACTGTCACCGCTCTGTGTTTCCGTTCTTTAAACTGTCACCGCTCTGTGTTTCCGTTCTTTAAACTGTCACCGCTCTGTGTTCCTTCTTTAAACTGTCCCGCTCTGTGTTCCGTTCTTTAAACTGTCACCGCTCTGTGTTCCCACTCTTTAAACTGTCACCACTCTGTGTTTCCGTTCTTTAAACTGTCACCACTCTGTGTTTCCGTTCTTTAAACTGTCACCGCTCTGTGTTCCCATTCTTTAAACTGTCACCGCTCTGTGTTTCCGTTCTTTAAACTGTCACCACTCTGTGTTTCCGTTCTTAAACTGTCACCACTCTGTGTTTCCGTTCTTTAAACTGTCCCCTCTGTGTTTCCTTTTTTAAACTGTCCCCACTCTGTGTTTCCGTTCTTTAAACTGTCACCGCTCTGTTTTCCCATTCTTTAAACTGTCCCCACTCTGTGTTTCCGTTCTTTAAACTGTCACCGCTCTGTTTTCCCATTCTTTAAACTGTCCCCACTCTGTGTTTCCGTTCTTTAAACTGTCACCACTCTGTGTTTCCGTTCTTTAAACTGTCCCCACTCTGTGTTTCCGTTCTTTAAACTGTCCCCACTCTGTGTTTCCGTTCTTTAAACTGTCCCCACTCTGTGTTTCCGTTCTTTAAACTGTCCCCACTCTGTGTTTCCGTTCTTTAAACTGTCCCCACTCTGTGTTTCCGTTCTTTAAACTGTCCCCACTCTGTGTTTCCGTTCTTTAAACTGTCCCCACTCTGTGTTTCCGTTCTTTAAACTGTCCCCACTCTGTGTTTCCGTTCTTTAAACTGTCCCCACTCTGTGTTTCCGTTCTTTAAACTGTCACCACTCTGTGTTTCCGTTCTTTAAACTGTCACCGCTCTGTGTTTCCGTTCTTTAAACTGTCCCCACTCTGTGTTTCCGTTCTTTAAACTGTCACCACTCTGTGTTTCCGTTCTTTAAACTGTCCCCACTCTGTGTTTCCGTTCTTTAAACTGTCACCACTCTGTGTTTCCGTTCTTTAAACTGTCCCCACTCTGTGTTTCCGTTCTTTAAACTGTCACCACTCTGTGTTTCCGTCTTTAAACTGTCCCCACTCTGTTTTCCGTCTTAAACTGTCACCGCTCTGTTTTCCTTTTAAACTGTCACCCTCTGTGTTTCCGTTCTTTAAACTGTCACCATCTGTGTTTCCTCTTTAAACTGTCACCGCTTGTCCATCTTTAAACTGTCACACTCTGTGTTCGTTCTTTAAACTGTCACCACTCTGTTTTCCGTTCTTTAAACTGTCACCGCTCTGTTTCCCATTCTTTAAACTGTCACCGCTCTGTGTTTCCGTTCTTTAAACTGTCACCACTCTGTTTTCCGTTCTTTAAACTGTCACCGCTCTGTTTTCCATTCTTTAAACTGTCACCACTCTGTGTTTCCGTTCTTTAAACTGTCACCGCTCTGTTTCCCACTCTTTAAACTGTCACCGCTCTGTGTTCCCACTCTTTAAACTGTCACCTCTCTGTGTTCCCATTCTTTAAACTGTCACCGCTCTGTGTTCCGTTCTTTAAACTGTCACCGCTCTGTTTCCCATTCTTTAAACTGTCACCGCTCTGTGTTTCCGTTCTTTAAACTGTCACCACTCTGTGTTCCCATTCTTTAAACTGTCACCACTCTGTGTTTCCGTTCTTTAAACTGTCACCACTCTTGTTTCCTTCTTTAAACTGTCACCACTCTGTGTTCCATTCTTTAAACTGTCACCGCTCTGTGTTTCCATTCTTTAAACTGTCACCACTCTGTGTTCCCATTCTTTAAACTGTCACCGCTCTGTGTTTCCGTTCTTTAAACTGTCACCACTCTGTGTTTCCGTTCTTTAAACTGTCACCGCTCTGTGTTTCCATTCTTTAAACTGTCACCACTCTGTGTTTCCGTTCTTTAAACTGTCACCGCTCTGTTTCCCACTCTTTAAACTGTCACCGCTCTGTGTTCCCATTCTTTAAACTGTCACCGCTCTGTGTTTCCGTTCTTTAACTGTCCCACTCTGTGTTTCCGTTCTTTAAACTGTCACCACTCTGTGTTTCCATTCTTTAAACTGTCACACCCTTGTTCCGTTCTTTAAACTGTCACCGCTCTGTTTTCCACTCTTTAAACTGTCACCACTCTGGTTCCATTCTTTAAACTGTCCCCACTCTGTGTTTCCGTTCTTTAAACTGTCCCCACTCTGTGTTTCCGTTCTTTAAACTGTCACCGCTCTGTGTTCCATTCTTTAAACTGTCACCACTCTGTGTTTCCGTTCTTTAAACTGTCCCCACTCTGTGTTTCCGTTCTTTAAACTGTCACCACTCTGTGTTTCCGTTCTTTAAACTGTCACCACTCTGTGTTTCCGTTCTTTAAACTGTCACCACTCTGTGTTTCCGTTCTTTAAACTGTCACCGCTCTGTGTTTCCGTTCTTTAAACTGTCACCACTCTGTGTTCCCATTCTTTAAACTGTCGCCACTCTGTGTTTCCGTTCTTTAAACTGTCACCGCTCTGTGTTCGTTCTTTAAACTGTCACCACTCTGTGTTCCCATTCTTTAAATGTCCCACTCTGTGTTTCCGTTCTTTAAACTGTCACCACTCTGTGTTTCCGTCTTTAAACTGTCCCACTCTGTGTTCCCTTCTTAAACTGTCCCACTCTGTGTTCGTTCTTTAAACTGTCACCGCTCTGTGTTTCCCCCTCTGTTTCCATTCTTTAAACTGTCACCACTCTGTGTTTCCTTCTTAAACTGTCCCATCTGTTTTCCGTTCTTTAAACTGTCACCGCTCTGTGTTTCCGTTCTTTAAACTGTCACCACTCTGTGTTTCCGTTCTTTAAACTGTCACCACTCTGTGTTTCCATTCTTTAAACTGTCACCACTCTGTGTTCCCGTTCTTTAAACTGTCACCACTCTGTGTTTCCGTTCTTTAAACTGTCACCACTCTGTGTTTCCGTTCTTTAAACTGTCACCGCTCTGTGTTCCCATTCTTTAAACTGTCACCACTCTGTGTTTCCGTTCTTTAAACTGTCACCCTGTTTCTTTAAACTGTCACACTCTGTGTTTCCGTTCTTTAAACTGTCACCACTCTGTGTTTCCGTTCTTTAAACTGTCACCGCTCTGTGTTTCCGTTCTTTAAACTGTCACCACTCTGTGTTTCGTTCTTTAAACTGTCACCACTCTGTGTTTCCGTTCTTTAAACTGTCACCACTCTGTGTTTCCGTTCTTTAAACTGTCACCGCTCTGTGTTCCCATTCTTTAAACTGTCACCACTCTGTGTTTCCGTTCTTTAAACTGTCACCACTCTGTGTTTCCGTTCTTTAAACTGTCCCCACTCTGTGTTTCCGTTCTTTAAACTGTCACCAGCTCTGTTTCCCATTCTTAAACTGTCACCACTCTGTGTTTCCGTTCTTTAAACTGTCACCGCTCTGTGTTTCCGTTCTTTAAACTGTCACCACTCTGTGTTTCCGTTCTTTAAACTGTCACCACTCTGTGTTTCCGTTCTTTAAACTGTCACCACTCTGTGTTTCCGTTCTTTAAACTGTCACCGCTCTGTGTTTCCGTTCTTTAAACTGTCACCACTCTGTGTTTCCGTTCTTTAAACTGTCACCGCTCTGTGTTTCCGTTCTTTAAACTGTCACCACTCTGTGTTTCCGTTCTTTAAACTGTCCCCACTCTGTGTTTCCGTTCTTTAAACTGTCACCGCTCTGTTTTCCCGTTCTTTAAACTGTCACCACTCTGTGTTTCCGTTCTTTAAACTGTCCCCACTCTGTGTTTCCGTTCTTTAAACTGTCCCCACTCTGTGTTTCCGTTCTTTAAACTGTCACCACTCTGTGTTTCCGTTCTTTAAACTGTCCCCACTCTGTGTTTCCGTTCTTTAAACTGTCACCACTCTGTGTTTCCGTTCTTTAAACTGTCCCCCTCTGTGTTTCCGTTCTTTAAACTGTCAACGTCTGTTTTCCCATTCTTTAAACTGTCCCCACTCTGTGTTTCCGTTCTTTAAACTGTCCCCACTCTGTGTTTCCGTTCTTTAAACTGTCCCCACTCTGTGTTTCCGTTCTTTAAACTGTCCCCACTCTGTGTTTCCGTTCTTTAAACTGTCACCGCTCTGTGTTCCCGTTCTTTAAACTGTCACCACTCTGTGTTTCCGTTCTTTAAACTGTCACCGCTCTGTGTTTCCGTTCTTTAAACTGTCACCGCTCTCTGTTCCCATTCTTTAAACTGACACCACTCTGTGTTTCCGTTCTTTAAACTGTCACCGCTCTGTGTTTCCGTTCTTTAAACTGTCACCGCTCTGTGTTCTCACTCTTTAAACTGTCGCTGCTCTGTGTTCCACTCTTTAAACTGTCACCACTCTGTGTTTCCGTTCTTTAAACTGTCACCACTCTGTGTTTCCTTTTCTTTAAACTGTCACCTCTGTGTTTCCATTCTTTAAACTGTCACCACTCTGTGTTTCCGTTCTTTAAACTGTCACCACTCTGTGTTTCCTTTTCTTTAAACTGTCACCACTCTGTGTTTCCGTTCTTTAAACTGTCACCACTCTGTGTTTCCTTTTCTTTAAACTGTCACCACTCTGTGTTTCCTTTTCTTTAAACTGTCACCACTCTGTGTTTCCGTTCTTTAAACTGTCACCACTCTGTGTTTCCGTTCTTTAAACTGTCACCACTCTGTGTTTCCGTTCTTTAAACTGTCACCACTCTGTGTTTCCATTCTTTAAACTGTCACCACTCTGTGTTCCATTCTTTAAACTGTCACCACTCTGTGTTTCCATTCTTTAAACTGTCACCGCTCTGTGTTTCCATTCTTTAAACTGTCACCGCTCTGTGTTTCCATTCTTTAAACTGTCACCACTCTGTGTTTCCATTCTTTAAACTGTCACCGCTCTGTGTTTCCATTCTTTAAACTGTCACCACTCTGTGTTCCTTTTCTTTAAACTGTCACCACTCTGTGTTTCCATTCTTTAAACTGTCGCCACTCTGTGTTCCCACTCTTTAAACTGTCGCCACGCTGTGTTCTCACTCTTTAAACTGTCGCCACTCTGTGTTCCCACTCTTTAAACTGTCGCCGCTCTGTGTTACCCTCTTTAAACTGTCGCCGCTCTGTGTTACCCTCTTTAAACTGTTGACGCGCTGTGTTACCCTCTTTAAACTGTTGACGCGCTGTGTTACCCTCTTTAAACTGTCACTGCTCTGTGTTCAAGCTTATTAAACTTTCGCTGTCCTGTGTTCCTGATTTTTAATCTGTCACCACTCTGTGTTGCTGCTCTTTAAACTGTCTCTGCTCTGTGTTACGCTCTTTAATCTGGCACCGCTCTGCGCTCCGCTCTTTAAACTGACACTGCTCTGTGTTCCCTCTCTTTAATCTATCACTGCTCTGTGTTCTGCTCTTTAATCTGTTGCTACTCTGTGTTACGCTCTTTAATCTGTCACCGCTCTGCGCTCTGCTCTTTAAACTGTCACTGCTGTGTGTTCCCACTCTTTAATCTGTCACTGCTCTGTGTTCTGCTCTTTAATCTGTTGCCACTCTGTGTTCCACTCTTTAATCTGTCACCACTCTGTGTTCTGTTCTTTAATCTGTTGCTGCTCTGTGTTCCCGCTCTTTAATCTGTCACCATTCTATGTTCTGCTCATTAAACTGTTGCCACTCTGTGTTCCCACTCTTTAATCTGTCACCACTCTGTGTTCTGTTCTTTAATCTGTTGCCACTCTGTGTTCTGCTCTTTAATCTGTTGCCACTCTGTGTTCTGCTCTTTAATCTGTTGCCACTCTGTGTTCTGCTCTTTAAACTGTCGCCGTTCTGTGTTCCTACTCTTTAATCTGTCACCATTCTACGTTCTGCTCTTTAATCTGTTGCCACTCCATGTTCTGCTCTTTAAACTGTCGCCGTTCTGTGTTCCTACTCTTTAATCTGTCACCATTCTACATTCTGCTCTTTAATCTGTTGCCACTCTGTGTTCCCACTCTTTAAACTGTCGCCGTTCTGTGTTACCCTCTTTAAACTGTTGACGCGCTGTGTTATCCTCTTTAAACTGTCACCGCTCTGTGTTCAAGCTTATTAAACTTTCGCTGTCCTGTGTTCCTGATTTTTAATCTGTCACCACTCTGTGTTGCTGCTCTTTAAACTGTCTCTGCTCTGTGTTACGCTCTTTAATCTGTCACCGCTCTGCGCTCCGCTCTTTAAACTGACACTGCTCTGTGTTCCCTCTCTTTAATCTATCACTGCTCTGTGTTCCCTCTCTTTAATCTATCACTGCTCTGTGTTCTGCTCTTTAATCTGTCACTGCTCTGTGTTCTGCTCTTTAATCTGTTGCCACTCTGTGTTCCACTCTTTAATCTGTCACCACTCTGTGTTCTGTTCTTTAATCTGTTGCTGCTCTGTGTTCCCGCTCTTTATTCTGTCACCATTCTATGTTCTGCTCATTAAACTGTTGCCACTCTGTGTTCCCACTCTTTAATCTGTCACCACTCTGTGTTCTGCTCTTTAATCTGTTGCCACTCTGTGTTCTGCTCTTTAATCTGTTGCCACTCTGTGTTCTGCTCTTTAAACTGTCGCCGTTCTGTGTTCCTACTCTTTAATCTGTCACCATTCTATGTTCTGCTCTTTAATCTGTTGCCACTCTGTGTTCTGCTCTTTAATCTGTTGCCACTCTGTGTTCTGCTCTTTAAACTGTCGCCGTTCTGTGTTCCTACTCTTTAATCTGTCACCATTCTATGTTCTGCTCTTTAATCTGTTGCCACTCTGTGTTCTGCTCTTTAAACTGTCGCCGTTCTGTATTCCTACTCTTTAATCTGTCACCATTCTATGTTCTGCTCTTTAATCTGTTGCCACTCTGTGTTCCCGCTCTTTAATCTGTTGCCACTCTGTGTTGTGCTCTTTAATCTGTCACCACTCTGTGTTCTGCTCTTTAAACTGTTGCCGTTCTGTGTTCCTACTCTTTAATCTGTCACCATTCTGTGTTCTGCTCTTTAATCTGTTGCCACTGTGTTCTGCTCTTTAAACTGTCGCCGTTCTGTGTTCCTACTCTTTAATCTGTCACCATTCTGTGTTCTGCTCTTTAATCTGTTGCCACTCTGTGTTCTGCTCTTTAAACTGTCGCCGTTCTGTGTTCCTACTCTTTAATCCGTCACCATTCTGTGTTCTGCTCTTTAATCTGTCACCACTCTGTGTTCTGCTCTTTAATCTGTCGCCACTCTGTGTTCTGCTCTTTAATCTGTCACCACTCTGTGTTCTGCTCTTTAATCTGTCACCACTCTGTGTTCTGCTCTTTAATCTGTCGCCACTCTGTGCTCCTACTCTTTAATCTGTCGCCACTCTGTGTTCTGCTCTTTAATCTGTCGCCACTCTGTGTTCTGCTCTTTAATCTGTCACCACTCTGTGTTCTGCTCTTTAATCTGTTGCCACTCTATGTTCTGCTCTTTAAACTATCACCGTTCTGTGTTTCTACTCTTGAATCTTACACCACTGTGTGTTTTGCTCTTTAATCTGTCATCACTCTGTGTTCTGCTGTTTAATCTCTTGTTGCTCTGTGTTGATGCTCTTTAAACTGTCGCCGCTCTGTGTTGATGCTCTTTAAACTGTCGCTGCTCTATGTTCCGCTCTTTAAACTGTCGCCTCTCTATGTTCCACTCTTTAAACTTTTGCTGCTCTGTGTTCTGCTTTTTAGTCTGTCACCACTCTGTGTTTGCACTCTTTAAACTGTCGCTGCTCTGTCTCCCCATTCTTTAAACTGTTGTCCTCTGTCTTCCACTCTCTGCTCTGTGTTCCTGCTCTTTAATCTGTCTCCGCTCTATACTCCACTCTTTAAACTGTTGGCGCTCAGTGTTCCACCCTTTAAACTGTCTCTGCTCTGTGTTCCCACTCTTTCAACTGTTGCCACTCTGTGTTCCGCTTTTTAAACAGTCACTGCTCTGCGTTCTGCTCGTTAAACTGTCACTGCTCTGTGCTCCTCATTTTTATTCTGTCACCACTCTGTATTCCCGCTCATTAAATTGTTGCAGCTCTGAGTTCCCACACTTTAAAATGTGGACACTCTGTGTTCCTGATTTTTCAACAGCTCCCGTCTGTGTTCCATCTCTTTAAACTGTCGCCACTCTGTGTTCTTTGTCTTTAAACTGTCACCACTCTGTGTTCCCACTCTTTAAACTGTCGCCACGCTGTGTTCCCACTCTTTAAACTGTCGCCACGCTGTGTTCCCACTCTTTAAACTGTCGCCACGCTGTGTTCCCACACTTTAAACTGTCGGCACTCTGTGTTGCCTCTTTAAACTGTTGCCACGCTGTGTTCCCTCTTTAAACTGTCACCGCTTTGTGTTCAAGCTTATTAAACTTTCGCTGTCCTGTGTTCCTGACTTTTACTCTGCCACCACTCTGTGTGACTGCTCTTTAAAATGTCACTGCTCAGTGTTCTGCTCTTTAATCAGTCACCGCTCTGTGTTACGCTCTTTAATCTGTCACCACTCGGTGTTTCCGTTCTTTAAACTGGCACCACTCTGCGTTCCCATTCTTTAAACTGTCACTGCTCTGCGTTTCCGTTCTTTAAACTGTCACCGCTCTGCGTTTCCGTTCTTTAAACTGTCACTGTTCTGTGTTTCCGTTCTTTAAACTGGCACCAATCTGCGTTCCCATTCTTTAAACTGTCACTGCTCTGCGTTTCCGTTCTTTAAACTGTCACCGCTCTGTGTTTCTGTTCTTTAAACTGTCACCGCTCTGTGTTTCCGTTCTTTAAATTGTCACCACTCTGTGTTTCCGTTCTTTAAACTGTCACCGCTCTGTGTTCCCGTTCTTTAAACTGTCACCGCTCTGTGTTTCCGTTCTTTAAACTGTCGCCACTCTGTGTTCCCATTCTTTAAACTGTCACCGCTCTGTGTTTCCGTTCTTTAAACTGTCACCGCTCTGTGTTTCCATTCTTTAAACTGTCACCACTCTGTGTTTCCTTTCTTTAAACTGTCACCACTCTGTGTTCCTTTTCTTTAAACTGTCACCACTCTGTGTTCCCTTTCTTTAAACTGTCACCACTCTGTGTTCGTTCTTTAAACTGTCACCGCTCTGTGTTTCCTTCTTTAAACTGTCACCACTCTGTGTTTCCTCTTAAACTGCACCCTCTGTGTTTCCGTTCTTTAAACTGTCACACTCTGTGTTCTTTTCTTTAAACTGTCACCACTCTGTGTTTCCTTTTCTTTAAACTGTCACCACTCTGTGTTTCCTTTCTTTAAACTGTCACCACTCTGTGTTTCCTTTCTTTAAACTGTCACCACTCTGTGTTCCCTTTCTTTAAACTGTCACCACTCTGTGTTTCCGTTCTTTAAACTGTCACCACTCTGTGTTTCCGTTCTTTAAACTGTCACCACTCTGTGTTCCCATTCTTTAAACTGTCACCACTCTGTGTTTCCGTTCTTTAAACTGTCACCGCTCTGTGTTTCCGTTCTTTAAACTGTCACCGCTCTGTGTTCCTTTTCTTTAAACTGTCACCACTCTGTGTTTCCATTCTTTAAACTGTCACCGCTCTGTGTTTCCATTCTTTAAACTGTCACCACTCTGTGTTCCTTTTCTTTAAACTGTCACCACTCTGTGTTTCCATTCTTTAAACTGTCACCACTCTGTGTTCCTTTTCTTTAAACTGTCACCACTCTGTGTTTCCGTTCTTTAAACTGTCACCATTTTTACTCTGTGTTTTTCTTCATGTCATTCTGTGTTCTCACTCTTTAAACTGTCACCGCTCTGTGTTCCTTTTCTTCAAACTGTCACCACTCTGTGTTTCCATTCTTTAAACTGTCGCCACTCTGTTTTCCGTTCTTTAAACTGTCACCGCTCTGTGTTCCTTTTCTTTAAACTGTCACCACTCTGTGTTTCCATTCTTTAAACTGTCGCCACTCTGTTTTCCGTTCTTTAAACTGTCCCCACTCTGTGTTTCCGTTCTTTAAACTGTCACCACTCTGTGTTTCCGTTCTTTAAACTGTCACCACTCTGTTTTCCGTTCTTTAAACTGTCACCACTCTGTGTTTCCGTTCTTTAAACTGTCACCGCTCTGTGTTTCCATTCTTTAAACTGTCACCACTCTGTGTTCCTTTTCTTTAAACTGTCACCACTCTGTGTTCCTTTTCTTTAAACTGTCACCACTCTGTGTTCCCGTTCTTTAAACTGTCACCGCTCTGTGTTTCCATTCTTTAAACTGTCACCACTCTGTGTTTCCGTTCTTTAAACTGTCACCGCTCTGTGTTTCCGTTCTTTAAACTGTCACCTCTCTGTGTTCTCACTCTTTAAACTGTCACCACTCTGTGTTTCCGTTCTTTAAACTGTCACCACTCTGTGTTCCTTTTCTTTAAACTGTCACCACTCTGTGTTCCTTTTCTTTAAACTGTCACCACTCTGTGTTTCCTTTCTTTAAACTGTCACACTCTGTGTTTCGTTCTTTAAACTGTCACCACTCTGTGTTTCCTTTCTTTAAACTGTCACCACTCTGTGTTTCCTTTCTTTAAACTGTCACCACTCTGTTTTCCTTTCTTTAAACTGTCACCACTCTGTTTTCCTTTCTTTAAACTGTCACCACTCTGTGTTCCCTTTCTTTAAACTGTCACCACTCTGTGTTTCCATTCTTTAAACTGTCACCGCTCTGTGTTTCCATTCTTTAAACTGTCACCACTCTGTGTTTCCGTTCTTTAAACTGTCACCACTCTGTGTTTCCGTTCTTTAAACTGTCACCACTCTGTGTTTCCGTTCTTTAAACTGTCACCACTCTGTGTTTCCGTTCTTTAAACTGTCACCACTCTGTGTTTCCATTCTTTAAACTGTCACCACTCTGTGTTTCCGTTCTTTAAACTGTCACCACTCTGTGTTTCCGTTCTTTAAACTGTCACCACTCTGTGTTTCCGTTCTTTAAACTGTCACCACTCTGTGTTTCCATTCTTTAAACTGTCACCACTCTGTGTTCCCTTTCTTTAAACTGTCACCACTCTGTGTTTCCGTTCTTTAAACTGTCACCACTCTGTGTTTCCGTTCTTTAAACTGTCACCACTCTGTGTTTCCTTTTCTTTAAACTGTCACCACTCTGTGTTTCCTTTCTTTAAACTGTCACCACTCTGTGTTTCCGTTCTTTAAACTGTCACCACTCTGTGTTTCCGTTCTTTAAACTGTCACCGCTCTGTGTTCTCAGTCTTTAAACTGTCACCGCTCTGTGTTCTCACTCTTTAAACTGTCACCGCTCTGTGTTCTCACTCTTTAAACTGTCACCGCTCTGTGTTTCCGTTCTTTAAACTGTCACCGCTCTGTGTTTCCGTTCTTTAAACTGTCACCACTCTGTGTTTCCGTTCTTTAAACTGTCACCACTCTGTGTTCCCGTTCTTTAAACTGTCACCGCTCTGTGTTTCCGTTCTTTAAACTGTCACCGCTCTGTGTTCTCAGTCTTTAAACTGTCACCGCTCTGTGTCTCCTCTTGTTCTTTAAACTGTCACCACTCTGTGTTTCCTTTCTTTAAACTGTCACCACTCTGTGTTTCCGTTCTTTAAACTGTCACCACTCTGTGTTTCCTTTCTTTAAACTGTCACCACTCTGTGTTTCCTTTCTTTAAACTGTCACCACTCTGTGTTTCCATTCTTTAAACTGTCACCACTCTGTGTTTCCGTTCTTTAAACTGTCACCACTCTGTGTTCCCATTCTTTAAACTGTCACCACTCTGTGTTCTCATTCTTTAAACTGTCACCGCTCTGTGTTCTCACTCTTTAAACTGTCACCGCTCTGTGTTCTCACTCTTTAAACTGTCACCGCTCTGTGTTTCCGTTCTTTAAACTGTCACCACTCTGTGTTTCCATTCTTTAAACTGTCACCGCTCTGTGTTTCCGTTCTTTAAACTGTCACCACTCTGTGTTCCCATTCTTTAAACTGTCACCACTCTGTGTTTCCGTTCTTTAAACTGTCACCACTCTGTGTTTCCGTTCTTTAAACTGTCACCACTCTGTGTTTCCGTTCTTTAAACTGTCACCGCTCTGTGTTTCCGTTCTTTAAACTGTCACCACTCTGTGTTTCCATTCTTTAAACTGTCACCACTCTGTGTTTCCATTCTTTAAACTGTCACCACTCTGTGTTCCCGTTCTTTAAACTGTCACCACTCTGTGTTCATTCTTTAAACTGTCACCACTTGTTTCCATTCTTTAAACTGTCACCGCTCTGTGTTTCCGTTCTTTAAACTGTCACCACTCTGTGTTTCCATTCTTTAAACTGTCACCGCTCTGTGTTTCCGTTCTTTAAACTGTCACCACTCTGTGTTCCCGTTCTTTAAACTGTCACCACTCTGTGTTTCCATTCTTTAAACTGTCACCACTCTGTGTTTCCGTTCTTTAAACTGTCACCACTCTGTGTTCCCGTTCTTTAAACTGTCACCACTCTGTGTTTCCATTCTTTAAACTGTCGCCACTCTGTGTTTCCATTCTTTAAACTGTCACCGCTCTGTGTTTTCCGTTCTTTAAACTGTCACCACTCTGTGTTTCCATTCTTTAAACTGTCACCGCTCTGTGTTTCCAGTCTTTAAACTGTCACCACTCTCTGTTTCCCATTCTTTAAACTGTCGCCACTCTGTGTTTCCTTTTCTTTAAACTGTCACCACTCTGTGTTCCGTTCTTTAAACTGTAACCACTCTCTGTTCCGTTCTTTAAACTGTAACCACTCTCTGTTCCGTTCTTTGAACTGTAACCACTCTCTGTTCCATTCTTTAAACTGTCACCACTCTCTGTTCCGTTCTTTAAACTGTAACCACTCTCTGTTCCGTTCTTTAAACTGTAACCACTCTCTGTTCCGTTCTTTGAACTGTCACCGCTCTGTGTTTCCGTTCTTTAAACTGTCACCGATCTGTGTTTCCGTTCTTTAAACTGTCGCCACTCTGTGCTCTCACTCTTTAACCTGTCACCACTCTGTGTTCCCTCTCTTTAACTGGCACCACTCTGTTTTCCCTCTCTTTAAAATGTCCCCAGTCTGTGTTTTCGTTCTTTAAACTGACACCGCTCTGTGTTTCCGTTCTTTAAACTGTCACCACTCTGTGTTTCCGTTCTTTAAAATGTCACCACTCTGTGTTACCGTTCTTTAAACTGTCACCACTCTGTGTTTCTGTTCTTTAAAATGTCACCACTCTGTGTTTCCACTCATTAAACTGTCGTCGCTCTATGTTCCACTCTTTAATCTGTCTCCACTCAATGTTCCTCTCTTTAATCTGTCTCTGCTCGATGTTCCACTCTTTAATCTGTCTCTGCTCGATGTTCCACTCTTTAATCTGTCTCCGCTCTATATTCCCTCTCTTTAATCTGTCCCCGGTCTATGTTCCACTCCTTAATCTGTCTCCACTCTATATTCCCTCTCTTTAATCTGTCCCCGGTCTATGTTCCACTCTTTAATCTGTCTCCGCTCTATATTCCCTCTCTTTAATCTGTCCCCGGTCTATGTTCCACTCTTTAATCTGTCTCCGCTCTATGTTCCCTCTCTTTAATCTGTCACCGCTCTATGTTCCCTCTCTTTAATCTGTCTCCGGTCTATGTTCCACTCATTAATCTGTCTCCGCTCTATGTTCCCTCTCTTTAATCTGTCACTGCTCTATGTTCCCTCTCTTTAATCTGTCTCCGGTCTATGTTCCACTCTTTTAACAGTCTCCGCTCTCTGTTCCCTCTCTTTAATCTGTCTCCGCTCTATATTCCAGTCTTTAAACTGTCTCAGCTCTATGTTCCACTCTTTAATCTGTCTCCGCTCTATTGTCCCTCTCTTTAATCTGTCTCCACTCTGTGTTCCACTCTTTAATCTGTCTCCTCTCTATGTTCCACTCTTTAATCTGTCTCGGCTCTATGTTCCCTCTCTTTAATCTGTCTCCTCTCTGTGATCCACTCTTTAATCTGTCTCCGCTCTATGTTCCACTCTTTAATCTGTCTCGGCTCTATGTTCCCTCTCTTTAATCTGTCTCCTCTCTGTGATCCACTCTTTAATCTGTCTCCGCTCTATGTTCCACTCTTTAATCTGTCTCGGCTCTATGTTCCCTCTCTTTAATCTGTCTCTGATCTATGTTCCACTCTTTAATCTGTCTCTGCTCTATGTTCCACTCTTTAATATGTCTCTGCTCTATGTTCCACTCTTTAATCTGTCTCCGCTCTATGTTCCACTCTTTAATCTGTCTCGGCTCTATGTTCCCTCTCTTTAATCTGTCTCCGATCTATGTTCCACTGTTTAATCTGTCTCGGCTCTATGTTCCCTCTCTTTAATCTGTCTCCGATCTATGTTCCACTCTTTACTCTGTCTCTGCTCGATGTTCCACTCTTTAATCTGTCTCCGCTCAATGTTCCACTCTTTAATCTGTCTCCGCTCTATGTTCCCTCTCTTTAATCTGTCTCCGGTCTATGTTCCACTCTTTAATCTGTCTCCGCTCAATGTTCCACTCTTTAATCTGTCTCCGCTCTATGTTCCCTCTCTTTAATCTGTCTCCGGTCTATGTTCCACTCTTTAAACTGAATCCGCTCGATGTTCCACTCTTTAAACTGAATCCGCTCGATGTTCCACTCTTTAATCTGTCTCCGCTCAATGTTCCACTCTTTAATCTGTCTCCGCTCTATGTTCCCTCTCTTTAATCTGTCTCTGCTCAATGTTCCACTCTTTAATCTGTCTCCGCTCTATGTTACACTCTTTAATCTGTCTCCGCTCTATGTTACACTCTTTAATCTGTCTCCGCTCAATGTTCCACTCTTTAATCTGTCTCCGCTCTATGTTACACTCTTTAATCTGTCTCTGCTCTATGTTCCACTCTTTAATTTGCCTCCGCTCTATGTTCCACTCTTTAATCTGTCTCCGCTCTATGTTCCACTCTTTCATCTGTCCCTGCTCTATGTTCCACTCTTTAATCTGGCTCCGCTCTATGTTCGCTCCCTTTAATCTGTCCCCGCTCTCTGTTCCACTCTTTAAACAGTCTCCGCCTTATGTTCCACTCTTTCATCTGTCTCCGCTCTATGTTCCACTCTTTAATCTGTCTCTGCTCTATGTTCCACTCTTTAATCTGTCTCTGCTCTATGTTCCACTCTTTAATCTGTCTCCGCTCTATGTTCCACTCTTTAATCTGTCTCAGCTCTATGTTCCACTCTTTAATCTGTCTCCGCTCTATGTTCCCTCTCTTTAATCTGTCTCAGCTCTATGTTCCACTCTTTAATCTGTCTCCGCTCTATGTTCCACTCTCTAATCTGTCTCTGCTCTATGTTCCACTCTTTAATTTGCCTCCGCTCTATGTTCCACTCTTTAATCTGTCTCCGCTCTATGTTCCACTCTTTCATCTGACTCTGCTCTGTGTTCCACTCTTTCATCTGTCTCTGCTCTATGTTCCACTCTTTCATCTGGCTCCGCTCTATGTTCCCTCTCTTTAATCTGTCCCCGCTCTCTGTTCCACTCTTTAAACAGTCTCCGCCTTATGTTCCACTCTTTAATCTGTTTCCGCTCTACGTTCCGCTTTTAATCTGTCTCCGCTCTATGTTCCACTCTTTAAACAGTCTCCGCTCTATGTTCCACTCTTTAATCTGTCTCAGCTCTATGTTCCACTCTTTAATCTGTCTCTGATCTATGTTCCGCTCTTTAAACTGTCGCCTCTCCATGTTTCCACTATTTAAACTGTTGCTGCTCTGTGTTCCCACTCTTTAAACTGTCACTGCTCTGTGTTCTCATTCTTTACACTGTCACCACTCTATGTCTCACTCTTTAAACTGTCGCTTCTCTGCGTTCCCACTCTTTAATCTGTCACTGCTCTGTGTTCTCACTCTTTAAACTGTCACTGCTCTCTGTTCTCATTCTTTAAACTGCCGCCACGCTGTGTTCCCATTCTTTCAACTGTCACCACTCTATTTTTCGATTCTTTAAACTGTCACCGCTCTGTCTTTCCGTTCTATAAACTGTCACCGCTCTGTGTTTGCGTTCTTTAAACTGTCACCACTCTGTCTTTCCATTCTTTAAACTGACACCACTCTGTGTTTCCGTTCTATAAACTGTCGCCACTCTGTGTTTGCGTTCTTTAAACTGTCACCACTCTGTGTTTGCGTTCTTTAAACTGTCACCGATCTGTGTTTCCGTTCTTTAAACTGTCACCGATCTGTGTTTCCGTTCTTTAAACTGTCACCGCTCTGTCTTTCCGTTCTTTAAACTGACACCACTCTGTGTTCCCGTTCTATAAACTGTCGCCACTCTGTGTTTGCGTTCTTTAAACTGTCGCCGCTCTGTGTTCCATTCTTTAAACTGTTGCTGCTTTGTGTTCTCACTCTTTAAACTGTCGCCACTCTGTGTTCCATTCTTTAAACTGTTGCTGCTTTGTGTTCTCACTCTTTAAACTGTCGCCACTCTGTGTCCCATTCTTTAAACTGTTGCTGCTTTGTGATCCCACTCTTTAAACTGTCACTGCTCTGTGTTCTCACTCTTTCAACTGTCACCACTCTTTGTTCCCACTCTTTAAACTGTCGCAGCTCTGTGTTCTGTTCTTTAAACTGTCGCCACTCTGTGTTCGCACTCTTTAAACTCACTGGTCTGTGTTCTCACTCTTTAAACTGTCGCCGCTCGGTGTTCCCACTCTTTAAACTGTCACTGGTTTGTGTTCCCACTCTTTACACTGTCACTGGTCTGTCTTCTCACTCTGTAAAATGCCGCCACTCTTTGTTCCCACTCTTTAAACTGTCGCTGCCCTGTGTTCCGTTCTTTAAACTGTTGCCGCTCTGTGTTCTCACTCTTTAAACTGTCACCACTCTGTGTTCCACTCTTTAAACTGTCACCACTCTGTGTTCCACTCTTTAAACTGTCACCACTCTGTGTTCTCACTCTTTAAACTGTCGCTGCTCTGTGTTCCGTTCTTTAAATTGTCACTGTTCTGTGTTCTCACTCTTTAAACTGTCACCACTCTGTGTTCCGTTCTTTAAACTGTCATTGTTCTGTGTTCCGTTCTTTAAACTGTCACCACTCTGTGTTCCGTTCTTTAAACTGTCGCTGCTCTGTGTTCCGTTCTTTAAACTTTCGCCACTCTGTGTTCCCACTGTTTAAACTGTCACCACTCTGCGTTCCATTCTTTAAACTGTCGCCACTCTGAGTTCCACTCTTTAATTTGTCACTGCTCTGTGTTCCCACTCTTTAAACTGTCGCCGCTCTGGATTCCATTCTTTAAACTTTCGCTGCTCTGTGTTCTCACTCTTTAAACTGTCGCCCCTCTGCGTTCCCGCGCTTTAAACTGTCGCCACACTGTGTTCTCACTCTTGAAACTGCCGCCACTCAGTGTTCCCACTCTTTAAACTGCCACCACTCTTTCTTCCCACTCTTTAAGCTGTCGCTGCTCTGTGTTCCCACTCTTTAAACTGTCACTGCTCTGTGTTCTCACTCTTTAAACAGACACCGCTCTGTGTTTCCACTCTTAAAACTGTCACCTCTCTGTGTTCCTGCTCTTTAAACTGTCGCCGCTCTGTATTCTCACTCTTTAAACTGTCACCACTCTGTGATCCGTTCTTTAAACTGTCGCTGCTCTGTGTTCCATTCTTTAAACTGTCAACACTCTGTGATCCATTCTTTAAACTGTCGCTGCTCTGTGTTCCATTCTTTAAACTGTCAACACTCTGTGATCCATTCTTTAAACTGTCGCTGCTGTATGTTCCATTCTTTAAACTGTCGCTGCTCTATGTTCCATTCTTTAAACTGTCGCCAGTCCGTGTTCCCACTCTTTAAACTGTCACTGCTCTGTGTTCCCACTCTTTAAATTGTCACCACTCTATGTTCCCGTTCTTTAAACTGTCGCTGCTGTTTGCTCCCCCTCTTTAAACTGTCGCTGCTCTGTGTTCCATTCTTTAAACTGTCACTGCTCTGTGTTGTCACTCTTTAAACTGTCACCACTCTGTGTTCCATTCTTTAAACTGCCAGTGCTCTGTGTTCTGACTCTTTAAACTGTCACCATTCTGTGTTCCATTCTTTAAACAGTCACTGCTCTGTGTTCCCACTCTTTAAACAGTCACTGCTCTGTGTTCCCATTCTTTAAACTGTCACTGCTCTGTGTTCCCACTCTTTAAACTGTCACTGCTCTGTGTTCCCACTCTTTAAACTGTCACTGCTCTGTGTTCCCACTCTTTAAACTGTCACTGCTCTGTGTTCTCACTCTTTAAACAGTCGCTGCTCTGTGTTCCCACTCTTTAAACTGTCACTGCTCTGTGTTTCCGTTCTTTAAACTGTCACTGCTCTGTGTTCTCACTCTTTAAACTGTCACCACTCTGTGTTTCCGTTCTGTAAACTGTCACTGCTCTGTGTTCCATTCTTTAAACTGTCGCTGCTCTGTGTTCTCACTCTTTAAACTGCCACTGCTCTGTGTTCCCATTCTTTAAACTGTCACCACTCTGTGTTCCATTCTTTAAACTGTCGCTGCTCTGTGTTCTCACTCTTTAAAGTGCCACTGCTGTGTGTTCCCACTCTTTAAACTGCCACTGCTCTGTGTTCCCACTCTTTAAACTGTCACCTCTCTGTGTTCCCACTCTTTAAACTGTCGCTGCTCTGTGTTCTCACTCTTTAAACTGCCACTGCTCTGTGTTCCATTCTTTAAACAGTCGCTGCTCTGTGTTCCCACTCTTTAAAATGTCACTGGTCTGTGTTCTCACTCTTTAAACTGTCACTGTTCTGTGCTCTCACTCATTAAACTGTCACTCCTCTCTGTTCTCACTCTTTAAACTGTCACTGGTCTGTGTTCTCACTCTTCAAACTGACGCCCCTCTGTGTTCCCGCTCATTAAACTGTCACCACTCTGTGTTCCACTCTTTAAACTGTCGCTGCTCTGTGTTCCCACTCTTTAAACTGCCACCACTCTTTGTTCCCACTCTTTAAACTGTCACTGTTCTGTGTTCCCGTTGTTTAAACTGTTACCACTCTGTGTCCCACTCTTTAAACTGTCGCTGCTCTGTGTTCCATTCTTTAATCTGTCACAGCTCTGTGTTCCCACTCTTTAAACTGTCGATGCTCTGTGTTCCCACTCTTTAAATTGTCACTGCTCTGTGTTCTCACTCTTTAAACAGACACCGCTGTGAATTCCATTCTCTAAACTTTCGCTGCTCTGTGTTCCACTCTTTAACCTGTCGCTGCTCTGCGTTCCCGCTCTTTAAACTGTCACCACTCTGTGTTTCCACTCTTAAAACTGTCACCACTCTGTGTTCCTGCTCTTTAAACTGTCGCCGCTCTGTGTTCTCACTCTTTAAACTGTCACCACTCTGTGATCCATTCTTTAAACTGTCACTGCTCTGTGTTCCATTCTTTAAACTGTCAACACTCTGTGATCCATTCTTTAAACTGTCGCTGCTCAGTCTCCAATCTTTAAACTGTCGCTGCTCTATGTTCCATTCTTTAAACTGTCGCCAGTCTGTGTTCCCACTCTTTAAACTGTCACTGCTCTGTGTTCCCACTCTTTAAACTGTCGCTGCTCTGTTTTCCCACTCTTTAAACTGTCACTGCTCTGTGTTCCCACTCTTTAAACTGTCACTGCTCTGTGTTCCCACTCTTTAAACTGTCACTGGTCTGTGTTCTCACTCTTTAAACAGTCGCTGCTCTGTGTTCCCACTCTTTAAACTGTCACTGGTCTGTGTTCTCACTCTTCAAACTGTCACTGGTCTGTGTACTCACTCTTTAAACAGTCGCTGCTCTGTGTTCCCACTCTTTAAACTGTCACTGCTCTGTGTTCTCACTCTTTAAACTGTCGCTGCTCTGTGTTCCCACTCTTTAAACTGTCACTGCTCTGTGTTCCCACTCTTTAAACTGTCGCCGCTCTGTGTTCCCTCTCTTTAAACTGTCACCGCTCTGTGTTCCCTCTCTTTAAACTGTCGCCACTCTGTGTTCCCACTCTTTAAACTGTCACCACTCTGTGTTCCTTCTTTAAACTGTCGCCGCTCTGTGTTCTCACTCTTTAAACTGTCACCACTCTGTGATCATTCTTTAAACAGTCGCTGCTCTGTGTTCCACTCTTTAAACTGTCGCTGCTCTGTGTTCTCACTCTTTAAACTGTCGCCCCTCTGCGTTCCCGCTCTTTAAACTGTCGCCACACTGTGTTCTCACTCTTGAAACTGCCAAACCCACTCTGTGTTCCCACTCTTTAAACTGCCACCACTCTTTGTTCCCACTCTTTAAACTGTCACTGTTCTGTGTTCCCGTTGTTTAAACTGTCACCACTCTGTGTCCCACTCTTTAAGCTGTCGCTGCTCTGTGTTCCCACTCTTTAAACTGTCGCTGCTCTGTGTTCCATTCTTTAAACTGTCACTGCTCTGTGTTCCACTCTTTAAACTGTCGCCACTCTGTGTTCCCACTCTTTAAACTGTCACTGCTCTGTGTTCCCACTCTTTAAACTGTCGCTGCTCTGTTTTCCCACTCTTTAAACTGTCACTGCTCTGTTTTCCCACTCTTTAAACTGTCACCACTCTGTGTTCCACTCTTTAAACTGTCGCTGCTCTGTGTTCCCACTCTTTAAACTGTCACCACTCTCTGCTCTCACTCTTTAAACTGTCGTCACTCTGTGCTCTCACTCTTTAAACTGTCACCACTCTGCATTCCCTCTCTTTAAACTGTCGCCACTCTGTGTTCCCACTTTTTAAACTGTCACCGCTATGTGCTCTCACTCTTTAAACTGTCGCCCCTCTGCGTTCCCGCTCTTTAAACTGTCGCCACACTGTGTTCTCACTCTTGAAACTGTCGCCACTCTGTGTTCCCACTCTTTAAACTGCCACCACTCTTTGTTCCCCCTCTTTAAACTGTCACTGTTCTGTTTTCCCGTTGTTTAAACTGTCACCACCCTGTGTCCCACTCTTTAAGCTGTCGCTGCTCTGTGTTCCCACTCTTTAAACTGTCGATGCTCTGTGTTCCATTCTTTAAACTGTCACCACTCTGTGTTCCTGCTCTTTAAACTGTCGCCGCTCTGTGTTCTCACTCTTTAAACTGACACCACTCTGTGATCCATTCTTTAAACTGTCGCTGCTCTGTGTTCCATTCTTTAAACTGTCACTGCTCTGTGTTCCCACTCTTTAAACAGTCGCCACTCTGTGTTCCCACTCTTTAAACAGTCGCCACTCTGTGTTCCCACTCTTTAAACTGTCACTGCTCTGTGTTCCCACTCTTTAAACTGTCGCTGCTCTGTTTTCCCACTCTTTAAATTGTCACCACTCTATGTTCCCGTTCTTTAAACTGTTGCTGCTCTTTGCTCCCCCTCTTTAAACTGTCGCTGCTCTGTGTTCCATTCTTTAAACTGTCACTGCTCTGTGTTCCCTCTCTTTAAACTGTCACTGCTCTGTGTTCCCACTCTTTAAACTGTCACTGCTCTGTGTTCCCACTCTTTAAACTGTCACTGCTCTGTGTTCCCACTCTTTAAACAGTCGCTGCTCTGTGTTCCCACTCTTTAAACTGTCACTGCTCTGTGTTTCCGTTCTTTAAACTGTCACTGCTCTGTGTTCTCACTCTTTAAACTGTCACCACTCTGTGTTTCCGTTCTGTAAACTGTCACTGCTCTGTGTTCCATTCTTTAAACTGTCGCTGCTCTGTGTTCTCATTCTATAAACTGCCACTGCTCTGTGTTCCCACTCTTTAAACTGTCACCTCTCTGTGTTCCCACTCTTTAAATTGTCACTGCTCTGTGTTCTCACTCTTTAAACTGCCACTGCTCTGTGTTCCCACTCTTAAAACTGTCGCTGCTCTGTTTTCCCACTCTTTAAACTGTCACCGCTCTGTGTTCCATTCTTTAAACTGTCACTGTTCTGTGCTCTCACTCATTAAACTGTCACTCCTCTCTGTTCTCACTCTTTAAACTGTCACTGGTCTGTGTTCTCACTCTTCAAACTGATGCCCCTCTGTGTTCCTGCTCATTAAACTGTCACCACTCTGTGTTCCACTCTTTAAACTGTCGCTGCTCTGTGTTCCCACTCTTTAAACTCTGACTGATCTGTGTGCTAACTCTTTAAACTGTCACCACTCTTTGTTCCCACTCTTTAAACTGTCGCTGCTCTGTGTTCTGTTCTTTAAACTGTCGCCGCTCTGTGTTCACACTCTTTAAACTCACTGGTCTGTGTTCTCACTCTTTAAACTGTCGCCGCTCGGTGTTCCCACTCTTTAAACTGTCACAGGTTTGTGTTCCCACTCTTTACACTGTCACTGGTCTGTCTTCTCACTCTGTAAAATGCCGCCGCTCTGTGTTCTCACTCTTTAAACTGTCACTGCTCTGTGTTCTCACTCTTTAAACTGTCACCACTCTGTGTTCCACTCTTTAAACTGTCACTGTTCTGTGTTCTCACTCTTTAAACTGTCGCTGCTCTGTGTTCTGTTCTTTAAATTGTCACTGCTCTGTGTTCTCACTCTTTAAACTGTCACCTCTCTGTGTTCCGTTCTTTAAACTGTCATTGTTCTGTGTTCCGTTCTTTAAACTGTCACCACTCTGTGTTCCGTTCTTTAAACTGTCACCACTCTGCGTTCCATTCTTTAAACTGTCGCCACTCTGAGTTCCGCTCTTTAATTTGTCACTGCTCTGTGTTCCCACTCTTTAAACTGTCGCCGCTCTGGATTCCATTCTTTAAACTTTCGCTGCTCTGTGTTCTCACTCTTTAAACTGTCGCCCCTCTGCGTTCCCGCTCTTTAAACTGTCGCCACACTGTGTTCTCACTCTTGAAACTGTCACCACTCTGTGTTCCTGCTCTTTAAACTGTCGCCGCTCTGTGTTCTCACTCTTTAAACTGTCACCACTCTGTGATCCATTCTTTAAACTGTCACTGCTCTGTGTTCCATTCTTTAAACTGTCAACACTCTGTGATCCATTCTTTAAACTGTCGCTGCTCAGTCTCCAATCTTTAAACTGTCGCTGCTCTATGTTCCATTCTTTAAACTGTCGCCAGTCTGTGTTCCCACTCTTTAAACTGTCACTGCTCTGTGTTCCCACTCTTTAAACTGTCGCTGCTCTGTTTTCCCACTCTTTAAACTGTCACTGCTCTGTGTTCCCACTCTTTAAACTGTCACTGCTCTGTGTTCCCACTCTTTAAACTGTCACTGGTCTGTGTTCTCACTCTTTAAACAGTCGCTGCTCTGTGTTCCCACTCTTTAAACTGTCACTGGTCTGTGTTCTCACTCTTTAAACTGTCACTGGTCTGTGTACTCACTCTTTAAACAGTCGCTGCTCTGTGTTCCCACTCTTTAAACTGTCACTGCTCTGTGTTCCCACTCTTTAAACTGTCACTGCTCTGTGTTCTCACTCTTTAAACTGTCACTGCTCTGTGTTCCCACTCTTTAAACTGTCGCTGCTCTATGTTCCATTCTTTAAACTGTCGCTGCTCTATGTTCCATTCTTTAAACTGTCGCCAGTCTGTGTTCCCACTCTTAAAACTGTCACCACTCTGTGTTCCTGCTCTTTAAACTGTCGCCGCTCTGTGTTCTCACTCTTTAAACTGTCACCACTCTGTGATCCATTCTTTAAACAGTCGCTGCTCTGTGTTCCATTCTTTAAACTTTCGCTGCTCTGTGTTCTCACTCTTTAAACTGTCGCCCCTCTGCGTTCCCGCTCTTTAAACTGTCGCCACACTGTGTTCTCACTCTTGAAACTGCCACCACTCAGTGTTCCCACTCTTTAAACTGCCACCACTCTTTGTTCCCACTCTTTAAACTGTCACTGTTCTGTGTTCCCGTTGTTTAAACTGTCACCACTCTGTGTCCCACTCTTTAAGCTGTCGCTGCTCTGTGTTCCCACTCTTTAAACTGTCGCTGCTCTGTGTTCCATTCTTTAAACTGTCGCTGCTCTGTGTTCCATTCTTTAAACTGTCGCCAGTCTGTGTTCCCACTCTTTAAACTGTCACTGCTCTGTGTTCCCACTCTTTAAACTGTCGCTGCTCTGTTTTCCCACTCTTTAAACTGTCACTGCTCTGTTTTCCCACTCTTTAAACTGTCACCACTCTGTGTTCCACTCTTTAAACTGTCGCTGCTCTGTGTTCCCACTCTTTAAACTGTCACCACTCTCTGCTCTCACTCTTTAAACTGTCGTCACTCTGTGCTCTCACTCTTTAAACTGTCACCACTCTGCATTCCCTCTCTTTAAACTGTCGCCACTCTGTGTTCCCACTTTTTAAACTGTCACCGCTATGTGCTCTCACTCTTTAAACTGTCGCCCCTCTGCGTTCCCGCTCTTTAAACTGTCGCCACACTGTGTTCTCACTCTTGAAACTGTCGCCACTCTGTGTTCCCACTCTTTAAACTGCCACCACTCTTTGTTCCCCCTCTTTAAACTGTCACTGTTCTGTTTTCCCGTTGTTTCAACTGTCACCACCCTGTGTCCCACTCTTTAAGCTGTCGCTGCTCTGTGTTCCCACTCTTTAAACTGTCGATGCTCTGTGTTCCATTCTTTAAACTGTCACCACTCTGTGTTCCTGCTCTTTAAACTGTCGCCGCTCTGTGTTCTCACTCTTTAAACTGACACCACTCTGTGATCCATTCTTTAAACTGTCGCTGCTCTGTGTTCCATTCTTTAAACTGTCACTGCTCTGTGTTCCCACTCTTTAAACAGTCGCCACTCTGTGTTCCCACTCTTTAAACAGTCGCCACTCTGTGTTCCCACTCTTTAAACTGTCACTGCTCTGTGTTCCCACTCTTTAAACTGTCGCTGCTCTGTTTTCCCACTCTTTAAATTGTCACCACTCTATGTTCCCGTTCTTTAAACTGTTGCTGCTCTTTGCTCCCCCTCTTTAAACTGTCGCTGCTCTGTGTTCCATTCTTTAAACTGTCACTGCTCTGTGTTCCCACTCTTTAAACTGTCACTGCTCTGTGTTCCCTCTCTTTAAACTGTCACTGCTCTGTGTTCCCACTCTTTAAACAGTCGCTGCTCTGTGTTCCCACTCTTTAAACTGTCACTGCTCTGTGTTTCCGTTCTTTAAACTGTCACTGCTCTGTGTTCTCACTCTTTAAACTGTCACCACTCTGTGTTTCCGTTCTGTAAACTGTCACTGCTCTGTGTTCCATTCTTTAAACTGTCGCTGCTCTGTGTTCTCATTCTATAAACTGCCACTGCTCTGTGTTCCCACTCTTTAAACTGTCACCTCTCTGTGTTCCCACTCTTTAAATTGTCACTGCTCTGTGTTCTCACTCTTTAAACTGCCACTGCTCTGTGTTCCCACTCTTAAAACTGTCGCTGCTCTGTTTTCCCACTCTTTAAACTGTCACCGCTCTGTGTTCCATTCTTTAAACTGTCACTGTTCTGTGCTCTCACTCATTAAACTGTCACTCCTCTCTGTTCTCACTCTTTAAACTGTCACTGGTCTGTGTTCTCACTCTTCAAACTGATGCCCCTCTGTGTTCCTGCTCATTAAACTGTCACCACTCTGTGTTCCACTCTTAAAACTGTCGCTGCTCTGTTTTCCCACTCTTTAAACTGTCACCGCTCTGTGTTCCATTCTTTAAACTGTCACTGTTCTGTGCTCTCACTCATTAAACTGTCACTCCTCTCTGTTCTCACTCTTTAAACTGTCACTGGTCTGTGTTCTCACTCTTCAAACTGATGCCCCTCTGTGTTCCTGCTCATTAAACTGTCACCACTCTGTGTTCCACTCTTTAAACTGTCGCTGCTCTGTGTTCCCACTCTTTAAACTCTGACTGATCTGTGTGCTAACTCTTTAAACTGTCACCACTCTTTGTTCCCACTCTTTAAACTGTCGCTGCTCTGTGTTCTGTTCTTTAAACTGTCGCCGCTCTGTGTTCACACTCTTTAAACTCACTGGTCTGTGTTCTCACTCTTTAAACTGTCGCCGCTCGGTGTTCCCACTCTTTAAACTGTCACAGGTTTGTGTTCCCACTCTTTACACTGTCACTGGTCTGTCTTCTCACTCTGTAAAATGCCGCCGCTCTGTGTTCTCACTCTTTAAACTGTCACTGCTCTGTGTTCTCACTCTTTAAACTGTCACCACTCTGTGTTCCACTCTTTAAACTGTCACTGTTCTGTGTTCTCACTCTTTAAACTGTCGCTGCTCTGTGTTCTGTTCTTTAAATTGTCACTGCTCTGTGTTCTCACTCTTTAAACTGTCACCTCTCTGTGTTCCGTTCTTTAAACTGTCATTGTTCTGTGTTCCGTTCTTTAAACTGTCACCACTCTGTGTTCCGTTCTTTAAACTGTCACCACTCTGCGTTCCATTCTTTAAACTGTCGCCACTCTGAGTTCCGCTCTTTAATTTGTCACTGCTCTGTGTTCCCACTCTTTAAACTGTCGCCGCTCTGGATTCCATTCTTTAAACTTTCGCTGCTCTGTGTTCTCACTCTTTAAACTGTCGCCCCTCTGCGTTCCCGCTCTTTAAACTGTCGCCACACTGTGTTCTCACTCTTGAAACTGCCACCACTCAGTGTTCCCACTCTTTAAACTGCCACCACTCTTTGTTCCCACTCTTTAAACTGTCACTGTTCTGTGTTCCCGTTGTTTAAACTGTCACCACTCTGTGTCCCAGTCTTTAAGCTGTCGCTGCTCTGTGTTCCCACTCTTTAAACTGTCGCTGCTCTGTGTTCCATTCTTTAATCTGTCACAGCTCTGTGTTCCCACTCTTTAAACTGTTGATGTTCTGTATTCCCACTCTTTAAATTGTCACTGCTCTGTGTTCTCACTCTTTAAACAGACACCGCTGTGAATTCCATTCTCTAAACTTTCGCTGCTCTGTGTTCCACTCTTTAAACTGTCACCACTCTGTGTTTCCACTCTTAAAACTGTCACCACTCTGTGTTCCTGCTCTTTAAACTGTCGCCGCTCTGTGTTCTCACTCTTTAAACTGTCACCACTCTGTGATCCATTCTTTAAACTGTCACTGCTCTGTGTTCCATTCTTTAAACTGTCAACACTCTGTGATCCATTCTTTAAACTGTCGCTGCTCAGTCTCCAATCTTTAAACTGTCGCTGCTCTATGTTCCATTCTTTAAACTGTCGCCAGTCTGTGTTCCCACTCTTTAAACTGTCACTGCTCTGTGTTCCCACTCTTTAAACTGTCGCTGCTCTGTTTTCCCACTCTTTAAACTGTCACTGCTCTGTGTTCCCACTCTTTAAACTTTCACTGCTCTGTGTTCCCACTCTTTAAACTGTCACTGGTCTGTGTTCTCACTCTTTCAACAGTCGCTGCTCTGTGTTCCCACTCTTTAAACTGTCACTGGTCTGTGTTCTCACTCTTTAAACTGTCACTGGTCTGTGTACTCACTCTTTAAACAGTCGCTGCTCTGTGTTCCCACTCTTTAAACTGTCACTGCTCTGTGTTCCCACTCTTTAAACTGTCACTGCTCTGTGTTCTCACTCTTTAAACTGTCACTGCTCTGTGTTTCCGTTCTTTAAAATGCCACTGCTCTGTGTTCCCACTCTTTAAACTGTTACCTCTCTGTGTTCCCACTCTTTAAACTGTCGCTGCTCTGTGTTCTCACTCTTTAAACTGCCACTGCTCTGTGTTCCATTCTTTAAACAGTCGCTGCTCTGTGTTCCCACTCTTTAAAATGTCACTGGTCTGTGTTCTCACTCTTCAAACTGACGCCCCTCTGTGTTCCCGCTCATTAAACTGTCACCACTCTGTGTTCCACTCTTTAAACTGTCGCTGCTCTGTGTTCCCACTCTTTAACCTGTCACTGCTCTGTGGGCTAACTCTTTAAACTGTTCCCACTCTTTAAACTGTCGCTGCTCTGTGTTCCGTTCTTTAAACTGTCGCCGCTCTGTTTTCCCACTCTTTAAATTGTCACCGCTCTATGTTCCCGTTCTTTAAACTGTTGCTGCTCTTTGCTCCCCCTCTTTAAACTGTCGCTGCTCTGTGTTCTATTCTTTAAACTGTCACTGCTCTGTGTTCTCACTCTTTAAACTGTCACCACTCTGTGTTTCCGTTCTGTAAACTGTCACTGCTCTGTGTTCCATTCTTTAAACTGTCGCTGCTCTGTGTTCTCATTCTTTAAACTGCCACTGCTCTGTGTTCCAATTCTATAAACTGTCACCACTCTGTGTTCCATTCTTTAAACTGTCGCTGCTCTGTGTTCTCACTCTTTAAAGTGCCACTGCTGTGTGTTCCCACTCTTTAAACTGCCACTGCTCTGTGTTCCCACTCTTTAAACTGTCACCTCTCTGTGCTCCCACTCTTTAAACTGTCGCTGCTCTGTGTTCTCACTCTTTAAACTGTCGCCGCTCTGTGTTCTCACTCTTTAAACTGTCACCACTCTGTGATCCATTCTTTAAACTGTCACTGCTCTGTGTTCCATTCTTTAAACTGTCAACACTCTGTGATCCATTCTTTAAACTGTCGCTGCTCAGTCTCCAATCTTTAAACTGTCGCTGCTCTATGTTCCATTCTTTAAACTGTCGCCAGTCTGTGTTCCCACTCTTTAAACTGTCACTGCTCTGTGTTCCCACTCTTTAAACTGTCGCTGCTCTGTTTTCCCACTCTTTAAACTGTCACTGCTCTGTGTTCCCACTCTTTAAACTGTCACTGCTCTGTGTTCCCACTCTTTAAACTGTCACTGGTCTGTGTTCTCACTCTTTAAACAGTCGCTGCTCTGTGTTCCCACTCTTTAAACTGTCACTGGTCTGTGTTCTCACTCTTTAAACTGTCACTGGTCTGTGTACTCACTCTTTAAACAGTCGCTGCTCTGTGTTCCCACTCTTTAAACTGTCAGTGCTCTGTGTTCTCACTCTTTAAACTGTCACTGCTCTGTGTTTCCGTTCTTTAAAATGCCACTGCTCTGTGTTCCCACTCTTTAAACTGTTACCTCTCTGTGTTCCCACTCTTTAAACTGTCGCTGCTCTGTGTTCTCACTCTTTAAACTGCCACTGCTCTGTGTTCCATTCTTTAAACAGTCGCTGCTCTGTGTTCCCACTCTTTAAAATGTCACTGGTCTGTGTTCTCACTCTTTAAACTGTCACTGGTCTGTGCTCTCACTCTTCAAACTGACGCCCCTCTGTGTTCCCGCTCATTAAACTGTCACCACTCTGTGTTCCACTCTTTAAACTGTCGCTGCTCTGTGTTCCCACTCTTTAAACTGTCACTGCTCTGTGGGCTAACTCTTTAAACTGTTCCCACTCTTTAAACTGTCGCTGCTCTGTGTTCCGTTCTTTAAACTGTCGCCGCTCTGTTTTCCCACTCTTTAAATTGTCACCGCTCTATGTTCCCGTTCTTTAAACTGTTGCTGCTCTTTGCTCCCCCTCTTTAAACTGTCGCTGCTCTGTGTTCTATTCTTTAAACTGTCACTGCTCTGTGTTCTCACTCTTTAAACTGTCACCACTCTGTGTTTCCGTTCTGTAAACTGTCACTGCTCTGTGTTCCATTCTTTAAACTGTCGCTGCTCTGTGTTCTCATTCTTTAAACTGCCACTGCTCTGTGTTCCCATTCTTTAAACTGTCACCACTCTGTGTTCCATTCTTTAAACTGTCGCTGCTCTGTGTTCTCACTCTTTAAAGTGCCACTGCTGTGTGTTCCCACTCTTTAAACTGCCACTGCTCTGTGTTCCCACTCTTTAAACTGTCACCTCTCTGCGTTCCCACTCTTTAAACTGTCGCTGCTCTGTGTTCTCACTCTTTAAACTGCCACTGCTCTGTGTTCCATTCTTTAAACAGTCGCTGCTCTGTGTTCCCACTCTTTAAAATGTCACTGGTCTGTGTTCTCACTCTTTAAACTGTCACTGTTCTGTGCTCTCACTCATTAAACTGTCACTCCTCTCTGTTCTCACTCTTTAAACTGTCACTGGTCTGTGTTCTCACTCTTCAAACTGACGCCCCTCTGTGTTCCCGCTCATTAAACTGTCACCACTCTGTGTTCCACTCTTTAAACTGTCGCTGCTCTGTGTTCCCACTCTTTAAAGTGTCACTGCTCTGTGTGCTAACTCTTTAAACTGTTCCCACTCTTTAAACTGTCGCTGCTCTGTGTTCCATTCTTTAAACTGTCGCCGCTCTGTTTTCCCACTCTTTAAATTGTCACCACTCTATGTTCCCGTTCTTTAAACTGTTGCTGCTCTTTGCTCCCCCTCTTTAAACTGTCGCTGCTCTGTGTTCCATTCTTTAAACTGTCACTGCTCTGTGTTGTCACTCTTTAAACTGTCACCACTCTGTGTTCCATTCTTTAAACTGCCAGTGCTCTGTGTTCCATTCTTTAAACTGTCAACACTCTGTGATCCATTCTTTAAACTGTCGCTGCTCTGTGTTCCATTCTTTAAACTGTCGCTGCTCTGTTTTCCCACTCTTTAAACTGTCACTGCTCTGTGTTCCCACTCTTTAAACTGTCACTGCTCTGTGTTCCCACTCTTTAACCTGTCACTGGTCTGTGTTCTCACTCTTTAAACAGTCGCTGCTCTGTGTTCCCACTCTTTAAACTGTCACTGGTCTGTGTTCTCACTTTTTAAACTGTCACTGGTCTGTGTTCTCACTCTTTAAACAGTCGCTGCTCTGTGTTCCCGCTCTTTAAACTGTCACCACTCTGTGTTCCACTCTTTAAACTGTCGCTGCCCTGTGTTCCCGCTCTTCAAACTGTCACCACTCTGTGCTCTCACTCTTTAAACTGTCGCCACTCTGTGCTCTCACTCTTTAAACTGTCACCACTCTGCATTCCCTCTCTTTAACCTGTCGCCACTCTGTGTTCCCGCTTTTTAAACTGTCACCGCTATGTGCTCTCACTCTTTAAACTGTCGCCCCTCTGCGTTCCCGCTCTTTAAACTGTCGCCACACTGTGTTCTCACTCTTGAAACTGTCGCCACTCTGTGTTCCCACTCTTTAAACTGTCACTGCTCTGTGTTCCCACTCTTTAAACTGTCGCTGCTCTATGTTCCATTCTTTAAACTGTCGCTGCTCTATGTTCCATTCTTTAAACTGTCGCCAGTCTGTGTTCCCACTCTTAAAACTGTCACCACTCTGTGTTCCTGCTCTTTAAACTGTCGCCGCTCTGTGTTCTCACTCTTTAAACTGTCACCACTCTGTGATCCATTCTTTAAACTGTCGCTGCTCTGTGTTCCATTCTTTAAACTGTCAACACTCTGGATTCCATTCTTTAAACTTTCGCTGCTCTGTGTTCTCACTCTTTAAACTGTCGCCCATCTGCGTTCCCGCTCTTTAAACTGTCGCCACACTGTGTTCTCACTCTTGAAACTGCCACCACTCAGTGTTCCCACTCTTTAAACTGCCACCACTCTTTGTTCCCACTCTTTAAACTGTCACTGTTCTGTGTTCCCGTTGTTTAAACTGTCACCACTCTGTGTCCCACTCTTTAAGCTGTCGCTGCTCTGTGTTCCCACTCTTTAAACTGTCGCTGCTCTGTGTTCCATTCTTTCATCTGTCACAGCTCTGTGTTCCCACTCTTTAAATTGTCACTGCTCTGTGTTCCACTCTTTAAACTGTCGCTGCTCTGTGTTCCACTCTTTAAACTGTCGCTGCTCTGCGTTCCCGCTCTTTAAACTGTCACCACTCTGTGTTTCCACTCTTAAAACTGTCACCACTCTGTGTTCCTGCTCTTTAAACTGTCGCCGCTCTGTCTTCTCACTCTTTAAACTGTCACCACTCTGTGATCCATTCTTTAAACTGTCGCTTCTCTGTGTTCCATTCTTTAAACTGTCGCTGCTCTATGTTCCATTCTTTAAACTGTCGCCAGTCTGTGTTCCCACTCTTTAAACTGTCACTGCTCTGTGTTCCCACTCTTTAAACTGTCGCTGTTCTGTTTTCCCACTCTTTAAACTGTCACTGCTCTGTTTTCCCACTCTTTAAACTGTCACCACTCTGTGTTCCACTCTTTAAACTGTCGCTGCTCTGTGTTCCCACTCTTTAAACTGTCACCACTCTCTGCTCTCACTCTTTAAACTGTCGTCACTCTGTGTTCCCACTCTTTAAACTGCCACCACTCTTTGTTCCCACTCTTTAAACTGTCACTGTTCTGTTTTCCCGTTGTTTAAACTGTCACCACCCTGTGTCCCACTCTTTAAGCTGTCGCTGCTCTGTGTTCCCACTCTTTAAACTGTCGATGCTCTGTGTTCCATTCTTTAAACTGTCACCACTTGTGTCCTGCTCTTTAAACTGTCGCCGCTCTGTGTTCTCACTCTTTAAACTGACACCACTCTGTGATCCATTCTTTAAACTGTCGCTGCTCTGTGTTCCATTCTTTAAACTGTCACTGCTCTGTCTTCCCACTCTTTAAACTGTCGCTGCTCTATGTTCCATTCTTTAAACTGTCGCTGCTCTATGTTCCATTCTTTAAACTGACGCCAGTCTGTGTTCCCACTCTTTAAAATGTCGCCACTCTGTGTTTCCGTTCTTTAAACTGTCACCACTCTGTGTTTCCATTCTTTAAACTGACACCACTCTGTGTTCCCATTCTTTAAACTGTCACCGCTCTGTGTTTTCCGTTCTTTAAACTGTCACCGCTCTGTGTTTTCCGTTCTTTAAACTGTCACCGCTCTGTGTTTCCATTCTTTCAACTGTCACCACTCTGTGTTTCCATTCTTTCAACTGTCACCACTCTGTGTTTCCATTCTTTAAACTGACACCACTCTGTCTTTCCGTTCTTTAAACTGTCACCACTCTGTGTTCCCTCTCTTCAAACTGTCACCTCTCTGTGTTCCCACTCTTTAAACTGTCACTGGTCTGTGTTCTCACTCTTTAAACTGTCACTGTTCTGTGCTCTCACTCTTTAAACTGTCACTGCTCTCTGTTCTCACTCTTTAAACTGTCACTGGTCTGTGTTCTCACTCTTCAAACTGACGCCCCTCTGTGTTCCATTCTTTAAACTGCCAGTGCTCTGTGTTCTCACTCTTTAAACTGCCACTGCTCTGTGTTCCCACTCATTAAACTGCCACTGCTCTGTGTTCCCACTCTTTAAACTGTCACCTCTCTGTGTTGCCACTCTTTAAACTGTCGCTGCTCTGTGCTCTCACTCTTTAAACTGCCACTGCTCTGTGTTCCATTCTTTAAACAGTCGCAGCTCTGTGTTCCCACTCTTTAAACTGTCACTGCTCTGTGTTCCCACTCTTTAAACTGTCACTGCTCTGTGTTCCCACTCTTTAACCTGTCACTGATCTGTGTTCCCACTCTTTAATCTCTCACTGGTCTGTGTTCTCACTCTTTAAACTGTCACTGCTCTGTGTTCTCACTCTTTAAACTGTCACTGCTCTGTGCTCTCACTTTTTAACATGTCACTGCTCTCTGTTCTCACTCTTTAAACTGTCACTGGTCTGTGTTCTCACTCTTTAAACTGTCACTGTTCTGTGCTCTCACTCTTTAAACTGTCGCTGCTCTCTGTTCTCACTCTTTAAACTGTCACTGGTCTGTGTTCTCACTCTTCAAACTGACGCCCCTCTGTGTTGCCGCTCATTAAGCTGTCACCACTCTGTGTTCCACTCTTTAAACTGTCGCTGCTCTGTGTTCGCACTGCTTAAACTGTCACTACTCTGTGTTCTAACTCTTTAAACTGTCACCGCTCTTTGTTCCCACTCTTTAAACTGTCGTTGCTCTGTGTTCCGTTCTTTAAACTGTTGCCGCTCTGTTTTCGTACTCTTTAAACTGACTGGTCTGTGTTCTCACTCTTTAAACTGTCGCCGCTCTGTGTTCCCGCTCTTTAAACTTTTGCCACACTGTGTTCCACTCTTTAAACTGTCGCTGCTCTGTGTTCCCACTCTTTAAACTGTCACTGCTCTGTGTTCTCACTCTTTAAACTGTCACTGCTCTGTGTTCTCACTATTTAAACTGTCACTGCTCTGTGTTCTCACTCTTTAAACTGGCACTGTTCTGTGCTCTCACTCTTTAAACTGTCACTGCTCTCTGTTCTCACTCTTTAAACTGTCACTGGTCTGTGTTCTCACTCTTCAAACTGACGCCCCACTGTGTTCTAACTCTTTAAACTGTCACCACTCTGTGTTTCCGTTCTTTAAACTGACACCACTCTGTGTTCCCTCTCTTCAAACTGTCACCTCTCTGTGTTCCCACTCTTTAAACTGTCGCTGCTCTGTGATCCCACTCTTTAAACTGTCACTGGTCTGTGCTCTCACTCTTTAAACTGTCACTGCTCTCTGTTCTCACTCTTTAAACTGTCACTGGTCTGTGTTCTCACTCTTCAAACTGACGCCCCTCTGTGTTCCATTCTTTAAACTGCCAGTGCTCTGTGTTCTCACTCTTTAAACTGCCACTGCTCTGTGTTCCCACTCATTAAACTGCCACTGCTCTGTGTTCCCACTCTTTAAACTGTCACCTCTCTGTGTTGCCACTCTTTAAACTGTCGCTGCTCTGTGCTCTCACTCTTTAAACTGCCACTGCTCTGTGTTCCATTCTTTAAACAGTCGCAGCTCTGTGTTCCCACTCTTTAAACTGTCACTGCTCTGTGTTCCCACTCTTTAAACTGTCACTGCTCTGTGTTCCCACTCTTTAAACTGTCACTGCTCTGTGTTCCCACTCTTTAAACTGTCACTGGTCTGTGTTCTCACTCTTTAAACTGTCACTGCTCTGTGTTCTCACTGTTTAAACTGTCACTGCTCTGTGCTCTCACTCTTTAACATGTCACTGCTCTCTGTTCTCACTCTTTAAACTCTCACTGGTCTGTGTTCTCACTCTTTAAACTGTCACTGTTCTGTGCTCTCACTCTTTAAACTGTCACTGCTCTCTGTTCTCACTCTTTAAACTGTCACTGGTCTGTGTTCTCACTCTTCAAACTGACGCCCCTCTGTGTTCCCGCTCATTAAACTGTCACCACTCTGTGTTCCACTCTTTAAACTGTCGCTGCTCTGTGTTCGCACTCCTTAAACTGTCACTACTCTGTGTTCTAACTCTTTAAACTGTCACCGCTCTTTGTTCCCAATGTTTAAACTGTCGCTTCTCAGTGTTCCGTTCTTTAAACTGTCGCCGCTCTGTTTTCGTACTCTTTAAACTGACTGGTCTGTGTTCTCACTCTTTAAACTGTCGCCGCTCTGTGTTCCCGCTCTTTAACCTGTCACTGCTCTGTGTTCTCACTCTTTAACCTGTCACTGCTCTGTGCTCTCACTCTTTAAACTGACACTGCTCTCTGTTCTCACTCTTTAAACTGTCACTGGTCTGTGTTCTCACTCTTCAAACTGACGCCCCACTGTGTTCCCGCTCTTTAAACTGTCACCACTCTGTGTTCCACTCTTTAAACTGCCGCTGCTCTCTGTTCCCACTCTTTAAACTGTCGCTGCTCTGTGTTCCCACTCTTTAAACTGTCACCGCTCTGTGTTCTAACTCTTTAAACTGTCACCACTCTTTGTTCCCACTCTTTAAACTGTCGCTGCTCTGTGTTCTGTTCTTTAAACTGTCACCGCTCTGTGTTCTCACTCTTTAAATTGTCACTGCTCTGTGTTCCTACTCTTTAAACTGTCACTTTCTGTGTTCCCGCTCTTTAAACTGTCGCCACTCTGTGTTCCATTCTTCAAACTGTTGCTGCTTTGTGTTCCCACTCTTTAAACTGTCGCTGCTCTGTGTTCTCACTCTTTAAACTGTCACTGCTCTGTGTTCCCACTTTTTAAACTGTCACTGCTCTGTGTTCCCACTTTTTAAACTATCCCTGCTCTGTGTTCTCATTCTTTAAACTGTCACTGCTTTGTGTTCTCACTCTTTAAACTGTCACTGGTCTGTGTTCTCACTCTTTAAACTGTCACTGGTCTGTGTTCTCACTCTTTAAACTGTCACTGGTCTGTGTTCTCACTCTTTAAACTGTCACTGCTCTGTGTTCGCACTCTTTAAACTGTCACTGCTCTGTATTCCCACTCTTTAAACTGTCACTGCTCTGTGTTCTCATTCTTTAAACTGTCCCTGCTCTGTGTTCTGCTCTTTAAACTGTCACCGCTCTGTGTTCTCACTCTTTAAACTGTCGCTGCTCTGTGTTCCTACTCTTTAAACTGTCACTTTCTGTGTTCCCACTCTTTAAACTGTTGCCACTCTGTGTTCCATTCTTCAAACTGTTGCTGCTTTGTGTTCCTGCTCTTTAAACTGTCGCTGCTCTGTGTTCTCACTCTTTAAACTGTCACTGCTCTGTGTTCCCACTTTTTAAACTGTCACTGCTCTGTGTTCTCATTCTTTAGACTGTCACTGCTTTGTGTTCTCACTCTTTAAACTGTCACTGGTCTGTGTTCCCACTCTTTAAATTGCCACTGCTCTGTGTTCCCACTCTTTAAACTGTCGCTGCTCTGTTTTCTCACTCTTTAAACTGCCACTGCTCTGTGTTCCCACTCTTTAAACTGTCACCACTCTTTGTTCCCACTCTTTAAATTGTCACTGCTCTGTGTTCTCACTCTTTAAACTGTCGATTCTCTGTGTTCTCATTCTTTAAACTGTCACTGGTCTGTGTTCTCACTCTTTAAACTGTCGCTGCTCTGTGTTCCCACTCTTTAAACTGTCACTGTTCTGTGTTCCCACTGTTTAAACTGTCACTGCTCTGTGTTCCCACTCTTTAAACTGTCACTGGTCTGTGCTCTCACTCTTTAAACTGTCAATGCTCTCTGTTCTCACTCTTTAAACTGTCACTGGTCTGTGTTCTCACTCTTCAAACTGACGCCCCTCTGTGTTCCATTCTTTAAACTGCCAGTGCTCTGTGTTCTCACTCTTTAAACTGTCACTGCTCTGTGTTCCATTCTTTAAACCGTCGCTGCTCTGTGTTCTCACTCTTTAAACTGCCACTGCTCTGTGTTCCCACTCATTAAACTGCCACTGCTCTGTGTTCCCACTCTTTAAACTGTCACCTCTCTGTGTTCCCACTCTTTAAACTGTCGCTGCTCTGTGCTCTCACTCTTTAAACTGCCACTGCTCTGTGTTCCATTCTTTAAACAGTCGCAGCTCTGTGTTCCCACTCTTTAAACTGTCACTGCTCTGTGTTCCCACTCTTTAAACTGTCACTGCTCTGTGTTCCCACTCTTTAAACTGTCACTGGTCTGTGTTCTCACTCTTTAAACTGTCACTGCTCTGTGTTCTCACTCTTTAAACTGTCACTGCTCTGTGCTCTCACTCTTTAACATGTCACTGCTCTCTGTTCCATCTTTAACTGTCACTGCTCTGTGTTCCTACTCTTTAAACTGTCACTTTCTGTGTTCCCACTCTTTAAACTGTCACCACTCTGTGTTCCATTGTTCAAACTGTTGCTGCTTTGTGTTCCCACTCTTTAAACTGTCGCTGCTCTGTGTTCTCACTCTTTAAACTGTCCCTGCTCTGTGTTCCCACTTTTTAAACTGTCACTGCTCTGTGTTCCCACTTTTTAAACTGTCACTGCTCTGTGTTCTCATTCCTTAAACTGTCACTGCTTTGTGTTCTCACTCTTTAAACTGTCACTGGTCTGTGTTCTCACTCTTTAAACTGTCACTGGTCTGTGTTCTCACTCTTTAAACTGTCACTGGTCTGTGTTCTCACTCTTTAAACTGTCACTGGTCTGTGTTCTCACTCTTTAAACTGTCACTGCTCTGTGTTCGCACTCTTTAAACTGTCACTGCTCTGTGTTCCCACTCTTTAAACTGTCACTGCTCTGTGTTCTCATTCTTTAAACTGTCACTGCTCTGTGTTCTCACGCTTTGAACTGTCACTGGTCTGTGTTCTCACTCTTTAAACTGTCACTGTTCTGTGTTCCCACTCTTTAAATTGTCACCGCTCTGTGTTCTCACTCTTTAAACTGTCGCTTCTCTGTGTTCCCATTCTTTAAACTGTCACTGCTCTGTGTTCTCACTCTTTAAACTGTCACTGCTCTGTGTTCTCACTCTTTAAACTGTCACTGCTCTGTGTTCTCACTCTTTAAACTGTCACTGTTCTGTGCTCTCACTCTTTAAACTGTCACTGCTCTCTGTTCTCACTCTTTAAACTGTCACTGGTCTGTGTTCTCACTCTTCAAACTGACGCCCCTCTGTGTTCCCGCTCTTTAAACTGTCACCACTCTGTGTTCCGCTCTTTAAACTGTCACCACTCTGTGTTCCACTCTTTAAACTGTCGCTGCTCTGTGTTCCCACTCTTTAAACTGTGACTGCTCTGTGTTCTAACTCTTTAAACTGTCACCACTCTTTGTTCCCACTCTTTAAACTGTCACTGCTCTGTGTTCCCACTCTTTAAACTGTCGCTGCTCTGTGTTCTGTTCTTTAAACTGTCACCGCTCTGTGTTCTCACTCTTTAAACTGTCGCTGCTCTGTGTTCCTACTCTTTAAACTGTCACTTTCTGTGTTCCCGCTCTTTAAACTGTCGCCACTCTGTGTTCCATTCTTCAAACTGTTGCTGCTTTGTGTTCCCACTCTTCAAACTGTCGCTGCTCTGTGTTCTCACTCTTTAAACTGTCACTGCTTTGTGTTCGCACTCTTTAAACTGTCACTGGTCTGTGTTCTCACTCTTTAAATTGTCACTGGTCTGTGTTCTCACTCTTTAAACTGTCACTGCTCTGTGTTCGCACTCTTTAAACTCTCACTGCTCTGTGTTCCCACTCTTTAAACTGTCACTGCTCTGTGTTTTCATTCTTTAAACTGTCACTGCTCTGCGTTCCCACTCTTTAAACTGTCACTGGTCTGTGTTCTCACTCTTTAAACTGTCACTGGTCTGTGTTCTCACTCTTTAAACTGTCGCCCCTCTGTGTTCCACTCCTTAAACTGTCGCCACTCTGTGTTCCATTCTTTAAATTGTCGCCCCTCTGTGTTCCCACTCTTTAAACTGTCGCCGCTCTGTGTTCTCACTCTTTGAACTGTCACCGCACTGTGTTCTCACTCTTTAAACTGTCGCCACTCTGTGTTCTCACTATTTAAACTGTCGCTTCTCTGTGTTCCCACTCTTTAAACTGTCACTGCTCTGTGTTCTCACTCTTTAAAGTGTCACTGCTCTGTGTTCTCACTCTTTAAACTGTCACTGCTCTGTGTTCTCACTCTTTAAACTGTCTCTGTTGTGTGCTCTCACTCTTCAAACTGTCACTGCTCTCTGTTCTCACTCTTTAAACTGTCACTGGTCTGTGTTCTCACTCTTCAAACTGACCCCCCTCTGTGTTCCCGCTCATTAAACTTTCACCACTCTGTGTTCCACTCTTTAAACTGTCGCTGCTCTGTGTTCCCACTCTTTAAACTGTCACTGCTCTGTGTTCTAACTCATTAAGCTGTCACCACTCTTTGCTCCCACTCTTTAAACTGTCCCTGCTCTGTGTTCTGTTCTTTAAACTGTCACCGCTCTGTGTTCTCACTCTTTAAACTGTCGCTGCTCTGTGTTCCTACTCTTTAAACTGTCACTTTCTGTGTTCCCGCTCTTTAAACTGTCGCCACTCTGTGTTCCCATTCTTTAAACTGTCACCGCTCTGTGTTTCCGTTCTTTAAACTGTCACCGCTCTGTGTTCCCATTCTTTAAACTGTTACCACTCTGTGTTCCCGTTCTTTAAACTGTCACCGCTCTGTGTTTCCGTTCTTTAAACTGTCGCCACTCTGTGTTCCCATTCTTTAAACTGTCACCGCTCTGTGTTTCCGTTCTTTAAACTGTCACCGCTCTGTGTTCTCACTCTTTAAACTGTCGCTGCTCTGTGTTCCTACTCTTTAAACTGTCACTTTCTGTGTTCCCGCTCTTTAAACTGTCGCCACTCTGTGTTCCTACTCTTTAAACTGTCACTTTCTGTGTTCCCGCTCTTTAAACTGTCACCGCTCTGTGTTTCCGTTCTTTAAACTGTCACCGCTCTCTGTTCCCATTCTTTAAACTGTCACCACTCTGTGTTTCCGTTCTTTAAACTGTCACCACTCTGTGTTTCCGTTCTTTAAACTGTCACCGCTCTGTGTTTCCGTTCTTTAAACTGTCGCCACTCTGTGTTCCCATTCTTTAAACTGTCGCCACTCTGTGTTTCCGTTCTTTAAAGTGTCGCCACTCTGTGTTCCCATTCTTTAAACTGTTACCACTCTGTGTTCCCATTCTTTAAACTGTCCCCTCTGTGTCAAACGCCACTCTGTGTTCCATCTTTAACACCCTCTTTAAATTGTCGCCACTCTGTGTTCCCACTCTTTAAACTGTCACCATCTTTTTTCCGTTCTTTAAACTGTCGCCACTCTGTGTTTCCATCTTTAAACTGTCACCGCTCTGCGTACCCTCTCTGTAAACTGTCACCACTCTGTTTTCCCATTCTTTAAACTGTCGCCACTCTGTGTTCCCATTCTTTAAACTGTCACCACTCTGTGTTTCCGTTATTTAAACTGTCACCGCTCTGCGTACCCTCTCTTTAAACTGTCACCACTCTGTGTTCCCATTCTTTAAACTGTCGCTGCTCTGTGTTCCCACTCTTTAAACTGTCACTGCTCTGTGGTCCCACTCTTTAAACTGTCACTGCTCTGTGTTCCCACTCTTTAACCTGTCACTGATCTGTGTTCCCACTCTTTAATCTCTCACTGGTCTGTGTTCTCACTCTTTAAACTGTCACTGCTCTGTGTTCTCACTCTTTAAACTGTCACTGCTCTGTGTTCTCACTCTTTAACATGTCACTGCTCTCTGTTCTCACTCTTTAAACTGTCACTGGTCCGTGTTCTCACTCTTTAAACTTTTGCCACACTGTGTTCCACTCTTTAAACTGTCGCTGCTTTGTGTTCCCACTCTTTAAACTGTAACTGCTCTGTGTTCTCACTCTTCAAACTGTCGCCACTCTGTGTTCTCACTCTTTAAACTGTCGCTCCTCTGTGTTCCCACTCTTTAAACTGTCGCTGCTTTCTGTTCCCACTCTTTAAACTGTCACTGCTCTGTGTTCTCACTCTTTAAACTGGCATTGTTCTGTGCTCTCACTCTTTAAACTGTCACTGCTCTCTGTTCTCACTCTTTAAACTGTCACTGGTCTGTGATCTCACTCTTCAAACTGACGCCCCACTGTGTTCCCGCTCTTTAAACTGTCACCACTCTGTGTTCCACTCTTTAAACTGTCGCTGCTCTCTGTTCCCACTCTTTAAACTGTCGCTGCTCTGTGTTCCCACTCTTTAAACTGTCACCACTCTTTGTTCCCACTCTTTAAACTGTCGCTGCTCTGTGTTCTGTTCTTTAAACTGTCACCGCTCTGTGTTCTCACTCTTTAAACTGTCACTGCTCTGTGTTCCTACTCTTTAAACTGTCACTTTCTGTGTTCCCACTCTTTAAACTGTCACCACTCTGTGTTCCATTGTTCAAACTGTTGCTGCTTTGTGTTCCCACTCTTTAAACTGTCGCTGCTCTGTGTTCTCACTCTTTAAACTGTCACTGCTCTGTGTTCCCACTTTTTAAACTGTCACTGCTCTGTGTTCCCACTCTTTAAACTGTCACTGCTCTGTGTTCTCACTCTTTAAACTGTCACTGCTTTGTGTTCTCACTCTTTAAACTGTCACTGGTCTGTGTTCTCACTCTTTAAACTGTCACTGCTCTGTGTTCTCACTCTTTAAACTGTCACTGGTCTGTGTTCTCACTCTTTAAACTGTCACTGGTCTGTGTTCTCACTCTTTAAACTGTCACTGGTCTGTGTTCTCACTCTTTAAACTGTCACTGCTCTGTGTTCGCACTCTTTAAACTGTCACTGCTCTGTGTTCCCACTCTTTAAACTGTCACTGCTCTGTGTTCTCATTCTTTAAACTGTCACTGCTCTGTGTTCTCACGCTTTGAACTGTCACTGCTCTGTGTTCTCACTCTTTAAACTGTCACTGCTCTGTGTTCCCACTCTTTAAACTGTCACCGCTCTGTGTTCTCACTCTTTAAACTGTCGCTTCTCTGTGTTCCCATTCTTTAAACTGTCACTGCTCTGTGTTCTCACTCTTTAAACTGTCACTGCTCTGTGTTCTCACTCTTTAAACTGTCACTGCTCTGTGTTCTCACTCTTTAAACTGTCACTGTTCTGTGCTCTCACTCTTTAAACTGTCACTGCTCTCTGTTCTCACTCTTTAAACTGTCACTGGTCTGTGTTCTCACTCTTCAAACTGACGCCCCTCTGTGTTCCCACTCTTTAAACTGTCACCACTCTGTGTTCCACTCTTTAAACTGTCGCTGCTCTGTGTTCAACTCTTTAAACTGTCACCACTCTTTGTTCCCACTCTTTAAACTGTCGCTGCTCTGTGTTCTGTTCTTTAAACTGTCACCGCTCTGTGTTCTCACTCTTTAAACTGTCGCTGCTCTGTGTTCCTACTCTTTAAACTGTCACTTTCTGTGTTCCCGCTCTTTAAACTGTCGCCACTCTGTGTTCCATTCTTCAAACTGTTGCTGCTTTGTGTTCCCACTCTTCAAACTGTCGCTGCTCTGTGTTCTCACTCTTTAAACTGTCACTGCTTTGTGTTCGCACTCTTTAAACTGTCACTGGTCTGTGTTCTCACTCTTTAAATTGTCACTGGTCTGTGTTCTCACTCTTTAAACTGTCACTGCTCTGTGTTCGCACTCTTTAAACTCTCACTGCTCTGTGTTCCCACTCTTTAAACTGTCGCCCCTCTGTGTTCCACTCCTTAAACTGTCGCCACTCTGTGTTCCATTCTTTAAATTGTCGCCCCTCTGTGTTCCCACTCTTTAAACTGTCGCCGCTCTGTGTTCTCACTCTTTCAACTGTCACCACTCTTTGTTCCCACTCTTTAAACTGTCGCTGCTCTGTGTTCTGTTCTTTAAACTGTCACCACTCTGTGTTCCACTCTTTAAACTGTCGCTGCTCTGTGTTCCCACTCTTTAAACTGTCACTGCTCTGTGTTCTAACTCTTTAAACTGTCACCACTCTTTGTTCCCACTCTTTAAACTGTCGCTGCTCTGTGTTCTGTTCTTTAAACTGTCACCGCTCTGTGTTCGCACTCTGTAAACTCACTGGTCTGTGTTCTCACTCTTTAAACTGTCGCCGCTCGGTGTTCCCACTCCTTAAACTGTCACTGCTCTGTCTTCTCACTCTGTAAAATGCCGCCGCTCTGTGTTCCATTCTTTAAACTGACACCGCTCTGTGTTCTCAAACTTTAAACTGTCACCACTCTGTGTTCCCATTCTTTAAACTGATGCCGCTCTGTGTTTCCGTTCTTTAAACTGCCGCCACTCTGTGTTCCCGTTCTTTAAACTTTCGCTGCTCTGTGTTCTCACACTTTAAACTGTCGCCACTCTGTGTTCCCATTCTTTAAACTGTCACCACTCTGTGTTTCCGTTCTTTAAACTGACGCCGCTCTGTGTTCCCATTCTTTAAACTTTCGCTGCTCTGTGTTCTCACACTTTAAACTGTCGCCGCTCTGTGTTCTCACTCTTTAAACTGTCACCACTCTGTGTTTCCGTTCTTTAAACTGTCGCTGCTCTTTGCTCCCCCTCTTTAAACTGTCGCTGCTCTGTGTTCCATTCTTTAAACTGTCACTGCTCTGTGTTGTCACTCTTTAAACTGTCACCACTCTGTGTTCCTTTCTTTAAACTGCCAGTGCTCTGTGTTCTCACTCTTTAAACTGTCACGGCTCTGTGTTCCCACTCTTTAAACTGTCACTGCTCTGTGTTCCCACTCTTTAAACTGTCACTGGTCTATGTTCTCATTCTTTAAACAGTCGCTGCTCTGTGTTCCCACTCTTTAAACTGTCACTGGTCTGTGTTCTCACTCTTTAAACTGTCACTGGTCTGTGTTCTCACTCTTTAAACAGTCACTGCTCTGTGTTCCCACTCTTTAAACTGTCACTGCTCTGTGTTCCCACTCTTTAAACTGTCGCTGCTCTGTGTTCTCACACTTTAAACTGCCACTTCTCTGTGTTCCCACTATTTAAACTGTCACTGCTCTGTGTTCCCACTATTTAAACTGTCACTGCTCTGTGTTCCCGTTGTTTAAACTGTCGCTGCTCTGTGTTTCCGTTCTTTAAACTGTCACTGCTCTGTGTTCCCACTCTTTAAACTGTCGCTGCTCTGTGTTCTCACTCTTTAAACTGCCACTGCTCTGTGTTCCCACTCTTTAAACTGTCACTGCTCTGTGTTCCCACTCTTTAAACTGTCGCTGCTCTGTGTTCTGACTCTTTAAACTGCCACTGCTCTGTGTTCCCACTATTTAAACTGTCACTGCTCTGTGTTCCCGTTGATTAAACTGTCGCTGCTCTGTGTTTCCGTTCTTTAAACTGTCACTGCTCTGTGTTCCTTTCTTTAAAATGTCGCTGCTCTGTGTTCTCACTCTTTAAACTGTCACCACTCTGTGTTCCCACTCTTTAAACTGACGCCGCTCTGTGTTTCCGTTCTTTAAACTGTCACCACTCTGTGTTCCCACTCTTTAAAATGTCACCACTCTTTGTTCCCACTCTTTAAACTGATGCCGCTCTTTGTTCCATTCTTTAAACTATCCTCGCTCTGTGTTTCCGTTCTTTAAACTGTCACTGCTCTGTGTTCCATTCTTTAAACTGTCACTGCTCTTTGTTCCCACTCTTTAAACTGTCACCACTCTGTGTTCCCACTCTTTAAAATGTCACCACTCTTTGTTCCCACTCTTTAAACTGATGCCGCTCTTTGTTCCATTCTTTAAACTATCCTCGCTCTGTGTTTCCGTTCTTTAAACTGTCACTGCTCTGTGTTCCATTCTTTAAACTGTCACTGCTCTTTGTTCCCACTCTTTAAACTGTCACTGCTCTGTGTTCCATTCTTTAAACTATCGCCGCTCTGTGTTTCCGTTCTTTAAACTGTCACCTCTCTGTGTTCCATTCTTTAAACTGTCACTGCTCTGTGTTCCATTCTTTATACTGTCGCTGCTCTGTGTTCTCACTCTTTAAACTGTCACCACTCTGTGTTCCCATTCTTTAAACTGTCACTGCTCTGTGTTCTCACTCTTTAAACTGTCACTGCTCTGTGTTCCCACTCTTTAGACTGCCACTGCTCTGTGTTCCCACTCTTTAAACTGTCACCACTCTGTGTTCCATTCTTTAAACTGTCGCTGCTCTGTGTTCTCACTCTTTAAACTGTCACCACTCTATGTTCTCACTCTTTGAACTGTCACTGCTCTGTGTTCTCACTCTTTAAACTGTCACCACTCTTTGTTCCCACTCTTTAAACTGTCGCTGCTCTGTGTTCCGTTCTTTAAACTTTCGCCGCTCTGTGTTCGTACTCTTTAAGCTGACTGGTCTGTGTTCACGCTCTTTAAACTGTCGCCGCTCTGTCTTCCCGCTCTTTAAACCTTTGCCACACTGTGTTCCACTCTTTAAACTGTCGCTGCTCTGTGTTCCCACTCTTTAAATTGTCACTGCTCTGTGTTCTCACTCTTTAAACTGTCGCTTCTCTGTGTTCTCACTCTTTAAGCTGTCACTGCTCTGTGTTCCCACTCTTTAAACTGTCACCACTCTGTGTTCCATTCTTTAAACTGTCGCTGCTCTGTGTTCTCACTCTTTGAACTGTCACCGCTCTGTGTTTCCGTTCTTTAAACTGTCACCACTCTGTGTTCCCGCTCTTTAAACTGTCACCACTCTGTGTTCCATTCTTTAAACTGTTGCTGCTCTGTGTTCTCACTCTTTAAACTGTCACCACTCTGTGTTCCATTCTTTAAACTGTCACCACTCTGTGTTCCACTCTTTAAACTGTCAGCACTCTGTGTTCCATTCTTTAAACTGTCACCACTCTGTGTTCCCACTCTTTAAACTGTCACCACTCTGTGTTCCATTCTTTAAACTGTCGCTGCTCTGTGTTCTCACTCTTTAAACTGTCACCACTCTGTGTTCCATTCTTTAAACTGTCACCACTCTGTGTTCTCACTCTTTAAACTGTCACCAATCTGTGTTCCATTCTTTAAACTGTCGCTGCTCTGTCTTTTCACTCTTTAACCTGCCACCTCTCTGTGTTCCCACTCTCTAAACTGTCACCGTTCTCTGTTACCTCTGTTTAAACTGTCGCCACTCTGTGTTCCCGCTCTTTAAACTGTCACCACTCTGTGTTCCCACTCTTTAAACTGTCACCACTCTGCATTCCCTCTCTTTAAACTGTCGCCACTCTGTGTTCCCGCTTTTTAAACTGTCACCGCTATGTGTTCTCACTCTTTAAACTGTCACCACTCTGTGTTCCATTCTTTAAACTGTTACTTCTTTGTGTTCCCACTCTTTAAACTGTCGCTGCTCTGTGTTCTGTTCTTTAAACTGTCACCGCTCTGTGTTCGCACTCTGTAAACTCACTGGTCTGTGTTCTCACTCTTTAAACTGTCGCCGCTCGGTGTTCCCACTCCTTAAACTGTCACTGCTCTGTCTTCTCACTCTGTAAAATGCCGCCGCTCTGTGTTCCATTCTTTAAACTGACACCGCTCTGTGTTCTCACACTTTAAACTGTCGCCACTCTGTGTTCCCATTCTTTAAACTGTCACCACTCTGTGTTTCCGTTCTTTAAACTGACGCCGCTCTGTGTTCCCATTCTTTAAACTGTCGCCACTCTGTGTTCCCATTCTTTAAACTGACGCCGCTCTGTGTTCCCATTCTTTAAACTTTCGCTGCTCTGTGTTCTCACACTTTAAACTGTCGCCGCTCTGTGTTCTCACTCTTTAAACTGTCACCACTCTGTGTTTCCGTTCTTTAAACTGTCGCTGCTCTTTGCTCCCCCTCTTTAAACTGTCGCTGCTCTGTGTTCCATTCTTTAAACTGTCACTGCTCTGTGTTGTCACTCTTTAAACTGTCACGGCTCTGTGTTCCCACTCTTTAAACTGTCACTGCTCTGTGTTCCCACTCTTTAAACTGTCACTGCTCTGTGTTCCCACTCTTTAAACTGTCACTGGTCTGTGTTCTCATTCTTTAAACAGTCGCTGCTCTGTGTTCCCACTCTTTAAACTGTCACTGGTCTGTGTTCTCACTCTTTAAACTGTCACTGGTCTGTGTTCTCACTCTTTAAACTGTCACTGCTCTGTGTTCCCACTCTTTAAACTGTCGCTGCTCTGTGTTCTCACTCTTTAAACTGCCACTGCTCTGTGTTCCCGTTGTTTAAACTGTCGCTGCTCTGTGTTTCCGTTCTTTAAACTGTCACTGCTCTGTGTTCCTTTCTTTAAAATGTCGCTGCTCTGTGTTCCCACTCTTTAAACTGTCACCACTCTGTGTTCCCACTCTTTAAACTGACGCCGCTCTGTGTTTCCGTTCTTTAAACTGTCACCACTCTGTGTTCCCACTCTTTAAAATGTCACCACTCTTTGTTCCCACTCTTTAAACTGACGCCGCTCTTTGTTCCATTCTTTAAACTATCCTCGCTCTGTGTTTCCGTTCTTTAAACTTTCACCGCTCTGTGTTCCCACTCTTTAAAATGTCACCACTCTTTGTTCCCACTCTTTAAACTGTCACCACTCTTTGTTCCCACTCTTTAAACTGACGCCACCCTGTGTTTCCGTTCTTTAAACTGTCACCGCTCTGTGTTTCCGTTCTTTAAACTGTCACCGCTCTGTGTTTCCGTTCTTTAAACTGTCCCCACTCTGTGTTTCCGTTCTTTAAACTATCCTCGCTCTGTGTTTCCGTTCTTTAAACTGTCACTGCTCTGTGTTCTCACTCTTTAAACTGTCACTGCTCTGTGTTCCATTCTTTAAACTATCGCCGCTCTGTGTTTCCGTTCTTTAAACTGTCACCTCTCTGTGTTCCATTCTTTAAACTGTCACTGCTCTGTGTTCCCACTCTTTAAACTGTCACCTCTCTGTGTTCCATTCTTTAAACTATCGCCGCTCTGTGTTTCCGTTCTTTAAACTGTCACCTCTCTGTGTTCCATTCTTTAAACTGTCACTGCTCTGTGTTCCCACTCTTTAAACTGTCACCTCTCTGTGTTCCATTCTTTATACTGTCGCTGCTCTGTGTTCTCACTCTTTAAACTGTCACCTCTCTGTGTTCCATTCTTTAAACTGTCACTGCTCTGTGTTCCCACTCTTTAAACTGTCACCTCTCTGTGTTCCATTCTTTATACTGTCGCTGCTCTGTGTTCCCACTCTTTAAACTGTCACCACTCTGTGTTCCACTCTTTAAACTGTCGCTGCTCTGTGTTCCCACTCTTTAAACTGTGACTGCTCTGTGTTCTAACTCTTTAAACTGTCACCACTCTTTGTTCCCACTCTTTAAACTGTTGCTGCTCTGTGTTCTGTTCTTTAAACTGTCACCGCTCTGTGTTCTCACTCTTTAAACTGTCGCTGCTCTGTGTTCCTACTCTTTAAACTGTCACTTTCTGTGTTCCCGCTCTTTAAACTGTCGCCACTCTGTGTTCCATTCTTCAAACTGTTGCTGCTTTGTGTTCCCACTCTTCAAACTGTCGCTGCTCTGTGTTCTCACTCTTTAAACTGTCACTGCTTTGTGTTCGCACTCTTTAAACTGTCACTGGTCTGTGTTCTCACTCTTTAAATTGTCACTGGTCTGTGTTCTCACTCTTTAAACTGTCACTGCTCTGTGTTCGCACTCTTTAAACTCTCACTGCTCTGTGTTCCCACTCTTTAAACTGTCGCCCCTCTGTGTTCCACTCCTTAAACTGTCGCCACTCTGTGTTCCATTCTTTAAATTGTCGCCCCTCTGTGTTCCCACTCTTTAAACTGTCGCCGCTCTGTGTTCTCACTCTTTCAACTGTCACCACTCTTTGTTCCCACTCTTTAAACTGTCGCTGCTCTGTGTTCTGTTCTTTAAACTGTCACCACTCTGTGTTCCACTCTTTAAACTGTCGCTGCTCTGTGTTCCCACTCTTTAAACTGTCACTGCTCTGTGTTCTAACTCTTTAAACTGTCACCACTCTTTGTTCCCACTCTTTAAACTGTCGCTGCTCTGTGTTCTGTTCTTTAAACTGTCACCGCTCTGTGTTCGCACTCTGTAAACTCACTGGTCTGTGTTCTCACTCTTTAAACTGTCGCCGCTCGGTGTTCCCACTCCTTAAACTGTCACTGCTCTGTCTTCTCACTCTGTAAAATGCCGCCGCTCTGTGTTCCATTCTTTAAACTGACACCGCTCTGTGTTCTCACACTTTAAACTGTCACCACTCTGTGTTCCCATTCTTTAAACTGATGCCGCTCTGTGTTTCCGTTCTTTAAACTGCCGCCACTCTGTGTTCCCGTTCTTTAAACTTTCGCTGCTCTGTGTTCTCACACTTTAAACTGTCGCCACTCTGTGTTCCCATTCTTTAAACTGTCACCACTCTGTGTTTCCGTTCTTTAAACTGACGCCGCTCTGTGTTCCCATTCTTTAAACTTTCGCTGCTCTGTGTTCTCACACTTTAAACTGTCGCCACTCTGTGTTCTCACTCTTTAAACTGTCACCACTCTGTGTTTCCGTTCTTTAAACTGTCACTGCTCTTTGCTCCCCCTCTTTAAACTGTCGCTGCTCTGTGTTCCATTCTTTAAACTGTCACTGCTCTGTGTTGTCACTCTTTAAACTGTCACCACTCTGTGTTCCTTTCTTTAAACTGCCAGTGCTCTGTGTTCTCACTCTTTAAACTGTCACGGCTCTGTGTTCCCACTCTTTAAACTGTCACTGCTCTGTGTTCCCACTCTTTAAACTGTCACTGGTCTATGTTCTCATTCTTTAAACAGTCGCTGCTCTGTGTTCCCACTCTTTAAACTGTCACTGGTCTGTGTTCTCACTCTTTAAACTGTCACTGGTCTGTGTTCTCACTCTTTAAACAGTCACTGCTCTGTGTTCCCACTCTTTAAACTGTCACTGCTCTGTGTTCCCACTCTTTAAACTGTCGCTGCTCTGTGTTCTCACACTTTAAACTGCCACTTCTCTGTGTTCCCACTATTTAAACTGTCACTGCTCTGTGTTCCCGTTGTTTAAACTGTCGCTGCTCTGTGTTTCCGTTCTTTAAACTGTCACTGCTCTGTGTTCCTTTCTTTAAAATGTCGCTGCTCTGTGTTCTCACTCTTTAAACTGTCACCACTCTGTGTTCCCACTCTTTAAACTGACGCCGCTCTGTGTTTCCGTTCTTTAAACTGTCACCACTCTGTGTTCCCACTCTTTAAAATGTCACCACTCTTTGTTCCCACTCTTTGAACTGACGCCGCTCTTTGTTCCATTCTTTAAACTATCCTCGCTCTGTGTTTCCGTTCTTTAAACTGTCACCACTCTGTGTTCCCACTCTTTAAACTGACGCCACTCTGTGTTTCCGTTCTTTAAACTGTCCCCACTCTGTGTTTCCGTTCTTTAAACTGTCCCCACTCTGTGTTTCCGTTCTTTAAACTATCCTCGCTCTGTGTTTCCGTTCTTTAAACTGTCACTGCTCTGTGTTCCATTCTTTAAACTGTCACTGCTCTTTGTTCCCACTCTTTAAACTGTCACTGCTCTATGTTCCATTCTTTAAACTATCGCCGCTCTGTGTTTCCGTTCTTTAAACTGTCACCTCTCTGTGTTCCATTCTTTAAACTATCGCCGCTCTGTGTTTCCGTTCTTTAAACTGTCACCTCTCTGTGTTCCATTCTTTAAACTATCGCCGCTCTGTGTTTCTGTTCTTTAAACTGTCACCTCTCTGTGTTCCATTCTTTAAACTGTCACGGCTCTGTGTTCCCACTCTTTAAACTGTCACCTCTCTGTGTTCCATTCTTTATACTGTCACTGCTCTGTGTTCTCACTCTTTAAACTGTCACCTCTCTGTGTTCCATTCTTTAAACTGTCACTGCTCTGTGTTCCCACTCTTTAAACTGTCACTGCTCTGTGTTCCCACTCTTTAAACTGTCACTGCTCTGTGTTCCACTCTTTAAACTGTCACTGCTCTGTGTTCCCACTCTTTAAACTGTCACTGCTCTGTGTTCCACTCTTTAAACTGTCGCCGCTCTGTGTTTCCATTCTTTAAACTGTCACCGCTCTGTGTTCTCACTCTTTAAACTGTCACCACTCTTTGTTCCCACTCTTTAAACTGTCGCTGCTCTGTGTTCCGTTCTTTAACCTTTCGCCGCTCTGTGTTCGTTCTTTAAACTGACTGGTCTGTGTTCCACTCTTTAAACTGTCGCAGCTCTGTGTTCCATTCTTTAAACTGTCGCTGCTCTGTGTTCCCACTCTTTAAACTGTCACCACTCTGTGTTCCCATTCTTTAAACTGTCACTGCTCTGTGTTCTCACTCTTTAAACTGTCACTGCTCTGTGTTCCCACTCTTTAGACTGCCACTGCTCTGTGTTCCCGCTCTTTAAACTGTCACCACTCTGTGTTCCATTCTTTAAACTGTCGCTGCTCTGTGTTCTCACTCTTTAAACTGTCACCACTCTATGTTCTCACTCTTTGAACTGTCACTGCTCTGTGTTCTCACTCTTTAAACTGTCACCACTCTTTGTTCCCACTCTTTAAACTGTCGCTGCTCTGTGTTCCGTTCTTTAACCTTTCGCCGCTCTGTGTTCGTACTCTTTAAACTGACTGGTCTGTGTTCTCACTCTTTAAACTGTCGCCGCTCTGTGTTCCATTCTTTAAACTGTCGCTGCTCTGTGTTCCACTCTTTAAACTGTCAGCACTCTGTGTTCCATTCTTTAAACTGTCACCACTCTGTGTTCCCACTCTTTAAACTGTCACCACTCTGTGTTCCATTCTTTAAACTGTCGCTGCTCTGTGTTCTCACTCTTTAAACTGTCACCACTCTGTGTTCCGTTCTTTAAACTGTCACCACTCTGTGTTCCCGCTCTTTAAACTGCCACTGCTCTGTTTCCCACTCTTTAAACTGTCACCAATCTGTGTTCCATTCTTTAAACTGTCGCTGCTCTATCTTTTCACTCTTTAACCTGCCACCTCTCTGTGTTCCCACTCTCTAAACTGTCACCGTTCTCTGTTACCTCTGTTTAAACTGTCGCCACTCTGTGTTCCCGCTCTTTAAACTGTCGCCACTCTGTGTTCCCGCTTTTTAAACTGTCACCGCTATGTGCTCTCACTCTTTAAACAGTCGCCACTCGGTGTTCCATTCTTTAAACTGTTGCTGCTTTGTGTTCCCACTCTTTAAACTGTCACTGCTCTGTGTTCTCACTCTTTCAACTGTCACCACTCTTTGTTCCCACTCTTTAAACTGTCGCTGCTCTGTGTTCTGTTCTTTAAACTGTCACCGCTCTGTGTTCGCACTCTGTAAACTCACTGGTCTGTGTTTTCACTCTTTAAACTGTCACCACTCTTTGTTCCCACTGTTTAAACTGTCGCTGCTCTGTGTTCTCACGCTTTAAGCTGTCACTGGTCTGTGTTCTCACTCTTTAAACTGCCACTGCTCTGTGTTCTCACTCTTTAAACTGTCGCCCGTCTGTGTTCCTCCTCTTTAAACTGTCGCCATACTGTGTTCCACTCTTTAAACTGTTGATTCTCTGTGTTCCCACTCTGTAAACTGTCACTGGTCTGTCTTCTCACTCTTTAAACTGTCACTGCTCTGTGTTCCCACTCTTTAAACTGTCGCTGCTCTGTGTTCCGTTCTTTAAACTGTCGCCGCTCTGTTTTCGTACTCTTTAAACTGACTGGTCTGTGTTCTCACTCTTTAAACTGTCACTGCTCTGTGTTCTCACTGTTTAAACTGTCACTGCTCTGTGTTCTCACTCTTTAAACTGGCACTGTTCTGTGCTCTCACTCTTTAAACTGTCACTGCTCTCTGTTCTCACTCTTTAAACTGTCACTGGTCTGTGTTCTCACTCTTCAAACTGACGCCCCTCTGTGTTCCCGCTCTTCAAACTGTCACCACTCTGTGTTCCACTCTTTAAACTGTCGCTGCTCTGTGTTCTAACTTTTTAAACTGTCACCACTCTTTGTTCCCACTCTTTAAACTGTCGCTGCTCTGTGTTCTGTTCTTTAAACTGTCACCGCTCTGTGTTCTCACTCTTTAAACTGTCACTGCTCTGTGTTCCTACTCTTTAAACTGTTACTTTCTGTGTTCCCGCTCTTTGAAATGTCGCCACTCTGTGTTCCATTCTTCAAACTGTTGCTGCTTTGTGTTCCCACTCTTTAAACTGTCGCTGCTCTGTCTTCTCACTCTTTAAACTGTCACTGCTCTGTGTTCCCACTTTTTAAACTGTCACTGCTCGGTGTTCCCACTTTTTAAACTGTCACTGCTCTGTGTTCCCACTTTTTAAACTGTCGCTTCTCTGTGTTCTCATTCTTTAAACTGTCACTGCTTTGTGTTCTGACTCTTTAAACTGTCACAGGTCTGTGTTCGCACTCTTTAAACTGTCACTGGTCTGTGTTCTCACTCTTTAAACTGTCACTGGTCTGTGTTCTCACTCTTTAAACTGTCACTGGTCTGTGTTCTCACTCTTTAAACTGTCACTGCTCTGTGTTCGCACTCTTTAAACTGTCACTGCTCTGTGTTCCCACTCTTTAAACTGTCACTGCTCTGTGTTCTCATTCTTTAAACTGTCACTGCTCTGTGTTCCCAGTCTTTAAACTGTCGCCCATCTGTGTTCTCACTCTTTGAACTGTCACCGCTCTTTGTTTCCGTTCTTTAAACTGTCACCACTCTGTGTTTCCGTTCTTTAAACTGACACCGCTCTGTGTTCTCACACTTTAAACTGTCACCACTCTGTGTTCCCATTCTTTAAACTGTCGCTGCTCTGTGTTCTCACACTTTAAACTGCCACTGCTCTGTGTTCCCACTCTTTAAACTGTCACTGCTCTGTGTTCCCACTCTTTAAACTGTCGCTGCTCTGTGTTCCCAATCTTTAAACTGTCACCGCTCTGTGTTTCCGTTCTTTAAACTGTCGCCACTCTGTGTTCCCATTCTTTAAACTGATGCCGCTCTGTGTTTCCGTTCTTTAAGCTGCCGCCACTCTGTGTTCCCATTCTTTAAACTTTCGCTGCTCTGTGTTCTCACACTTTAAACTGTCGCCACTCTGTGTTTCCGTTCTTTAAACTGTCACCACTCTGTGTTTCCGTTCTTTAAACTGACGCCGCTCTGTGTTCCCATTCTTTAAACTTTCGCTGCTCTGTGTTCTCACACTTTAAACTGTCGCCGCTCTGTGTTCTCACTCTTTAAACTGTCACCACTCTGTGTTTCCGTTCTTTAAACTGTCGCTGCTCTTTGCTCCCCCTCTTTAAACTGTCGCTGCTCTGTGTTCCATTCTTTAAACTGTCACTGCTCTGTGTTGTCACTCTTTAAACTGTCACCACTCTGTGTTCCATTCTTTAAACTGCCAGTGCTCTGTGTTCTCACTCTTTAAACTGTCACGGCTCTGTGTTCCCACTCTTTAAACTGTCACTGCTCTGTGTTCCCACTCTTTAAACTGTCACTGGTCTATGTTCTCACTCTTTAAACAGTCGCTGCTCTGTGTTCCCACTCTTTAAACTGTCACTGCTCTGTGTTCCCACTCTTTAAACTGTCACCACTCTGTGTTTCCGTTCTGTAAACTGTCACTGCTCTGTGTTCCATTATTTCAACTGTCGCTGCTCTGCGTTCTCACTCTTTACACTGCCACTGCTCTGTGTTCCCAATCTTTAAACTGTCACCACTCTGTGTTCCATTCTTTAAACTGTCGCTGCTCTGTGTTCTCACTCTTTAAACTGCCACTGCTCTGTGTTCCCACTCTTTAAACTGCCACTGCTCTGTGTTCCCACTCTTTAAACTGTCACTGCTCTGTGTTCCCACTCTTTAAACTGTCGCTGCTCTGTGTTCTCACTCTTTAAACTGCCACTGCTCTGTGTTCCCACTCTTTAAACTGTCGCTGCTCTGTGTTCTCAATCTTTAAACTGTCACTGCTCTGTGTTCCCACTCTTTAAACTGTCACCTTCTGTGTTCCATTCTTATACTGTCGCTGCTCTGTGTCCTCCTCTTTAAACTGCCACTGCTCTGTGTTCCCACTCTTTAAACTGCACTGCTCTGTGTTCCCACTCTTTAAACTGTCACTGCTCTGTGTTCCCCTCTTTAAACTGTCGCTGCTCTGTGTTCCATTCTTTAAACTGTCACTGCTCTGTGTTGTCACTCTTTAAACTGTCACCACTCTGTGTTCCATTCTTTAAACTGCCAGTGCTCTGTGTTCTCACTCTTTAAACTGTCACGGCTCTGTGTTCCCACTCTTTAAACTGTCACTGCTCTGTGTTCCCACTCTTTAAACTGTCACTGGTCTATGTTCTCACTCTTTAAACAGTCGCTGCTCTGTGTTCCCACTCTTTAAACTGTCACTGGTCTGTGTTCTCACTCTTTAAACTGTCACTGCTCTGTGTTCCCACTCTTTAAACTGTCACTGGTCTGTGTTCTCACTCTTTAAACAGTCGCTGCTCTGTGTTCCCACTCTTTAAACTGTCACTGCTCTGTGTTCCCACTCTTTAAACTGTCACCACTCTGTGTTTCCGTTCTGTAAACTGTCACTGCTCTGTGTTCCATTATTTAAACTGTCGCTGCTCTGCGTTCTCACTCTTTACACTGCCACTGCTCTGTGTTCCCAATCTTTAAACTGTCACCACTCTGTGTTCCATTCTTTAAACTGTCGCTGCTCTGTGTTCTCACTCTTTAAACTGCCACTGCTCTGTGTTCCCACTCTTTAAACTGCCACTGCTCTGTGTTCCCACTCTTTAAACTGTCACTGCTCTGTGTTCCCACTCTTTAAACTGTCGCTGCTCTGTGTTCTCACTCTTTAAACTGCCACTGCTCTGTGTTCCCACTCTTTAAACTGTCGCTGCTCTGTGTTCTGACTCTTTAAACTGCCACTGCTCTGTGTTCCCACTATTTAAACTGTCACTGCTCTGTGTTCCCGTTGATTAAACTGTCGCTGCTCTGTGTTTCCGTTCTTTAAACTGTCACTGCTCTGTGTTCCTTTCTTTAAAATGTCGCTGCTCTGTGTTCTCACTCTCTTTAAACTGTCACCACTCTGTGTTCCCACTCTTTAAACTGACGCCGCTCTGTGTTTCCGTTCTTTAAACTGTCACCACTCTGTGTTCCCATTTTTTAAAATGTCACCACTCTTTGTTCCCACTCTTTAAACTGATGCCGCTCTTTGTTCCATTCTTTAAACTATCCTCGCTCTGTGTTTCCGTTCTTTAAACTGTCACTGCTCTGTGTTCCATTCTTTAAACTGTCACTGCTCTGTGTTCCATTCTTTAAACTATCGCCACTCTGTGTCCGTTCTTTAAACTGTCACCTCTCTGTGTTCCATTCTTTAAACTGTCACTGCTCTGTGTTCCATTCTTTAAACTGTCACCTCTCTGTGTTCCATTCTTTATACTGTCGCTGCTCTGTGTTCTCACTCTTTAAACTGTCACCACTCTGTGTTCCCATTCTTTAAACTGTCACTGCTCTGTGTTCTCACTCTTTAAACTGTCACTGCTCTGTGTTCCCACTCTTTAGACTGCCACTGCTCTGTGTTCCCACTCTTTAAACTGTCACCACTCTGTGTTCCATTCTTTAAACTGTCGCTGCTCTGTGTTCTCACTCTTTAAACTGTCACCACTCTATGTTCTCACTCTTTGAACTGTCACTGCTCTGTGTTCTCACTCTTTAAACTGTCACCACTCTTTGTTCCCACTCTTTAAACTGTCGCTGCTCTGTGTTCCGTTCTTTAACCTTTCGCCGCTCTGTGTTCGTACTCTTTAAGCTGACTGGTCTGTGTTCACGCTCTTTAAACTGTCGCCGCTCTGTCTTCCCGCTCTTTAAACCTTTGCCACACTGTGTTCCACTCTTTAAACTGTCGCTGCTCTGTGTTCCCACTCTTTAAATTGTCACTGCTCTGTGTTCTCACTCTTTAAACTGTCGCTTCTCTGTGTTCTCACTCTTTAAGCTGTCACTGCTCTGTGTTCCCACTCTTTAAACTGTCACCACTCTGTGTTCCATTCTTTAAACTGTCGCTGCTCTGTGTTCTCACTCTTTGAACTGTCACCGCTCTGTGTTTCCGTTCTTTAAACTGTCACCACTCTGTGTTCCCGCTCTTTAAACTGTCACCACTCTGTGTTCCATTCTTTAAACTGTTGCTGCTCTGTGTTCTCACTCTTTAAACTGTCACCACTCTGTGTTCCATTCTTTAAACTGTCACCACTCTGTGTTCCACTCTTTAAACTGTCAGCACTCTGTGTTCCATTCTTTAAACTGTCACCACTCTGTGTTCCCACTCTTTAAACTGTCACCACTCTGTGTTCCATTCTTTAAACTGTCGCTGCTCTGTGTTCTCACTCTTTAAACTGTCACCACTCTGTGTTCCATTCTTTAAACTGTCACCACTCTGTGTTCTCACTCTTTAAACTGTCACCAATCTGTGTTCCATTCTTTAAACTGTCGCTGCTCTGTCTTTTCACTCTTTAACCTGCCACCTCTCTGTGTTCCCACTCTCTAAACTGTCACCGTTCTCTGTTACCTCTGTTTAAACTGTCGCCACTCTGCATTCCCTCTCTTTAAACTGTCGCCACTCTCTGTTCCCGCTTTTTAAACTGTCACCGCTATGTGCTCTCACTCTTTAAACTGTCGCCACTCTGTGTTCCATTCTTTAAACTGTTGCTTCTTTGTGTTCCCACTCTTTAAACTGTCACTGCTCTGTGTTCTCACTCTTTCAACTGTCACCACTCTTTGTTCCCACTCTTTAAACTGTCGCTGCTCTGTGTTCTGTTCTTTAAACTGTCACCGCTCTGTGTTCGCACTCTGTAAACTCACTGGTCTGTGTTCTCACTCTTTAAACTGTCGCCGCTCGGTGTTCCCACTCCTTAAACTGTCACTGCTCTGTCTTCTCACTCTGTAAAATGCCGCCGCTCTGTGTTCCATTCTTTAAACTGACACCGCTCTGTGTTCTCACACTTTAAACTGTCGCCACTCTGTGTTCCCATTCTTTAAACTGTCACCACTCTGTGTTTCCGTTCTTTAAACTGACGCCGCTCTGTGTTCCCATTCTTTAAACTGTCGCCACTCTGTGTTCCCATTCTTTAAACTGACGCCGCTCTGTGTTCCCATTCTTTAAACTTTCGCTGCTCTGTGTTCTCACACTTTAAACTGTCGCCGCTCTGTGTTCTCACTCTTTAAACTGTCACCACTCTGTGTTTCCGTTCTTTAAACTGTCGCTGCTCTTTGCTCCCCCTCTTTAAACTGTCGCTGCTCTGTGTTCCATTCTTTAAACTGTCACTGCTCTGTGTTGTCACTCTTTAAATTGTCACCACTCTGTGTTCCATTCTTTAAACTGCCAGTGCTCTGTGTTCTCACTCTTTAAACTGTCACGGCTCTGTGTTCCCACTCTTTAAACTGTCACTGCTCTGTGTTCCCACTCTTTAAACTGTCACTGGTCTATGTTCTCATTCTTTAAACAGTCGCTGCTCTGTGTTCCCACTCTTTAAACTGTCACTGGTCTGTGTTCTCACTCTTTAAACTGTCACTGGTCTGTGTTCTCACTCTTTAAACAGTCACTGCTCTGTGTTCCCACTCTTTAAACTGTCACTGCTCTGTGTTCCCACTCTTTAAACTGTCGCTGCTCTGTGTTCTCACTCTTTAAACTGCCACTGCTCTGTGTTCCCACTATTTAAACTGTCACTGCTCTGTGTTCCCGTTGTTTAAACTGTCGCTGCTCTGTGTTTCCGTTCTTTAAACTGTCACTGCTCTGTGTTCCTTTCTTTAAAATGTCGCTGCTCTGTGTTCTCACTCTTTAAACTGTCACCACTCTGTGTTCCCACTCTTTAAACTGACGCCGCTCTGTGTTTCCGTTCTTTAAACTGTCACCACTCTGTGTTCCCACTCTTTAAAATGTCACCACTCTTTGTTCCCACTCTTTAAACTGACGCCGCTCTTTGTTCCATTCTTTAAACTATCCTCGCTCTGTGTTTCCGTTCTTTAAACTGTCACCACTCTGTGTTCCCACTCTTTAAAATGTCACCACTCTTTGTTCCCACTCTTTAAACTGACGCCACCCTGTGTTTCCGTTCTTTAAACTGTCCCCACTCTGTGTTTCCGTTCTTTAAACTGTCCCCACTCTGTGTTTCCGTTCTTTAAACTATCCTCGCTCTGTGTTTCCGTTCTTTAAACTGTCACTGCTCTGTGTTCTCACTCTTTAAACTGTCACTGCTCTGTGTTCCATTCTTTAAACTATCGCCGCTCTGTGTTTCCGTTCTTTAAACTGTCACCTCTCTGTGTTCCATTCTTTAAACTGTCACTGCTCTGTGTTCCATTCTTTATACTGTCGCTGCTCTGTGTTCTCACTCTTTAAACTGTCACCACTCTGTGTTCCCATTCTTTAAACTGTCACTGCTCTGTGTTCTCACTCTTTAAACTGTCACTGCTCTGTGTTCCCACTCTTTAGACTGCCACTGCTCTGTGTTCCCACTGTTTAAACTGTCACCACTCTGTGTTCCATTCTTTAAACTGTCGCTGCTCTGTGTTCTCACTCTTTAAACTGTCACCACTCTATGTTCTCACTCTTTGAACTGTCACTGCTCTGTGTTCTCACTGTTTAAACTGTCACCACTCTTTGTTCCCACTCTTTAAACTGTCGCTGCTCTGTGTTCCGTTCTTTAAACTTTCGCCGCTCTGTGTTCGTACTCTTTAAGCTGACTGGTCTGTGTTCACGCTCTTTAAACTGTCGCCGCTCTGTCTTCCCGCTCTTTAAACCTTTGCCACACTGTGTTCCACTCTTTAAACTGTCGCCGCTCTGGATTCCATTCTTTAAACTTTCACTGCTCTGTGTTCTCACTCTTTAAACTGTCGCCCCTCTGCGTTCCCGCTCTTTAAACTGTCGCCACACTGTGTTCTCACTCTTTAAACTGTCGCCACTCTGTGTTCCGTTTTTTAAACTGTCACTGTTCTGTGTTTCCGTTCTTTAAACTGTCACCACTCTGTGTTCCGTTCTTTAAACTGTCACTGCTCTGTGTTCCATTCTTTAAACTGTTGCCGCTCTGTGTTCTCACTCTTTAAACTGTCACTGCTCTGTGTTCTCAATCTTTAAACTGTCACCACTCTGTGTTCCCCTCTTTACACTGTCACTGTTCTGTGTTCTCACTCTTTAAACTGTCGCTGCTCTGTGTTCCGTTCTTTAAACTGTCACTGCTCTGTGTTCTCACTCTTTAAACTGTCACCACTCTCTTTAAAATGCCGCCGCTCTGTGTTCCATTCTTTAAACTGTTGCTGCTTTGTGTTCTCACTCTTTAAACTGTCACCACTCTTTGTTCCCACTCTTTAAACTGTCGCTGCTCTGTGTTCCGTTCTTCAAACTGTTGCCGCTCTGTGTTCTCACTCTTTAAACTGTCACTGCTCTGTGTTCTCACTCTTTAAACTGTCACTGTTCTGTGTTCTCTCTCTTTAAACTGTCACCACTCTGTGTTCCGTTCTTTAAACTGTCACTGCTCTGTGTTCTCACTCTTTAAACTGTCACCACTCTCTGTAAAATGCCGCCGCTCTGTGTTCCATTCTTTAAACTGTTGCTGCTTTGTGTTCTCACTCTTTAAACTGTCACCACTCTTTGTTCCCACTCTTTAAACTGTCGCTGCTCTGTGTTCCGTTCTTCAAACTGTTGCCGCTCTGTGTTCTCACTCTTTAAACTGTCACTGCTCTGTGTTCTCACTCTTTAAACTGTCACTGTTCTGTGTTCTCTCTCTTTAAACTGTCACCACTCTGTGTTCCGTTCTTTAAACTGTCACTGCTCTGTGTTCTCACTCTTTAAACTGTCACCACTCTCTGTAAAATGCCGCCGCTCTGTGTTCCATTCTTTAAACTGTTGCTGCTTTGTGTTCTCACTCTTTAAACTGTCACCACTCTTTGTTCCCACTCTTTAAACTGTCGCTGCTCTGTGTTCCGTTCTTCAAACTGTTGCCGCTCTGTGTTCTCACTCTTTAAACTGTCACTGCTCTGTGTTCTCACTCTTTAAACTGTCACTGTTCTGTGTTCTCTCTCTTTAAACTGACACCGCTCTGTGTTTCCGTTCTTTAAACTGTCACCACTCTGTGTTCCATTCTTTAAACTGTCACTGTTCTGTGTTTCCGTTCTTTAAACTGTCACCACTCTGTGTTCCGTTCTTTAAACTGCCACTGTTCTGTGTTCCGTTCTTTAAACTGTCGCTGCTCTGTGTTCCGTTCTTTAAACTTTCGCCACTCTGTGTTCCCACTGTTTAAATTGTCACCACTCTGCGTTCCATTCTTTAAACTGTCGCCACTCTGAGTTCCACTCTTTAATTTGTCACTGCTCTGTGTTCCCACTCTTTAAACTGTCGCCGCTCTGGATTCCATTCTTTAAACTTTCGCTGCTCTGTGTTCTCACTCTTTAAACTGTCGCCCCTCTGCGTTCCCGCTCTTTAAACTGTCGCCACACTGTGTTCTCACTCTTGAAACTGTCGCCACTCTGTGTTCCCACTCTTTAAACTGTCACCACTCTGTGATCCATTCTTTAAACTGTCACTGCTCTGTGTTCTCACTCTTTAAACTGTCACTGCTCTGTGTTCCACTCTTTAAACTGTCGCTGCTCTGTTTTTCCACTCTTTAAATTGTCACCACTCTATGTTCCCGTTCTTTAAACTGTCGCTGCTCTTTGCTCCCCCTCTTTAAACTGTCGCTGCTCTGTTTCCATTCTTTAAACTGTCACTGCTCTGTGTTGTCACTCTTTAAACTGTCACCACTCTGTGTTCCATTCTTTAAACTGCCAGTGCTCTGTGTTCTCACTCTTTAAACTGTCACCACTCTATGTTCCATTCTTTAAACTGCCAGTGCTCTGTGTTCTCACTCTTTAAACTGTCACCACTCTGTGTTCCATTCTTTAAACTGCCAGTGCTCTGTGTTCTCACTCTTTAAACTGTCACCACTCTATGTTCCATTCTTTAAACTGCCAGTGCTCTGTGTTCTCACTCTTTAAACTGTCACCACTCTGTGTTCCATTCTTTAAACAGTCGCTGCTCTGTGTTCCCACTCTTTAGACTGTCACTGGTCTGTGTTCTCACTCTTTAAACTGTCATTGGTCTGTGTTCTCGCTCTTTAAAAGTCGCTGCTCTGTGTTCCCACTCTTTAAACTGTCACTGGTCTGTGTTCTCACTCTTTAAACTGTCATTGGTCTGTGTTCTCGCTCTTTAAACAGTCGCTGCTCTGTGTTCCCACTCTTTAAACTGTCACTGCTCTGTGTTCCCACTCTTTAAACTGTCCCTGCTCTGTGTTCCCACTCTTTAAACTGACGCCGCTCTGTGTTTCCGTTCTTTAAACTGTCACTGCTCTGTGTTCCATTCTTTAAAATGTCGCTGCTCTGTGTTCTCACTCTTTAAACTGTCACCACTCTGTGTTCCCACTCTTTAAACTGTCACCACTCTGTGTTCTCACTCTTTAAACTGTCACCACTCTGTGTTCCCACTCTTTAAACTGACACCGCTCTTTGTTCCATTCTTTAAACTATCGCTGCTCTGTGTTTCTGTTCTTTAAACTGTCACTGCTCTGTGTTCCATTCTTTAAACTATCGCCGCTCTGTGTTTCCGTTCTTTAAACTGTCACCTCTCTGTGTTCCATTCTTTAAACTGTCACTGCTCTGTGTTCCCACTCTTTAAACTGTCACCACTCTGTGTTCCATTCTTTAAACTGTCGCTGCTCTGTGTTCTCACTCATTAAACTGTCACTGCTCTGTGTTCCATTCTTTAAACTGTCACCACTCTGTGTTCCATTCTTTAAACTGTCGCTGCTCTGTGTTCTCACTCTTTAAACTGTCACCACTCTGTGTTCCGTTCTTTAAACTGTCACCACTCTGTGTTCCCACTCTTTAAACTGTCGCCGCTCTGGATTCCATTCTTTAAACTTTCGCTGCTCTGTGTTCTCACTCTTTAAACTGTCGCCCCTCTGCGTTCCCGCTCTTTAAACTGTCGCCACACTGTGTTCTCACTCTTGAAACTGTCGCCACTCTGTGTTCCCACTCTTTAAACTGTCACCACTCTGTGATCCATTCTTTAAACTGTCACTGCTCTGTGTTCCACTCTTTAAACTGTCACTGCTCTGTGTTCCCACTCTTTAAACTGTCGCTGCTCTGTTTTTCCACTCTTTAAATTGTCACCACTCTATGTTCCCGTTCTTTAAACTGTCGCTGCTCTTTGCTCCCCCTCTTTAAACTGTCGCTGCTCTGTGTTCCATTCTTTAAACTGTCACTGCTCTGTGTTGTCACTCTTTAAACTGTCACCACTCTGTGTTCCATTCTTTAAACTGCCAGTGCTCTGTGTTCTCACTCTTTAAACTGTCACCACTCTATGTTCCATTCTTTAAACTGCCAGTGCTCTGTGTTCTCACTCTTTAAACTGTCACCACTCTATGTTCCATTCTTTAAACTGCCAGTGCTCTGTGTTCTCACTCTTTAAACTGTCACCACTCTATGTTCCATTCTTTAAACTGCCAGTGCTCTGTGTTCTCACTCTTTAAACTGTCACCACTCTGTGTTCCATTCTTTAAACAGTCGCTGCTCTGTGTTCCCACTCTTTAGACTGTCACTGGTCTGTGTTCTCACTCTTTAAACTGTCATTGGTCTGTGTTCTCGCTCTTTAAAAGTCGCTGCTCTGTGTTCCCACTCTTTAAACTGTCACTGGTCTGTGTTCTCACTCTTTAAACTGTCATTGGTCTGTGTTCTCGCTCTTTAAACAGTCGCTGCTCTGTGTTCCCACTCTTTAAACTGTCACTGCTCTGTGTTCCCACTCTTTAAACTGTCACTGCTCTGTGTTCTCACTCTTTAAACTGCCACTGCTCTGTGTTCCCACTCTTTAAACTGTCCCTGCTCTGTGTTCCCACTCTTTAAACTGACGCCGCTCTGTGTTTCCGTTCTTTAAACTGTCACTGCTCTGTGTTCCATTCTTTAAAATGTCGCTGCTCTGTGTTCTCACTCTTTAAACTGTCACCACTCTGTGTTCCCACTCTTTAAACTGTCACCACTCTGTGTTCTCACTCTTTAAACTGTCACCACTCTGTGTTCCCACTCTTTAAACTGACACCGCTCTTTGTTCCATTCTTTAAACTATCGCTGCTCTGTGTTTCTGTTCTTTAAACTGTCACTGCTCTGTGTTCCATTCTTTAAACTATCGCCGCTCTGTGTTTCCGTTCTTTAAACTGTCACCTCTCTGTGTTCCATTCTTTAAACTGTCACTGCTCTGTGTTCCCACTCTTTAAACTGTCACCACTCTGTGTTCCATTCTTTAAACTGTCGCTGCTCTGTGTTCTCACTCATTAAACTGTCACTGCTCTGTGTTCCATTCTTTAAACTGTCACCACTCTGTGTTCCATTCTTTAAACTGTCGCTGCTCTGTGTTCTCACTCTTTAAACTGTCACCACTCTGTGTTCCGTTCTTTAAACTGTCACCACTCTGTGTTCCCACTCTTTAAACTGTCGCCGCTCTGGATTCCATTCTTTAAACTTTCGCTGCTCTGTGTTCTCACTCTTTAAACTGTCGCCCCTCTGCGTTCCCGCTCTTTAAACTGTCGCCACACTGTGTTCTCACTCTTGAAACTGTCGCCACTCTGTGTTCCCACTCTTTAAACTGTCACCACTCTGTGATCCATTCTTTAAACTGTCACTGCTCTGTGTTCTCACTCTTTAAACTGTCACTGCTCTGTGTTCCCACTCTTTAAACTGTCGCTGCTCTGTTTTTCCACTCTTTAAATTGTCACCACTCTATGTTCCCGTTCTTTAAACTGTCGCTGCTCTTTGCTCCCCCTCTTTAAACTGTCGCTGCTCTGTGTTCCATTCTTTAAACTGTCACTGCTCTGTGTTGTCACTCTTTAAACTGTCACCACTCTGTGTTCCATTCTTTAAACTGCCACTGCTCTGTGTTCCACTCTTTAAACTGTCACCACTCTATGTTCCATTCTTTAAACTGCCAGTGCTCTGTGTTCTCACTCTTTAAACTGTCACCACTCTATGTTCCATTCTTTAAACTGCCAGTGCTCTGTGTTCTCACTCTTTAAACTGTCACCACTCTATGTTCCATTCTTTAAACTGCCAGTGCTCTGTGTTCTCACTCTTTAAACTGTCACCACTCTGTGTTCCATTCTTTAAACAGTCGCTGCTCTGTGTTCCCACTCTTTAGACTGTCACTGGTCTGTGTTCTCACTCTTTAAACTGTCATTGGTCTGTGTTCTCGCTCTTTAAACAGTCGCTGCTCTGTGTTCCCACTCTTTAAACTGTCACTGGTCTGTGTTCTCACTCTTTAAACTGTCATTGGTCTGTGTTCTCGCTCTTTAAACAGTCGCTGCTCTGTGTTCCCACTCTTTAAACTGTCACTGCTCTGTGTTCCCACTCTTTAAACTGTCACTGCTCTGTGTTCTCACTCTTTAAACTGCCACTGCTCTGTGTTCCCACTCTTTAAACTGTCCCTGCTCTGTGTTCCCACTCTTTAAACTGACGCCGCTCTGTGTTTCCGTTCTTTAAACTGTCACTGCTCTGTGTTCCATTCTTTAAAATGTCGCTGCTCTGTGTTCTCACTCTTTAAACTGTCACCACTCTGTGTTCCCACTCTTTAAACTGTCACCACTCTGTGTTCTCACTCTTTAAACTGTCACCACTCTGTGTTCCCACTCTTTAAACTGACACCGCTCTTTGTTCCATTCTTTAAACTATCGCTGCTCTGTGTTTCTGTTCTTTAAACTGTCACTGCTCTGTGTTCCATTCTTTAAACTGTCACTGGTCTTTGTTCCCACTCTTAAACTGTCACTGCTCTGTGTTCCATTCTTTAAACTATCGCCGCTCTGTGTTTCCGTTCTTTAAACTGTCACCTCTCTGTGTTCCATTCTTTAAACTGTCACTGCTCTGTGTTCCCACTCTTTAAACTGTCACCACTCTGTGTTCCATTCTTTAAACTGTCGCTGCTCTGTGTTCTCACTCATTAAACTGTCACTGCTCTGTGTTCCATTCTTTAAACTGTCACCACTCTGTGTTCCATTCTTTAAACTGTCGCTGCTCTGTGTTCTCACTCTTTAAACTGTCACCACTCTGTGTTCCGTTCTTTAAACTGTCACCACTCTGTGTTCCCACTCTTTAAACTGTCACCGCTCTGTGTTCTCACTCTTTCAACTGTCACCACTCTTTGTTCCCACTCTTTAAACTGTCGCTGCTCTGTGTTCTGTTCTTTAAACTGTCACCGCTCTGTGTTCGCACTCTGTAAACTCACTGGTCTGTGTTCTCACTCTTTAAACTGTCGATGCTCGGTGTCCCCACTCCTTAAACTGTCACTGCTCTGTCTTCTCACTCTGTAAAATGCCGCCGCTCTGTGTTCCATTCTTTAAACTGTTGCTGCTTTGTGTTCTCACTCTTTAAACTGTCACCACTCTTTGTTCCCACTGTTTAAACTGTCGCTGCTCTGTGTTCCGTTCTTTAAACTGTTGCCGCTCTGTGTTCTCACTCTTTAAACTGTCACTGCTCTGTGTTCTCACTCGTTAAACTGTCACCAATCTGTGTTCCACTCTTTAAACTGTCACTGTTCTGTGTTCTCACTCTTTAAACTGTCGCTGCTCTGTGTTCCGTTCTTTAAACTGTCACTGCTCTGTGTTCTCACTTTTTAACTGTCACCACTCTCTGTAAAATGCCGCCGCTCTGTGTTCCATTCTTTAAACTGTTGCTGCTTTGTGTTCTCACTCTTTAAACTGTCACCACTCTTTGTTCCCACTCTTTAAACTGTCGCTGCTCTGTGTTCCGTTCTTCAAACTGTTGCCGCTCTGTGTTCTCACTCTTTAAACTGTCACTGCTCTGTGTTCTCACTCTTTAAACTGTCACTGTTCTGTGTTCTCACTCTTTAAACTGTCACCACTCTGTGTTCCGTTCTTTAAACTGTCACTGTACTGTGTTTCCGTTCTTTAAATTGTCACCACTCTGTGTTCCGTTCTTTAAACTGTCACTGTTCTGTGTTTCCGTTCTTTAAACTGTCACCACTCTGTGTTCCATTCTTTAAACTGTCACTGTTCTGTGTTTCCGTTCTTTAAACTGTCACCACTCTGTGTTCCGTTCTTTAAACTGTCACTGTTCTGTGTTCCGTTCTTTAAACTGTCGCTGCTCTGTGTTCCGTTCTTTAAACTTTCGCCACTCTGTGTTCCCACTGTTTAAATTGTCGCCACTCTGCGTTCCATTCTTTAAACTGTCGCCACTCTGAGTTCCACTCTTTAATTTGTCACTGCTCTGTGTTCCCACTCTTTAAACTGTCGCCGCTCTGGATTCCATTCTTTAAACTTTCACTGCTCTGTGTTCTCACTCTTTAAACTGTCGCCCCTCTGCGTTCCCGCTCTTTAAACTGTCGCCACACTGTGTTCTCACTCTTTAAACTGTCGCCACTCTGTGATCCATTCTTTAAACTGTCACTGCTCTGTGTTCCATTCTTTAAACTGTCAACACTCTGTGATCCATTCTTTAAACTGTCGCCAGTCTGTGTTCCCACTCTTTCAAATGTCACCACTCTGTGTTCCCACTCTTTAAGCTGTCGTCACTCTGTGTTCCCACTCTTTAAACTGTCAGTGCTCTGTGTTCCCACTCTTTAAACTGTCGCTGCTCTATTTGCCCACTCTTTAAATTGTCACTGCTCTGTGTTGTCACTCTTTAAACTGTCACCACTCTGTGTTCCATTCTTTAAACTGCCAGTGCTCTGTGTTCTCACTCTTTAAACTGTCACCATTCTGTGTTCCATTCTTTAAACTGCCAGTGCTCTGTGTTCTCACTCTTTGAACTGTCACCACTCTGTGTTCCATTGTTTAAACAGTCGCTGCTCTGTGTTCCCACTTATTAAACTGTCACTGCTCTGTGTTCCCACTCTTTAAACTGTCACTGCTCTGTGTTCCCACTCTTTAAACTGTCACTGCTCTGTGTTCCCACTCTTTAAATTGTCACTGGTCTGTGTTCTCACTCTTTAAACAGTCGCTGCTCTGTGTTCCCACTCTTTAACCTGTCACTGGTCTGTGTTCCATTCTTTAAACTATCGCTGCTCTGTGTTTCCGTTCTTTAAACTGTCACTGCTCTGTGTTCCATTCTTTAAACTGTCACTGGTCTTTGTTCCCACTCTTTAAACTGTCACTGCTCTGTGTTCCATTCTTTAAACTATCGCCGCTCTTTGTTTCCGTTCTTTAAACTGTCACCTCTCTGTGTTCCATTCTTTAAACTGTCACTGCTCTGTGTTCCCTCTCTTTAAACTGTCACTTCTCTGTGTTCCATTCTTTATACTGTCGCTGCTCTGTGTTCTCACTCTTTAAACTGTCACTGTTCTGTGTTCTCACTCTTTAAACTGTCAATGGTCTGTGTTCTCACTCTTCAAACTGACGCCCCTCTGTGTTCCCGCTCTTTAAACTGTCACCACTCTGTGTTCCATTCTTTAAACTGTCGCCGCTCGGTGTTCCCACTCTTTAAACTGTCACTGCTCTGTGTTCTAACTCTTTAAACTGTCACCACTCTTTGTTCCCACTCTTTAAACTGTCGCTGCTCTGTGTTCTGTTCTTTAAACTGTCACCGCTCTGTGTTCTCACACTTTAAACTGTCGCTGCTCTGTGTTCCTATCTTTAAACTCTTGCTGCTTTCTGTTCCCACTCTTTAAACTGTCGCTGCTCTGTGTTCTCACTCTTTAAACTGTCACTGCTCTGTGTTCCCACTCTTTAAACTGTCACTGCTCTGTGTTCTCATTCTTTAAACTGTCACTGCTTTGTGTTCTCACTCTTTAAACTGTCACTCGTCTGTGTTCTCACTCTTTAAACTGTCACTGCTCTGTGTTCGCACTCTTTAAACTGTCTCTGCTCTGTGTTCGCACTCTTTAAACTGTCACTAGTCTGTGTTCTCACTCTTTAAACTGTCACTGCTTTGTGTTCTCACTCTTTAAACTGTCACCACTCTGTGTTCTCACGCTTTGAACTGTCACTGGTCTGTGTTCTCACTCTTTAAACTGTCACTGGTCTGTGTTCTCACTCTTTAAACTGTCGCCCCTCTGTGTTCCACTCCTTAAACTGTCGCCCCTCTGTGTTCCATTCTTTAAATTGTCGCCCCTCTGTGTTCCCACTCTTTGAACTGTCACCGCTCTGTGTTCCCACTCTTTAAACTGTCACCACTCTGTGTTCCCGCTCTTTAAACTGCCACTGCTCTGTGTTCCCACTCTTTAAACTGTCACCACTCTGTGTTCCATTCTTTAAACTGTCGCTGCTCTGTTTTCTCACTCTTTAAACTGCCACTGCTCTGTGTTCCCACTCTTTAAACTGCCACCTCTCTGTGTTCCCACTCTTTAAACTGTCGCTGCTCTGTGTTCTCACTCTTTAAACTGCCACTGCTCTGTGTTCCCACTATTTAAACTGTCACTGCTCTGTGTTCCATTCTTTGAACTATCGCCGCTCTGTGTTTCCGTTCTTTAAACTGTCACTGCTCTGTGTTCCATTCTTTAAACTGTCACTGCTCTGTGTTTCCGTTCTTTAAACTGTCACTGCTCTTTGTTCCCACTCTTGAAACTGTCACTGCTCTGTGTTCCATTCTTTAAACTATCGCCGCTCTGTGTTTCCGTTCTTTAAACTGTCACCTCTCTGTGTTCCATTCTTTAAACTGTCACTGCTCTGTGTTCCCACTCTTTAAACTGTCACCTCTCTGTGTTCCATTCGTTATACTGTCGCTGCTCTGTGTTCCCACTATTTAAACTGTCACTGCTCTGTGTTTCCGTTCTTTAAACTGTCACTGCTCTGTGTTCCTTTCTTTAAAATGTCGCTGCTCTGTGTTCTCACTCTTTAAACTGTCACCACTTTGTGTTCCCATTCTTTAAACTGTCACTGCTCTATGTTCCCACTCTTTAAACTGACGCCGCTCTTTGTTCCATTCTTTAAACTATCGCCGCTCTGTGTTTCCGTTCTTTAAACTGTCACCACTCTGTGTTCCCACTCTTTAAAATGTCACCGCTCTTTGTTCCCACTCTTTAAACTGACGCCGCTCTTTGTTCCATGCTTTAAACTATCGCCGCTCTGTGTTTCCGTTCTTTAAACTGTCACCTCTCTGTGTTCCATTCTTTAAACTGTCACTGCTCTGTGTTCCCACTCTTTAAACTGTCACCTCTCTGTGTTCCATTCTTTATACTGTCGCTGCTCTGTGTTCTCACTCTTTAAACTGTCACCACTCTGTGTTCCCATTCTTTAAACTGTCACTGCTCTGTGTTCTCACTCTTTAAATGTCACTGCTCTGTGTTCCCACTCTTTAAACTGCCACTGCTCTGTGTTCCCACTCTTTAAACTGTCACCACTCTGTGTTCCATTCTTTAAACTGTCGCTGCTCTGTGTTCTTACTCTTTAAACTGTCACCACTCTATGTTCTCACTCTTTGAACTGTCACTGCTCTGTGTTCTCACTCTTTAAACTGTCACCACTCTTTGTTCCCACTCTTTAATCTGTCGCTGCTCTGTGTTCCGTTCTTTAAACTTTCGCCGCTCTGTGTTCGTACTCTTTAAACTGACTGGTCTGTGTTCTCATTCTTTAAACTGTCGCCGCTCTGTCTTCCCACTCTTTAAACTTTTGCCACACTGTGTTCCACTCTTTAAACTGTCGCTGCTCTGTGTTCCCACTCTTTAAACTGTCACTGCTCTGTGTTCTCACTCTTTAAACTGTCACTGCTCTGTGTTCTCACTCTTTAAACTGTCACCGGTCTGTGTTCTCACTCTTTAAACTGTCACTGTTCTGTGCTCTCACTCTTTAAACTGTCGCTTCTCTGTGTTCCCACTCTTTAAACTGTCGCTGCTCTGTTCTCCCACTCTTTAAACTGTCACTGCTCTGTGTTCTCACTCTTTAAACTGTCACTGGTCTGTGTTCTCACTCTTCAAACTGACGCCCCTCTGTGTTCCCGCTCTTTAAACTGTCACCACTCTGTGTTCCACTCTTTAAACTGTCGCTGCTCTGTGTTCCCACTCTTTAAACTGTCGCCACTCTGTGTTCTCACTCTTTGATCTGTCACCGCTCTGTGTTCTCACTCTTTAAACTGTCGCCACTCTGTGTTCCACTCTTTAAACTGTCACCGCTCTTTGCTCCCACTCTTTAAACTGTCGCTGCTCCGTGTTCCGTTCTTTAACTGTCACCCCGCTGTGTTCTCACTCTTTCAACTGTCACCACTCTTTGTTCCCACTCTTTAAACTGTCGCCACTCTGTGTTCCACTCTTTAAACTGTCACTGTTCTGTGTTCTCACTCTTTAAACTGTCGCTGCTCTGTGTTCCGTTCTTTAAACTGTCACTGCTCTGTGTTCTCACTTTTTAACTGTCACCACTCTCTGTAAAATGCCGCCGCTCTGTGTTCCATTCTTTAAACTGTTGCTGCTTTGTGTTCTCACTCTTTAAACTGTCACCACTCTTTGTTCCCACTCTTTAAACTGTCGCTGCTCTGTGTTCCGTTCTTCAAACTGTTGCCGCTCTGTGTTCTCACTCTTTAAACTGTCACTGCTCTGTGTTCTCACTCTTTAAACTGTCAATGTTCTGTGTTCTCACTCTTTAAACTGTCGCTGCTCTGTGTTCCGTTCTTTAAATTGTCACTGCTCTGTGTTCTCTCTCTTTAAACTGTCACCACTCTGTGTTCCGTTCTTTAAACTGTCACTGTTCTGTGTTTCCGTTCTTTAAACTGTCACCACTCTGTGTTCCGTTCTTTAAACTGTCACTGTTCTGTGTTCCGTTCTTTAAACTGTCGCTGCTCTGTGTTCCGTTCTTTAAACTTTCGCCACTCTGTGTTCCCACTGTTTAAATTGTCGCCACTCTGCGTTCCATTCTTTAAACTGTCGCCACTCTGAGTTCCACTCTTTAATTTGTCACTGCTCTGTGTTCCCACTCTTTAAACTGTCGCCGCTCTGGATTCCATTCTTTAAACTTTCGCTGCTCTGTGTTCCCACTCTTTAAACTGTCGCCGCTCTGGATTCCATTCTTTAAACTTTCACTGCTCTGTGTTCTCACTCTTTAAACTGTCGCCACTCTGTGTTCTCACTTTTTGAACTGTCACTGCTCTTTGCTCCCACTCTTTAAACTGTCGCTGCTCCGTGTTCCGTTCTTTAACTGTCACTGCTCTGTGTTCTCACTCTTTCAACTGTCACCACTCTTTGTTCCCACTCTTTAAACTGTCGCCACTCTGTGTTCCATTCTTTAAACTGTCGCCGCTCGGTGTTCCCACTCCTTAAACTGTCACTGCTCTGTCTTCTCACTCTGTAAAATGCCGCCGCTCTGTGTTCCATTCTTTAAACTGTTGCTGCTTTGTGTTCCCATTCTTTAAACTGTCACTGTTCTATGTTCCCACTCTTTAAACTGACGCCGCTCTGTGTTTCCGTTCTTTAAACTGTCACCACTCTGTGTTCCCACTCTTTAAAATGTCACCGCTCTTTGTTCTCACTCTTTAAACTGTCACTGCTCTGTGTTCCCACTCTTTAAACTGTCACTGCTCTGTGTTCTCATTCTTTAAACTGTCACTGCTTTGTGTTCTCACTCTTTAAACTGTCACTGGTCTGTGTTCTCACTCTTTAAACTGTCTCTGCTCTGTGTTCGCACTCTTTATACTGTCACTAGTCTGTGTTCTCACGCTTTGAACTGTCACTGGTCTGTGTTCTCACTCTTTAAACTGTCACTGGTCTGTGTTCTCACTCTTTAAACTGTCGCCCCTCTGTGTTCCACTCCTTAAACTGTCGCCCCTCTGTGTTCCATTCTTTAAATTGTCGCCCCTCTGTGTTCCCACTCTTTAAACTGTCACCACTCTGTGTTCTCACTCTTTGAACTGTCACCGCTCTGTGTTCTCACTCTTTAACCTGTCGCCACTCTGTGTTCTCACTCTTTAAACTGTCGCCCCTCTGTGTTCCCACTCTTTAAACTGTTGCCATTCTCTGTTCTCACTCTTTGAACTGTCACCGCTCTGTGTTCTCACTCTTTAAACTGTCGCCACTCTGTGTTCCACTCTTTAAACTGTCACCGCTCTTTGCTCCCACTCTTTAAACTGTCGCTGCTCCGTGTTCCGTTCTTTAACTGTCACCGCGCTGTGTTCTCACTCTTTCAACTGTCACCACTCTTTGTTCCCACTCTTTAAACTGTCGCCACTCTGTGTTCCACTCTTTAAACTGTCACTGTTCTGTGTTCTCACTCTTTAAACTGTCGCTGCTCTGTGTTCCGTTCTTTAAACTGTCACTGCTCTGTGTTCTCACTCTTTAAACTGTCACCACTCTCTGTAAAATGCCGCCGCTCTGTGTTCCATTCTTTAAACTGTTGCTGCTTTGTGTTCTCACTCTTTAAACTGTCACCACTCTTTGTTCCCACTCTTTAAACTGTCGCTGCTCTGTGTTCCGTTCTTCAAACTGTTGCCGCTCTGTGTTCTCACTCTTTAAACTGTCACTGCTCTGTGTTCTCACTCTTTAAACTGTCAATGTTCTGTGTTCTCACTCTTTAAACTGTCGCTGCTCTGTGTTCCGTTCTTTAAATTGTCACTGCTCTGTGTTCTCTCTCTTTAAACTGTCACCACTCTGTGTTCCGTTCTTTAAACTGTCACTGTTCTGTGTTTCCGTTCTTTAAACTGTCACCACTCTGTGTTCCGTTCTTTAAACTGTCACTGTTCTGTGTTCCGTTCTTTAAACTGTCGCTACTCTGTGTTCCGTTCTTTAAACTTTCGCCACTCTGTGTTCCCACTGTTTAAATTGTCGCCACTCTGCGTTCCATTCTTTAAACTGTCGCCACTCTGAGTTCCACTCTTTAATTTGTCACTGCTCTGTGTTCCCACTCTTTAAACTGTCGCCGCTCTGGATTCCATTCTTTAAACTTTCGCTGCTCTGTGTTCCCACTCTTTAAACTGTCGCCGCTCTGGATTCCATTCTTTAAACTTTCACTGCTCTGTGTTCTCACTCTTTAAACTGTCGCCACTCTGTGTTCTCACTTTTTGAACTGTCACTGCTCTTTGCTCCCACTCTTTAAACTGTCGCTGCTCCGTGTTCCGTTCTTTAACTGTCACTGCTCTGTGTTCTCACTCTTTCAACTGTCACCACTCTTTGTTCCCACTCTTTAAACTGTCGCCACTCTGTGTTCCATTCTTTAAACTGTCGCCGCTCGGTGTTCCCACTCCTTAAACTGTCACTGCTCTGTCTTCTCACTCTGTAAAATGCCGCCGCTCTGTGTTCCATTCTTTAAACTGTTGCTGCTTTGTGTTCCCATTCTTTAAACTGTCACTGTTCTATGTTCCCACTCTTTAAACTGACGCCGCTCTGTGTTTCCGTTCTTTAAACTGTCACCACTCTGTGTTCCCACTCTTTAAAATGTCACCGCTCTTTGTTCTCACTCTTTAAACTGTCACTGCTCTGTGTTCCCACTCTTTAAACTGTCACTGCTCTGTGTTCTCATTCTTTAAACTGTCACTGCTTTGTGTTCTCACTCTTTAAACTGTCACTGGTCTGTGTTCTCACTCTTTAAACTGTCTCTGCTCTGTGTTCGCACTCTTTATACTGTCACTAGTCTGTGTTCTCACGCTTTGAACTGTCACTGGTCTGTGTTCTCACTCTTTAAACTGTCACTGGTCTGTGTTCTCACTCTTTAAACTGTCGCCACTCTGTGTTCCATTCTTTAAACTGTTGCTGCTTTGTGTTCCCACTCTTTAAACTGTCACTGCTCTGTGTTCTCACTCTTTCAACTGTCACCACTCTTTGTTCCCACTCTTTAAACTGTCGCTGCTCTGTGTTCTGTTCTTTAAACTGACGCCGCTCTGTGTTCCCATTCTTTAAACTTTCGCTGCTCTGTGTTCTCACACTTTAAACTGTCGCCGGTCTGTGTTCTCACTCTTTAAACTGTCACCACTCTGTGTTTCCGTTCTTTAAACTGTCGCTGCTCTTTGCTCCCCCTCTTTAAACTGTCACCACTCTGTGTTCCATTCTTTAAACTGCCAGTGCTCTGTGTTCTCACTCTTTAAACTGTCATGGCTCTGTGTTCCCACTCTTTAAACTGTCACTGCTCTGTGTTCCCACTCTTTAAACTGTCACTGGTCTATGTTCTCACTCTTTAAACAGTCGCTGCTCTGTGTTCCCACTCTTTAAACTGTCACTGGTCTGTGTTCTCACTCTTTAAACTGTCACTGCTCTGTGTTCCCACTCTTTAAACTGTCACTGGTCTGTGTTCTCACTCTTTAAACAGTCGCTGCTCTGTGTTCCCACTCTTTAAACTGTCACTGCTCTGTGTTCCCACTCTTTAAACTGTCACCACTCTGTGTTTCCGTTCTGTAAACTGTCACTGCTCTGTGTTCCATTATTTAAACTGTCGCTGCTCTGCGTTCTCACTCTTTACACTGCCACTGCTCTGTGTTCCCACTCTTTAAACTGTCACCACTCTGTGTTCCATTCTTTAAACTGTCGCTGCTCTGTGTTCTCACTCTTTAAACTGCCACTGCTCTGTGTTCCCACTCTTTAAACTGCCACTGCTCTGTGTTCCCACTCTTTAAACTGTCACTGCTCTGTGTTCCCACTCTTTAAACTGTCGCTGCTCTGTGTTCTCACTCTTTAAACTGCCACTGCTCTGTGTTCCATTCTTTAAACTGTCGCTGCTCTGTGTTCCGTTCTTTAAACTGTCACTGCTCTGTGTTCCATTCTTTAAACTGTCACTGCTCTGTGTTCCCACTCTTGAAACTGTCACTGCTCTGTGTTCCATTCTTTAAACTATCGCCGCTCTGTGTTTCCGTTCTTTAAACTGTCACCTCTCTGTGTTCCATTCTTTAAACTGTCACTGCTCTGTGTTCCCACTCTTTAAACTGTCACCTCTCTGTGTTCCATTCGTTATACTGTCGCTGCTCTGTGTTCCCACTATTTAAACTGTGACTGCTCTGTGTTTCCGTTCTTTAAACTGTCACTGCTCTGTGTTCCTTTCTTTAAAATGTCGCTGCTCTGTGTTCCCACTCTTTAAACTGACGCCGCTCTTTGTTCCATTCTTTAAACTATCGCCGCTCTGTGTTTCCGTTCTTTAAACTGTCACCACTCTGTGTTCCCACTCTTTAAAATGTCACCGCTCTTTGTTCCCACTCTTTAAACTGACGCCGCTCTTTGTTCCATTCTTTAAACTATCGCCGCTCTGTGTTTCCGTTCTTTAAACTGTCACCTCTCTGTGTTCCATTCTTTAAACTGTCACTGCTCTGTGTTCCCACTCTTTAAACTGTCACTGCTCTGTGTTCCCACTCTTTAAACTGTCACCTCTCTGTGTTCCATTCTTTATACTGTCACTGCTCTGTGTTCCCACTCTTTAAACTGTCACTGCTCTGTGTTCCCACTCTTTAAACTGCCACTGCTCTGTGTTCCCACTCTTTAAACTGTCACCACTCTGTGTTCCACTCTTTAAACTGTCACTGCTCTGTGTTCTCACTCTTTAAACTGTCACCACTCTTTGTTCCCACTCTTTAATCTGTCGCTGCTCTGTGTTCCGTTCTTTAAACTTTCGCCGCTCTGTGTTCGTACTCTTTAAACTGACTGGTCTGTGTTCTCATTCTTTAAACTGTCGCCGCTCTGTCTTCCCACTCTTTAAACTTTTGCCACACTGTGTTCCACTCTTTAAACTGTCGCTGCTCTGTGTTCCCACTCTTTAAACTGTCACTGCTCTGTGTTCTCACTCTTTAAACTGTCACTGCTCTGTGTTCTCACTCTTTAAACTGTCACCGGTCTGTGTTCTCACTCTTTAAACTGTCACTGTTCTGTGCTCTCACTCTTTAAACTGTCGCTTCTCTGTGTTCCCACTCTTTAAACTGTCGCTGCTCTGTTCTCCCACTCTTTAAACTGTCACTGCTCTGTGTTCTCACTCTTTAAACTGTCACTGGTCTGTGTTCTCACTCTTCAAACTGACGCCCCTCTGTGTTCCCACTCTTTAAACTGTCACCACTCTGTGTTCCACTCTTTAAACTGTCGCTGCTCTGTGTTCCCACTCTTTAAACTGTCGCCACTCTGTGTTCTCACTCTTTGATCTGTCACCGCTCTGTGTTCTCACTCTTTAAACTGTCGCCACTCTGTCTTCCACTCTTTAAACTGTCACCGCTCTTTGCTCCCACTCTTTAAACTGTCGCTGCTCCGTGTTCCGTTCTTTAACTGTCACCGCGCTGTGTTCTCACTCTTTCAACTGTCACCACTCTTTGTTCCCACTCTTTAAACTGTCGCCACTCTGTGTTCCACTCTTTAAACTGTCACTGTTCTGTGTTCTCACTCTTTAAACTGTCGCTGCTCTGTGTTCCGTTCTTTAAACTGTCACTGCTCTGTGTTCTCACTTTTTAACTGTCACCACTCTCTGTAAAATGCCGCCGCTCTGTGTTCCATTCTTTAAACTGTTGCTGCTTTGTGTTCTCACTCTTTAAACTGTCACCACTCTTTGTTCCCACTCTTTAAACTGTCGCTGCTCTGTGTTCCGTTCTTCAAACTGTTGCCGCTCTGTGTTCTCACTCTTTAAACTGTCACTGCTCTGTGTTCTCACTCTTTAAACTGTCACTGTTCTGTGTTCTCACTCTTTAAACTGTCGCTGCTCTGTGTTCCGTTCTTTAAATTGTCACTGCTCTGTGTTCTCTCTCTTTAAACTGTCACCACTCTGTGTTCCGTTCTTTAAACTGTCACTGTTCTGTGTTTCCGTTCTTTAAACTGTCACCACTCTGTGTTCCGTTCTTTAAACTGTCACTGTTCTGTGTTCCGTTCTTTAAACTGTCGCTGCTCTGTGTTCCGTTCTTTAAACTTTCGCCACTCTGTGTTCCCACTGTTTAAATTGTCACCACTCTGCGTTCCATTCTTTAAACTGTCGCCACTCTGAGTTCCACTCTTTAATTTGTCACTGCTCTGTGTTCCCACTCTTTAAACTGTCGCCGCTCTGGATTCCATTCTTTAAACTTTCGCTGCTCTGTGTTCCCACTCTTTAAACTGTCGCCGCTCTGGATTCCATTCTTTAAACTTTCACTGCTCTGTGTTCTCACTCTTTAAACTGTCGCCACTCTGTGTTCTCACTTTTTGAACTGTCACCGCTCTTTGCTCCCACTCTTTAAACTGTCGCTGCTCCGTGTTCCGTTCTTTAACTGTCACTGCTCTGTGTTCTCACTCTTTCAACTGTCACCACTCTTTGTTCCCACTCTTTAAACTGTCGCCACTCTGTGTTCCATTCTTTAAACTGTCGCCGCTCGGTGTTCCCACTCCTTAAACTGTCACTGCTCTGTCTTCTCACTCTGTAAAATGCCGCCGCTCTGTGTTCCATTCTTTAAACTGTTGCTGCTTTGTGTTCCCATTCTTTAAACTGTCACTGTTCTATGTTCCCACTCTTTAAACTGACGCCGCTCTGTGTTTCCGTTCTTTAAACTGTCACCACTCTGTGTTCCCACTCTTTAAAATGTCACCGCTCTTTGTTCTCACTCTTTAAACTGTCACTGCTCTGTGTTCCCACTCTTTAAACTGTCACTGCTCTGTGTTCTCATTCTTTAAACTGTCACTGCTTTGTGTTCTCACTCTTTAAACTGTCACTGGTCTGTGTTCTCACTCTTTAAACTGTCTCTGCTCTGTGTTCGCACTCTTTATACTGTCACTAGTCTGTGTTCTCACGCTTTGAACTGTCACTGGTCTGTGTTCTCACTCTTTAAACTGTCACTGGTCTGTGTTCTCACTCTTTAAACTGTCGCCCCTCTGTGTTCCACTCCTTAAACTGTCGCCCCTCTGTGTTCCATTCTTTAAATTGTCGCCCCTCTGTGTTCCCACTCTTTAAACTGTCACCACTCTGTGTTCTCACTCTTTGAACTGTCACCGCTCTGTGTTCTCACTCTTTAACCTGTCGCCACTCTGTGTTCTCACTCTTTAAACTGTCGCCCCTCTGTGTTCCCACTCTTTAAACTGTTGCCATTCTCTGTTCTCACTCTTTGAACTGTCACCGCTCTGTGTTCTCACTCTTTAAACTGTCGCCACTCTGTGTTCCACTCTTTAAACTGTCACCGCTCTTTGCTCCCACTCTTTAAACTGTCGCTGCTCCGTGTTCCGTTCTTTAACTGTCACCGCGCTGTGTTCTCACTCTTTCAACTGTCACCACTCTTTGTTCCCACTCTTTAAACTGTCGCCACTCTATGTTCTCACTCTTTGAACTGTCACTGCTCTGTGTTCTCACTCTTTAAACTGTCACCACTCTTTGTTCCCACTCTTTAAACTGTCGCTGCTCTGTGTTCCGTTCTTTAAATTGTCACTGCTCTGTGTTCTCTCTCTTTAAACTGTCACCACTCTGTGTTCCGTTCTTTAAACTGTCACTGTTCTGTGTTTCCGTTCTTTAAACTGTCACCACTCTGTGTTCCGTTCTTTAAACTGTCACTGTTCTGTGTTCCGTTCTTTAAACTGTCGCTGCTCTGTGTTCCGTTCTTTAAACTTTCGCCACTCTGTGTTCCCACTGTTTAAATTGTCGCCACTCTGCGTTCCATTCTTTAAACTGTCGCCACTCTGAGTTCCACTCTTTAATTTGTCACTGCTCTGTGTTCCCACTCTTTAAACTGTCGCCGCTCTGGATTCCATTCTTTAAACTTTCGCTGCTCTGTGTTCCCACTCTTTAAACTGTCGCCGCTCTGGATTCCATTCTTTAAACTTTCACTGCTCTGTGTTCTCACTCTTTATACTGTCGCCCCTCTGCTTCCCACTCTTTAAACTGTCGCCACACTGTGTTCTCACTCTTGAAACTGTCGCCACTCTGTGTTCCCACTCTTTAAACTGTCGCCACTCTGTGTTCCCACTCTTTAAACTGTCACCACTCTGTGATCCATTCTTTAAACTGTCACTGCTCTGTGTTCCATTCTTTAAATTGTCAACACTCTGTGATCCATTCTTTAAACTGTCGCTGCTCTGTGTTCCCACTCTTTAAACTGACGCCACTCTGTGTTTCCGTTCTTTAAACTGTCACCACTCTGTGTTCCCACTCTTTAAAATGTCACCGCTCTTTGTTCCCAATCTTTAAACTGACGCCGCTCTTTGTTCCAGTCTTTAAACTATCGCCGCTCTGTGTTTCCGTTCTTTAAACTGTCACCTCTCTGTGTTCCATTCTTTAAACTGTCACTGCTCTGTGTTCCCACTCTTTAAACTGTCACCTCTCTGTGTTCCATTCTTTATATTGTCGCTGCTCTGTGTCCTCACTCTTTAAACTGTCACCACTCTGTGTTCCCATTCTTTAAACTGTCACTGCTCTGTGTTCTCACTCTTTAAACTGTCACTGCTCTGTGTTCCCACTCTTTAAACTGCCACTGCTCTGTGTTCCCACTCTTTAAACTGTCACCACTCTGTGTTCCATTCTTTAAACTGTCGCCGCTCTGTCTTCCCACTCTTTAAACTTTTGCCACACTGTGTTCCACTCTTTAAACTGTCGCTGCTCTGTGTTCTCACTCTTTAAACTGTCACTGCTCTGTGTTCTCACTCTTTAAACTGTCACTGGTCTGTGTTCTCACTCTTTAAACTGACACTGTTCTGTGCTCTCACTCTTTAAACTGTCGCTTCTCTGTGTTCCCACTCTTTAAACTGTCGTTTCTCTGTTTTCCCACTCTTTAAACTGTCACTGCTCTGTGTTCTCCCTCTTTAAACTGTCACTGGTCTGTGTTCTCACTCTTTAAACTGTCACTGGTCTGTGTTCTCACTCTTCAAACTGACGCACCTCTGTGTTCCCGCACTTTAAACTGTCACCACTCTGTGTTCCACTCTTTAAACTGTCGCTGCTCTGTGTTCCCACTCTTTAAACTGTCACTGCTCTGTGTTCTAACTCTTTAAACTGTCACCACTCTTTGTTCCCACTCTTTAAACTGTCGCTGCTCTGTGTTCTGTTCTTTAAACTGTCACCGCTCTGTGTTCTCTCTCTTTAAACTGTCGCTGCTCTGTGTTCCTATCTTTAAACTCTTGCTGCTTTGTGTTCCCACTCTTTAAACTGTCGCTGCTCTGTGTTCTCACTCTTTAAACTGTCACTGCTCTGTGTTCCCACTCTTTAAACTGTCACTGCTCTGTGTTCTCATTTTTAAACTGTCACTAGTCTGTGTTCTCACGCTTTGAACTGTCACTGGTCTGCGTTCTCACTCTTTAAACTGTCACTGGTCTGTGTTCTCACTCTTTAAACTGTCGCCCCTCTGTGTTCCACTCCTTAAACTGTCGCCCCTCTGTGTTCCATTCTTTAAATTGTCGCCCCTCTGTGTTCCCACTCTTTAAACTGTCACCACTCTCTGTTCTCACTCTTTGAACTGTCACCGCTCTGTGTTCTCACTCTCTAACCTGTCGCCACTCTGTGTTCTCACTTTTTAAACTGTCGCCCCTCTGTGTTCCCACTCTTTAAACTGTCGCCACTCTGTGTTCTCACTCTTTGATCTGTCACCGCTCTGTGTTCTCACTCTTTAAACTGTCGCCCCTCTGTGTTCCCACTCTTTAAACTGTCGCCACTCTGTGTTCCACTCTTTAAACTGTCACCGCTCTTTGCTCCCACTCTTTAAACTGTCGCTGCTCCGTGTTCCATTCTTTAACTGTCACCGCGCTGTGTTCTCACTCTTTCAACTGTCACCACTCTTTGTTCCCACTCTTTAAACTGTCGCCACTCTGTGTTCCATTCTTTAAACTGTCGCCGCTCGGTGTTCCCACTCCTTAAACTGTCACTGCTCTGTCTTCTCACTCTGTAAAATGCCGCCGCTCTGTGTTCCATTCTTTAAACTGTTGCTGCTTTGTGTTCTCACTCTTTAAACTGTCACCACTCTTTGTTCCCACTGTTTAAACTGTCGCTGCTCTGTGTTCCGTTCTTTAAACTGTTGCCGCTCTGTGTTCTCACTCTTTAAACTGTCACTGCTCTGTGTTCTCACTCTTTAAACTGTCACCACTCTGTGTTCCACTCTTTAAACTGTCACTGCTCTGTGTTCTCACTCGTTAAACTGTCAACACTCTGTGTTCTCACTCTTTAAACTGTCACTGTTCTGTGTTCTCACTCTTTAAACTGTCGCTGCTCTGTGTTCCGTTCTTTAAATTGTCACTGCTCTGTGTTCTCTCTCTTTAAACTGTCACCACTCTGTGTTCCGTTCTTTAAACTGTCACTGTTCTGTGTTTCCGTTCTTTAAACTGTCACCACTCTGTGTTCCGTTCTTTAAACTGTCACTGTTCTGTGTTCCGTTCTTTAAACTTTCGCCACTCTGTGTTCCCACTGTTTAAATTGTCGCCACTCTGCGTTCCATTCTTTAAACTGTCGCCACTCTGAGTTCCACTCTTTAATTTGTCACTGCTCTGTCTTCCCAATCTTTAAACTGTCGCCGCTCTGGATTCCATTCTTTAAACTTTCGCTGCTCTGTGTTCCCACTCTTTAAACTGTCGCCGCTCTGGATTCCATTCTTTAAACTTTCACTGCTCTGTGTTCTCACTCTTTAAACTGTCGCCCCTCTGCGTTCCCGCTCTTTAAACTGTCGCCACTCTGTGTTCTCACTCTTTGAACTGTCACCGCTCTGTGTTCCACTCTTTCAACTGTCACCGCTCTTTGCTCCCACTCTTTAAACTGTCGCTGCTCCGTGTTCCGTTCTTTAACTGTCACTGCTCTGTGTTCTCACTCTTTCAACTGTCACCACTCTTTGTTCCCACTCTTTAAACTGTCGCCACTCTGTGTTCCATTCTTTAAACTGTCGCCGCTCGGTGTTCCCACTCCTTAAACTGTCACTGCTCTGTCTTCTCACTCTGTAAAATGCCGCCGCTCTGTGTTCCATTCTTTAAACTGTTGCTGCATTGTGTTCCCATTCTTTAAACTGTCACTGCTCTATGTTCCCACTCTTTAAACTGACGCCGCTCTGTGTTTCCGTTCTTTAAACTGTCACCACTCTGTGTTCCCACTCTTTAAAATGTCACCGCTCTTTGTTCCCACTCTTTAAACTGACGCCGCTCTTTGTTCCATTCTTTAAACTATCGCCGCTCTGTGTTTCCGTTCTTTAAACTGTCACCACTCTGTGTTCCATTCTTTAAACTGTCACTGCTCTGTGTTCCCACTCTTTAAACTGTCACTGCTCTGTGTTCCCACTCTTTAAACTGTCACCTCTCTGTGTTCCATTCTTTATACTGTCGCTGCTCTGTGTCCTCACTCTTTAAACTGTCACTGCTCTGTGTTCCCACTCTTTAAACTGCCACTGCTCTGTGTTCCCACTCTTTAAACTGTCACCACTCTGTGTTCCATTCTTTAAACTGTCGCTGCTCTGTGTTCTTACTCTTTAAACTGTCACCACTCTATGTTCTCACTCTTTGAACTGTCACTGCTCTGTGTTCTCACTCTTTAAACTGTCACCACTCTTTGTTCCCACTCTTTAATCTGTGGCTGCTCTGTGTTCCGTTCTTTAAACTTTCGCCGCTCTGTGTTCGTACTCTTTAAACTGACTGGTCTGTGTTCTCACTCTTTAAACTGTCGCCGCTCTGTCTTCCCACTCTTTAAACTTTTGCCACACTGTGTTCCACTCTTTAAACTGTCGCTGCTCTGTGTTCCCACTCTTTAAACTGTCACTGCCCTGTGTTCTCACTCTTTAAACTGTCACTGCTCTGTGTTCTCACTCTTTAAACTGTCACTGTTCTGTGCTCTCACTCTTTAAACTGTCGCTTCTCTGTGTTCCCACTCTTTAAACTGTCGCTTCTCTGTTTTCCCACTCTTTAAACTGTCACTGCTCTGTGTTCTCACTCTTTAAACTGTCACTGGTCTGTGTTCTCACTCTTCAAACTGACGCCCTTCTGTGTTCCCGCTCTTTAAACTGTCACCACTCTGTGTTCCACTCTTTAAACTGTCGCTGCTCTCTGTTCCCACTCTTTAAACTGTCACTGCTCTGTGTTCTAACTCTTTAAACTGTCACCACTCTTTGTTCCCACTCTTTAAACTGTCGCTGCTCTGTGTTCTGTTCTTTAAACTGTCACCGCTCTGTGTTCTCACACTTTAAACTGTCGCTGCTCTGTGTTCCTATCTTTAAACTCTTGCTGCTTTCTGTTCCCACTCTTTAAACTGTCGCTGCTCTGTGTTCTCACTCTTTAAACTGTCACTGCTCTGTGTTCCCACTCTTTAAACTGTCACTGCTCTGTGTTCTCATTCTTTAAACTGTCACTGCTTTGTGTTCTCACTCTTTAAACTGTCACTGGTCTGTGTTCTCACTCTTTAAACTGTCTCTGCTCTGTGTTCGCACTCTTTAAACTGTCACTAGTCTGTGTTCTCACGCTTTGAACTGTCACTGGTCTGTGTTCTCACTCTTTAAACTGTCACTGGTCTGTGTTCTCACTCTTTAAACTGTCGCCCCTCTGTGTTCCACTCCTTAAACTGTCGCCCCTCTGTGTTCCATTCTTTAAATTGTCGCCCCTCTGTGTTCCCACTCTTTAAACTGTCACCACTCTGTGTTCTCACTCTTTGAACTGTCACCGCTCTGTGTTCTCACTCTTTAACCTGTCGCCACTCTGTGTTCTCACTCTTTAAACTGTCACCACTCTCTGTAAAATGCCGCCGCTCTGTGTTCCATTCTTTAAACTGTTGCTGCTTTGTGTTCTCACTCTTTAAACTGTCACCACTCTTTGTTCCCACTCTTTAAACTGTCGCTGCTCTGTGTTCCGTTCTTCAAACTGTTGCCGCTCTGTGTTCTCACTCTTTAAACTGTCACTGCTCTGTGTTCTCACTCTTTAAACTGTCAATGTTCTGTGTTCTCACTCTTTAAACTGTCGCTGCTCTGTGTTCCGTTCTTTAAATTGTCACTGCTCTGTGTTCTCTCTCTTTAAACTGTCACCACTCTGTGTTCCGTTCTTTAAACTGTCACTGTTCTGTGTTTCCGTTCTTTAAACTGTCACCACTCTGTGTTCCGTTCTTTAAACTGTCACTGTTCTGTGTTCCGTTCTTTAAACTGTCGCTGCTCTGTGTTCCGTTCTTTAAACTTTCGCCACTCTGTGTTCCCACTGTTTAAATTGTCGCCACTCTGCGTTCCATTCTTTAAACTGTCGCCACTCTGAGTTCCACTCTTTAATTTGTCACTGCTCTGTGTTCCCACTCTTTAAACTGTCGCCGCTCTGGATTCCATTCTTTAAACTTTCGCTGCTCTGTGTTCCCACTCTTTAAACTGTCGCCGCTCTGGATTCCATTCTTTAAACTTTCACTGCTCTGTGTTCTCACTCTTTAAACTGTCGCCCCTCTGCGTTCCCGCTCTTTAAACTGTCGCCACACTGTGTTCTCACTCTTGAAACTGTCGCCACTCTGTGTTCCCACTCTTTAAACTGTCACCACTCTGTGATCCATTCTTTAAACTGTCACTGCTGTGTGTTCCATTCTTTAAATTGTCGCCAGTCTGTGTTCCCACTCTTTCAAATGTCACCACTCTGTGTTCCCACTCTTTAAGCTGTCGCCACTCTGTGTTCCCACTCTTTAAACTGTCACTGCTCTGTGTTCCCACTCTTTAAACTGTCACTGCTCTGTGTTCCCACTCTTTAAACTGTCGCTGCTCTGTTTTCCCACTCTTTAAATTGTCACCACTCTATGTTCCCGTTCTTTAAACTGTCGCTGCTCTTTGCTCCCCCTCTTTAAACTGTCGCTGCTCTGTGTTCCATTCTTTAAACTGTCACTGCTCTGTGTTGTCACTCTTTAAACTGTCACCACTCTGTGTTCCATTCTTTAAACTGCCAGTGCTCTGTGTTCTCACTCTTTAAACTGTCACCACTCTATGTTCCATTCTTTAAACTGCCAGTGCTCTGTGTTCTCACTCTTTAAACTGTCACCACTCTGTGTTCCATTCTTTAAACTGCCAGTGCTCTGTGTTCTCACTCTTTAAACTGTCACCACTCTATGTTCCATTCTTTAAACTGCCAGTGCTCTGTGTTCTCACTCTTTAAACTGTCACCACTCTGTGTTCCATTCTTTAAACTGCCGCTGCTCTGTGTTCTCACTCTTTAAACTGTCACCACTCTGTGTTCCATTCTTTAAACTGCCAGTGCTCTGTGTTCTCACTCTTTAAACTGTCACCACTCTGTGTTCCATTCTTTAAACTGCCAGTGCTCTGTGTTCTCACTCTTTAAACTGTCACCACTCTATGTTCCATTCTTTAAACTGCCAGTGCTCTGTGTTCTCACTCTTTAAACTGTCACCACTCTATGTTCCATTCTTTAAACTGCCAGTGCTCTGTGTTCTCACTCTTTAAACTGTCACCACTCTATGTTCCATTCTTTAAACTGCCAGTGCTCTGTGTTCTCACTCTTTAAACTGTCACCACTCTGTGTTCCATTCTTTAAACTGCCAGTGCTCTGTGTTCTCACTCTTTAAACTGTCACCACTCTATGTTCCATTCTTTAAACTGCCAGTGCTCTGTGTTCTCACTCTTTAAACTGTCACCACTCTATGTTCCATTCTTTAAACTGCCAGTGCTCTGTGTTCTCACTCTTTAAACTGTCACCACTCTATGTTCCATTCTTTAAACTGCCAGTGCTCTGTGTTCTCACTCTTTAAACTGTCACCACTCTGTGTTCCATTCTTTAAACTGCCAGTGCTCTGTGTCTCACTCTTTAAACTGTCACCACTCTATTTCCATTCTTTAACTGCCAGTGCTCTGTGTTCTCACTCTTTAAACTGTCACCACTCTGTGTTCCATTCTTTAAACTGTCACTGCTCTGTGTTCTCACTCTTTAAACTGTCACTGCTCTGTGTTCCCACTCTTTAAACTGTCACTGGTCTGTGTTCTCACTCTTTAAACTGTCACTGCTCTGTGTTCCCACTCTTTAAACTGTCACTGGTCTGTGTTCTCACTCTTTAAAATCACTGCTCTGTGTTCCCACTCTTTAAACTGTCACTGCTCTGTGTTCTCACTCTTTAAACTGTCACTGCTCTGTGTTCCCACTCTTTAAACTGTCACTGCTCTGTGTTCCCACTCTTTAAACTGTCACCGCTCTGTGTTCCCACTCTTTAAACTGTCACTGCTCTGTGTCCCACCAACACCCCCCCCAAACCACCCTCCATTCTTTAAAATGTCGCTGCTCTGTGTTCCCACTCTTTAAACTGTCACCACTCTGTGTTCTCACTCTTTAAACTATCACCACTCTGTGTTCTCACTCTTTAAACTGTCACCACTCTGTGTTCCCACTCTTTAAACTGACGCCGCTCTTTGTTCCATTCTTTAAACTATCGCTGCTCTGTGTTTCTGTTCTTTAAACTGTCACTGCTCTGTGTTCCATTCTTTAAACTGTCACTGGTCTTTGTTCCCACTCTTAAACTGTCACTGCTCTGTGTTCCATTCTTTAAACTATCGCCGCTCTGTGTTTCCGTTCTTTAAACTGTCACCTCTCTGTGTTCCATTCTTTAAACTGTCACTGCTCTGTGTTCCCACTCTTTAAACTGTCACCTCTCTGTGTTCCACTCTTTAAACTGTCACCACTCTGTGTCCTCACTCTTTAAACTGTCACTGCTCTGTGTTCCCACTCTTTAAACTGCCACTGCTCTGTGTTCCCACTCTTTAAACTGTCACCACTCTGTGTTCTCACTCTTTGAACTGTCACCGCTCTGTGTTCTCACTCTTTAACCTGTCGCCACTCTGTGTTCTCACTCTTTAAACTGTCGCCCCTCTGTGTTCCCACTCTTTAAACTGTCGCCACTCTGTGTTCTCACTCTTTGAACTGTCACCGCTCTGTGTTCTCACTCTTTAAACTGTCGCCACTCTGTGTTCCACTCTTTAAACTGTCACCGCTCTTTGCTCCCACTCTTTAAACTGTCGCTGCTCCGTGTTCCGTTCTTTAACTGTCACTGCTCTGTGTTCTCAGTCTTTCAACTGTCACCACTCTTTGTTCCCACTCTTTAAACTGTCGCCACTCTGTGTTCCATTCTTTAAACTGTTGCCGCTCGGTGTTCCCACTCCTTAAACTGTCACTGCTCTGTCTTCTCACTCTGTAAAATGCCACCGCTCTGTGTTCCATTCTTTAAACTGTTGCTGCTTTGTGTTCCCATTCTTTAAACTGTCACTGCACTGGTTTATAAAATCTCACTTACTGTCCTGTCTGGAGCAATACATATCTCTTTAAACCTATGCTAATGCTATCTCCACTCACATTGTCTACATCTTTAAGACTTGAATAATGGTTTAGCCGCATTCTAACCAGTATTCTGTAAACTGTGTGTCTTTATATGTCTTTCTCTGATCAGAACTTGCACACACCTGACACAGGAATACCATTTCCAAAAGCTTGTGGGAGTGGTATCTAATAAACTGGTTCGACTTAAACTGGTGTTGTGAGACTTCTTACTGAGATGTAATAATAACAGAGTTGTTGTGATGGGAGACTTTAATTTCCCAAATATCAATTGGAATATCCCTAGGGTAGGGGGTTTGGATGGGGAGGAGTTTGTTACGTGTGTTCAGGAGAATTTCTTGGGGATAAGCTGTACTTGTTCTGTTATTGGGTAATGAATCTGGACAGGTGTCCGATCTCTCAGTGGGAGTGCATTTTGAGGATAGTGATCATAACTCTATCTCCTTTACACTAGCATTGGAAAGAGATAGGATCAGGCAAGCTAAGAAAGTGTTTATCTGGAGTAAGGGAAAATATACCAGGCAGGAAATTAGAGACATAAATTGGAAGGAGGTATTCTCAGGAAAATGTACAGAAGTAATGTGGCAGATTTTCAAGGAATGTTTGTCTGGAGTTCTGCACACAGTGTTCCAATGAGACAGGAAGGTTTTGGTAGGTTACAGGAACCATCGTGCACAAAAATTGTAATGAAACTAGTCAAAAAAGAAAAGCGTACAAAAGGTTCAGGGAGCAAAGTAATGTGAGGGATCTAGAGGAGTATACAGTTTGTAGGAAGGAACTTCAGAAATAAATTAGGACAGCCAGAAGGGGTCATGAGAAGGCCTTGGCAGGTAAGATTAAGGAAAACCCTAAGGTATTCTACAAATATGTGAAGAGTAAAAGGATGAGATGTGAAGGAATAGGACCTATAAAATGTGACAGTGGGAAAGTTTGTATAGAACAGGTAGAAATAACAGTGGTGCTCAATGAATACACGGCTTTGATAAAGGCAGATTGTGCTTTATGAGCCTGGTTGAGTTTTTTGAAAATGTGACTAAACACATTGACGAAGGAAGAGTGGTGGATGTTGTTTATGTGGACTTCAGCAAGGCGTTCGGATGGTTCCCCATGCAAGGCTTATTGAGAAAGGGAGAGGCATGGGATCCAAGAGGATATTGATTTGTGGATCCAGAACTGGCTTGCCCACAGAAGGCAGAGTGTGATTGTAGATGGGTCTTTTTCTACATTGAGGCCAGTCACCAGTGGAGTGCTCCAGGGATCTCATATCCCTGGCTCTTTGTGATGTTTATAAATGACCTGGATGAGGAAGTGGAGGGATGGGTAGGTAAGTTTGCTGATGACACAAATGTTGGAGGTGTTGTGGGTAGTTTGAAGGGATGTGGAAAAAGATCTTGCAGTTGTATAAGACCCTGGTCAGACCCCTCTTGGAGTACTGTGCTCAGTTCTGGTCGCCTCATTACAGTAAGATATGGAACCCATTGAAAGGGTTCAGAGGAGATTTGCAAGGATGTTATCTGGATTGGGTGGCATGCCTTTAGAGGATAGGTTGACAGAGCTCAGTTTTATCTCCTTGGAGAGATGAAGGATGAGAGGGAAATCTGATAGAGGTGTATAAAATGTTGAGAGGTATTGATCAGATGGATTCTCAGAGACTTTTTCCCAGGGCTGAAATGGCTGCCACAGGAGGACACAGATTTAAGGTGCTGGGGAGTAGGTACAGAGGAGATGTCGAGATAAGTTTTTCACTCAGAGAGTGGTGGGTGAGTGGAATCGGCTGCTCTCGGTGATGCTGGAGGCAAATTCGATAAGGTATTTTAAGAGACTTCTGGATGAGTACATGAGACTTAATAGGTTTGAGACTTAATAGGATTGAGATATCATCAGGGCAACTTGTGAGTCGAAGGGCCTGTTTGTGCTGTAGTTTTTCTATAATTCTATAATTCTATAAGTGTGTGTGCCCAATGTGAATGATGTGTTTGTGTGTGTGTGTCCAGTAGAAACCATAGAAACCATAGAATCCTCACTGCAGAAAGAGGCCCTTCGGCCCATCAAGCCTGCACCAAACATAGTCCCACCCAGGCCCTACCTCTATATCCCTACATATTATACCATTAATACCTCTAACCTATGCAACCCTGGAAACCAAGGAGCAATTTCTTAACATGGCCAATCAATCTAACCTGCACATCTTTGGACTGTGGGAGTATGAGTGTGTCCAATATGAGAGATCAGTGTATGAGTGTGTGTGTGTGTCCAATGTGAGAAATGAATGTGTGTGTCCAGTGTGAGAGATGAGTGTGTATCCAATGTGAGAGATGTGTGTGTGTGTTTGTCCAATATGAGAGATGAGTATGTGTTCAATGTGAGAGATGAGTGTCTATGTATCCAATATGAGATATGAGTGTGTGTTCAATGTGAGAGATGCATGTGTATGTGTGCAATGTGAGAGATGTGTGCGTCTGTGTCCAACATGAAAGATGTGTGTTAGTGTGCAGCATGAAAAATGACTGTGTATGTCCATTGTGAGAAATGAGTGTGTATGTCCAATATGAGAGATGAGTGTGTGTGTTGTGCCCAATATGAGAGAAATTTGTGAGTGGGTGTCTGTGTCTAATATGAAAGATGAGTGTGTATGTATGTCCAATGTGAGAGATGAGCATGTGTGTCCGTCTGTGAGTCGAATGTGAGAAATGAGTCTGTGTGTGTATAAATGAGATGAGTGATTGTGTCTAATTCGGGAGATGTGTGTGTGTGTGTGTGTGGGTGTGTCCTACTCATGTTGAGATAATGGAATGTTGTCGTAAGACACATACCTAGTGTCTACAATCATCTACTCTTTGAGTCTTCCCAAAGCTTGTTCAGTCTGTTGCATTGTAGCTGTTGCCAGGATAAGGGGCATTCACTTACTGTGGCTCTATCACAATCTGATTAGTTGCTGAAGATCCATGGTGAGTAATTCCTTTGATGGAGAGCCCTCCTTCTACTCTTTTATCTCTCTGCCTCCTCAATTACATCTGCTGGTTGTGCTGCAGGCGAAAAGATACTGCAACTACCGTTTCCATTCCTGGCACCAGTTCACTTCTTCTAAACTGGAATCAACAACAACCAGAAAATATCTCTAACAACATTCCATTCTACTTCCACTAACTCTGCCTGACCACAGGTGATTGAGAAATGCCAGTAATTTGTTGAGTAGCTCTTTACCATTTGTTTTTTCTTGAGTGATCAAGGCATGCACAGACAGGAAATACGTGGTGTAAGTTTGCAATCTATGGTCCCAATTTTGCCATCAAATTGCACCCATTTATCACAGTCATAAAATCATAGAGGTTTACAGCATGGAAACAGGCCCTTTGGCTCAACTTGTCCATGCTGCCCTTTTTTTCAAACCTCTAAGCTAATCCTAATTGCCCATATCCCTTTATACCCATCTTATCCACAGAACTATCTAAATGATTTTTAAAAGACAAAATTGTACCCACTTCTACTACTACCTCTGGCAGCTTGTTCCAGACACTCACCACCCTCTGCATGAAGAAATTGCCCCTCTGGACACTTTTGTATCTCTCCCCTCTCATCTTTAACTTATGCCCTCTCGTTTTAGACTCCCCTACTTTTGGGAAAAGATATTGACTATCTAACTGATCTGTGCCCCTCATTATTTTATAGACCTCTATAAGTTCACCTCTCAACCTTCTATGGTCCAGAGAAAAAAGTCCCAGTCTATCCAACCTCTCCTTATACATCAAATCCCAACAAGTAGGGCACAAAAGTATGGTAAATTAGGGCATGAGGCAAGTACTAAGATCTGTTCCCATCCCTGTGCTTGTCCCTCTTTATCAAGGCCTAAAATGGCCGTGATCAGGATCATGCTTGACGAAATGGGTGTGATGGCTATTTAAATGCCTTTGCGTGTATTTAAATGGACTTATTGGGCTGCATGCCCAACTTTACCGGCACTTCCCCCTTTACCATCATGTTCACCCATCTGGAATTGGCACGAAACAGACATGCTCCATATGTCCAATTTGGGTGCTCCATCAATGAGGGTTAGGGAGGAGATAAGTGCGTAGTGCTTGTCGGCTCTCTGCTACTCACAGGGTCCTTTCATTAGGTTAGTGGGGCTCTGCGAGTGTGTGTGGGAAGATAGAGGGCTGTTGCTCAGCAGGGTATCTGATGTCCGATTTACTGCACAGACCCCAGTCCCAGCACTGACCTCGGGTCAAGTGGATGCTGCTAGATCTTACTGCACTTCAAACTCTGCCAGAAGGCTGTGCACAAAGCCCTTGAAAATTACATTGCTGCAGCCTTTCAAAAAGCTTTTCAAGGAGCTGTGCTTATAGGAAGCATGTTGGTGGGGGAATGGGAGGTCTGTGATTCTGGACAGCACATAGCTGGGGGAAGAGGGATTAGTGATTTTGGGGACCATCTGGCTGGGGGAAAGGGCAGCATGGACAGTGACTGCAGATGGGCTTGGGGCAAGCCGTGTTCCTTAACCTCTCCATGTGTTCTAATCCATCTTCAACCACCTCTCCCTGCCCTTTAGAGTGACAGGATGGCACTTGCACTGCAAATGATTGATCTTGCTCTTCTTTGCTTGCTGCTGGAGCTGAGGAAGAGGAACAGGAGGAAGAATTGCACACACAAGAGGCTCAGTCCTTACCACTTGCAGGGGTAGAGGGAGATGACTGCCATTGGCAGGGGGCACATATCATAGAACATAGAACATTACAGGCCCTTCGGCCCTTGATGGTGCGCCGACCAGTGGAACCTTCTAATGACCCTCTAACGTAAACTGTTCCAATGTTATCCATATGCCTATCCACTGACCATTTGAATGCCTTTAAAGTTCGTGAATCCACAACTGCTGCAGGCAGTTCCATGCACTTACTACCCTCTGAGTAAAGAACCCATCTCTGACATCCATCCTATAACTACCACCCCTTAATTTAAAGCCTCTCATGCTAGCCATCACCATCTAAGGAAAAAGGCTCTCACTGTCCACCCTACCTAACTCTCTGATCATCTTGTATGCCTCAGTTAGTATGCCTCTTTACCTTCTTCTCTCTAATGAAAATAACCTCAAGTCCCTCAGCCTTTCCTCATAAGACCTTCCCATCATACCAGGCAATATCCTGGTAAACCTCCTCTATACCCTTTCCAATGCATCCACATCTTTCTTATAACGCAGCGATCAAAACAGTACACAATACTCCAGGTGCAGCCACACCAGAATTTTGTACAGTTGCAACATGACCTCATGGCTCCAAAATTCAATCCCTCTACCAATAAAAGCTAACACTGTACTCCTTCTTAACAACCTTATCAACCTTGGTGCCAACTTTCAGGGAGCTATGCACATGTACACTGAGATCTCTCTGTTCATTGACACTTCTTGCGAAGGTGAGAGGGCATGGGATCCCAGGGGCTTTGCCTTGTGGATCCAGAACTGGCTTGCCTGCAGAAGGCAGAGAGTGGTTGTGGATGGGTCTTTTTCTGCATGGAGGTCAGTCACCAGTGAAGTACGCCAGGGACCCTTGCTGTTTGTCATTTTCATAAATGACCTGGATGAGGAAGTGGAGGGATGGGTTAGTAAGTTCGCCAATGATACGAAGGTTGGTGGTGTTGTGGATAGTCTGGAGGGATGTCTGAAGTTGCAGCGGGACATAGATAGGGTGCAAGGCTGGGCGGAGAAGTGGCAGATGGACTTCAATGCGGATAAATGTGTGGGGGTCCATTTTGGCAGGACAAGTGAGATGAAGGAGTATAATATCAAGGGTAGGAGTCTTGGCAGTGTTGAGGAGCAGAATGATCTTGGGGTCCGGCCCATAGGACTCTTAAATAGGTCCAGCAAGTGAAGGATGTGGTCAAGAAGGCCAAGGTGTACTGGCCTTCATTAATAGAAGGATTGAGTTTAGGAGTCGGGAGGTAATGCTGCAACTTCATAAGACCCTTGTCAGACCCCACTTGGAGTATTGTGTGCAGCTCTGGTCACCTCACTACAGGAAGGATGTGGAAGCTATTGAGAGGGTGCAGAGGAGATTTACAAAGATGTTGCCTCGATTGGGAGGCATGCCTTATGAAGATAGATTAAGAGAGTTAGGTCTCCTCCCTGGAGAGACGAAGGTTGAGAGGCAACCTGATAGAGGTTTATAAGATGTTGAGACGGATAGGGTGGATTCTTGGAGGCTATTTCCCAGGGCTGAAATAGTCTCTATGAGAGGACACAGGTTTAAGGTGCAGGGAAGCAGAGGAGATGTTAGAGGTAAGTTTTTCACTCAGAGGGTGGTGAGTGAATGGAATTGGCTGCCATCAGTAGTGGTAGAGGCTAACTCACTGGGGTCTTTCAAGAGACTTCTGGATGAGTACATGGGATTTAATGGGATTGGGAGTTACAGATAGTTCTATGGCCTTGCAGATACTGATATGATCGGCACAACTTGTGGGCCGAAGGGCCTGTTTGTGCTGTAGTGTTCTATGTTCTATGTTCTATGTACTAAGAGTCTTTCCATTAGCCCTATATTCTGTACTCCTGTTACTCTTACCAAAGTGAATCACGTCACACTTTTCTGTATTAAACTCCATTTGCCATCTCTCGGCCCAGCTCTGCAGCCTATCAATGTCCCTCTGCAAACTATAACATCCATCCTCACTGTCTACTGACAGTCACTGACACCACTGACTTTGGTGTCGTCAGTAAATTTACTAATCTATCCTTCTATACTCTCATCTAGGTCATACGTAAAAATGGCCATCAGCAGTGGCCCCAAAACAGATCCTTGAGACACACCACTTGTAACTGGACTCCAGGTTGAATATTTACCATCAACCACCACCCTCTGTCTTCTATCAGCTATCCAATTCCTGATCCAAACTGCTAAATCACCCTCAATCCCATACATCTGCATTTTCTGCAGCAGCCTACCATGGGGAACTTTATCAAATACTTTACTAAAATCCATGTATACCACATCAACTGCCTTACCCTTATCCATCTCTTTGGTCACCTTTTCAAAAAACTCGATAAGGTTTGTGAGGCATGACCTACCCTTCACAAAACCATGTTGACTATCCCTAATCAATTTATTTCTCTCTAGATGATTATAAACCCTATCCCTTATAATTCTTTCCAAAACTTTGCCATAACAAAAGTAAGGATCACTGGTCTACAATTCCCAGGATGGTCTCTACTCCCCTTCTTGAACAAGGGGACAACATTTGCTATCCTCCAGTCTTCCAACACTATACCCTGTAGCCAATGACAACATGAAGATCAAAGCCAAAGACTCTGTAATCTCCTCCCTAGCCTCCCAGAGAATCCTAGGGTAAATCCCATCCAGCCTAGGGGACTTATCTATTTTCATACTCTCAAGAATTGCTAACACCTCCTCCTTATGTGCCTCAATCCCATCTAGTCTACAACCCTGTATGTCAGTATTCTTCTCAACTACACTGACATTTTCCTGCGTGAATGCTGACAAAAAATACTCATTTGGTGCCTCTCCTATCTCTTCAGGCTCCATGCACAACTTCCCCTGCTGTGTCTGACAGAGTGACTACCAATTTCCCGGGTGGTGGAGGGGATGGCGGGAACACAGGAAGAAGGGACTGGAGACACAGCAGTTCCATGCATGAGTGTCATTTGAACAGATGTTGCTGTTCAAATGCTGATGTGCTGCTGATGGCTTTGCTTCCAAAAGGAGACTATGCAACACATCTGTTGCTGGATCTGATACCTCAGGGCAGAATGGGAAACATCACTCTTTGTGGCTGTCAACTGACAGCCGCTCTGAACCTTTATGCAACTGGCTGCTTCTAGACCCCTAGCTAGTTGACCCCAATCAACTGTGCACATCTGTGTCAAGCAGATCGTGGAAGCCCTATATACCCGGGCAGGGAAGTTCATCAAATTTAATCTGGACCAGGCCCATCAGGAAGCCTGGGCTTTGCAGCCATTGCGGGGATGCCTACTGTACAGGGGGCCATTGCCTGCACCCACGTCGTTCTCAAGTCCCCTCCTGTAGATCCATGAAGATTCATTAACAGAAAAGGGTTCCATTCCTGAATGTCCAACTGGCCTGTAACCACAATATGAACATAATGCACATCTGCACAAGACACCCAGGCAGCATGCATCACAGTTTCATTGTCAGGAGCTCTGACATCCTGGAGGCACTTGAAGAGGAGCCCACGCTCCCGGGGTGGTTTGTGGGTGATATGGATTACCCTCTTTGGACATGGTTGATGATGTCTGTGCAGTGATTGAGGCAAAGACCCACCAAAAAGTGAAGTGGTGCATTGGCTCCGCAAAGTGCGATTCAGGTGCCTGGATCATTCTGATGGGACCCTATAATAGAATCCCCTGATTTCTTCCCACGTTATGATGGTGTGCTGTGCCTTGAAAAACCTGGCATGGCAGAAAAGTGACCTATTGGAGGAAGAGGAGGATGTGGAGGGCTAACCAGCTGGGCATCGCTGGGGAGGATAAGCAGCAGGAGGAGGAGGAAGAAAAGGAAGAGCATGCTGAGCAACACCACCCAGAGCTGGAGGGCTGCCATTTCGAGTCAGGCATGCAAGGGTGGCTAGGGACTCCCTGATCACCAGGTAGTTCAGTTGCTAGGGGCTTATGTCTGTGCGTTTTATTCCGCACCCTCCCCCCCACCCCGGCTAAAGTCCTTCTATCTCCTGCAACATTGTCACATCAGAGTGTTCTGCCTGGGTACAAAGAACAAAGAAGAACAAAGAACAAAACAGCACAGGAAACAGGCCCTTCGGCCCAACGAGCCCGCGCCGCCACCCCGATGTTCCCATCTCTACCCGTGATCCCTGTCCATGCTTATAGATCTATGGATTAAAAACCAAATTTGAGACAATTTAGGGAGAATTTGTTTTGCCAATTAGCCAATTAGCCCATCTTTGGGATGTGGGAGGAAACTGGAGCACCCGGAGAAAACCCACGCAAGCACAGGGAGAATGCGCAAACTCCCACAGACACAGACGTATCTGCACAGCACAGCCTTAGTCACTGAGCTGACGTGTTGCCCATCAAATGGTCCAGGTCAAGCGTACACTAACGACATGAAGCACTAGGATACTCTCAAAAAAAATCCAAGAGCAGCCCTCTCATGACCTATCGCATGTATGCCCCTTGTTAGACAACAAGGTGGACCAAAGCACCTGTAGCATAAAAACAAGTACATCAATATCATCATCTATTTACACACTTCCCAGGGACTCCCAAGGCTCATGATCCCTATTTTAAATCAGTTTTCTATACCCCTCCATTCCCATTCTGTTCATTGCCCATCTAAGTATTTCTTAAATAACTCCAGAGTACCTGCCTCCACCACTTTACTTGGCAGCGCATTCCATACCCCCACCACCCTGTGTGAAAAAACTCCCTCTAGCATCCAAATTATACCTTATCCCCTTCACCCTAAGCCTGTGACCCCCTCGTGCTATTCGAGTCCATCCTAGGAAAAAGCTTAACCCTGTTTACTTTATCTATACCCCTCATAATCTTGTACACCTTTATTAGATCTTCTCTAAGTCTACGTCCTTCTAGGGAAAACAGTCCCAATTTGCCTGACCTCTCCTCCTAACTCAGGCCTTCCATACCAGGCAGCATCCTGGTAAACCTCCTCTGCACTCTCTCCAGAGTCTGCACGTCCTTCCGGTAGTAAGGCAACCAGAACTGGACGCAGTATTCCAAATGAGGTCTAAACAATGTTTTCTGCAACTGCAACATTGAAGGCCAGCTCTTGAACTCTATACCCCTTCCTATAAAGGCTAACATACTATATGCTTTCTTTACAATCTTCTCCACTTCCTCTGCCATCTTCAGAGACTTGTTTACCTGCACCCCCAGGTCCCTCTGTGTTTCTATACTCTTAATAGGTCTACCCTTTATCATATACCTCCCCCCTACATTCTTTCTCCCAAAATGCATCACCTCTCATTTATCAGGATTGAATTCCATCTGCCATCTGTCTGCCCAAGCTACCAGCCTATCTATGTCCTGCTGCATCGCCTGACAATGCTCCTCACTATCCGCAAGTCCAGCCATCTTTGTATCGTCTGCAAACTTGCTGATCACTTCACTTACTCCCTCTTTCAAGTCATTTATATATATTACAAATAGAAGAGGTCCCAGTACCGAGCCCTGCGGCACACCACTAATGACCGACCTCCAGCTAGAGAAACACCCTTCTACTAATACTCTCTGTCTCCTATTACCAAGCCAGTTACTTATCCATCTAGCTACCTGTCCTTGTATCCCATTAGCCTTGACCTTATCAACTAACCTCCCATGAGAGACTTTGTCAAACGCCTTACTAAAATCCATATAGATGACATCAACAGCCCGCCCTTAGTCCACTGTTTTCATCACCTCCTCAAAAAATTCTACCACATTTGTAAGGCACGACCTTTGCATTAGTGAGTTTCTTTGTCAGGCAGGAGGATGATGACAACTCACTAAGCTCTATTATGATGATGTCCTGGTGCAAAATAGTCTGACTCCTACCTTAGGTCTGTATGCACACTGGCACCTGGACCCATATCTGTGTCACGGGTAAGGGATCTGAAACTGCCATAGAGGGACCTGGGGCATGTAGAGTAGGGGAATGAATAACTCCAGGATTCTAGGGAACCATTGGTTTCCTTTAGGGAGTAAATGGAGAGATCAGCAAGTTTGCAGACGATACAAAGATGGCTGGACTTGCGGATAGTGAGGAGCATTGTCAGGCGATGCAGCAGGACTTAGATAGGCTGGTAGCTTGGGCAGACAGATGGCAGATGAAATTCAATCCTGATAAATGACAGGTGATGCATTTTGGGAGAAAGAATGTAGGGGGGAGGTATATGATAAAGGGTAGACCTATTAAGAGTATAGAAATGCAGAGGGACCTGGGGGAGCAGGTAAACAAGTCTCTGAAGGTGGCAGAGGAAGTGGAGAAGGTTGTGAAGAAAGCATATGGTATGTTAGCCTTTATAGGAAGGGGTATAGAGTACAAGAGCTGACCTTTAATGTTGCAGTTGTATAAAACATTGGTTAGACCTCATTTGGAATACTGCGTCCAGTTCTGGTCGCCCTACTACCGGAAGGACGTGGTGAGTCTGGAGAGAGTGCAAAGGAAGTTTACCAGGATGCTGCCTGGTATGGAAGGTCTGAGTTACGAGGAGAGGTCAGGCAAATTGGGACTGTTTTCCTTAGAAGGACGTAGACTTAGAGAAGATCTAATAGAGGTGTACAAGATTATGAGGGGTATAGATAGAGTAAACAGGGTTAAGCTCTTTCCTAGGATGGACTCGAATGGCATGAGCAGTCATGGGCTTAGGGTGAGGGGGGTAAGGTATAATTTGGATGCTAGAGGGAGTTTTTTCACACAGAGGGTGGTGGGGGTATGGAATGCGCTGCCAAGTAAAGTGGTGGAGTTATTTAAGAAATACTTAGATGGGCACATGAACAGAATGGGAATGGAGGGATATAGAAAACTGATTTAAAATAGGGATCATGAGCCTTAGGAGTCCCTGGGAAGTGTGTAAATAGATGATGATATTGATGTACTTGTTTTTATGCTACAGGTGCTTTGGTCCACCTTGTTGTCTAACGAGGGGCATACATGCGATAGGTCATGAGAGGACTGCTCTTGGATTTTTTTTCGAGAGTATCCTAGTGCTTCACGTTGTTAGTGTACGCTTGACCTGGACCATTTGATGGGCAACACGTCAGCTCAGTGACTATCGCTGTGCTGTGCAGGTACATGGATTTGGGCCTGTGTCTGTGGGAGTTTGCGCATTCTCTCCGTGCTTACGTGGGTTTTCTCCGGGTGTTCCGGTTTCCTCCCACATCCCAAAGATGTGCTCTTAGGATAATTGGCAAAACAAATTCTCCCTAAATTGTCTCAAATTTGGTTTTTAATCCATAGATCTATAAATATTGACAGGGATCATTGACAGGGAAACCGAAGGGTCTGTTTCCCATGCTGTTTTGTTCTTTGTTCTTTGTTCTTTTCTCACTGACACAACAGTGAGGTGCCTCCCCAACTGACATCAACTTGAAGCATCCCTCTGGTGATCATCAATGGAGGGGGATTCCTATTTGAGACAAATCTGAGACAAATTAGTCACAGGTGGGTTGTGAAAAAACATTTAATGGTTACAATGAAGGTCTTTAAGTAATACGTTCTAACATAAAACTTGTGAACGGAAAATGGTAAAATGCTTAAAGATCTACCTAACTAGTGCAGCCCTTCACCTATACCATCTTAGTGCAACTATAACTTCCTAACCTTACATGACCTACCACTACATCTGTGTTTCCCCAGAATATACATTGGACTTGGAGAGCCAACTGGCTACCTCATCCCATTGCCTGTGATGTGCGTGGCATGTATCCTCTGGAGGCCCTGGACCTTGAGGACCCTGGTTAGCTTCCAGGTGTTTGGGACATTTCTTTTCACCCCACTGCTTCTGAGATGCTCTGGTGTCATGAAGGGTGGTGGGGCGGGTGTGTCAGAAGATGTACCCAAAGCCACAGCCTCCTGGTTCAAAGGCCCCGGCATGGGCACGAACTTTTCCTACTCCCTTTAGTGGTCCCCTGGATCACTCCATGGGATGATAGTGCTTCTGCAGTAAGCTGCAGAAATTCCAGTGTCACCTGGCACTATCAGTCTTGGAGGACCATCGGTGTCCTATCCATGACGACTTAGCCCTCTACAAGGGCCACCTGAGTCAGGGGCTACTTGTCAATGGCCACAGCATGTGCCCTCTGAGACTGGGCTGTTTTCTCAAGGGCTGTAGCTATAGTCTTCTGTGTCCCAATGCTGTCACACTGCATCTCCTGCAAGCTCTGTAGCCCCTCAGCCATGGCCTCGGTGAATGGGCTACATTCTCAAGGCCTGCAGCCTAAATCCACTATGTGTCAGTGCTGTCCCACTGGGTCTCCTGTAAGGTCTTCAGCCTCTCAGACATGCGTTGCAGAATCTCAAGAACCTATTCAGTTCCTCAGCTATGGCCTGTTGTAACTTTGCCGCTGCCCTCTGGGATTCAGTTGTGGCCTGCTGAGTCAGAGCATGGCCCTTTGGGACTTCTCTGTGACCTGCTGTGACTTCGCCATCACTTGCAGCCTGCCATTCATAGGGAGGATCCCCTGCCCCAGGCTTATCACTACAGATACCACTCTTGAAAGGAATAGCTGGTCCATTTGAAAGCTTTGGGAGTCATTCCAAAAACCTACAGTCCGTCCAATATGGCTGTAAATCCCTCCTGCATTTCCTAGTTCTGTTGCTGTATCTCCAACGGCTGAGAGATGTGATCTCAGAGACCTAGTATGTAGCCTGTGTCCAGCTGATTCCTTGCCTCTGGTGGGCCTCCATGTGTCAGAGGCCTCAGACATTCCTCCCCTCCACTCAATGTACATTATCAGATGCGGCAGGCTCACCAGAGAGTGACCCAGAAGCCTCACCACTAATTGGACCCACCAACATGTCAATATATGCGATGAGGAACTGCAAGGTAGAAGCTGACATCAAAACAGTGCCACCCTCGGAGGTTCCTTCAGCCATATCTTCCGAAGATTCGTCTGAACTGTCCGGATAGGCAGGAGCTCAGTGAGGATCACAAGGTTAAGTGCAAGGGCGAGAGAGGAATCCAGGATGCAAAGCACGTGATTCACATTTCTCCATTGAACATGGAATAAAGCACAAAGAAAATTACATCACAGAAAAAGGCACTTTGGCCCTCCAAAGAACCCTCGTCAGTATTCACGCAGGAAAAAATTAATGTAGTCAAGGACAATATCGAGAAACAAGCTTTTAGACTAGTCGGGACTAAGGTACATCAGGAAGAGGTATTAGCAATTCTTGAAAGTATGAAAATAAGTCCCCTGGGCTGGATGGGATTTATCCTAGGATTCTCTGGGAGGCTAGAGAGGAGATTGCAGAGCCTTTGGCTTTGATCTTTATGTCATTATTGGCTACAGGTATAGTGCTGGAAGACTGGAGGATAGCAAATGCTGTCCCCTTGTTCAAGAAGGGGAGTAGAAACCATCCTGGGAATTATAGACCAGTGAGCCTTACTTCTGTTGTGGGAAAAGTTATGTAAAGGATTATTAGAGATAGGATTTATAATCATCTAGAGAGAAATAACTCGATTAGGGATAGTCAATACAGTTTTGTGAAGGGTAGGTCATGCCTCACAAATATTATCGAGTTCTTTGAGAAGGTGACCTAAAAGATGGAAAAGGGTAAAGCAAAGTAAGGGTGGTGTATGTGGATTTTAGCAAGCATTTGATAACGTTCCCCATGGTAAGCTACTGCAGAAAATGCAGATGCATGGGATTCAGGGTGATTTAGCAGTTTGGATCAGGAATTGGCTAGCTGGTAGAACACAGAGGGTGGTGGTTGATGGGAAATATTCAACCTGGAGTCCAGTTACAAGTGGTGTATCTCAGGGATCTGTTTTGGGGCCACTGCTGTTTGTCATTTTTATAAATGACCTAGATGAGGGTGTAGAAGGATGGGTTAGTAAATTTATGGATGACACCAAAGTCGGAGGAGTTGTAGACAGTGAGGATGGATGTTATAGTTTGCAGAGGGACATAGATAAGCTGCAGAGCTGGGCTGAGAGGTGGCAAATGGAGTTCAATGCGGAAAAGTGTGAGGTGATTCACTTTGATAAGAGTAATAGGAGTACAGAATATAGAGCTAATGAAAGTAGTGTCGACGAGCAGAGAGATCTTGGTGTACATGTGCATAGCTCCCTGAAACTTGGCATCCAGGTTGATAAGATTGTTAAGAAGGCGCACGGTGTGTTGGCTTTTATTGGTAGAGGGACTGAATTTCGGAGCCATGAGATCATGTTGCAACTGTATAAAACTCTGATGCAGCCGCACTTGGAGTATCGCATACAGTTCTGGTCACCGCATTATAAGAAAGATGTGGAAGCATTGGAAAGGGTGCAAGGGAGTTTACCAGGATATTGCCTGGTATGGTGGGAAGTTCTTATAAGGAATGAGGGACTTGAGACTGTTTTTGTTCGAGAGAAGAAAGTTAAGAGGTGACCTAATTGAGGCATACAAGATTATCAGAGGATTAGATAGGGTGTTCAGTGAGAACCTTTTTCCTTGGATGGTGATGACTAAAATGAGAGACATAGCTTTAAATTGAGGAGTGATAAATATAGGATGGATGTCAGAGGTAGGTTCTTCACTCAGAGGGCAGTAAGGGCGTGAATGCCCTGCCAGCAGCAGTTGTGGATTCGCCAACTTTAAAGCCATTCAAATGATCATTGGATAGGCATATGGATAATATTTTAACAGTTTGAGTTAGAACATAGAATATTACAGCGCTGTACAGGCCCTTCGGCCCTCTATGGTGTGCCAACCAGTGGAACCAATCTAATGACCCTCTAACCTAAACTATTCCAATGTTATCCACATGCCTATCCCCTGACCATTTGAACACCCTTAAAGTTGACAAGTCCACAACTGCTGCAGGCAGAGTATACCATGCCCTTATTACCCTCTGAGTAAAGAACCCACCACTGATATCCATCCTATAACTACCACCCCTTAATTTAAAGCTATGTTCCCTTGTGTTAGTCATCACCATCCGAGGAAAAAGACTCTTACTGTCCACCCTATCTAACCCTCTGATCATCTTGTATGTCTCAATTAGGTCACTTCTTAACCTTCTTCTCTCTCATAAAAATAACTTCAAGACCCTCAGCCTTTCCTCATAAGACCTTCCCACCATACCAGGCAACATCCTGGTAAATCTCCTCAACACGTTTTCCAATGTCTCCACATCTTTCTTATATTGCGGTGACCAGAACAGTACGCAATACTCCAGGTGCAGCTGCACCAGAGTTTTGTACAGTTGCAACATGATCTCTCGGCTCTGTACGCCTTCTTAATAACCTTATCAATCTGGGTGTCAACATTTCAGGGAGCTATGCACATGTACACGAAGATCTCTCTCAACACTACTAAGAGTCCTTCCATTAGCCCTATATTCTGTACTCCTGTTACTCTTACCAAAATGAATCACGTCACACTTTTCTATATATTAAACTCCTCTCGGCCCAACTCTGCAGCCTATCTATGTTCTTCTGCAAACTGTAACATCCACCCTCACTGTCTACAACTCCATTGACTTTGGTCACTCTCATCTAGGTCATTCATAAAAATGGCCATCAGCAGTGGCCCCAAAACAGATTCCTGAGGCACACCACTTGTAACTGGACTCCAGGTTGAATATTTACCATCAACCACCACCCTCTGTCTTCTATTAGCTAGCCTATTCTGATCCAAACTCCTAAATCACCCTCAATCCCATGCATCTGCATTTTTTGCAGTAGCCTACCATAGGAAACCTTATCAAACGCTTTACTAAAATCCATATATACCACGTCAACTGCCTTACCCTTATTCACTTCTTTGGCCACATTTTCAAAAAACTCCATAAGATTTGTGAGGCACGACCTACTCTTCACAAACCGGGTTGACTATCCCTAATCAATTTGTTTCTCTTTACATGATTATAATTCTTATAATTCTTTCCAAGACTTTGCCCACAACAGAAGTAAGGCTCACCAGTCTATAATTCCCAGGATAGTCTCTACTCCCCTTCTTGAACAAGGGGACAACATTTGCCATCCTCCAGTCTTCTGGCACTATATGTGCAGCCAATGATGACATGAAGATCAAAGCCAAAGGCTCTGCAATCTCCTCCCTATCCTCCCAGGGAATCCTAGGGTAAATCCCATCCAGTCCAGGAGGGGATTTATCTATTTTCATAGCCTCAAGAATTGCTAACACCTCCTCCTTATGTACCTCAATCCCGTCTAGTCTACAACCCTGTATCCCAGTATTCTCCTCGACTACACTGACTTTTTCCTGCGTGAATACTGACGAAAAATACTCATTCAGTGCCTCTCCTATCTCTTCAGGGTATACGCACAACTTCCCACTGCTGTCTCTGACTGGCCCTAATCTTGCCCTAACCAATCTTTTATTCCTGACACACCTATAGAAAGTTTTAGTGTTCTCCTTGATCCTAGCCACCAAAGTCCTCTCATGTCCTCTTCTAGCTCTTCTTAACTCTCTCTTTAGCTCCTTCCTGGCTAATTTGTAACTCTCCAGTGCCCTAACTGAGCCTTCATGTCTCATCTTTACATAAACCTCTTTCTTCCTCTTCACCAGATATTCAACTTCCTTAGCACACCACAGTTCTCTCGCTCGACGACTTCCTCCCTGCCTGACAGGTACATATTTATCAAGGACTCGCAGTAGCTGCTCCTTGAATAAGCTCCACATTTCAGATGTTCCCAGCCTTTGCAGTTTACTACTCCAATCTATGTGTCCTAAGTCTCACCTAATACCCTCATAATTACCTTTCCCCCAGCTATAACTTCTGTCCTTCGGTATATGCCTATCCCTTTCCATCACTAAGGTAAACGTAACCAAACTGTGGTCACAATCACCAAAGTGCTCACCTACTCCCAAGTCTAAAACCTGGTATGGTTCATTAACCAGTACCAAATCCAATGTAGCCTCACCTCTTGTTGGCCTAACTATACTGTGTCATGAAACCTTCCTGCACACATTGGACAGAAGCTGACCCCTCTAATGTGCTTGAGCTATAGCTTTTCCAATTGATATTTGTAAATTAAAGTCCCCCAGTCTTAATTGGTCGGCGCAACATCGAAGGCCGAAGGGCCTGATCTGCGCTGTAATGTAATGTTCTATAGCAACTATCCTGTTACTTTCACTCCTATCCAGGATCATTTTTGCAATCCTTTCCTGTAATCTCTGGAACTTTGTAGATGTCTTTAAAAAAAATCCCAACAGAGTGACCTCTCCTTTTCTGTTTCTAATCTCAGCCCATACTACCTCAATAGGCAGGTCCACATCAAATGTCCTTTCTGCCACCGTAATACAGTCTTTGACTAACAATGCCATGACTCCCCCTCTTCTACCACCCACTCTGCTCTGACTGAAACATCTGAACTCTGGAACCTGCAACAACCATTCCTGTCCCTGCTCTATCCATGTCTCTAAAATGGCCACAACATCAAAGACCAATCGAGGCTGCAAGGGGCTTTAATGCCCCTTGCATTAAAGTATACACACTTCAAACCACCTTCCCGCCTGCCAATACACTGCTGCAACCTAGAAACCTTATCCATGACCTCCCTATTCTCATCCTTCTCTAAATTGGAGCTACAATTCAGGTTCCCATTCCCCCCCGAATCAGTTTAAACCCCCCCGAATAGCATTGGCAAATTTTCCCCCCAGGACATTAGTACCCCTCTGGTTCAGGTGCAGAACATCCCTCTTGTAATGATCCCACCTACCATAGAATGAGCCCCAATTGTCCAAGTATCTGAACCCTTCCCTCCTGCACCATCCCTTTAGCCACGAGTTCAGAGGGTCATTGGATTGGTTCCACTGGTCGGCACAATATCGAGGGCCGAAGGGCCTATACTGCGCTGTAATGTTCTATGATCTATGTTCTTAGCTTGCAATGACCAGGCTGCCTATCTGATTTGTAATCCCCTACTCCTCCTGGAATCAATGACTCTCATCCCATTCATGTAGCTATAATGTCACCCCTTAAAGGTCACTCTTGCATCTGCCTCCGCAACTTCTCCTGGCGGTGAGTGCCAGACCTCACTCCCCCTCACTAACAAGCTCTCTGTGCCAATAAATATGCCTCATACATTTTTTTTAAATCTCACACTCAAAACTCACACCCATGAGAAGTTGGCTCAAATTAAGTGGAGGAATGACAAGTGCTCACTTCTTGACTCCAACCCGACTATGCTGTTGCAGACTCCCTGGATACCTCCAATGCCCACTCTTCCAAAGGGGTAGGACAACTACCTCTTATATTAGCCATCTCTCTGGAGTTATGGTCTCCTGTGAAAACAGAAACAACCATGAAAGAAATGATGGCATGACCCTAAACAGTATCAGTCATCCTTAGAGAGCAAGCGCAGTGGTGATCTGAAGGAGTGCTTGGGAGTTAGGGGCTGGAAAGATGCAGGGTGCAGGGGATGGGATGATCTGGGGGAGATTTGGGAAAAGATGCTTGATGGAATTAAGCACACACCCTTGCTACCTGGATGAAGTCATGGACCTTCATAAAGTCATAAATGATGTGGATGAGGAAGTGGAGGGATGGGTGAGTAAGTTCGCCGATGACACGAAGGTCGGTGGTGTTGCGGATGGTCTGGAGGGATGTCAGAAGTTGCAGCATGACATCGACAGGATGCAAGACTGGGCGGAGAAGTGGCAGATGGACTTCAACGCGGATAAATGTGTTGTGGTCCATTTTGGCAGATCCAACGGGATGAATGAGTACACTATCAAAGGTAGGAGTCTTAGCTGTGTGGAAGAGCAGAGGGATCTTGGGGTCCGGGTCCATAAGACTCTCAAATCGGCCTCCCAGGTGGAGGATGTGGTTAAGAAAGCTTACGGTGTACTGGCCTTCATTCATCGAGGGATTGAGTTCAGGAGTCAGGAGGTAATGCTGCAGCTTTATAGGACCCTTGTCAGACCACACTTGGAGTACTGTGCGCAGTTCTGGTCGCCTCACTATAGGAAGGACGTGGAAGCTATTGAAAGGGTGCAGAGGAGATTTACAAGGATGTTGCCTGGATTGGGAGGCATGCCTTATGAAGACAGGTTGAGGGAGCTGGGACTGTTCTCCCTGGAGAGACGAAGGTTGAGAGGCGACCTGATAGAGGTTTACAAGATGTTGAGAGGAATAGATAGGGTGGACTCTCAGAGACTATTTCCCAGGGCTGAAATGGTCGCGACGAGAGGGCACAGATTTAAGGTGCAGGGAAGCAAGTACAGAGGGGATGCTAGGGGAAAGTTTTTCACTCAGAGGGTGGTGAGTGAATGGAATCGGCTGCCGTCGGTGGTGGTCGAGGCGAACTCGCTGGGGTCTTTTAAAAGACTTCTGGATGAGTATATGGGATCCAATGGGATTGGGGGTTATAGATAGGTCTATGGCTGGGTAGGTTTTGATGTGTTCGGCGCAACTTGTGGGCCGAAGGGCCTGTTTGTGCTGTAGTGTTCTATGATCTATGTTCTATGTTCTTGTGGCACTGCTTCCTGTTTCGAAGAGCCAGTGCCATGGCACTGACAGAGGCAGCAACTGCTACATTATTGCCATCTGCCCCCCCCCCCCCCCCCCCCACCCACCCACACCATCCCCCCACCCCCCGGGTCTGTGTCCTCCTTGGGAGGAAGAGGGTGTCGTGCTTCGTCTCTGTCGCATCCAGCAGCGTCTTCAGGTCACCCTCAATAAATCAGAGGGCTGGTCATGTAGATATTCTTTTCCTGTACTGCCTGGTTTTTTATGGAGCTGCCCCTCTTTAGGGCAGATCAGCTGCAGGCAGTTTGGCAGAGCATTCCATCAAGTTAATGCAGTTTGCTTGCTAGCATTGATGGGAAGGCAAGTGAGCACTTGCAGGTGTGCTGATATGCAGGGGTGAGGCATGGTGGATCAGTGCCTCAATGACTGGGTACGGGGAGAGAGAGAGCCAGAGATGTCACACAGATTTTGGAATCAGGAGAAGACAGGGAGCTTCTGCAGGAGAGACCAGGGTTGGGGGCGGTGGCGGGGGTTCACTCTGCCTGAGATCATTGGGAGGTGAGGCGAAAGGGGGAGGGTAGATTACTCTGTCTGTGGTCAGTATAGGGAAGAAAAGTCCATTGCCACTCTGCTTGAGATCGGTGGGGGAAAGCGGACTCCACTGCCACTCTGCCTGAGATTGGTGGTGGGTATGGGGGGTACGGGTCCCACGGTCAATCTGGGTGGTGGAAGTGGTGGAGGAATAATGAGATAAGTAATGTTGGGAGGGATGAATAGATAGAGTCCACTGTAGAATTTCTACAGTGCAGAAGGAGGTCATTCAACCCATCGAGCCTGCACCAATAACAGTCCCACCCAGATTCTATCCCCATAACTCCACACATGTACCATGTTAGTCTCCCTAACACTGAGGAGCAATTTCACATGGCCAGTCAACTTAACCCACACATCTTTAGAGTGTGAGAAGGAAACCAAAACGCCCAGAGGAAAGCCTTGCAGACAAGGGAAGCGTTCACAAAGACTGTGACCCAAGGCCAGAATTGAACCCGAGTACCTGACATTATAAGGCAGCAGTGCTAACCACTGTGTCACCTGCTGCTGTGTGCAGTGAACATCTCTTTCAGAAACCTATTATGTGGTATTTTGAATTGGTGTGTGCAAACCACATCTTTTTCTCATTGTTTTAAACACACAATCCCTAACGTAGTTAGAGTAATACAGTCCTCTACTACCATTACGTTCACAATAACTCACACAACTTGAATGGATTCTTGTGCCATGGTCAGTTCATTTATCCATCCATCAGCCATTGCTTTCACTGAGACAAACAACAAGAATGTTGTAGCTATTGGAAAATTAAAAGGAATGAGCTTATCAATCCACATACCTACCTCACTCTCATCACACGCGCCTATCCAGACTGTGGGTCAAATCAAATGATCCTATGCTAAGAGGTGAAACAATCTCCTAGAACAAAGTGCCCAGGTAACTTTCCATCTCCCTGATGTATCACAGTGCCTGTAGCTCAGCCTCCTGCTTAATGACACTGAATTGAAAATCCTCCCAGCTGTAGACTCATGCTACATGAATGTCAAATATGTTACCCATGCTGACCACTTTAAACCTGCTAACTATTTCTCCTCATGCTCCTAACAATCATTACAGTCAGATAAACAAGTAATTCTTTGGGGTGTCCAAGAAGCTAGCTCTCTCCTTGTGCCCTAATTTTGGAAACTGTGATATTAAGGTGCATGATTTTACAAGTTTGTCCATACCTAGGGCACATTAAAATGCAGTCCAAAGCACCTTTCCTCTCTCATCATCTGATCTTTTATCGTATCATTAATTCTCTTCCATTCATTATTCAAATCCCACCTTGTTTTGCTGATATTTCAGCTCTACATCTATCAACACTTGTTCACACTTCTGTCTTCCAGCTCTGCTTTGCTGCCCTCAATATATAATCTATGAATCACTATATCTTGATTAGGTAATTTTTTTAATGGAGCAGCAAATATTTTGTTTCTTATAATTTTGTAGAGATACATTTTCATAAATCTAAGCAAGGAACTAAGTCTCTTGTCTTTGATTGGATGCATTTTCAGTCTTTTTTCTTTGTAATTTTTCTTTGCTATTTTCTTTGTAATTTCTACTGATAATGTTCAATTTTATAAGGAAAAAAGTTCAACGTTTTCAAATTCCAGTTCAAATTAGTAACATTGACACCAGTAACACTGGAGTTTCATTTTAAGGTAGACAAGACCAGCTAGAATAAGTTTTACTGATATTCTCCTTTTCCAAATATTACTTTTTCTTCATATGTGTAAAATATGAACAGATTTACAGAATCATAAATATTTACAGCCTGTGAAACAGGCCCTTCAGCCCAACTTGTCCATGCCACTAAGCAAACCCTAGTTGCCCATATTAGGCCCATATCCCTCTAACCCCATTTTGCCCATGTAACTATCTAGCTTCCTAAAAAAAATTGTACCCACCTCTACTACTGTGTCTGGCAGCTCGTTCCAGACACTCACCACTCTCTAAGTGACAAAATTGCCTTTCTGGATGCTTTTGCATCTCTCCCTTCTCACTTTAATTTATGCCCTCTAATTTTAGACTCCCCTACCTTTGTGAAAAGATATTGACTATCTAGCTTATCTATGCCCCTCATTATTTTATGGACGTCTATAAGATCACCCCTAAGCTTCCTACACTTCAGGCAGAATCATAAAGTCATATTATCTCTACAGTGCAGAAGGAGGCCATTCGGCTCATCAAGCCTGTACTGAAAACAAACCCACCCAGGCCCTAGCCCTGTAATCCCATATATTTACCCTTCTTAATTTCCCGACACTAATGGACATTTTATCATGGCCTGCACATCTTTGGACTGTGGGAAGAAACTGGAGGAACTGGATGAAATCCACACAGACACAGGGAGGACATGCAAACTCCACACAGACAGTCACCCATGCCAGGAATTGAATCCAGGTCTCTGGCACTGTGAAGCAGCAGTGCCAACCACTGTGCCACTGTGCCTCTCCTTATAACTCCAACCATCAGTTGTTAGCATCCTAGTAAATCTTTTCTGCATTCTTTCTAGTTTAATAGGATGATCAGAACAGTACACAGTGTATCTTCCCATCATTCATCATTTAATTCTAAGAGTATAACACTTGAATTCTTTCTATCATATGCTTATCCACTACCCTTTAAATCTATACTATTTACCTCAACCACTACCTGTGATTGTAACTATTACATCTCACTACTGTTTGAATAAAGAAATATTTTCTAAATTTCCTATTTGATTTAGAACATAGAACATAGAACACTACAGCACAAACAGGCCCTTCGACCCACAAGTTGTGCCAATCATATCTATACTGACCAGGCTACAGAACTATCTGTAACTCCCAATCCCATTAAATCCCATATACTCATCCAGTAGTCTCTTAAAAGAGCCCAGCGTGTTCGCCTCTACCACCACTGACGGCAACCAATTCCATTCATGCACTACCCTCTGAGTGAAAAACTTATCTCTAAGTTTTCTTGGTGACCATCTTATAATAATGGTTGTGAGTTTTGCTCTTTTCCACAAGTTGAAACACTGGGTGGGATTTTACAGCCTTGCACAAATGAGACTGGAAATTCTCACCCAAAATCAACAGACATTTCCCTTGTCTGCCACTCACTCACTCCAATTCTGTGGCCTGCAGCATGATAGAATTCCAGTGATTATCTCTCTGTAAACTCAGTCAAAAACTTTCATAGTTTAAAAACCACTATTCTATCATCCTTTAGACTGCTCATCCTTTCCTGATAGACATAACCAACTTCTAATTTTTTTTCCCACTATTTCCTGATATCCTTTTAATAATATGGCAACTAGGATTGCACACAACTCTTCAAGTCTGGCACAAGTTTAGTATTATTTCTCTGCTTTTCAGTTCTATCCTTTTAGAAATAAATACTTGATATCTTGCTTGTAGTCATGGGTATTATATAGAAAAGACTTGCTATTAATGTTATTATTTTGATGGGCTTGAAAAATATTGTTAATCATGCTGCATTCATACTAAATAACTTGCTGTAGAAGACAAAACAGCAAAATCGAGAAAGAACTCTGAAGATGAATTTTAGGATTTTCTTCATTGATAATTGAATGAAAGTAGGAAAATGTAAATATTTATCCTTAAACGTATTTATTGCAACTATAGACAATACAAATGATGCAACTTACTATGAGATTTGAAGTCTACTTATATCTTATCATAGACAAATGATCAAACGTTGTCTTTTATCACATACAAGAAATTAACTAAATTCCCTCTTAAACTCCTGAGCAATTAAGACCCACACTAAAGGAACATCTGTTTTAAATGCAATATAACTTTATCCTAAAAAGTAGACATTTGCGATAAATAAAGGAAAGGTTTTACAGAAGTTCAATCTCTATTCTATACTTCAGGGTCATCCAGGTGTTTCCAGAGAGAAAAAAACACAATACCCCTATGTTACCTCCTTGTGCCCAATCAGACAAGGTGCAAATTATCACTGTCTGGCCAGATCAAAAACTGTCTTGGCAATGAATCTCTGCCAGTTGGTATTAAGTTACATGCTTCATTCTTTCTTTCTTCTCTCTGATCAGCAATAAATGTACTGATAGAAACAAGATAAGGTATAAGCATTACATGAATAATATTGTGATGACCTATCTGCTAAGATTAAACAGAAAATGTGAAGCTGCGTTTATTGGAAGCTATATCACATAAGGGCTCATCATGAGTAAAGTAAACAATGTTTGTATAAAATAAAAAGGTTCTGCTTCAAAGAGACAAATCACAAATATTTTTTGAATTGAGGAAGGAGATGGTGGCTAAATAGTGGAGCTGAATATACGCAATTTTAAAGTAAATAAATGGAAAAATTTGATGCTATAAGCCAGCAAAGACAATTTGGTTTGTGAGAAAAGGTTATGAGTGAATCACAGAATCTACAGTGCAGAAGGAAACCATTTGGCCCATTGAGCCTAGAATGACAATAATCCCACCCAGGTCCCATCCCCTTCTAATCCCCCTGACACTAAGCATTAATTTATAGTAGTCAATCAACCTAACTCGCACATCTTTGGAAACCTGAGCACCCAAAGGAAATCCACACTATTGTGCAAACTCCACACAGTTTCCTGAGGCCAGTATCAAACCCAGGTCCATGGTGCTGTGAGGCAGTAGTGCTAAACATTGTGCCACCAAAGGCTCTGGATTTAAATGTTATTTAGATTTATATTTTCAAACATACTTTTATTAATGGCTGATTCAGATGAAAGATCCATTTTTATGTGCAAAGTAAGTATCTAATTCAATCGTTCTCAATAGTTCTTTAGGCTGAACTCCACAAGGAAATTCAGTGTATTATATTCTTCAAACAGTTGTTGCTGGTACTTCTACAAAAAGATGTTTTCTGTTCATTTATTTGTCTTTCTCCACTTTTAGTTCTTTCACTTTTTGTTTCAACTTTTACTTATCACAAACCTTTTATCAGTGTATATTTCATGGCCCTGTGTCATATTTTCATAGCAACTTTTCTTACCATTAACCAGTATAGTGTGCTGTATGAGCAGAAATTTCCTCCAATTCCTCTATTAATAGTGAGAAAAATTAAAGCCATTGACTTAAAGCTGGTTTCTTAGAGACTTCATCTCATTCCTAGGTCTGAAACAGAGGATGGAATTTTCCCAAACCACCTGCCATGGCAGAATCATAATGAGTGGATCGGGGTGTGGGCCCAAGTACAGGTCTGTTGATTTTAGGCAGGATTTTCCAGTTTTGGGGTGAGCACAGTCTGAAAATCCTGCCCAGACTGTTTACAACATTAGTGGATTATTTGCCCCCAAATATATTTCTCCAACCTACTTTCACTTCCATAACAGCACATGACTTTGCATCTAATTCATTTTCATTTTCTGTTGAATCTCACATTGCCTTTGTTACCTCTAGACTCTATTCTAACGTTACGTCAAGTTTGCAGAGAGTAGAATGTGAGAATGTCTCTCACATTCTATCTTCTGCAAACTTGAGGTAACAAAGTCTGCTGCCTATATCAATGAAACTGAAGTACAAATATGTAACAAGATTGCAGATAGCTGCAAGAATAATAGGGTTGTGAGCATGGGGGGGTTTATCTTTCCATAGACTAGGACCACCTAGTGTTAAGGGCTTAGGTGGAGAATAATTTGTTAAGTGTGTTCAGGAAAAATTTCTCAATTAATGTGTAGATGGCCTGATTAGATAGAGAAGAGGTAAAATGTGAACTCCACTTGGGAAACAAGGCAAGGCAATTGAATGAAGTGTTAGTGAGGGAATACTAAGGACCATAATTCTATTAATTTTAAAATAGTTACGGAATAGAATCTACAAGTGTCTGGTCTACAAGTTAAATTGACAAGGCCAATTTTGATGGAATTAGATAGGATCTTTCAAAAGTTGATTGGGAATGAAGGAAATTTATCAATGGAGAGCAGTATCGATGAATGTCATGACGACGTAGAAGAGCCATGAATTCTTGTTTTTAAATGACTGCTTTAAAAACTCATTTTAACTGAAATGCTGTGGAACATAGTGGCTGAACATCAGATGTGCATTTTTTCAAGTTGCCAAGTTGATTGCTGTAATTGGAAAAAAGCTCCTTTAATATGGTTAATGTTTGGTAAGAAGTGAGAAGCTTTCAGAAGAGTGATAATGAGATGTCAGAGCCAGCATAATCCAGTTAGTGTGAAGGGAAAGGTTGGCAGGAGGAGAGAACCCTGGATGACTAGAGCTTTTGAGGCTTTGGTCAATAAAAAGAAGGAAGCATATGTCAGGTACAGGCAGGTGGTGTCAGGTGAATCACTTCAGGGCTGTAGAAGTACACTGAAAACAGAAGTCAAAAGGGCAAAAAGAGGACTTGAGATAGCTTTGGCAGATAAGATAAAGGAGAATCCAAAGAGATTTTACAAATAAGAACAAAAAAGCAGCTAGGGAGAGAACAGGGCCCCTTAAAAATCAAGAAGTTTCACTGTGCGTGGAGCCATAGGAGATAAATGAGATCCTAAGCAAATGTTGTTCATCAGTATTTACCATGGAGAGAGAAATGGAAACTAGGGAACTTGGGGAAGTAAATAATGATGTCTTGAAAAGTGTTTACATTACAGAAGAGGAGGTGCTAGAGAACATAGAACACTACAGCACAAACAGGCCCTTTGGCCCACAAGCCAAAAGGTAGATAAAGTCCCAGGATCAGATCAAGTGTTTCCCAAGACATTGTGGGAAGATAGGGAAGAAATTGTGGGTCCCCTAGTGCAGATATTTATATAATTGACTGCCATAGGTGAGGTGCCAGAAGACTAGAGGGAGGCAAATGTTGTGCTGTTATTTAAGAAAGGTGACAGGGAAAAGCCAGGAAATGACAGACCGCTGAGCCTATGTCAGTAGTAGGTAAATTGTTGGAGGGATTTCTGAGAAACAGGGGTTACATGCATTTGGACAGGCAAGGACTGATTAGGGATAGTCAGTACAACTTTGTGTGTGGGAAATCATGTCTTACTAGTTTGACAGAGTTTTTGTAAGGGTGACCAAGAAAATAGATGAGGGCACTGTGGGAGACGTTGACTACATGGACTTTAGCAAGGCCTTCGACAAGGTACTGCATAATAGACTGGTCAGTACAGTTAAATCACATGGAATCCAGGGAGAACCAGCCAATTGGATACAAAATTGCCTTGTCAGTGGGAGACAGAAGGTGGTGGTAAAGGTTGTTTTTCAGACTAGAGGCTTATGGCCATCCATGTGCCTCAGGAATAGTGCTGGGTCCACTGTTATTACTTATACAAATGATTTGGATGAGAATATAGTAGGCTTGGTGAGTAAGTTTGCAGGTTACACCAAAATTGCTGGTGTAATGGACTGTGAAGAAGGTTATCTAAGACTATAATGGGATTTTGGTCAACTGGGCCATTGGGCTGATGAATTACAGATGGAAATCAATTTAGATGAATACAATGCATTTTGCATTTTGGTAAGATAAATCAGGGCAGGACTTACATTGTTAATGGTACGGTCCAGGAAGGTGTTATCAAACAGAGAAAGAAGTCTCACAACATCAGGTTAAAGTCCAACTAGTTTATTTGAAGTAAATCCACAAGCTTTTGGAAACACTGTTCCTTCATCAGGTGTGTGGAAAGTTCTGATCAGAGAAAGGCAAATAAAGGCACACACAGAATACTGATTAGAATGCGAGTCTTTACAGCTAACTGCTATTCAAGTCTTAAAGGTGCAGACAATGTGAGTGGAGATAGCATTAAGCATAAGTTAAAGAGATGTGTATTGTCTCCAGACAGGACAAGGTGAGATGTTGCAAGTTCAGGCAAGTCATGAGGGTTACAAATAGTGCAACGTGAACCCAAAATCCCGGTTGAGGCCATCCTCATCTGTGCAGACCTCGGGCCTTGAGATCTTGGGTTCATGTTGCACTATCTGTTCACCCCATTATAGGCTGGGCTAAAGATCCTATTCTCTCCACACATGCTAGGCAAAACACTCTCATATTCGTATGTGGTGCTAGGCTGTCAGGCCCTGTTCTCTCCATACAGTACTGGGCTGTAGGGCCCATACTCAACACAAATTGCTGGGCTGCCAGGAAACACTCTCTCCCTGGGCTAAAATTTATTTCCCCCATTCAGTGCTGGGCTAAAGGCCCCATTTCCCCTCTACAGCACTGTGCTACATTCACCCCAGACAGAGCTAGGTTCTAGGCCCCATTCACCCCATACAGTACTGGGCTAAAGGCCCCATTCTTGACAGATGCCTCAGGGCTAACGGCCCCATTCTCTAATACAATGCTAGACTACCAGATCCCATTTTCTCCATACAGCGCTAGCTGTCAGACCTATTCACTCCATATAGCGTTGGGTTAAAGGCCCTGTTCTCTCCATATACAACTGGGCTTCCATGCCCCATTGTCCCCACACATTGCTGGACTGCCAGTCACGATACTCCCCATATAGTGCTGAGATAAAGATCCCATTCTCCCCATACTGTTCTGCACTAGAGGCCCCATTCACCCCATATAGCAGTGGATTAAGTGCTCCATTTTCTCCATACAATGCTGGGTTATAGGTGCTGTCTCCTCATACAGCATTGGGCTAAAATTCCATTTCCTCCATACAGAACTGGGCTAAAATCCCCTTCTCTCCATATAGTGCTGGGCTAAAAGCCTATTCTCCTTATACATCACAGGGCTAAATGCCCTATTCTCCCCATACATTGCTGGGCTGCTAGGCACCACCCCATATAGTACTGGGCTAAAGGCCCCATTCTACCCATGCATGGCTGGACTGCCAAGCAACATTCTCCAAACACAGTACTGAGCTAAAGACCCCGTTCTCCCAACACAATGCTGGGCAAAAATCCCCATTCTCCCCATACAGTGCTAGGATAAAGGCCCTGTTCTCCACACAAAGAACAAAGAACAAAACAGCACGGGAAACAGGCCCTTCGACCCAATGAGCCCACACTGCCACCTCAATGTTCCCACTTCTACCCGTGATCCCTGTCTATGTTTATAGATCTATGGATTGAAACCAAATTTGAAACAATTCAGGGAGAATTTGTTCTGCCAATCAGCCTAAGAGCACATCTTTGGGATGTGGTAGGAAACTGGAGCACCCGGAGAAAACCCATGCAAGCACGGGGAGAATGCACAAACTCCCACAGACACGGGCCCAAATCCATGTACCTGCACAGCACAGCGATAGTCACTCAGCTGTCGTGTTGCCCATCAAATGGTCCGGGTCAAGCATACACAAACAATGTGAAGCACTAGGATACTCTCGAAAAATCCAAGAGCAGCCCTCTCACGACCCATCGCGTGTATGCCCCTTGTTAGACAACAAGTTGGACCAAAGCACCTGTAGGATAAAAACAAATACATCAATATCATCATCTATTTACACACTTCCTAGAGACTCCCAAGGCTCATGATCCTTATCTTAAATCAGTTTTCTATACCCCTCTATTCCCATTCTGTTCTTGTGCCCATCTAAGTATCTCTTAAATAACTCCAGAGTGCTGCCTCCACCACTTTACTTGGCAGCGCATTCCATATCCCCACCACCCTCTGTGTGAAAAAACTCCCTCTCGCATCCAAATTATACCTTACCCCCCTCACCCTAAGCCCATGACCCCTCATGCTATTTGAGTCCATCCTAGGAAAAAGCTTAACCCTGTTTACTCTATCTATGCCCCTCATAATCTCTATTAGATCTCCTCTAAGTCTACGTCTTTCTAAGGAAAACAGCCCCAATTTGCCTAACCTTTCTTCGTAACTCAGACTTTCCATACCAGGCAGCATCCTGGGGAACCTCCTCTGCACTCTCTCCAGAGTCTGTCCAAGTGCTGGGCGAAAGACCCGCATTTTCCTATGCAGTGCTGACTGCCAGGCCCTGTTCTCTCCATACAGTACTGGCTGCCAGGCCCCATACTTCCCACACATTGCTGGGCCACCAGGAACTGCTCTCTCCCTACTGTGCTGTGCTAAAGGCCCCATTCTCCCCATACATTGTTAGCTGCCAGACTGCATTTCCTCCTGTGTTATATTCACCCCAGATAGGGCTGGGTTCTTGGCTCCATTTGCTCCATACAGTGCTGAGATAAAGGCCCTGATCTCCCCATAATGTGTTGGACAAAAGATCCAGTTCTCCTTGTGCTGCACTGGGCCAATGGTCCCATTCTCCAGATACAGCATTAGGCAGTATGCCCTGTTCTCTTCATACAATACTGGGCTAAAGGCCCCATTGTCTCATACAGTGCTGGGCTAAAGGCTTCATTTTCCCCATATAAAGCTGGCTATAGGCTCCATTCTCGCCATATAGTGATGGGCTAAGATCGCCATTCTCTCCATACAATGCTGGGGTAAAGACCACATTCTCCCATACAGCGATGGGCTGCTAGGCCCATTCTCCCTATACAGTGATTGACTAAAGACCCATTCTATCCATACACTGCTGGGTTACAAGGCACTGTTCTCCAAATACAGTCCTGAGCTAAAGACTCCATTCTCCCAATACAACACTGGGCAATAATCTTTGTTCGCCCCACAGAGTGCTAGGCAAAAGACCCCCATTCTCGTACATAGTGCTAGACTGCCAGGTTCTATTCTCTCCATATAGTACTGGACTGCCGGACCCTATACTCAACACACATTGCAAGGAACCGCTTTCTCTCTATAGTGCTGGTTAAAGGGCACATTTCCCCCATACAGCACTGTGCTACATTCACCCCAAACAGAACTAGGTTTAGGCTTCATTCACCCCATACAATATTGGGCTAAAGGACCCACTCTCGCTCGACACCTCAGGGCTAAAGACCCATTTTTACATGCAGTAGAACATAGAACATTACAGCACAGTGCAGGCCTTTCAGTCCTCGATGTTGCACTGATCTGTAAAACCAATCTAAAGCCCATCTAACCTATGCTATTCAAATATCATCCATATGTTTATCCAACTGTTGCAGGCAGGGCATTCCACACCCTTATTCTGAGGAAAGAACCTACCTCTGACATGTGTCCCATATCTATCACCCCTCAACTTAAAGCTATGTGTAGCCATCTCCATCCAAGGTAAAATGCTGTCACCGTCCACCCTGGCTAATCTCTGATCATCTTATATGCCTCTATTAAGTCACCTCCTAACCTTCTTCTCTCTAATGAAAACAGCCTCAAGTCCCTCAGATTTTCCTCATAAGACATTCCTACCATACCAGGCATCATCCTGGTAAATATCCTCTGCACCCTTTTTAATGCTTCCACATCTTTCCTATAATGTGGCACCAGAACTGTACGCAATACTCCAAGTGTGGTCATACCAGACTTTTGTACAGCTGCAACATGATCGCATGGCTCCAAAACTCAATCCATCTACCAATAAAAGCTAAGACACTGTACACCTTCTTAACAACTCTATCAACCTGGGTGCCAACTTTCAGGGGCCCATGCACATGGACACAGAGATCTCTCTGCTCACCGACACTACCAAGTAACTTACCATTAGCCCAGTACTCTGTATTCCTGTCACTCCTTCTAAAGTGAATCACTTCACACTTTTCTGCATTAAACTTATCTGCCTCCTCTCAGCCCAGCTCTGCAGCTTATCTATGTCCCTCTGTAACCTGCAACATCCTTCGCACAGTCCACAACTCCACTGACTTTAGTGTCATTTGCAAATTCACTAACTTCTGTGCCCTCATCCAGATAATTTATAAAAATGACAAACGGCAGTGGCCCCAAAATAGATCCTTACGGTGCACTACTAGTAACTGAACTCCAGGATGAACATTTCCCATTAACCACCACCCTCTGTGTTCTTACAGCTAGCGAATTTCTGATCCAAACTGCTAAATCACCCTCAATCCCATGCTTCTGTATCTTCTGCAGTAACTTACCGTGGAGAACCTTATGAAATGCTTTAGTGAAATCCATATATATACCATATCAACTGCTTTACCCTTATCCACCTCTTTGGTCACCTTCTCAAAGGTTTGGCCTAAAGGCCCCCCTTCTCCAATATAATGCTAGACTGCCAGACCCCATTCTCTCCATACATTGCGAGCTGCCAGGTCCTATTCACTCCAAGCAGCGCTGGGCTAAAGGCACCATTGTCCCCATACAGTGCTGAGCTAAAGACCCCTTTCTCCCCATACAGTGCTGCACTAGAGACCCATTCATCTCATACAGCAGTGGAATAAAGGTCCCACTCTCTCCATACTGGGCTGGGTTATAGGTACCATTCTCCTCCTACAGCACTGGGGCTAAAGTCCCATTCTCTCCATACAGTGCTGAGATAAGGACTTATTGTTCCCAAACAGGGTAGGCAAAATGCCCCGTTATATTGCTGGACTGCTAAGCGCCACTCTCCCCATACAGTACTGAATTGCTAGGTCCCATTCTCCCCATACAATACTGAACTGCCAGGCCCCATCCTCCCCATACAGTACTGAATTGCCAGGCCCCATCCTCCCCATACAGTACTGAATTGCCAGGCCCCATCATCCCCATACAGTACTGAATTGCCAGGCCCCATCCTCCCCATACAGTACTGAACTGCCAGGCCCCATCCTCCCCATACAGTACTGAACTGCCAGGCCCCATCCTCCACATACATTGTGAGGCTGCGAGACTCCATTTGCTCTATACAACGCTGTGCTACATTCACCCCAGACAGACCTGAGTTCCAGTCCCCATTCACCCCACATAGTGCTAGGCTAAAGACCCCATTCTCCCCTTACAGTTTCTGGGCTAACGGTCCCATTCTCCTCATGTTGCACTGGGCCAATGGTCCCATTCTTTATATACAGCACTAGGCTACAGGCCCCATGCCGTCCATACACATTTGTGCTATAGGCCCCATTCTGCCATATAATGCTGGGCTAAAGGCCTCATTCTCCCATATCACTCTGGATTAAAGGCCTCATTTTCCCCATACAAAGCTGGCTATAGGCCCCAATCTCCCTATTCAGTGCTGGACTAAGATCCCCATTCTCTCCATACAATGCTAAAGTAAAGGCCACATTCTCCCATACAGCAATGGGCTGCCATCCCATTCTCCTCATGCAGTGTTTGGCTAAAGACCCATTCTACCCATACACTGCTGAGCTGCCAAGCACCATTCTTCAAATACACTGCTGGCCTATAAAACCCATTCTCCTAAAACAATGCTGGGAAAAAAATCACCATTCTCCCCATATAGTGCTGGGCTAAAGGCCCCGTTCTCCCCACACAGTGATAGGCCCTGTTCTCTCCATACAGTATTGGGCTGCCGAGTCCCATACACATCACACGTTGCTTGGCTGCCAGGAACTGCTCCCTCCATACAGTGCTGGGCTGCCAGACCCATTTCCCCCATACAGCACTGCGCTATATTCACTCCAGACAGAGCTAAGATCTAGACCCCATTCATCTCGTACAGTGCTGGGCTAATGGCCCCATTCTCTCCATATGGTGCTAGGCAAAAGCCCTATTTTCTCCATACTGTGCAGGACTAAAGGCCCCATTCTCTTCACATAACACTGGGCTATACGCCCATTCTCCCTATACAATGTTGGGTTAAAGGCCCAGTTCTCGGCAGCCACCTCAGGGCTAAAGGCCCATTCTCATATACAATGCTGGGCTAAAGGCCCCCATTCTCTAGTACAGCTCAAGGCTGCCAGACTCTATTCTCCCCATATAGTGCTGGGCTAAAGGCCCATTTTCTCCATACAGAACTGGGCTGCTGGTTCCCATTGTGACCTGCCAGTCACCACACTCCCCAGTGCTGGGCTGCAACCCCATTCACCTCATACAGCAGTGGATTAAAGGTCCCATTCTCTCCATATAGTGTTGGGTTATAGACACTGTTATCCCCATACAGCATTAGGATGTAGCCCAGACAAAGCTGGGCTAATAGCACCATTCCCTCCATACAACGCTGGGGTATTCTCCTATATAGTGATGGGCTGCCAGGGCCCACTCTCCCTATACAGTGCTGGACTATTAGGTACCAATCTTCAAATCCAGCTGTAGAAAGGAGGGATGCCAGGGAGGGATTGTCCATGGAGTCTCTGTGAGTGGAGGTTCAGAAAGAAAGGGGTCACTAACTTTACTGAATGTTTTCTATATCCGCCCAATAGTACCAGGGACGTTGAGGGGCAGATAGGGAACAGATTCTGGAAAGATGTAATAATAAGAGTTGTCATGATAGGAGATTTTAATTTCCCAAATATCAATTGGAATCTCCCTAAGGAAAGGAGCTTACAGGGGGGGGTAGTTTGTTAGATGTGTTCAGGAAGGGTTCCTGACACAATATGTGAATAAGCCAACAAGAAGAGAGGCCGTACTTGATTTGGTATTGGGAAATGAACTGTTGGATTTGAAGAATGGTGCCTAATAGTCCAGCACTGTATAGGGAGAGTGGGCCTTGGTAGATAAGATTAAGGAAAACCCCAAGGCATTTTGCAAGTATGAGAACAGCAAGAGGATAAGATGGGAAGGAGTAAGACCTATCAAGTGTGACGGTGGGAAAGTTTGTACAGAACTGGTGGAAATTGCAGAGGTGCTCAATGAATACTTCAGTATTCATAGTGGAAAAGGATCTTGGTAGTTGCATTGCAGACTTGCAGCGGACTGAAAACCTTGAGTATTAAGAAAGAGGATATGTTGGAGCTTTTGAAAAGCATCAAGTTAGATAAGTCACTGAGACCAGAAGGGATATTCCCAGGTTACTGTAGGAGGCGAGGGAAGAGATTGCTGAACCTATGGCAATGATCTTTGTTTCATCAATGGAGATGGGAGTGGTTCCAGAGGATTGGAGGATTGGAGGATTGCGGATGTGGTTCCTTTATTTAAGAAAGGGAGAAGAGATAGCCCAGGAAATTATAGACCAGTGAGTCTAAACTCAGTGGTTGGTAAGTTGATGGACAAGACAGGATTTATGAACATTTGGAGAAGTATAGTATTGATCAAGAATAGTCAGCACGGCTTTGTCAAAGGCAGATCATGCTTTATGAGCCTGATAGAATTTTTTGATGATGTGTCTAAACACGTTGACGAAGGAAATGTGGGTGTGGTTTAAATGGACTTCAGCAAGGCATTTGATAAGGTGCCCTATACAAGGCTGATTGAGAAAGTGAGGGGGCATGGGATCCAAGGGGACATTGCTTTGTGGATCCAGAACTAGCTTGCCCACAGAAGGCAAAGAATGATTGTAGATAGGTCTTTTTCTGCATGGAGGTCGGCCACCAGTGGAGAGCCCCAGGGATCTGTTCTGGGGCCCTTGCTCTTTGTGATTTTTATAAATGATCTGGATGAGAGAGTGGAGGTATGAGTTAGCAAGTTTGCTGATGACACAAAGTTGGAGGTATTGTGGGTAGTGTGGAGGGATGTCAGAAGTTGCAGTGAGACATTGATAAGATGCAAGACTGGGCAGAGAAGTGGCAGATGAACTTCAACCCAGATAAGTGTGTGGTGATTCATTTTGGCAGGTCAAATAAAGAACAAAGAATAAAACAGCACAGGAAACAAGCCCTTCTGCCAAACGAGCCCACGCCGTCACCTTGATGTTCCCACTTCTACTCGTGATCCCTATCTATGTTTATAGATCTATGCATTGAAACCAAATTTGAGACAATTTAGGGAGAATTTGTTCTGCCAATCAGCCTAAGAGCACATCTTTGGGATGTGGGAGGAAACCAGAACACCCGGAGAAAACCCACACAAGCACGGGGAGAATGCGCAAACTCCCACAGACACAGGCCCAAATCCATGTATTGCACAGCACAGCGATAGTCACTTAGCTGTCATGTTGCCCATCAAATGGTCCAGGTCAAGCATACAATAACAACATGAAGCACTAGGATACTCTCAAAAAATCCAAGAGCAGCCCTCTCACGACGCATCGCGCGTATGCCCCTCGTTAGACAACAAGTGGACCAAATGACCTGTAGGATAAGACAAATACATCAATATCATTGACAATATGATGACAGATTATAATATTAAGAGTAAGACTCTTGACAGTGTGGAAGGTCAGAAGGATCTTGAGGTCCACGTTCATAGGACATTCAAAGCAGCTTCGTAGATAGAGGCTGTGATTAAGGAGGCGTATGGTGTACTGATATTCATCAATTGAGGAATTGGGTTTCAGAGTCAGGAGATAATGCTGCAACTATATAAGACCCTGGTCAGACCCCACTTGAGTATTGTGCTCAGTTCTGGTCACCTCATTACAGGAAGGGTGTGGAAGCCATAGAAAGGGTGCAGAGAAGGATGTTGCCTGGATTGGGTGGCATGCCTTATGAGGACAGGTTGAGAGAGCTCAGTCTTTTCTCCTTGGAGAGACGAAGGATGAGGGTGAACTGATAGAAGCGTATAAGTTGATGGGAGGTATTGATTGAATGGATTCTCAGAGGCTTTTTTCCCAGGGCTGAAATGGTTGCCACAACCAGGACGCAGGTTTAGGGTGCTGGAGAGTAGATACAGAGGAGATATCGGGGTACGTTTTTCATCTAGAGGCTGGTGGGTGCGTAGAATCGGCTGCCAGCAGTAATGGTGGGTCTTATGACATTGATGTACTTGCTTTTATCCTACAGGTGCTTTGGTCTACCTTGTTGTCTAACGAGGGGCATACACACGATGGGTCGTGAGAGGACTGCTCTTGGACCTTTTTCGAGAGTATCCTACTGCTTCACATCGTTAGTGTATGCTTGACCTGGGCAACACGACAGCTCAGTGACTATCACTGTGCTGTGCAGATACATGGATTTGGGCCTGTGTCTGTGGGAGTTTGCGCATTCTCCCTGTGCTTGCGTGGGTTTTCTCCGGGTGCTCCGGTTTCCTCCCACATCCCAAAGATGTGCTATTAGGCTAATTGGCAAAACAAATTCTCCCTAAATTGTCTCAAATTTGGTTTTTAATCCATAGATCTATAAACATGGACAGGGATCGCGTGTAGAAGTGGGAACATCGAGGTGACGGCGCGGGCTCGTTGGGCCGAAGGACCTGTTTCCCGTGCTATTTTGTTCTTTGTTCTTTGTCTTCTAAGAGACTTCTGTATCAGTACATGGAACTCAGTAAGATGGAGGGCTATAGGTATGCATAGTAGGTAAGGATATGTTCAGCACAACGTTTGGGCCAAAGGCCTATTTGTGCTGTAGTTTTTCTATGTTTCTAAGTTTCTACAGCGCTGAGCTAAAGCCCCATTCTCCACACACAGCACTGGGCTTAAGGCCCCTTTCTCTCCCGACAGTGTTGTGCTGAAAGCCCCATTCTCTCCATTCAATGGGCTAAGATCCTGTTCTCTTCATACAGCACAGAGCTAAAGACCCCATTCACCCCATACAACACTGGGCGAAAGGCCCTGTTCCTTCCATATAGTATTAGGCTGCCAGGCTTCATTCTCACCATACATTGCTGGGCTGCAGGAACCGCTCTCTCCAAACAGCTCTGGGTAAAGCCCCATTCTCTCAGCACCATGCTGAGCTATAGGGCCCATTCTCTCCATAGTATGCTGGGCTAAAGGCCCCATTTTCCTCATATAGTGCTGGGTGAAAGATACCATTCTCCTATGCGTGCTAGGTTTCCAGGCCCCATGCACTGTGTATAGTGCTAGGCTGCCAGGCCCTGTACCCTCCATACAGTATTAGGCTGCCAGGCCCCATTCTCCCCATAGATTGCTGGCTGCCTGATCCTGTTTCCCCCATACAGAATTTACTACAGGCCCCATTCACCCAATTCAGAGATGGGCAAAAAGCCCCATTCTCCCCAGACAAACTGGGCTAAAGAACTCATTTCTCCCATAGAGAGCTGGGGGCTATAGGCCAGTTCTCTCCATACAGCTTTGGGCTATAGACTCTGTTCACACCATACATGGTGGGCTAAAGGCCCCATTCACTCCACACCCTGATGGTCTAAAGGCCCCATTATCCTATACAGCACAGGGCTAAATGCCTCATTTTCCCCATACAGAGTTGGGGGCTATAGGCCTATTACATAGAACATAGAACATAGAACATTACAGCACAGAACAGGCCCTTCGGCCTTCGATGTTGCGCTGACCAATATAAAAAGCAATGACCCTCCAAACTAAACTATTCCCTTCTCTTCCATATACTTATCAACTAACCTCTTAAATGCCACCAAACTTGGCGCATCTACAACTGCTGCAGGCAGGGCATTCCACTTCCAAACCACCCTTTGGGTAAAGAACCTACCTCTGATATCCGTCCTATAACTATCACCCCTTAATTTAAAGCTGTGTCCCCTCGTGCTAGCTTTTTCCATCCTAGGAAAAAGGCTATCACTGTCCACCCTATCTAAACTCTAATCATCTTATATGTTTCAATAAGGTCTCCTCTTAGCCGCCTTCTTTCTAACGAAAACATCCTCAAATCCCTCAGCCTCTCTTCATAAGACCTGCCCTCCATACCAGGCAACATCCTGGTAAACCTCATCTGTACCCTCTCCAATGCCTCCACATCTTTCTTATAATGTGGGGACCAGAACTGCACACAATACTCCAAGTGCGGCCGCACTAGAGTTTTGAACAGCTGCAACATGATGCTGCGGCTCCTAAATTCAATCCCCCTACCAATAAAAGCTAAGACTCCATAAGCCTTCTTAACAACTTTATCCACTTGAATGCCTACTTTCAGGGATCTATTGACACATACACCAAGATCCTTCTGTTCCTCAACACTATTAAGAGCCCTACCATTAGCCCTATACTCTACACATTTATTGTTCCTGCCAAAGTGCATTACCTCACACTTTTCCACATTAAACTCCATTTGCCACCTCTCGGCCAGCTCTGCAACTTGTCCAAGTCACTCTGTAAACTATAACACCCCTCTTCACTATCTACCACTCCACCGACTGTAGTGTCATCTGCAAATTTACTGATCCATCCCTCAATACCCTCATCCAGATCATTTATAAAAATTACAAACAGCAGGTGCCCCAAAACAGACCCCTGAGGTACACCACTTGTCACCAAACTCCACGATGAATATCTCCCATCAACCACCACCCTCTGTCTTCTATCTGCTAGCCAATTCCTAATCCAATTAGCTAAATCACCCTCTATTCTCTCCATAGAGCTGGCTAAAGGCCCTATTTACCTATATAGCGCTGAGCTGAAGGTCCTGTTTTCCCCATACAGCATTGGGCAAAAGACCCCCATCCTTCTGTGCAGTGCCCCTTGATTTCCATACAGTGCTGGGCTGCCAGGTCCCATTCCCTCCATATAATACAGGCCTATGGCTCCATTCTCCCCATACATTGCTGGGTTGCCAAGAACCGCTCACTCCATTCAGTGCTGGGCTAAAGGCCCCTTTCTCCCCATACAGTGCTGGGCTAAAATTCTGTTCTGCCCATACAGCATTAGACTGTAGGCCCTGTTCTCTCCATACACTGCTGGGCTTTTAACCCATTTTGACCAGACAAAGCTGAGCTAAGGGCTCTATTCTCTCTAAACAACGCTGGGGTAAAGGCCTCATTCTCCCATATATTGCTGGGCTGCCAGGCACCATTCTCCAAATACAGTGCTGAGCTAAAACCCCATTCTCCCACACAGCGCTGGGATAAGGCCCCTTTCTCTCCAGACAGCGCAGTACTAAAGGCTCCATTCTCTCCATACAACGCTGGGCAAAAGGCACTGTTCCTCCATTCAGGACTGGGCTGCCAGGACTGCACTCTCCATTCAGTGCTTGGCTAAAGGCTCCATTCTCTCCATACATTGCTGAGCTGCCAATTTCCCCACATAACACTGTGCTACAGGCCTCATTCACCCCATTCAGAGCTGGGCTATAAGCCCTGTTCTCCCCATCAATGCTGGGCAAAAAGCCCCGTTCACTCCACACAGAACTGGGCTACCAGGAACCACTGTCTCCGTACAACACTGAGGTAAAGACTCTGTTCTCTCAGTACAGTGCTGGCTATAGGACCCATTGTGACCCATACGTACAGTGTTGGGCTAAAGGCCCTGCTCTCCTCATACAGCACTGGGCTAAAGGTCCCATCCTTCCCATATCGCGCTAGGTGAAAGACTTCATTTTCCTATGCAGTGCTAGGTTGCCAGATCCTGTGTACTACATACAGCGCTGGGCTGCCAGGCCCCATTCCCTCCATACAGTACTGGCTGTTGGATCCTATTCTCCCCATACATTGCTGGACTGCCAGACCCCATTTCTCCCACACAGCTCTGTGCTGTAGGCTCTATTCGTCCTATTCAGAGATGGGCTATAAGCCCCATCTACACCATACAGAGCTGGACTAAAGATCCTGTTTTCTCCATGGGCCCTCGGCTACATGCCCCGTTCTCCCCATACAAAGCTGAGCTATAGGCTCATTCTCTCCACGGATGGGCTAAAGGCCCCATTCTCCTATACTGTGCTGGACTAAAGGCCTCATTTTCTCCATACAGAGCTTGGCTAAATACTCGGTTCTCCTATACATCGTTAGGCTAAAGGGTTCATTCTCTCCAGTACAGCACTGGGCAAAACGCCCATTCTCTCCATACACTATTGGGCTATATGCCCTGTTCTCATTATACAGCACTGGGCTAAAGGGTCCATTCTCTCCATACAGCACTGGGCTTTAGGCCCTGTCCTCATCATATACCAGTAGGCTACAGGTCCCCTTTTGCCCCCACAAAGCTGAGCTAAGTGCCATATCCTCACTGTACAGCGCTGGGCTAAAGTCCCTGTTGTCCTCATACAGACCTCGGTAAAAGGCCCTGTTCTCCCCATGCAATGCTGGTCAAAAGGCCGCCCTCCATACAGTACTAGGCTGCTAGGCCTCATTTTTCCCATACATTACTGGGCTACTAGGATCTAATCTCTCCATAGAGTGCTGGGCTGAAGGCCCCATTCTCAGTACAGTGCTGCGCTGTAAGGGCCGCTCTCTCCATACACACTGGGCTAAAGACCCTATTCATTCCACACAACGCTGGGCTACAGATCCCGTTCTCCCCATACAGCGCTGGGCGAAAGGCTCCATTCTCTGATGCAGTGCTAGGTCACATGTTTTCTACATATTGCTGGGCTGCCAGGCCCCATTCCCTCCATATAGCACTGGGTTCCCAGGCCCCATTCTCCCCATACATCTCCCCTGATGGGTGCCAGGAACAACTGTCTCCATATAGCGCTAGGGTAAAGGTTCCGTTCTCTCAGTATAGTGCTGGACTATAGGGCCTATTCTCTCCCAGTAGTGCTGGACTAAAGACCTCATTCTTCTCATACAGCACTTGGCTAAAGGTCCCATTCTCCCTTACAGCAAAGGACTAAAGGTCTCATTCTCCCTTACAGCACTGGGTGAAAGATCCCATTCTCATATGCAGTGCTGGGCTGCCAGGTTTCATTCTCCCCATACATTGCTGGGCTGCCAGACCCCATTTCCATCACACATCGCTGTGCTACAGACCCCATTTACCCCATTCAGAGATAGGCTACTGGCCCAATTTACCTCATTCAGAGATGGGCTACAGGCCCCATTCACCCATAATAGAGCTGAGCTAAAGACCCTGTTTTCTCCATAGGCGCTAGGTTAAAGGCCTCATTATCACATACTGAGCTGGACAAAAGACCCTGTTCTCTCCATAGGGTGCTGGGCCACAGGCTCCATTCTCCTATACAGCACTGGGCTGAAGGCCTCAGTTTCCCCATGCAAAACTGGGCGAAAAGCTCCCTTGTCTACATACAGCACTAGGCTAAAGGCTCCATTCTCTCCACACAGTGCTGGGCTAAAGACTCTTCTCTCCATGCAGTGATGGGCTAAAGGTCCCGTTCTCTCCATACAGCACTGGGCTAAAGGCCCTGAGCTCATCATACAACACTGGACTAAAGGCCCTGTTCTCTCCATACACCACTGGACTACAGGCCCTGTCCTTATCATACAGCACTGGGCTAAAGGCCCCATTCTCTCCATACACCATTGGGCTATACACCCCATTCTGCCCACACAAAGCTGAGCTAAAAGCCCTGTTCTCATCATACAGTGCTGGGCCAAAGGCCCCGTTCTCCCCATACAGTGCTGGACTAAAGGCCCCATTCTGTCCATGCAATGCTGGACGAAAGGCCGCATTGCCTCCATACAGTACTGGGCTACTAGGCCCCATTCTTCCCATACATGCTGGGCTACTAGGATCCTCTCCATTCAGCGCTAGACTGAAGGCCCTGTTCTCTCAATACAGTGCTAGGCTGTAGGGCCTACTCTCACCATAAACCACTGGGCTAAAGGCCCCATTCACTTCATATAATACTGGGCTGAAGGCCCTGTTCTTCCCATATAGCACTAGGCCTAGCATTCTGCAGTGCTAGGTTGCCAGGCCTCGTGCTCTCCACACAATGTTGGACAGCCAGACCGCATTTCCTCCATTCAGTACTAAGCTGCAGGGCTTCTATTTCCCCATACGCTGCTGGGCTGCCAGGAATCTTTCCCCCACATAGAGTTGTGCTACAGGCCCCATTCAGCCCATACAGAGTTGGGCAAGAGGCCTCATTCATTGCATAAAGTGCTGGGCTAAAGGCCCTATTCTCCCCATACAGTGCTGAAATAAAGGCGCCATTCTCTCCATACAGCATTGGGTTATTGGCCCAACTCTCATCATGCAGCACTGGGCTAGAGGCCCCGTTCTCTCCATACACCGCTGGGCTATAGGCCCCATTCTATCCCCCAAAGATGAGCTAAAGGCACTGTTCTCTCCATATAGTACTGGGCTAAAGCCCCTGCTTCTCTATACAGCACTGGGCTAAAGACCTCTCTTTCCCCAGACAGCACTGGGCCCATTCTCCCCATACTGTGCTAAGCTGAAGGCTCCATCCTTCCCATATCGTGCTAGACTATAGAAACATAGAAAGGAGCAGGAGGTTGTCATTTGGTCTTTCAACCCTGTTCAGTAATTCATTATGCTTATGGCAAACTGTCCAATTCAATCACCTAATTCTGTTTTTTTCTCATAACCTTTGATCCCATCCACCCCAAGTGCTATATCTGGCTACCGCCTGAATACGTTTGATGTTTTGCCATCAACTACTTTCTGTGGTAATGAATTCTACAAGCTCACCATTCTTTGGGTGAAGAAATGTCTCTGTTCTCTCCATACAGTACTGGGCGATAAGTCCTGATCTCACCATATAACGCTGGGTGCGTGGGCCGACTATGCCAATATAGCTCTGGGCTAAAGGCTTCATTCTCCCCATTCAGCACTAGGCTGTAGATCCCATTCCCTCCACACATTGCTGGGCTATCAGCCCCATTCTGTTCATACAAAGCTGGCTAAAAGCCCTGCTCTCTATATAGTGATGGGCTGCCAAGCCCATTCTCCCCATGCAAAGCTGGACTACAGACCCCATTCTCCCCATACAGAAATGGGTTATAGGCCCCGTTCTATTATAATGCTGAGCAAAAGGCGCCGTTCTCCACATAGAGCACTGGACTAGAGCCTCATTCTGCCTATACAGTGCTGGGATACAGACCCCATTCCCTGTATATAGGACTAGAAATCACGTTCTTCCCCTAGAAAAAAGATTGAAAAAAAAAAGCTGGGCTAAAGAACCCATTATACCCATACAGCTCTGTGTTAAAGGCCCCGTTCTCTCCAATATACCACTGGGCTCAATGCCCCATTCTCTTCTCCAGCACTAAAAGCCCCATTCTCTCCATACAACACTGGGATAAAGACCCCATCCTTCTGTGCAGCACTGGGTTATAGAAACATAGAAGATAGGAGCAGAAGGAGACAATTAGGCCCTGCAAGCCTGCTTCACTATTCATTATGATCATGGTAGATTGTACAATAGCCTAATTCTGCTTTTTCCTAAAACCTTTGATCACATTCGCCCAAGTGCTATGTCTGGCTGCTTCTTGAATAAATTCAATGTTTAGCACAGAGCTGGGCTGAAGGCCCCATTTCCTCCACTCAGCACTAGGCTTAGATCCCATTCTTCCCATACAGAGCTGGGCCAAATGCCCCATTCTCCTCATACAGTGCTGAGTTCTAGGCCCTGTTGTTGCCATACAATGCTGGGCTAAATATCTCATTCACCCAATACAGCAATGGGCTAAAAACCACATTATACCCATACAGCGCTGAGTTAAAGGCTGTTCTCTCCATATAGTACTGGGCTAATGGCCTCACTACACACATAGTGCTCTGGGCTAAAGGCCCATTCTCCCATATGGCCCTGTTCTTCCCATACAGTGCTGGGCTATTGGCTCCGTTCTCTCTATGCAGTGCTGGGCTAAAGGCCCCCTTCTTCTCATTTAGCACTGTGCAAAAGGCCCCATTTTCCTCGTACAGTGATGGGCTAAAGGCCCCATTCACCCCATACAGTACTGGGCAAAACGTCCCATTTTCCCCATACAGCACTGGGCTAAAGGCCTCTTTCGCTCCGTAAAGCGCTGGGCTAAAAAAACCATTCACCCTTATTAAGTGCTAGGCTAGAGGGCCTGTTCTCCCCTGCAATACTGGACAAAAGGTACAGTTTTCCCTATACAGCACTGGGTAAAGGCCCCATCCTTCCCATAGAGCTCTGGGCTAAAGGCCCATCCTTCTCAGCGCTGGACTATAGAAACATATAAGATAGAAACAGGAGAAGGCTATATGGCCCTTTGAGCCTGCAATGCTATTCATTACGATCATCCAGCTCAATAGCCAAATCCTGCTTTTTCCCCATAACCTTTGATCTCATTCACCTCAAGTGCTACATCTGACTATTATGTTTGTTTTCATGAGACTCTTCCGTTCTTGATACAAAGGCAAACACCAACCACTGCCTGATTCAAGAAGTTCTTTATCCTTCTTACATATGCAAGCTGGCAAATCTTTGCTAGGTAACTTCCATTCAGTGCTGGGAGTCAGGTAGCAAAGGCGCTCTGAACAATGGGACAGTCCTTCTTTATGTAGTTTCTACAATCGTTCAGATTACATGCACTCTGATACAATATAGCTAATCACAAGACACCCTTTGTTCTAGTCAAGTTAACCATATCTAAGGTCATAATATCATTATGTTGAAAGAAAAAGGGTAAATTCGTTAATCATAGATGTCTTAAGCTTGTCATTTTGAAATCAACTCAAAAAATCTTTGTTGCATGCGGTATTAACACCTTAATATCTCACTGACCACCTCTTGAATACATTCAAGCCATCAACTGCTACTTGTTGTTATGAATTCCACAGCCTCACCACTCTGGTTGAAGCAATGCCTCCATTCTCTCTATATAATTATAGGCTAAAGGCCTGCATTCATTCTGCACTTCTCATAGCATTGAGCCCTGTTATCACATGCAGTGCTGGACTAAAGGCCCCACTCTCTCCATGCAGAAAAAAGCTAAAGGCCTGCATTCTCCGACACAATGATAAGACTGCCAGGCTCCATTCTCCCCATACATCAGAGGGCTACAGATCCCATTCTCCCCATATAGCACGGCGCTAAATATCCTGTTGTCTCCATACAGCGCTGGGCTAAAGACCCCGTTCCCCCCAGATAGTGCTGTGTGGCCAGGACCCATTCTTCCTGTACATTACAGGGCTATACTTACCATTCTGCCCATACAGTGTGGGGCTTAATACTCCATTATCCCATATAGTGATGGACTATAGGTCCCATTCTCCCCATACAGTGCTGGGCTAAAGGTCCTGTTCTCCCCACATAGCACTGGACTAAAGAACCCCTTTCTCTGATACAGCGATGGACTAAAGGCCCTGTTCTCATTGGCGCTGCCCCGACACTGCCCAGTGATGTTAAGCTGCCCAGTGGGCATTGCCCAGGTACCAAGTTGGCATTGCTAAGATGCCAAGGTGGCACTGTTAGTGTGGCACTGCCCATGGATCACCACTGCCTTGCACTCAGCCTTTCCAGGGGCCCTCAATGGTCTCCAGTTCCACCAGCGTGGCCAACACATTTGTTCCCTTTTCATGGGATGCAGGTGTTTTTCTTGTCAATAATGTGTTTTCCTTACCAGTGAGGCCATAAAGGCAAATGAGTCCAGACAATTGAGCACTGGGTTCAATAAACACATGCAAAATGCGATTTTAATAAATTAATCAGCCTCTCACCCATTCCTTATGAGAAGCTGACCGCACCAGAAATATGTGTATCATTAAATCACAACAGGAGTGAAATTGGGTGCTATTCTTGTTAACCAGCTTAACCAGCTTACGTCAATTTCCTGCTGCAAAACAGGCGTAAAGAGGTTCTAAAATTCTGCCCCATGTTCCTGCAGCCTCTCCAGTATTTCTTCCAGATTACGTAACTGTAAATGTCGGTGGCACCTATGATAAATATATCATCTAAATAGCACTGTGCCTCCTGAAGACCACTTAGAATTTGATCCATTATCCTCTGGAAAATGACCAGAGTAATTCCAAAGGGTAATTGCTTGTAATATTGTTAACAATGGTTATGAATCTTCAGCCACTCCATTTGCAGAAATGTTTGAGAAAGGTCCATCTTTGTGAATTTTCTCACTCAGCCAAACCACTAAAGTGATCCCAGGTGAGGGGTAATGAATACTGTACACCACATAAATTCAGGAGCACTGTCACTTTAAACTCCTCACACAGTCTCCCAGATCCAACAGTCTTCATGACTATAACTATTCATGGTCACTGGCTCCAGTACCACAAACACCACCAATCTCTCCAGTTCAGCCTCTATGGCTGAGTTTTCATGATCTCTGGGCAAACTCTTGGTTTCAGCCTTATTCACCTTTACTCCTTTCATCTCTCCAAGCATTTCATTTAAACACCTTCCCAATATTTCCACCAGGTCTGGACAAGCTTCTGTGAGTTTTCTTACTACTTCCCAATTTAATCTCAATAGCTTCATCCAAGCTCTTCTAAACGATGGAGGGTTATTCCATTTTACCACGTACAAGGGTAGATGTGCACACTGGTCCCTCAGTTGTATCATGATTGAGACATGACACCTTAAAGGCATGATCAGAACAATGTTTATGGGTTCCCAGGGAAGATGATTCAGCTTTTCTTATATGTGGACTCCAGAATCAATTGCACCATTGCCTCCATGTCAACTTCCAACTTCATCATCCTCCCTTCCAGTTTTAGCATGACCCAAAATCACTCAGCTTCATTCTGGACTGATAGCACATTCAGTTTAAATTTCATTCTCTCCATCATTTCCCTTTTTCCTGCGGATCTTGTTGATTCCTTGCCCTCTTCAACAATGGCTACTTGTCGCCTCCTCCTGATTATGGGGTCTGGTCACTTCTGCTTTGCCCCTTCCTGTGACCCTGATGCTTTACAATTGTGGGCAAAGTGACCCATTCTCCCATAGTTCCAACACTGAGCTCCTCTCATCCAACAGCTGGTCACTGTGTAGCCATTTGTGCCACATTGGCAACTCTCCTCAGGCTTCCATTGACTTCTTGGGATTGCCACCACCTTGTGTACCATGAGGCTTTTGTGACAGCCCTTTCCATGGATAGTGCAATCTCAAAAGACTTTTTGAAATCTCATTGCTCCTGTCAACAATCTTCACCAAATTTATTTTTTTTGTAACCCACATACAAGACAGTCTCTCAGTGTTTCCTGAAGAAATGCTCCAAAAATCACAAAATTCTGCCCAGCTTTTGAATGCCATGATAAATATTATGTTTCCGCCCTCCAGTTGGTCCTGCTTGTAATACCTGTATTGTTCCGCAATTTGAATTGGTTGAGGCACAGTTTCCTGCAATAACTTTGCAAATGGTTTGTCATCTGGTTTCTCTTGTTGTTGTATGTTCCTTAGGACTCCAATGTTTCATTCCCCACTGTGCTCAAGAATAATGAAACGAGGTCATCTTTAATCGTGTATTAAAATGCTGAATTTCTCCATGTCTGCCAACCACACTTCAGCTTCCTTATGGTACTCTCTAAAGGTCCTGAACTTTCCTACCATTCCGCCTTGGCAGCGGCAAGGTTTCCATCTTAGTGAAACTAGACCCAAAACCTGCTTTTACTGCACTAACTCCTGACTGTGGGCTCTTGACAACTACAGGAATCCTCACTCACCCTGCAGTCCCCAGCTATCAGCAGTGACTGCCGTGATCATTTGACTTTGATTACCTATTTCCTTCCCCCAGTATCCAACTGTGGCCATCATGCAGTCCTGAATGGTAGCTCCCACCCCAAAGCAGTGCATTTGCTGTGGGTTATTTTCTAGTCTTCAGTGAAGAAAATCCTCACTCCTTCCATTCAGGTATGGAACCAAAGCGCCGATCATCATTGTCAGTGTTAAATCTGGGACTATCGGAGGTTGAAAGGAGTAGCTCCAAAAGAGGTACATGGAGACAATGAACAAATACTGGTTTATTGATGAATTGTTTTTCTCATGCTGCAGCCGACAACTGGGCAGGTAACCCCTTGCCCTGGGTCAGCTGACTATCCTCTTAAAAAGGCTATGCCACACATACGTAACAGGCATCAAATCAATTCATGACAAATGGTCTGGCAGAATAATTAGTTCAGAACTTGAAACAGTCTCTGAAGTCATTTCAAGGGGAGGCATCGCTAGGGTGGTGAATAAATAAATTCTTGATAGACACTGCAATACACCATATGTGCCAACCCAGGGCTCGCCGGCGTCGTTGATGTTTAATCGTAAATAGAAAACAATGTTCAACGTGTTAAAGATGGAAGAGACCGGAAACAGCACCAAAAGGGACAAATGGATAGAAGAACAGGAAGCACAAAAGTTAACAGAAACTGGAGTTTCTGTTAACAGAGTTCTGGCCAAGACTGAGGAGAAGTAGATGCCAACTACAATGGATGCACAAACAAGACTCTTGTGTTTCACAGCACAGAACAGGGGTGAACTGATTCGGAGGAAACATGCTGATCAGTTGGGCACAGCAGCTCATCAAAAATGGAAAGCCTCACAAGAGGCTGAACTGTCTAGGATGGCTCCATTGGTGTAGTCCAAGCCTAGGGTTCCAGAGTTAAGGTCAGCCACCTCTAGGGAGGAAGCAGCATCAGCATGCAGCCTGTCTGAGAAGGACCCCCACGGCCCCAAAACCCCTAGAGACCACACAGAAAAACCAAAAGAGAAAATGCTGGAAAATCTCAGCAATCTCGATCCTTGGGTTTTCTGAACTCGAATCGTCAGCTATTTTTTCCCCTTACAGATGCTACCAGACCTGCTGAGATTTTCCAGCATTTTCTCTTTTGGTTTTTCTGTGTGGTCTCTAGGGGTTTTGGGGCCGTGGGGGTCCTTCTCAGACAGGCTGCATGCTGATGCTGCTTCCTCCCTAGAGGTGGCTGACCTTAACTCTGGAACCCTAGGCTTGGACTACACCAATGGAGCCATCCTAGACAGTTCAGCCTCTTGTGAGGCTTTCCATTTTTGATGAGCTGCTGTGCCCAACTGATCAGCATGTTTCCTCCGAATCAGTTCACCCCTGTTCTGTGCTGTGAAACACAAGAGTCTTGTTTGTGCATGCTGGAAAATCTCAGCAATCTCGATCCTTGGGTTTTCTGAACTCGAATCGTCAGCTATTTTTTCCCCTTACAGATGCTACCAGACCTGCTGAGATTTTCCAGCATTTTCTCTTTTCTCTGGTTTCAGATTCCAGCATCCGCAGTAATTTGCTTTTATTCTGAAATGAGAAAGCAGCCTCTACGAAACTGCTATTCTCTGATAGACTCATTATGAATATTATGACTCATTATGTCCATGTGAACTGTCTGAATGGTTTTTGCACTGGGGACTATAGTAGTCCAATGGTCTATGTAAATATTTTCCATTGTATGTATATATGTATTTATATATATATATGTATTATATATATATATTTATTTATTATATATATTTCAGTTGTGGGACTTTTGGATTAAGGATGTGATATATGTTTATATGTGCATTGGGATTTTGGGATGTGTCCTGTCCCTCAAGTGACCTGTGAGGCTTAGCTCCTCCTATTGTGGGACTAGTGATGAGGATGTGATATAGAATCATAGAAACTCTACAGTATAGAAGGAAGCCATTCAGCCCATCAAGCCTTCATCAACAACAATCTCACCTAGGCTGTATCCCTGCAACCCCACTTATTTACCCCATTAGTATGCTTCCCAGGACACTAAGAGGCAATTTGGCATGACCAATGCACTTAACCTGTACAACTTTGGACTGTAGGAGGAAACCAGAGCACCTGGAGGAAACCCACATAGAGACAGGGAGAATTGTAAACTCTTAACAGACAGTGACTCAAGCCGGGAATCGAATCAAAGAACAGTACAGATCCTTTGGACCTCCAAACCTTCATCGATCACATTGTCCTATCTAGACCAACTGCTTATATCCCTCTATTTCCTATTTATGCATCCAGGTAAGTCTTAAATGTCACCAACATATTTGCTTCAACCACCTCACTTGCCAGTGTATGAAGGCCCTAACCACCTCTGTGTAAAAAACTTACACTGCATATCTCCAGTGAATCTTTTCCCACTTTTATCTTGAACTTGTATCCACATGTAATTGTCATTTATGCCCTAAGAAAAAGCTTCTAACTGTTCATCCTATCCATACTCGTCATAATTTTATAAACTTCTATCAAGTTGCCCCTCAGCCTCCATCTTTCCAGGGAGAACAATCCCAGTTTATTCAATCTCTGCTCATAGCTAATACCAGACAGCATCCTTATAAACCTTTTCTGTACTCTTTCCAAAATCTCCACATTCTTCTGGTAATGTGGTGACCAGAATTGGACACAGTATTCCAAATATGGCCTAATCAATGTTTTATATAACTATAACATAATTTGCTAACTTCTGTACTCGATGCCCCATCCGATGAAGGCAAGCACGCTTTCTTCATCAAGCAAGCAAGTTTCTTCATCATCTTTTTCATCTGGGCTACCACTTTTAAGGATCTGTGGATTAGTACTCCCACATCTCTCTGTGTGTCTACCCTCCTGATGGTTCTGCCATTTATTTTATAACTTCCACCTGAACTGGATCTACCAAAATACATCACCTTGCATTTGACAGGATTAAATTCCATCTGCCATGTATCTACCCAATTTTTCAGCCTATCTATATCCTGCTGTATTCTCTGGTAATCTTTGTCACTATTCACAACTCTTCCAATCTTAGTATCATCCACAAACTTGCTAATCAAACCAGCTACATTTTTTTCCAAATAATTTATATATATTACAAACAGCAGGGGTCCCAGCACTGATCCCTATGGAACAGCACCAGTTATTCAGAAAAACACCCATCCACCACTCCCCTTTGTCTCTTATGGCCAAGACAGTTCTGAATCCATCCAGCTGGTTCACCTCTGACCCCATGAGATTTAATCTTTTGTATGCCTGCCATGAGGGACCTTGTCAAATGCCTTACTAAAGACCATGTAGACAACATCCACAGCCCTTCCTCATCAACCATTTTTGTCACTTCTTCACAAAACTCAATTAAAATAATGAGACATGACCTCCCACATACAAAACCATGTTGTCTGTCATGAACAAGACCATTCCATTCCAAATGTGTATTGATCCTATTCCTAAGAATCTTCTCCAACAGTTTCACTATCACTGATGTCAAGTTCACTGGCCGACAATTACCTGGGTTATCCTTGCTACTCTTCTTAAATAATGGGACAACATTGACTATCTTCCAATCTTCTGGGATCTCAACAATGGCCAATGAGGAAACATCTCTGTTAGAGACTCAGCAATTTCTTCTCGTCTCCCTTAGTAATCTGGGATAGATGCTATCTGGCCCTAGGGATTTGTCTGTCTTAATGCTTTTTAATTCACCTAACACTTCCTCCCTCATAATGATGACTTATTCTGAAGGGTTTATAAACCCCTCTGAGACATCATCGACTGATGTGTTCTTCTCCTTTGTGAATACCGATGCAAAGTACTCATTAAGGATCTTAGCCACTTCTTTTGGTTCTACAGATAATTTCCCTCCTTGGTCCTTGACTGGACCAACTCTCTAGCCATCCTTTTCTTCCTAACATATGTATAAAATGCCTTGGGATTCTCCACAATCCTGTCTGCCAAGGACATTTTGTGACCCTTTTTTGCCCTCTTAACTTTCTGACTCTTTTCTACTTTCCCTGTATTCTTCAAATGCTTCATTTATTTTTAGTTGCCTAAAGCTCATGAATCATCCCTTTTTTTTTTACTACACTTGGAATTTCCCTGTTTATCCACGGTTCCTGAATCCTGCCTTTCCTGTCCTTTCTTTTCATAGGGATATATCTGCACTCCAGTCAACTGCTCCTTAAAAGACACCCACACGCCAAAAGTGTGTTTACTCTTACAGCCTCTCCCAAACAACAATGCTAGGACAATCCAGGTCCCTGGAGCTGTGAGCCATATGTTATGAAAGTACCACAAAGTAAACCTCATAACTTAAACACTGTATGTGCATTGTCCACAGTCAAATCATAGACTGCTTAACCAGGTTCCACACTGGGAAATGCTAATCCTAGTAAGAAATCTCACAACACCAGTCCCATAGGTTTATTTGGTAGCAAAAGCTACTAGTTTTCAGGCCTCTGACCCTTCGTCAGGTGAGTGGAGAGTTCTAAGTGCTAATCCATGAGGGATAACATGACCTGAACTTGAAAGGGGCTTTTTGCAGCCCAAAATTGCAATCTACATATATACATATATCATAATATGGTAATTTTGTTGCTTACCATTCTGAAAAGTTTTTTGATTAAAAATTGAGATAGCAGATTGGTAATGAACTAGTTAAATTTGTTTCCTTTGCACATGACTTAAACATTTGGATCTGAGGAAGGTAAAATTTTGAAAACAACACTTCACAGCATTGTTGATGATAATCTATTGCCATGAGAAAAAAAAGTCAGGTCAAAGGAAGTGTGAAAATTGAGATCATAACTGCCTTACAGCATCTTGCTCTCTCCCTCCTGACAGTGTTAATGATGCGTATCAGTGTAACCTTGTCTTCTTTGATATCTCTTGTTTTTTTTAAAACATAAATCTTTCAGAGTTAGTTATGGTTTGCTTCAAGTTCATCAGTGAAAAGGTTGCACTTAAAGGAGGGACATGTAGGGAGAGTACTTTTACAAGTAAACATTCAGTTTTACTGCTCTTTCCTTCATTCACTCAAAATACATATTGGAAATATGGATGGGCATCATCCACTATTTTTCATTACTATAGATGAAAAATAATGCCAGATTCATGCTTCGTTTTCTGACATGCACTTTTGGCATAAGAAACTCTTCTGGTAATGTTAATGATGAAAGTTTGCCTATATGATTGAAAAAATGTATGTCCCCATCAAATTATTCTTCACATTTTTAAAAATACATTTATTTCTCACTTCCACTTTGATCTGAATACAGCAAAGGTGAAACAGGAGACATGTTGGTGGTAACTTGGTGGTACGCACAGTATTCACAGATCAATCATCAATGGGTTTGCATCCAAGGTAAGCCTGTATGGTTAAACGCAAAGGGAAATTATCCAGATCCACCTGAACCAGGATAACATTTAACCTTCAAAGCATTCTATAAAGCAGCCAGGAGGCATTTTCCACAAGTGTCATGCCTTTGAATCAGCTTCCAGCCTAGTCTGTATTCAAAGATCCTTTTACTCACACCAGAATTTAACAGCAATAAGAAAGTTGAGAAAGTAAGGAGGACCATTGTATATTTTACTATATATTCTGCTGGTGCTTTAAGGACCAAGAGCAAAACAATATTTTCTACATGCAGTAAAAAGAAACCAGCTACCATACTGATGAAGAGCAGGTGTACTTAGAAGAAGTGTTACAGTGAGTTTGTAGATTCAGTGCCATAAAGTTTAATAACCAAACAACAGGAATGGTCAGCAGATGGCAATATTTACTTCAATCCTGCAATGACTCCTTCCCATTTTCTCTTGCCATTCCTATTCCATTCTCAATAGTGGAATATTCGCATATAAGACCAGTTTAGTGCACCTTCTCTCACCCTCAGTCCCTTAATGGACTCATCATTTGCCTCTTCTTTCCATTATTGCCAATAACGGGTAGCAGTGGAAGAGTCTATTTTTGAATGGAGGGCTGTGATATGTGGCGTTCCTCAGGTACCAATGCTGGGACCTTTGCTGTTTGTAATATATATTAATGATTTCGAGGAAAATGTAACTAGTTTGATTTGTAAGTTTGCAAACGACCCAAAGGTTGGTGGATTTGCGGATAGCGATAAGGACCATCAGGGGACACAGCAGGATATATGCAGCAGATTAAATTCCATCTGTCATCTCTCCTTCCAAGTCTCAGTTGGAGATTTGGGCGGAGAGATGGCAGTTGGAGTTAAATCTGGACAAATGTAAAGGAATGCATTTTGGAAGGTCGAATACAGATAGGAAATATACAGTAAGTGGCAGAACCCTTAACAGTATTGAAAGGCAAAGGGACCTGGGTGTACAGGTGCACAGGTCACTGAAGGTGGCAACGCAGTCAAGAAGGCATAAGGCATGCTTGCCTTCATTGGTTTGGGCATTGAGTTTTAAAATTGGTAAGTCTTGTTGCAGCTTTATAGAACCTTAGGTAGATCGTACTTGGAATATAATGTTCAAGTCTGGTCACAATATACCAGAACAATGTGGGGAGGCTTTGGAGAGGGTACAGAAAAGATTTACCAGGATATTGCCTGGTATGGAGGGCATTAGCTATGAGGAAATGTTGGAGAAACTTGATTTGTTCTCACTGGAACAACAGAGATTGAGGGGAGACTTGATAGAAGTCTACAAGATTATGAGAGACATGGACAGAGTGGATAGTCAGAAGCTTTTTCCCAGGCTGGAATAGTCAATTACTAAGATGCGAGGAGCAAGGTTTAAAGGAGATGTACGAGGCAGATTTTTTATACAGAGAGTGGTGGGTGCCTGGAACGTGTTGCCAGAGGAGGTAGTGGAATCGGATACAGTAGTGATTTTTAAGGAGCATCTTGACAAGTACATGAATAGGATGAGAATAGAGGGATATTGTCCCACGAAGGCTAGAGGATTTTAGTTCAGTTGGGCAGCATGATCAGTGCAGGCTTGGAGGGTTGGAGGGCCTGTTCCTGTGCTGTAATTTTCTTTGTTCTTTGTTTATTATAGTCTTTCGAAGCACTTCATAATGATGAATGTCAGAGCCTCCAGCTCTTGGATTTTTCGAGAGTACCCTAGTGCTTCACATCATTAGTGTATGCTTGAACTGGACCTGTTGATGGGCAACACAACAGCTCAGTGACTATCACTGCGCTGTGCAGGTACTTGGATTTGGGCCTGTGACTGTGGGAGCTTGCACATTCTCCCCGTACTTGCGTGAGTTTTCTCCAGGAGCTTCGGTTTCCTCCCATATCCCAAAGATGTGCTCTTAGGCTAATTGGCAAAACAAACTCTCCCTAAATTGTCTCACAAATCTGGTTCCAATGCATAGATCTATAAACATAAACAGGGATCACGGGTGGAAGTGGGCACATCGAGGTGGCGGTGCAGGCTCATTGGGCCGAAGGGCCCGTTTCACGTGCTGTTTTGTTCTTTGTTTGATAGTCATTAAGGCACGCTACTTGATTTTTCTTAGATACCAGAAGATGGTTGTCTTCTTGAAGCAGATAGGGACCTCAGATTATTGTAAAGAGAGGTTGAAGATCTCTGTGAATACCCCTGCCAGCTGATCTGCACAGGATCTGAGTGTTCATCCAGGCACCATATGGCCCATCACTTTACGTAGGTTGACCTTTGAGAAAGCAGCTCTGACACCTGCAATGGTGACCCCAGGTTCATTCAGGGCTTCCAGGGTGGAGGGCATGCTCGCATTGACCTCTTACTCAAAACGGACACAACTCATCAGGGAGGGGTGCGTTGAATCCAGTGATTTTATGTGCCTTCATCTTTTAGCCTGTTATGTTTTGCAGACCTTACCACAATCAGTCAGGTTTGGTGTTGCTAGCCTGGAACTCTAGCTTGGTCTGGTATTGTCTTTTGCCATCTTTGATGGATCTCCTTAGATCATATCTGACTTTCTAGTATAGGTCAGTGTCACCTGACTTGAAAGCCTCCGACCTGGACTTCAGCAAGCAGTGGATACCCCACTTCATCTATGGTTTTCAGTTGGGGAACATATGGATTTGCTTCCTTGGCTCAGCCTTTTACACATTACAAATGAAGTCAGTTATGTAATGGTATACGCATTCAGGCTGGTCACAGAATTTTTAAAGTAAGACCAGTTCACTGACTCCAAGCAGCCCCATCGGAGATCAGCCAATTCCTCAGACCAACATTGCACAACTTCCTTTGATGGATTCTCCTGCTTCAGTTTTTGCTTCTTACCCGGGAGCAAAGCCTTGTGGTCTGATTTGCCAAAGTGTGGTATGTATGTTTGATATTTGTATAGAAGTGGTCTAGGATGCTTGGGCCTCTGGTGAAACAAGAGACATATTGGTGGTAACTTGATAGTACACTCTTGAGTTTGGCCTGATTGAAGTCCCCAACCACAATGAACAAGACCTCGGGATGTTTTGTCTCAAGGTTATTCATGGTGGTGTATATTTCTTCCACCACTATCTTCATGGGATGAGATGTAAACTGCCATCAAGAGAATAGAGGTGAACTCCAGTGGAAGGTAGTAGGGGCAGCATTTTAGCATCAGATATTCTAGGTCTGGAGAGCAGAAAGTTGCCAGTGTTGCTATGTCTGGGCACCACGAAATATTGATTAAGAAGCAGACCCTACATCTCCTAGCCTTGCTTGAGGCCACTCTTCCTTAAACCATGTCTCTGTGCTGGAAACAATATCACACTTCCATGGGTCAATCCACATTCTTAACTCATTAGTCAACTTATTAAACTCTTAGCATTAAAGTAAAGACCTTCCAACCTTGCCTTAATACTCAACAAAGCTGATTTCGCTGTGACTTACTGTCTCTATTTTACTAATGATTTGTGTCCCCTTCCCCCTGCCAGATAAGTTTGAATTCCTTGCAACAGCACCAGCAAATCTATCCACAAGGAAGTTGGCCCCAGTTGATGGGCAACTGAGGTTCAGGTACAGAGCATTCTGTTTGTATGGCACAGTGATTAGTACTGCTGTCACACAGTGACAGGAACCCGGGTTCAATTCCAGCCTCAGATCACTGTCTGTGTGGAGTTTGTACATTCTCCTTGTGTCTGTGTAGGTTTCCTCTGGGTGCTCTGGTTTCCTTCCACAGTCCAAAGGTATGTGGCTTAGGTGGATTGGCCATGATAAATTGTCCATTAGTATCAGGGGGAGTAGGAGGATAAATATGTGGAGTTGCAGGAAAAGGGCTTGGGTGGGATTGTGGTCAGTGCAGACCTGATCGACTTTATGGAAGAGAAGGGAATGGTTTAGTTTGGAGGGGCATTGCTTTTTATTTTGGTCGGCACAACATCGAAGGCCGAAGGGCCTGTTCTGTGCTGTAATGTTCTATGTTCTATGTTCTATGAATGGCCTCCTTCTGCACTGTAGGGATTCTGTGATTCTACATGTCTCACATTTTCCAGAAAAGTCCCTGTGATCCAGGAAGCTAAAACCTTGCCTTCCGCACCACTAATGTACCATGTATTCATCTGCCCCATTATCCTATTTCTATTCTCACTAGCATGTGACATCAGAAGTATTCCACAGAATACAACTTTGGAGGTCCTGCTTTTTAATCTACTGTCTTGCTCCCATTTTCATTCTGAGTGTTGGGCAGACTTGAAAGTGGGAATGTTTCAGATCTGACTTTTAGGCACGTTCTGAGGTGCCATCATATGCATTCTGCAAAAATATCAATGATTCCAAAACTCGCTGTAGAAGCCGAAACCATGCAGCTCTGATTGGAGTTTCCAACTGTGCATGTGCAAAAAGAAAGTTAGAATGCTGCTCCCCGCCACATCCCTCCAGGGCCAAATAATACCTGCCTTTGGATCCACAAACATCGCCTCTCCCCCCAACATTATTGACCCCCTTATCCCCCCACCCCCGTGCCACCCAGACCGATTTTGATCCCTTCCTGCCCGATCCCCGACATATCTCAGACAGAATAGCAGGGGCTCCCCCTTTCTCCCCCACTGATCTCAGGCAAAGTGGCAGTGGCTCCCCTTCTCTCCCACTGATCGCAGGCAGAGTGGCAGCAGCCCCCCTCCCTATCCCCCCACCAATCACAGGCAGAATGGAAGGTGCTCCTTTCCCATTCACCGATTTCAGTCAGTGTGGCTGCAGCCCTCCTCTTCCCCCCAGGCGATCTCAGACAAGGTAATTCCCCCCTCCCCACCCAGGACCCTTCTGCACAAGGCCCCACCTCAGACTCTGGTGGTTATATGACAGCTCCTTCTTTCTCCCTTGTCCTCAATCATCATGGAGGCACTGATCTGCCAACCACATCCCCTCCACCCAGAAGTTGCCTTCCCCCAGTGCTAACAAGCATGTAACTTGCTGGAATGCTCTGCCAAACTGCCTGTAGCTGAGCTCTCATAGCAAGGGGCAGCTCCATAAAAACCCCAAGAATAGATAGGCAGTGTAGGAGAAAACAACAAAACAACCAGATCCTGCTTCACGAAGGAGATCTTGAGAGGCTACCGGAAGCAGCAGAAGCACGGAGGGATACCCTCATTCCCCCCAGCAGGATGCAGACTCGGGGGACTTAGGGCAAGGCAGTTGCTGCTTCTGCCAAGTGCAGCAAGAAGATCAATAACTTCATCTGGGCAGCAAGGGTGAGAGCTTAACCCCATCTTCCCTCAGATTATCCTCAGATTCTCCCATCCCCAACTCTCTGCATGCTTCGAGCCTCTGACCTGCACGGGGTTACTCCCCACATCACCCCCAAAAATAGCACTCTCTAAGAGCTATGACTCTGCAGGAGTCATGCCATCATTTCTTCCATGGCTGGCTCCTTCTTTCCTCACAGGAGAAGACCGACCACAACACCTGAGAGAGGATGAAGACAGAGGGTGGTCAGCCAGACCTCAGGGTCTTCATCACCTTTGAGCTATCCAGACAAGGGAAGATACATGGTCGGGCTGGAGTCAAGAAGTGAGAATCTGTCAATCTTCCATACAATTTGAGGCAACTTCTAGGGAAGATTGGTTTTGAGTGCAAGTGGCAAGGTTTAAAGAACATGTACAATGCATTTATATTTGCAAACAGGGTGCTGGGTGCCTGGAACTTGCTGCTGGGGGTAGTCATAGAGGTATATACGAGAATGACCTTTAAAGGACGTCTTACAGTCGTGTGAATGGTATTGGTATAGAGGCATATAACTCCCAGAAGATAGGGCACCCTTTTCATTGCAGGCTTTGAGGGCCAAAGGGCCTGTTCCTGTGATATAATGTTCTTTGTACTTTGTTCTATACTCAATAGTGAAATGTGAATCAAGTTTTTGGCATCCTGGATTCCTCTCCCTCCCTTGCACTTAACCTTGTGTCCTGTGTTGCAGGAACAGCTCCAGACACCCTGGGCCATCTGGCATTGTAGCCCCACTACAGTTCCCGCCCATCCTATCCAGGCAGTTTGGACGAGTCCTCGAAGGATATGGGTGAAGAGATTCCCAAGGGTAGCACTGTTTTGGCATCAGCTTCCACCTCACAGTGGCACTGACAGGTTGGTGGGTCCAGATAGTGGTGAGGCTTCTGGGTCAATCTCTGGTGAGCATGATACATCTGCTGATGTACATCGAGTAGAGGAGGGAATGTCTGAGGCCTCTGGCATGTGGGGGCCTGCCGGAGGCAAGAACTCAGCTGGCACAAGCTACATGCTGGTCCTCTGAGATCATTTCTCCCTAAGCTGCTGGTAATGCAGCAATAGAACCAGGGAATGCAGAAGGGGCTGATGGCCACACTCAACCAGCTACAAGGCTATTGTTCTATCCTTCCTGTACCCTGGAATATTGAGCTGCCAGTCCTGCTCTCCCTTAAACATGTTTCAGTTATAACTACAATATCCCAGCCCCATGTACCCATTCATGCCCTGAAGTCATCTGCCTTGCCTTTCAGGCCTCTTGCATCAAAATAAATGCAGTTTAATCTCTGCTTCCCTTGTTCTCTGCTCTCTCTTGCCTGACCTGTCTAGTATTAGGATTACTGACACTGCCTTTACTATTTAAAGTGCTCTCTTAAACTTCCAAAGAACAAAGAAAATTACAGCACAGGCTCAGGTTTTTCGGTCCTCCAGGCCTGCACTGATCATGCTGCCTGACTGAACTGGAACCTCCTACCCTTCCAGGGAATATATCCCTCCATTCTCATCCCATTCATTTATTTGTCAAGATGCTCCTTAAAAGTTACTATCATATCTGCTTCCACTATCTTCCCCCAGCAGTGAGTTCCAGGCACCCAGCATCCTCTGTGTAAAAAAAACTTGCTTTATAATTCTCCTTTAAACCTTGCCTCTCACACCTTAAACTTACATCCCCTCGGAAAAAGCTTGTGACTATATTGTGCTGTCCTCAACCTTCTCTTGGCTCCCTACTGCTTTGGTCCCACCCCACTGCCAAATTAATTTAAACCCTCCCAATCGGCTCTCGCAAATCTCCCCTCCATGATATTAGTGCCCCTCCAGTTCAGATGTAATCCCTACCTCTTGAACAGATCACCCTTGCCCCAAAAAAGATACCAGTGATGCACAAATCTAAATCTGTGCCCCTGCACCAGCTCTCAAGCCACACATTCATCTGCTTAATGTTTGTATTCCTTCTCTTGTGAGCATATGGCACTACAAGTAGTCCAGAAATTAATGCCATCAAGATCCTACATTTTAGCCTTCTGCCTAACTCTATATATCCATACTTCAGGACATTATCCCTTTCCTATGTACGCTGTTGGTTCTAATGTGTACAAAGATCTCTGGTACTCATCCTCCCTCTTCAGAATGTTGTGTAACCACTCAGAGACATCCTTGACCCTTGCACAAGGGAAGCAACTCACCATCCTGGAGTCTCAGTCGGGGCCATAGAAACGCCTGTTTGTGCCCCTAAATAGCGAGTCCCTTATTACTACTGCTCACTTGCTCTTTGCCCGACCCTGCTGCACAGCAAAACCAGATGGTGTTCTTAATTCGGGGTAAAGTGAAAGGAAATGCCATTTTATTCTGAGTGCTGAGAGTTAAGGTAAGTGTGGGTGATTAGGAAGGTGAGGGAGGAGTTATTGCTGTGTCTTGTTTTTTTTACTGTGTACACAGGTCAGTAGGGCAGTGGCAAGAGGAGTGAAAAAATTTGTGACATTAAAGCTAAGTAACTGGTAGATGAGTTTTTCTTTGTGCCAACTTTCTACCTTTGAAAGTGAAGGCTAGGTAGAGAAACAGAAATTGTGGAAAATAAAGGGCGGCACAGTGCTTAGCATTGTGCTTCACAGTTCCAGGGACCCGGGAGCAATCCTGGCTTTGGGTGACTGTATGGAGTTTGCATGTTCTCCACGGCGCGGGTTTCCTCCGGATGCTCCAGTTTCCTCCACATTCCGAAGATGTGCACATTAGAGTGTTGCAATCGGATTAGGGATACACATCATAGCTTTGTTAAGGGGACGTCATGCCTTACAAATCTGATAGATTTTTTTGAGGAGATGATGAAAACGGTCGACAAAGGGAGAGCCGTTGATGTTGTCTATATGGATTTCAGCAAGGCATTTGACAAAGTCCCTCATGGGAGGTTAGTTGAGAAGGTCAAGGCTCATGGGATACAAAGACAGGTAGCTAGATGGATAAGTAACTGGCTTAGTAATGGGAGACAGAGAGTAATAGTGGAAGGGTGTTTTTCTAGCTGGAGGTCGGTCACTAGTGGTGTGCCGCACAGCTCAGTACTGGGACCTCTTCTGTTTGTAATATAAATAAATGACTTGAAAGAGGGAGTAAGTGGAGTGATCAGCAAGTTTGCAGACAATACAAAGATGGCTGGACTTGCAGATAGTGAGGAGCATTGTCAGGCGATGCAGCAGGACATAGATAGGCTGGTAGTTTGGGCAGACAGATGGCAGATGGAATTTATCCTGAGAAATGTGAGGTGATGCATTTTGGGAGAAAGAATGTAGGGGGAAGGTATATGATAAAGGGTAGACCTATTCAGACTAGAGAAATGCAGAGGGACTTGGGGGTACAGGTGCACGAGTCTCTGAAGGTGGCAGAGCAAGTGGAGAAGGTTGTGAAGAAAGCATATAGTATGCTAGCTTTTATAGGAAGGGGTATAGAGTACAAGAGCTGGCCTTTAATGTTGCAGCTGTATAAAATGTTGGTTAGACCTCATTTGGAATACTGCATCCAGTTCTGGTCGCCTTACTACGGAAGGACGTGGAGACTCTGGACAGAATGCAGAGGAGGTTTACCAGGATGCTGCCTGGCATGGAAGGTCTGAGTTACAAGGAGAGATTAGGCAAATTGGGGCTGTTTTCCTTAGAAAGACGTAGACTTAGAGGAGATCTAATAGAGGTGTACAAGATTATGAGGGGTATAGATGGAGTAAACAGGGTTAAGCTCTTTCCTAGGATGGACTCGAATAGCACGAGGGGTCACAGGCTTAAGTGAGGGGAGTAAGGTATAATTTGGATGCTAGAGGGAATTTTTTCACACAGAGCGTGGTGGGGATATGGAATGCGCTGCCAAGTAAAGTGGTGGAGGCAGGCACTCTGGAGATACTTAGATGGGCACATGAACAGAATGGGAATGGAGGAGTATAGAAAACCGATTTAAAATAGGGATCATGAGCCTTGGGAGTCCCTAGGAAGTGTGTAAATAACCGATGATGTACTTGTTTTGTACAGGTGCTTTGGTCCACCTTGTTGTCTAACAAGGGGCATACAAGCGATGGGTCGTGAGAGGGCTGCCCTTGGATTTTTTCGAGAGTAACCTAGTGCGTCATGTCGTTAGTGTACGCTTGACCTGCACCATTTGATGGGCAACACAACAGCTCAGTGACTATCGCTGTGCTGTACAGACACATAGATTTGGGCCTGTGTCTGTGGGAGTTGCGCATTCTCCCCGTGCTTGCGTGGGTTTTCTCCAGGTGCTCCGGTTTCCTCCCACATCCCAAAGATGTCCTTTAGGCTAATTAGCAAAACAAATTCTCCCTAAATTGTCTCAAATTTGGTTTTTAATCCCTAGACGTATAAACATAGACAGGGATCACGGGTAGAGGTGGGAACATCAGAGTGGTGGTGCTGGCTCGTTGGGCCAAAGTGCCTGTTTCCTGTGCTGTTTTGTTCTTTGTTCTAGGTTATTGGCCATGATAAATTGCTCCTCAGTGTCTGGAGGACTAGCGGGGGCTATGGGGATAGGGCTGTGTGGGATTGCAGACTCAGTGGGCCAAATGATTATGAAGAATGGCAAGCATTAATTGAGGCTTGTGTTCCTTTATTTATGGACAAGTTCAAAGCATGTTTGGTGGATTACGAAGTACATATTTGTAAAATGTGTGTCTGTAAATTAAGTTTTGTGAAATTTGTAAAATTTAGTCATCAATTCTATCATTGCTAATTTGAACATAGTAGCAGAGAATCATCACCATAATAGAATTATACAATGCAGAAGGAGGCCATTCAGTCCATCAAGTCTGCACCAACCACAATCCCACCCAGGCCTCATCCCCACAACGCCATTCATTTACCCTAGCTAGTCTACATAATACAAAGGGGCAATTCGGCCAAATCACCTAACCTGCACATCGGAGCACCCAGAGTAAATCTACTCAGACCCAGGGAGAATGTACAATCTTCACACAGCCAATAACCCAAGCCAGGAATCGAATCTGGGTCCCTGGCATTATGAGGCAATAGAGCTAACCACTGTGTCATTTAAAGGTAATGATTCGAAACTAAGAAAATAAATTCAGACATAAAATTAAAATTCTAGTGACTATATGACCAATAGATGAATAAGATGGATACATAGACACTGAATATGATTTTAACAGAAAAAAAATCAAGATATGGGGTGCTATTCGCCAGAATTAGTTCAAAGTGTTGCCATCAATGGATATCCAGAATGTTTCCTGCTGCTGTTGGCAGTACTGAACAGGTTCTATCTAACCATTAAATGGCCCAGTATTCCCTCCATATGAATCACACTGATTTCCTGACTCCACCAGCAAGTCACTGGAGTCGGGAATTATCTATTAGCCACTATAAGTGCGAGCAACATCCAAGTGCTCCCTTCAATGCATACTATTTCAACCAGCAACATGGCTGCAAGAAGATGAATGACTGCCTCCAATCTATAAGTTTGAGTACCCATTTGCCTGTTCTTAGTATCACTGCCACCCATAACCTAGAACTATAGATCCCTTACAGTGCAAAAAGAGGGAATTTAGCCCGTTAGATCTGATATGAAGATGCGGGCATTGCTCTGAAAGAACATCCCACTCTGTCCACTGCCCCTTGACTTAAATTATTCTATCCCCATGGTTTGGATTAACATCTACATCAGAATGCAAGGTCAAGTGGGAGGTCTACTCCAACATTTTGCTAATGAAAGAGGAAGACACCCAGAATTTGAGATCTTAAAACTCTTAAAATTATGTTACATAACAAAATTTGTTATTGTCTTTAATTCCAGATGTGGTCATTGTTGCAGTATTTGTGAACTATACTGTGAAGGTAACTATAAATGGAATAAGAGGTCTTCAAATAAGTGCAAAGCTATTCTAAAGTGCTTTCTTTTTTCTGGATATTGTTGTGCAGTCTTTAACTGTTCTCTTGTAATAAATTCTGAAGAAAAACTGCCTCAGAGTGGACATTGTAGTAAAACATATGAAGCAATTTGGAGAAGTTTGGACTGATTAGAAATAGTCAGCATGGTTTTGTCAAGGGCAGGTCATGCCTTACGAGCCTAGTTGAGTTCTTTGAAAATGTGACTGAACACATTGATGAAGGAAGGGCGGTGGACGTAGTGTACATGGACTTTAATAAGGCGTTTGATAAGGTCCCCCATGCAAGGCTTCTGGAGAAGGTAAGAGGGCATGAGATCCAAGGGGCTTTTGCCTCGTGGATCTAGAACTGGCTTGCCGGCAGAAGGCAGAGAGTGGTTGTGGATGAGTCTTGTTCTGCATGGAGGTCGGTAACCAGTGGAGTGCCCCAGGGATCTGTTCTGGGACCCCTGCTGTTTGTCATTTTCATAAATGACCTGGATGAGGAAGTGGAGGGATGGGTTAGCAAGTTCGCCGACAATACAAAGGTCGGTGGTGTTGTGGATGGTCTGGAGGGATGCCAAAAGTTGCAGCGGGACATAGACAGGATGCAAGACTGGGCAGAGAAGTGGCAGATGGACTTCAATGCAGATAAATGTGTAGTGGTCCATTTTGGCAGGAATAATGGGATGATAATATAAGGGGTAGGAGTCTTAGCTGTGTTGTAGAGCAGAAGGATCTCGGGATCTGGGTCCATAGGACTCTTAAATCGGCCTCGCAGGTGGAGCAAGTGGTCAAGAAGGTACGATGTACTGGCCTTCATTAATCGAGGAATAGAGTTTAGGAGTCAGGAGGTAATGATGCAGCTTTATAAGACTCTTGTCAGACCCCAGTTGGAGTATTGTGCGCAGTTCTGGTCGTCTCATTATAGGAAGGATGTAGAGGCTATTGAGAGGGTTGAGAGGAGATTTACAAGGATGCTGCCTGGATTGGGAGGCAGGCCTTATGAAGATAGGTTGAGGGAGCTGGGACCCTTCTCACTGGAGAGATGTAGGTTGAGAGGCGACCTGATAGAGGTTTATAAAATGTTGAGAGGAATAGATAGGGTGGACTCTCAGAGACTATTTCCCCGATCTGAAATGGTCACTACGAGAGGACACAGATTTAAGGTGCAGGGAAGCAAATACAAAAGGAGATGTCAGGGGTAGGTTTTTCACTCAGAGGGTGGTGAGTGAATGGAACCGACTGCCGTCGGAGGTTGTTGAGGCAAACTCACTGGGGTCTTTTAAAAGACTTCTGGATGAGTATATGGAAAAGAATAGGATAGGGGGTTATAGATAGATCTGTGGATTGGTAGATGTGATCGACGCAACTCATGGGCCGAAGGGCCTGTTTGTGCTGTATTGTTCTATGTTCTATGTAATACAAAATAAAAGGGTCAACAGGAAGTCAATTAGCACTTCACTTTTGTCTTACACACATAATAGGCAATGTGCTTTGCTCTTGCGGTGAACCTAGAAAATAACCAAATAGAAAATAAAAGATGATGACAGATCTATATTGTTTGTAAATCTTAGCAAGTGCAGTGCAGTGGTCTAACAAATTGCTTTTCTTCTTGTTTTACAAAGCATGCATGAAAACATTGTAGTTTTCGCTTCACTTCAATCGGTAAACTCCCTATTAGTGTCCTGTTTATACATCAACACATTACTTAAAAATATAATAAAAAGATTAATCATTTCATAAATAATGAGTCAAAATGAAAATTAATCAGATGACTAGCATTGACAGGTATTGGGCTGGAACATTTGGGCTGATTTTCCTCTTTTGGCACTAAATATCAATTTGTGATACAATGGTTAGTACTGCTGCTTCACAGCACCAGGAATCCAGTCCGATTCCTGACTTGGGGAGTCAGGAATCAGACCAGACTCTGCAGTCTGCGCAGAGTCTGAACATTCTCTCTATGTCTGCATAGATTTCTTCCAGGTGCTCTGGTTTCCTCCACAATCCGAAAAAATGTGCTGGTTAGGTGTTTTGGCCATGCTAAATTTTCCCTTGGGTGTACCCAAACAGGCCAGAACTTCATTGCAGTATCAATGTAAACCTACTCGTGACACTAATAAGTAAAGTTTAAGGCCCTCGAAGGAAAACAGGCTATGCTCCATGTACTAAGTCCACAGAGGCAAGTGTTCAGATACTATTACAAGATACTATCATACCATATAGCATGCTAATGTTTGCTGTGTACATCAGGAGCACAGAGGGACTGCCACTTCTGTTTAAATACAAGACATGCGACTTCTTGATTGGGCCATTAATTAGCTTTCAATCAGGGGCATCTTTTTATGTCCAATCGAACAAAGAAAGTCAAATTAACTTAGTAACAATTCAAAAGGATCAGCTCCCCAAAAAGAAGGGAACAATCCAGAACAAAAGACAAAGCAGAAAGGAAATTTAAAGCATCAAATTAAAATGTGATTAAAGTGATATACTCCAGTCCCTGCGGTGCCCAGCAGGCATGGAAGGCATCTGTGCACTCGGACATCACACGGTCCCTCTCCAGGGACAACCCAGCCACAAATATAGCCGTGGTAGAGGGGCAGACAGTCAGGTTGGATGCTTCTCTTGATTGCCCACTGCCTGGACCTGTAGATGGAGCTTTCAGACAGGGACTCAACCAGACCAACCTCAAAGACCTGATTAAAGTCATCACACTCCATTACACAATTCATGATTCAGATGACTCTTCTTCACAGTTTCAAAGCATCAATTTTGTATCTCTCTGATTCTGCCAGATCTATTGAGATTTTCTGGCATTTATTTCACATTTTCAGCATCTGCAGTATTTTGCTCATATTATTATAATCCTCCCATTTGATTCATCTGTGCACTGAGTTCAGAGAATTAGAAATGTGAAAGGAACTATGGACTCTAATGATAAAATTTCAGCATCACAGCCCCAGTAATTTTGAAAATTGAGACTTAGATAGGGAATCAGATAGCACAGTGACATTTTTAGATGTTTAACTTAAAATGGCTAGTATTGTATCATGATACAAATTAATACAAACATTAATGGATTTTATGTTATCACTTCACTGTTAAAGACATGAAATATTGGGTATGGTTCATAACTCTTTGATACCTAAAATTGCCTCTTAGTGTCCTGAGTTGCATAGTTAAAGGGATTAGTGAATGGATGTGTAGGGATCTGGGGGTAGGGCCTGGATTGGATTGTGGTCAGTGTAGACTCAATGGGCTAAAGGGCCTCTTTCTGCACTGTAGGGTCCAATGATCTATAAGTCTTAAAGATGCAGACAATGTGAGTGGAAATAGCATTAAGTATAGGTTAAAGAGATATGTGTTGTGTCCAGACAGGATAGAAAGTGAGATGTTGCAAGTCCAGACAAGTCATGGGGGTTATAGATATGTGACATGAACCCAAGATCCCAGTTGAGGCTGTGCTCATGTGTGCGGAACTTGGCTATCAGTTTCTGCTCAGCAACTCTGCACTGTCGTGTGTCGTGAAGGCCGCCTTGGAGAATGCTTACCAAAGATCAGAGGCCGAATGCCTGTGGCTGCTGAAGTGGCCGCCAACAGGAAAGGAACATTCTTGCCTGGTGATTGTCGAGTGGTGTTCATTCATCCATTGTTGTAGCATCTGCATGGTCTCCCCAATGTACCATGCCTCGGGACATCCTTTCCTGCAGCATATCAGGTAGACAATGTTGGCCAAGTTGCAAGAGTATGTGCCGCACACCTGGTGGATGGTGTTCTCACGTGAGATCATGGCATTCACATCGATGACATGGCATATCTTGCAGAGGATGCTGTGGCAGAGTAGTGTGGTGTTGTGGTCACTGTTCTTCTGAAGGCTGGGTAGTTTGCTGCAGACAATGGTCTGTTTGAGGTTGTGCCATTGTTTGAAGGCAAAAGTAGGTGTGTGGGGATGGCCCTGGCGGCATGTTCGTTTTCATCAATGACATGTTGAAGACTCCTGAGAAGATGTCGTAGCTTCTCCACTCCAGGGAAGTACTGGATGATAAAGGTACTCTGTCCACCATGTCCCGTGTTTGTTTTGTGAGGACATTGGTCGATATTTTGCTGTCGCGCATCAGAAATGTTGATCGATGAGTCGAGTGCCACATCCTGTTCTTATGAGGGCATCTTTCAACATCTGGAGGTGTCAGTTGAAATCCTCCTCATCTGAACAGATCCTGTGTATATAGAGGGTTTATCCATAGCGGATGGCTTTTTTAACACGTTTAGGGTGGAATCTGGAGAAGTGGAACATTGTGAGGTTATCTGTGGGCTTGTGGAACAGTGAGGTATTGAGGTGACCATCCTTAATGGAGATGCGTGTGCCCAAGAATGCAACTGATTCTGGCGAATAGTCCATGGTGAGTCTGATGGTGGGATGGAACATGCTGATTTCATCATACCATGACGATGGCATTGCTGCAACTGCCTCAGTACTCAACGCCTATAATGGCCAGTTTCCCGATGCAATTTTACAACTCATCCTGGACTACAATGTCTTCACCGTCAACAACCAGTTCTTCATCCAGGTACATGGAACAGCCATGGAGACCAAATTGCTAACATTTTCATGCACAGGCTCAAACAAGACTTCTTCACCACACGGGACCTTCAACCGATGCTATACACTAGATAGATCAATGACATTTTGTTCCTTTGAATTCATGGTGAACAATCACTAAAACATCTATATGATGTCATCAAGAAATTTCATCCCACCATCAGACTCACCATGGACTATTCTCTAGAATTGGTTGCATTCTTGAACCTTCAGGATCCTTCAGAGGAAGGAAAGGAGAAGATGAACATCTATCTGTGAACAACGTTGCTGTTGTTGGTCTGTGGATTATTAAATAATAATCCTGACCAAAAGGGTGAGTTGTTAGGGTGAAATTGAAATTATGGATACAAAATGGTTACCTGGCATACAAAATGACCTCTGCAAAGGGACATTAAGAGACACTGACTTTGGGCACAGACATTTACACAAAGAGTTAAACCTGTAGTGTTTAAATCATTGTAGAAAACTGGTCAGACTTTGAGGCACCTTAAAACTTGAAATAAGAGCAGACCCAGAACAATGAGTTTGATAACAAGATCAGCCACTGATGGGAACATAGATACATAAATATGAATAACAAGACCAGTCATTGATAGAGGACATAACTGCATAAATGTATCTACTCTGTTACAATGATGTGTTAACTATTGACGTCCATACCTGTCTGCTTATAACAGTGTACTAACTGTCATTGTCCATATCTGTCTCCTCACCTCGTAATGAAGTGCTAACAGCTAATGCCCAAACTGTCTATTGTCTAAAAAACATAAAAGATGCTCAACTGCCATTGTATAGTTGAGAAGGTGGCTGCCAATATTGTGGAGTGCCAATGCTTCTCCCAAAACTTCGTCCAAATAAAACTGTTTTGTTGAACCTCCAAGCCCTTGAAAAATATGAAGAACATAAGAAGGAACTTAAGAAAGGAGTTATAAAAGCTAAAACAGGCCATGAAAAGTCCTTAACAATCAAGATTAAGGAAAATCCAGGGCATTTTATATGTATGTAAAGAGCAAGAAAGTAACCAGAAAAAGGACAAGATACTAAATTAATATTTTGCCCCAGTATTCACCAAAGGGAGAGACTTGATGAATGAGGAGCCTAGGGTAGGGTGATATTCTGAGTCATGTCAATATCAAAAAGAAGATGGTATTGGATGTCTTAAAAAGCATCAAGGTAAATAGGTGTCCAGGGCTTGATGAGATCCAGCCAGAATATTGAGGGAGGCAAGGGCGGAAATTGCTGGGACCTTGACAGAAATCTTTATTTTCTCTTTTTGGCTACAACTGATGTTCCAGAGGACTGGCAAATAGCCAATTTATTCCATTGTTTAAGGAGAGCAGCAGGGATAATCCAGGAAATTATAGGCAGGTGATCTTTACATCAGTGGTGGGGAAATTATTGGAAAAGATTCTTAGAGACAGAATTTACTCACATTTGCAAACCAGTGGACTTATTAATAATAGAGAGCATGGTTTTGTGAAGGAAAGGTCGAGCCTCACTACTAACTTGATCGAGTTTTTCAAGGAAGTGACAAAGATGATAGATGAGGGCAAGACAGTGAATAATGTATACATGGACTTCAGTAAAGCTTTGACAAGCATGGTAGACTGATATGAAAGCTGAAGTCACACAAGCTCAGAAGAAAGCTGGCACAATGGATACAGAGCAGAAGATAAGATTTCTGTCAAGGCCCCAGCAATTTTTGCCCTTGCCTCCCTCAATATTCTGGCTAGATCCCATCAGGCTCTGGGCACTTACTTTAATGCTTTTTAAGACATCTAATACCATCTCTTTTTTGATATTGACATGACTCAGAATATCACCCTACCCTAGGCTCTTCATCCGTCAAGTCCCTCTCTTTGGTGAATACTGAAGCAAAATATTAATTTAGCATTTCACTCATTTTCTCTGATTCCATACATAGATTCTCTCCACTATCTTCAAGTGGACCAATCCTTTCCCTGGCTACTTTCTTGCTCTTTACATGCGTACAAAATACCCTGGATTTTCCTTAATCTTGATCAAAGAAGACAGAGGCCAGCACTAAAGGGCTGCTTTTCTGAGTGGAAGGCTGTGACTAGTGGCATTTCATAAGGATCAGTCCACAGGGATCAGTTTTGAGACCTTTGTTATTTGTAGTATGTATAAACGACTTGAAGGAAAATTTAGCTAGTCTGATTAGTAAGTTTTGCAGATTTGGCAGAGTTGTGGATCATTAAGAGGATTGTCAGGAGATACAGCAAGATGTAGATCAGTTGCAGACTTAGGTGGAGAAATGGCAGATGAGTTGAATTCGGACAAGTCTGAGAAATGCACTTTGGAAGCTCCAATGCATGTAGAAATTATATAATCGATGGTAGAACCCTTCGGAATATTGACAGGCAGAGAGATCTGGGTGAACATGTCCATCGATCACCAAATGACAACACAGGTGGACAGACTGCTTAAGAAGGCATATCAGCAATTCCTCCTTTCATCAGTTGGGTATAGAAATTCACAGATCATGCTGTACCTGTACAGAACTTTGATTAGGCCTCAGTTGGAGCATTGTACACAGTTCTGGTCACCACATTGTCAGAAAGATGTCGATGTTTTGGACAGGGTACAGAACCATGATGTTGCCTAGTCTGGAGGGTATTGGCTGTGAGGAGAGGTTGCATAAACTCAGTTTGTTCTCACTGGAATGACAGAGGTTTACAAGTTTGAGTGGGGTGGACAGAGTGGATAGTCAGATGTTCTTTCTAAGGGTGGAAAAGTCAAATATTAGGGACATAGGTTGAAGGTGCATGGGAAAAAGTTTAGAGCAGATGTCCAAGGCAAGTTTTTTCACACAGAGTAGTGAATGTTTGGAACATGCTGCCTGGGGAAGTGGTGGGAGCAGATATGACAGTGGCATTTAAAGGGCAATTAGATAAATACATATATAGGATGGGAATGGAAGGATACAGACTCCATAAATGCAAACAGTTTTAGTTTAGGCAGGCATCATGATTGGTGCAGGCTTGGAGGGCAGAAAGGCCTGTTTTTATTTGTTTGTTCTAATACAGTTTAACTAAATGCTTAACTTTTAACAATTGAAATACTTAAACATGACAAGATACAATTCTTAACTGCTAATCCATCACCATTAGTTCCAGTTTAAGCAACATTCCTCTTATAGACTTAAACCCCTTCCAAAATTTGTTAGCAATACACAGGCCTATGTCCTAGTAGTCCCCAGGCTTCTAGGACATCCCTGGAAAGGGACAGAGAGAGCAATTTCTCTGAGCAGGTACAAACAACAGCCTCCAGAGAAAGAGAGAGAGAGAGAGACAAAGACACGTTTTTTGTTTTTCAGAACCAAGCAGAAACGGTCTGCTTTTCCCTATAAGCTTAGCTTCTCCCCTTCACATGACTGTCTTTTGTCAATCTAATCAAACACTACTCTGAAACCTCAAGGGAAAAACTAAGAATAAACAAAAATGTATCAACTCAGGTTAAAGCAAACATCCCATCATCTAGGGTCAATTATTAGTCTGAATTCTCAACATGTGAGCTGTCTGGTACCAACAAATTTGTACCTTGTAAACAGAGTTGAATTTTAAACATATCTCTCACAAATAATATGATGGCTGGAATTTTAGCAATTCCAGGCGAGGCTTGCAGAATGGAATTCTCCATTGGCCTTGGGTGTGATTTTACAAGCCTCACCCAAGCAAGGTCATAAACTCCCACCTGATGTCATACATTTCTTAAAAACATGTTACCAGCAGCTTATTTCTGCTTTGTTTCCCATCTGTTAACCAATTCTAAATTCCTGCTAATATATTATCTGCGATCTCTGTGTGCTTTAAATTTGCATACTAACCTCTTGTGTGGGAATCCATTAAAAGCTTTCTGAAAATCCAAATACAGTGCATGCACTGGATTGCCCTTAGATATTTTACTAGGTTGTCGTCAAACTCCAGTAAGTTTTTCAAACATGATTTCTCTTTCTTAAATTCATGTTGACTTTGTTGAATCATGTTACTTTCTAAGTGTTCTGTTATCACATCTTTTATAATAGAATCTAGCAGCTTCCCTTTTGATAGGCCAGCCCTGTTTCTCCCTGCATTGACAGTTACCACAGTCATATCTGCTGAACTACACCAGAATCTACCAGAACTTTGAAAGATGGCAAACAACACATTCCATGCTGCGTCTGTGACCTTGCTGTTAGGTTTCCGCTCTGCGCGTGAGAAGATTACTTTGTGATGGGTCTCAACAGGACTGAGGAGTCTCTCCAGGAAGGTGTTGGAGAATTTCAGGGCAGATTGCTTCACAGCCATCACTTCATAGAATCCCCATAGTGCAGAAGGCGGCCATTTAGCTTATTGTGTCTGCTCCAATAGAGCAGCCCACCAAGCCCTGTCCTCATAACCTGACACAATTATCCTGCTAATCCATTCCTAACATAAAGGGGCAATTTAGCATGGCCAATCATTCTAACCTGCACATCTTTTTACTGTGGGAGCAAACAAAAGCACTTGGAGGAAACCCATGCAGACATGGAAACAATGTGCCATCTCCACACAGATGATCACCCAAGGCCAGAATTGAATTCAGTTCCCTGGCACTGTGAGGCAGCAGTGCAAACTCCATGCCAGCCCAGCAACCTGTGGAGTGTGACTGATATATGCTGGGGAAACTGCTTAATTATGACAGGCCAGTGATTGCAGCACTGAGGTGATGGAGCGTGAGTCAAACCAGCGATACGGTTTGAAAGTATGGCCAAACATTTTTGCCACTAAGTTATAGAATCCTAACAATGCAGAAGAGCTTTCAGCCCATAAAATCTGCACCAATACTTTGATGGAGTATCATTCCCCTCTGACATCATATTCCTGTAATTCCATACATTTATTTTAGCTAATTCATCTAATTTACACATCTTAGGACCCTAAGGGGTAATTTAACATGTCCATAAAAACATAGAAGTTAGAAGCAGGAGTAGAACATTCAATTTTTTGAGCCTGCTCTGCCATTTATTTTGATCATGGCTGACCACTGAATTCAATATCCTAATTTTTTCTACCCTTCCCCCCAATATCTCTTGATTCCTTTAGCCCCAGAGCTATATCTAATTTCTTTAAATCACACAACTTTTGGCCTTAACTACATTATTCCAGATTCACCACTCTTCTGGTGAAGATACTTCTCCTTACCTCAGTCCTAAAGGCTTTACTCCTTATCATCACACTATGACCCCTAGATTTGGACTCCCCCACCATTGGGAACATTCTTTCTGAATCTACCCTGTCTAACCCTGTGAGATTCCCCTCTCACTCTTCTAAACTCCTTAATCTCTTCTCATGTGACAGACCTGCCATCCCAGGAATCAGCCTGGTAAGCCATCATTGTACACCCTCAAGGACACCAAGGACACCAAGACTCTATACAATACTCCAGATGTGACGTCACCAACACTCTATAAAATTGCAGCAAAACATCCCTATCCCTACACTCAAATCCTCTCATTAAGATTGTCAACATACCATTTGCCTTCTTTGCTGCCTGCTGTACCTGCATGCTTACTTTCAGTGACTGATGCACAAGGACACCAAGGTCTCAGTGACTATTCACTTCTCTCAATTTACACCCATTCAAGTAATCTATTTTTGTATTATTGCTACAGAAGTGGATAAGTACACTTTTATCCACATTATACTTCATCTGCCCACACATACAGCCTGTCCAAATCATGCTGAAGCGTCTCTGCACCCTCCACCTAACTTAGTATCATCTGAAAATTTTTAGATAAGACATTCAGTTCCCTCCAAATCAGTGTGAACAGTTGGGGTCCTAAGACAGTTCCCTGCAGAACCCCACTAGTCATGACTGCTAATCAGAAAAAGGTCCACTTGTGTTAACTATTTGCTTCCTATCTGCTAACCAGCTTTCTATTCTCCTCAAGACATTACCTGCAATCCTATGTGCTTTAACATTACATAGATAGATAAGTCGCGGGAACCGGATGAGATGTACCCCAGGTTATTGTGAGAGATGAGGGAAGAGATTGCAGAGCCTCTGGCAATGATCTTTGCGTCATCGATGGAGATGGGACAGTTTCCAGAGGATTGGAAGATTGCAAATGTGGTTCCTATATTCAAGAAAGGGAATAGAGATAGCCCAGGAAATTATTGCCCAGTGAGTCTCACCTCAGTGCTTGGTAAATCGATGGAGAAGATCCTGAGAGACAGGATTTACGAACATTTAAAGTATAGTATGATCAAAAGTAGTTAGCACAGCACTGTCAAAGACAGATCGTGCCTTACAAGCCTGGTTGAGTTTCTTGAAGATGTGACTAAACACATTGACAAAGGAAGAGCTGTAGATGGACTTCAGCAAGGTGTGTGATAAAGTCCCCCAAACAAGGCTTACTGAGAAAGTGAGGGGGCATGGGATCCAAGGGAACATTGTTTTGTGGATCCAGAACTGGCTCACCCACAGAAGGCAGAGAGTGGTTGCAGTTGGGTCTTTTTCTGCATGGAGGTCGGTCAGCAGTGGAGTGCCCCAGGGATCTGTTCTGGGACCCTTGTTCTTTGTGATTTTTATAAATGACCTGGATGAGGAAGTGGAGGGTTGGTTGGTAAGTTTGCCGATGACACAAAGGTTGGAGGCATTGAGGATAGTTTGGAGGGATGTCAGAAGTTGCAGCGTGACAAAGATAGGATGCAAGACTGGGCAGAGAAGTGGCAGATAGACTTCAACCCGGATAAATGTATGGTGGTTCATTTTGGCAGGTCAAATGGGATGAAGGAATATAATAATGGTACTGGGACCTCTTCTATTTGTAATATATATAAATGACTTGGAAGAGGGAGTAAGTGAAGTGATCAGCAAGTTTGCAAACGATACAAAGATGGCTGGACTTGCGGATAGTGAGGAGCATTGTCAGGCGATGCAGCAGGACATAGATAGGCTGGTAGCTTGGCAGACAGATGGCAGATGGAATTGAATCCTGAGAAATGTGAGGTGATGCATTTCAGGAGAAAGAATGTAGAGGGGAGGTATATGATAAAGGGTAGACCTATTAAGAGTATAGAAATGCAGGGAGACCTGGGGGTGCAGGTGAACAAGTCTCTGAAGGTGGCAGAGCAAGTGGAGAAGGTTGTGAAGAAAGCATATAGTATGTTAGCCTTTATAGGAAGGGGTATAGAGTACAAGAGCTGGCTTTTAATGTTGCATTTGTATAAAATGTTGATTAGACTTCATTTGGAATACTGCGTCCAGTTCTGGTCGCCCTACTACCGGAAGAATGTGGAGACTCTGGAAAGAGTGCAGAGGAGGTTTACCAGGATGCTGCCTGGAATGGAAGGTCTGAGTTACGAGGAGGGGTTAGGCAAATTGGGACTGTTTTCCTTCGAAAGACGTAGACTTAGAGGAGATCTAATAGATGTGTACAAGATTATGAGGGGTATAGATAGAATAAACAGGGTTAAGCTTTTTCCTAGGATGGACTCGAAAAGCACAAGGGGTCACGGGCTTAGGGTGATGGGGTAAGGTATAATTTGGATGCGAGAGGGAGTTTTTTCACAGAGGGTGGTGGGGGTATGGAATGCACTGCCAAGTAAAGTGGTGGAGGCAGGCACTCTGGAATTATTTAAGAAATACTTAGATGGGCACATGAACAGAATGGGAATGGAGGGGTATAGAAAACTGATTTAAAATAGGGATCATGAGCCTTGGGAGTCCCTGGGAAGTGTGTAAATAGATGATGATATTGATGTATTTATTTTTATCCTACAGGTGCTTTGGTCCACCTTGTTGTCTAACAAGGGGCATACACGCGATGGGTCGTGAGAGGGCTGCTCTTGGATTTTTCGAGAGTATCCTAGTGCTTCATGTCATTAGTGTACGCTTGACCTGGACCATTTGATGGGCAACACGACAGCTCAGTGACTATCACTGTGCTGTGCAGATACATGGATTTGGGCCTGTGTCTGTGGGAGTTTGCACATTCTCCCCGTGCTGGCGTGGGTTTTCTCCGGGTGCTCCAGTTTCCTCCCACATCCCAAAGATGTGCTCTTAGGATAATTCGCAAAACAAATTCTCCCTAAATTGTCTCAAATTTGGTTTTTAATCCGTAGATCTATAAACATGGACAGGGATCGTGCGTAGAGGTGGGAACATCGGGGTGGCGGTGCGGGCTCATTGGGCCAAAAGGCCTGTTTCCCGTGCTGTTTTGTTCTTTGTTATTTATTAAGGCTAAGACTCTTAGCAGTGTGGAAGTCTGGATCTTGGGGTCCAGGTTCATAGGACTCTCAAATTGGCTTCACAGGTAGAGTATATGGTTAAGAAGGCATATGCTGTACTCACCTTCATCAATCGAGGAATTAATTTTAGAAGTCAGGACATAATGCTGCAGCTGTATAAGACCCTGGTCAGACCCCACTTGGAGTACTGTGCTCAGTTCTGGTTGCCTCTTTACAGGAAGGATGTGAAGGACATTGAAAGGGTTCAGAGGAGATTTACAAAGATGTTGTCTAGATTAGGTGGCATGTCTTATGAGGATAGCTTGAGAGAGCTCGGTCTTTTCTCCTTGGAGAGACGTAGGATGAGGGGTGACCTGATAGAAGTGTATAAGATGTTGAGAGGCATTGATTGGGTGGATTCTCAGAGGCTTTTTCCCAGGGCTGAAATGGCTGCCACAAGAGGATACAGGTTTAGACTGCTGACACAGAGGAGGTGTCAAGAGTAAATTTTTCTCTCAGAGCATGATAGAATCGGCTGCCAGCGGTGGTGGTGGAGGCAGATTTGATAGGAACTTTTAAGAGACTTTTGGCTGAGTACATGGGACTTAGTAGGATTGAGGGCTATTGGTAAGCTATCGGTAGGTAGGCAACTTGTGGGCCGAAGGGCCTGTTTGTGCTGTAGTTTTTCTATGTTCTATATTCTATAGTTGTTATGTGAGACTTTGTTGAAAGTCTAAATAAACCACATCCACTGGTTCTCCTCAGCCAATTGGACGAGTTACATCCTCAGAAAATTCCAATAAATTTGTCAAACGTGATTTCCCCTTTGTAAATCCATGTTGACATTATCTGATTATACTACTGTCTTCCAAATACTGAGTTAAGAAATCCTTGATAATAGACTCTAGCAACTTCCCCAGTACTGATGTTTGGCTCACTGGTCTATAGTTCCTTGTTTTCTCACTACCTCCCTTTCTGAATAGTGAGTTTCCATTAGCTACTCTCCAATTTATAAGAACAATTCCAAAGTCCAAAGAATTTTGGAAAATAACCATCAATGAATCCATTATTTCTAGGACCACTTTCTTAAGTACTCAGATGAAGATTATCAGGATCTGGAGATTTATCCACCTTCAATTCCATCAATTTTCCCAAAACCATTTCTCTACTAATGCTGATTTCCCTTAGTTTCTCGCTAAAACATATTTTTCTCAACACTTCTGATACATTATTCATGTCTTTCTTTGTGAACACTGAAACAAAATACAAATTTAATTCCTCAGCCATCTTTATTCCCTATATGAATTCCCATGTTTCTGACTGTAAGGAGTTGCATTCCATTTTGTCAATGTTTTTCTCTTCATATATCTAAAGAAACTTTTACAATTAGTTTTTATGCCCTCTTACTTTCATACTCCATATTTCCCCTCCTTAAGTCAATCTCTTGGTCCCCCTTTTCTAAATTTTGCATTGCTCACATCCTCAGGCCTATTGCCTATTCTTGCCAGTTTGTGTGTTCTTCCTTGAATCTGATAGCAATTTACAATTTCCCTTGTAAGCTATCATTTAACCATAATTCCCTTACCACTCTTGCATCAAACAGGAATAAACAACTTCTGGAGTTCACTTTTTCATTCTTTAAATGCCTTTCAGTAATGTTTCCCAGTCCATCATGGCCAATTCATGCCTCATACCATCATAGATACCTTCATAGAGATTCAAGACCTTGGCCTCAGAATCAACTATATCACTATCCACCTCAACAAAAAATTCTATCATATTATGGACGTTAGTTCCCCAGGATTCTCTTGCAAATAGATTGTTGACTAATCCTTTCTCATTGCACAACACCCACTACAAAATGACATGCTTCCCTGTTGGTTCCTCAAGGTATTGCTCCAGAAAACCATACCATATGCACTCCAGAAATTTCTCCTCGATCGTGCTGTGTTTAATTTGACTTTCCCAATTTAAATGCAGATTAAAGTCGCTCATAATCATAGATGTTCCCTTTAACACATGCATCTCTGATTTCCTATCTAATGCATTTCCCAACATTACCACCAGAGTCAAATTTGTCTAACCTGCATATCCTGTGGACTGTGGTTAACACTGCTTCTCACAGAGACCCAGATTTCATTCCAACCTGGGCTGACTGTGGGTTTGCACATTCTCCCTGTGTCTGCATGGGTTTCACCCATGTGCTTTGGTTTCCTCCTACAGCCCCAAGATGTGTAGGTTAGGTGGTTTGGCCATGCTGAATTGCACTTTAGTGTCAGGGGATTAGCAGTGTAACTACATGGGGTTATGGGGATAAACTCTAAGTGGGACTGTTGTCAGTACAGGCTGAATGGGTTGAATGGTTTCTTCTGCAGCGTAAGAATTCTGTGATCTTTGGACTGCACTATATGGTGTAAAAAGCTGCCATTGTCATCAGTGAACTCAACATTGCTTTTCCCACCCACCATCGATCTTTGTCAATTTCTGAGAAAATCTCAGATTTTAGATATCAGATTTACCAAGGACTATGAACATTTTTAAAATATGTTTACACCTGATAATTTTGGGATTCAATGACGAGAAATATTTAACATTCATAAGTGTGGCTTCTAACACAATTCAGGTGAAGTTTTGGCAGCAGACTGAGAATACGGATGAAATTCCTGGTCATTATTTCAAACAATTTACACGAGCAATTTTACTTACCCAGATGTCTAAATAAATGCATTCTAATGGAACTGAAAATCTTTTTTCAGTTCGTTTCTGTTTACTGGTTAGACCATTTAACTCTTCACTCACCTGAAGAAGGAGCAACGCTCCAAAAGCTTGTGCTAACAAATAAACCTGTTGGACTTTAACCTAGTGTTGTGAGACTTCTTATTGTGTTTACCCCAGTCCCATACCAGCATCTCCACATCACAGTTCATTTAAGACAGATTCATGAGGCCATGTTACATTCAGTAAACGTCACAATCAAATCTGTTACCAAGTATAAGGACATGTACAAGATTTTCAACTGGGGAGTACACATCTGGAATTCAGGCACAGCTGCCAATTGTCACCACAAGATTTTCTATATGACACTTGTAAAAACTTCTTATGTGAGGAGGACATTAATGAAATCAACCTTAAGATTTAATTTTCCCTGTAGCCCTGCATATTTTTTTTTCTCTTTGGCAATAATCAAATTCACTCTTGAAAGCCACAATTGAATCTGCAGTGACCAAAGTCTCACACAGTGCATTCCAGCCCCTAATCACTCATTGCATTATAGTTCCTTGTATTACCTTTGATCTTTTTTGGTTATTGAAGTAAAAATCAGTTAAATATGTAACATAAAGTGGTCATAAAAATATGATAGAAAACAAATGACAAAGAAAAGAAACCTAGTTGTGTGTGGGAAGAATATGTACAGTTGCACAGTGTAACCCCCAGACATCACTGATTCATCTTCCATGAATTTGTTTACTTGATGGAAAGAAACTGATACTATATATCAAAGCTACCTGCATTCACAACCATTTCTTCAAATTTGGCTGTAATCCTACTGTGGAGAAATGGCTACGTGCAGAACGTTAAGGCACTTGTGTGTAAATTTGCAACCATTAGATCAACATTTGATGAAGTAGTTTCAACAAGTCTGATTACTGCAAGAGAGAATATTATGAAATAGTAAACAAGGTGAAACATTGCTCAAACCAGGTGCTCCAGTTTCCTCCCAAAGACCAAAGATGCACAGGTTAGGTGGATTGGTCATAGTAAATTCATGGGATTACAGAGGTAGAGCAGAGAGGAGAGCCTGGGTGGGTAGCTCTTTCAGAATCTTGATGGGTCAATGCACTGCAGAGATTCTATGATTCTTCTATGAATGTCAGATTTTACATACAATTTTCAATTTCTGAAATGCTATTACTAATTTATGAACACTTTAAAAATTCTAAGTGGAAAGGGGGTGGCACAATGGTATTTTCATTGATCTACAAGCCAGAGATACTAGGTATTGCACTGGGCACCCAGGTTCAAATGCCACCATGGCCGATGAAATTAGGAATTTTAATTAAAGAAGTAAAAATTAAACCTTTGTTGATTTGTCATTAAAACTCATCTCCTTCATGTGATTGCAGACCCATAGCAATGTAGTTGACTCTTAAATGCTCCCTGAACTGCTGTAAAAATCCATTCAGTTGCATCCATCACAAAAACCAGCCTCCCATCCATTGACTGTGTCTATGCTTCCCACTCCTCGGAAAAGCAGGCAGCATAATTAAAGATCCCACAACACTCTGGACATTCTCTCTTCCAATTTATTCCATCAGGAAAAAGATGCAAAAATCTGAGATTACGTACGAAGCAACTCAACAACAGCTTCTTCCGTGTTGTCATCAGACTTTTGAATGGACCTATTCATTGATCTTTCTCTACATCCTAGCTATGACTGTAACACTGCATTCACACCCTCTCATTTCTTTCTCTATGAACTCTTTCTGTGTAGTGCGCAAGAAACAATACATTTCAGTGTATGCTAACACATGTGACAATAATAAATCAAATCAAAATCAAATCCTCCTTACTAACATCTGGGGATTTATGCGAAAATTCACTTAGAGTTGTCTCACAGACAAGTCAAACAATAGCCTGACGTTGTCATACTTACGAAATCATGCTCGAGCAGTGCAGTGGGCCAGGAGATAACTTCAGGGGACATTTCAGGAGATTCCTGATTAGCATCCAACCAGTTGTGAGTCTCTGAGGAGCTTTTTTTTTACTGCAATCAGCTCTGCAATCAGCTCCGTGCCAGATTAGAGGGCATTTAGAATTTTTTGGAAAGAATTAGCCCCTAAATGTCGATTTCACGGGAAAACAAGTAATTCACGTTGGTTTTTTCAGTAGAAGTCATACTAGAATCTCTCATAGTCTATGCAATGTAGAGATCACCAGTGTGAATATCATTCAATTTCAGGGGCTTATTCACTTTGCAGAGGCTGAAATCAGTGAGCCTCTGCGCATGTTTCTGGTTTGCCAATCGCTGGCTAGCCCAGCAGCCCTACACTTCTGCCTGCCCAGCCCGCCCACCGTCCAATCATTGCCCCTTGTCCCATTTGTGGGCCAGCCCTGAACTTTGTCCCACCCAAGCACTGCCCTGCAGTGATGAAGCCCCTCTCACCCTCCTGCAGGCAGGCACCCGCCCCAAACGCTGGCAGCTGGCCTCCCTCAGTTTCGAACACAATGGCAGTGGCAGTGGGACTCCCTCATCCCCAACGATCACCCTCTATGTCCTGCCCACTGACCCTGCTGTTTTGGCACTGCCCCATGACTGGGTATTGCTGAGGTGCCCCCTGGGCATGGGCTCTTTGCCAGGATGCCCATGTGGAGGGGATATCCTCCCACTGCCTGACCACCTAGCCTAGCTTACACATCGTGGAACACTGAGAGGTAATTTAGTATGGCCAATCCACTTAACTTGCGCATCTTTGGACTTTGCGCTAGGAAGAAAAGAAACAAACTAATACATCATTCAAACAGAACAAATGGGTGAAAAGTCCACGCTGTTTAAAAGAGTAAAAAACATAGCGAGCAACAATCAGAGGAAGAATTATTATTTAATATAACGTTTCTGGGTCACTCCATTGCTGGATGAACAGTAAATAAGGATAGAAGCTGACGCTGGGGCAGCAGTCTTGCTGGTGCCAGAGAGCAGTTACAAGGAGAAACTTAAACATATTTCCTTGATGCTGTCAAGGGTAGTCCTGAAGATGTACACAGATGAAATGATTCCATTAAAAGGCCACATCAAAGTAGCTGCACATCTTAATGATCCCTATATATAGTAAAGCATTTGACAAGGTCTCTCATGGCAGACTGGTGTAAAAGGTTAAATCTCACAGGATCAAAGGTGAACTAGCTAGATGGTTACAGAACTGGCCTGGACATAGAAGACAGAGGACAGATTGGAAAGGTCTTTTTCTGATCTGTGGCTAGTGGTGTTCCACAAGGGCTGGTTGTAATATATATATATATATATATATATAAATGATTTGGAAGAAGATGTATTTGGTCTGATTCATAGGTTTGTGGATGACATAAAGATTGCTGGAGTTGCAGATAGTGATGAACATTGTCAGAGAATACAGCAGGATATAGATTGGCTGGAAAATTGGGCAGAGAAATGGCAGATGGAATTTAATCCAGACAAATGCGAAGTGATGCATTTCGATAGTTCTAATGCTGGGGGGCACTATACAATAAATGGCAGAACAATCAACAACATAGACACACAGAGGGATCTGGGTGTGCAAGTCCATGATCTTTAAAGGTGGCTGCAGATGGAAAAAGTGGTGAAGATGGCATATGGCATGTTTGCCTTTATTGGAGAGGACATAGCATATAAAAGTTGGCATGTAATTTTGCAGCTATACAGAATGTTGATTAGGCCACATCTGGAATACTGCATCCAGTTCTGATCACCACACTACTGGAAAGATGTGGAGGCTTTGGAGAGAATGTAGAAAAGGTTTACCAGGACGTTGCTTGGTATGGAGGGTATTAGCTATGAGATGAGTTTGAAGATTATCCTCCCTGCAAGGACGAAGGTTGAGGGGGCAACCTAGTTTATAAAATTATAAAATTATGAAGGGCATAGATAGGGTGAACAGTTGGAAGATTTTCCCCAGATCAGAAATGACAAAGACAAGTGGTCACAAGTTTAAGGGGGGGGTGGGGGCAAGGTTCAATATGGATATGTGGGGAACATATTTTACACAGAGGGTGGTGGGGGCCTGAAATGTACTATCAAGTAAGATGTTTGAGGCAGACACACTAGGATTATTTAAGGTTTATTTAGATTGCCACATGAACAGACTGGGAATAGAGAGATATAAACAGATGGTCTATTTAGAAACACATGATCAATGCAGGCTTGGAGGACTAAAGGATCTGTTTCTGTGTTATATTGTTCTTTGTTCTTTTAAAGGGCAACTACCTAGCATTGATTGGTCATACATGGCTAGAGATGACTACATGTGCTAGTGAGTTTAAAAATAGGAGATTAACCCACATGAATGCATGGTTGTAGAGATGGTGCAGGAGGGAGGGCTTTAGATTTCTAGGGGACACTGGGACCTTCACAAAGTAGACGAGTTGCATCTGAACTGAAATGGAACTGGTGTCCTTTGAAGGGTGGTTTGCTGGTGCTGTTGGGAAGAGTTGAAACTAACTTGTCAGGAGCATGGGATCCTGAGAGAAGGTTCAGCAGTGGAGGACACAAAGCTACAATTTGAAGAGCATCAATGAGAGTTAAGGCACAAGGTGGTTTGGCAAGATTGGATGATATTATTTGAATGCAAGGAGAATGAAGTCTGAGTTGAGGGCACAAATTAAAACATATGGGCATGATGTCATTGCTCTCATTGAGACATTGTTGAGAGAGAGACAAGATTGGCAGCTCAATAATACAGAATACAGGATTTTCAAGCAAGACAGGGAGGAGGTGAAAGAGGAGGGAGGGTCACAATTTCAGTCAAGGAATCAACTACAGCAGTAAGGTGGGAGGCTCTTCAAATGAAGCCACATCGGATAAAACTTAAAAACCAAAAGGAACAATCACATTGCTGGGAGTATTTGAGGGACCCCTAACATTGTAGGAGAAATAGGAGAGTGAAAATGTGGGCACATTTCAGAGAAGTGTAAAATATTCACTCTGGAGGGATTTCAACTTCTCCAACATCAACTGAGCTAGTTATAGTGAAAGATTTAGCAGGAGTAGGATTCTTAACTCATTCTTTTTATACCAGCAAGTAGGAGGTCCTATAAAAGATATGTCGTTAGCATACACTTAAACTGGATGAGTTGATGGGCAACACAATAGTTCAGTGACTATTACTGTTGCTGTGCAGATACAGGGATTTGGGCCCGTGTCTGTGGGAGCTTGCACATTCTCCCTGTGCTTGCATGGGTTTTCTCCAGATACTCCGGTTTCCTCCCATACCCCAAAGATGTGCTCTTAGACTGATCGGTGAAACAAATTGTCCCTACATTGTCTCCCCAATTTGTTTCCAATGCAGATTTCCGTAAACATTGACAAGGGTCATGGGTGGAAGTGGGAATGTTAAAATGGTGGCGTGGGCTCATTGGGCCTTTGGCTTTGATCTATGGATCCTCACTGTCCACGGGGTTAGTCATGATGTAGAGATGCCGGCGTTGGACTGGGTAGTAAGTACACAGTAAGAATCTAGCAACACCAATTTTAAATCCAACTGATTTATTTGATAGTAAATTTGCGAGCTTTCGACCTTTTTGTCTTCGTCAAGCAAATGCAGTGTTCTGGTCTGCAATAGCACACATCAGCACAGACAGTCACAGATTGCTGATTAGAATGCAAATCCTTCCATCTAACCTGCTATTCAAGTGTTAAAGTGGCTAACAATGTGTGTGAAGGGCATTGCTCAGGATTCCCTTCACACACACTGTTAGCCACTTTAACACTTGAATAGCAGGTTAGATGTAAGGATTTGCATTCTAATCAGCAATCTGTGACTGTCTGTGTTGATATGTGTGCTATTGCAGACCAAAACACTGCATTTGCCTGACGAAGACGAAAAGGTCGAAAGCTCGCAAATTTACTATCAAATAAATCGGTTGGATTTAAAATTGGTGTTGCTAGATTCTTACATGGGGTTAGTGCCAGAGGATGAAGAGTGGTGAATGTTGTTCCTCTCTTCAAGAAAAGAAATAGGAATGACCCTGGTAATTAGACGCCATTTAGTCTTACTTTGGTGTTAATGGAAAAGGTCCTGAAAGAAGGATTTCTGACCATTTGGGAAAGATACAGCTTAATCTGGGATAGTCAGCACAGATTCATGAAGGGTAACTCTTGCCTCACAAATTTGATTGAATTCTTTGAGGAGGTAACTAAGTGCATAGATGAAGGTAGAGAAGTTGATGTCGTATACATGGATTTTAGTAAGGCATTTGATAAGATTCCCTATGGTAGGCTCATGAAGAAAGTAAGGAGGTATGGGATAGAAGGAAATTTGGCCGATTGAATAAGTAACTGGCTATCTCATAGAAGACAGAGGGTGGTAGTGGATGGAAAATTTTCAGACTGGAGACCAGTTTTACCAGAGTATACCACAGGGGTCAGAGCTGAATCCTGTGCTATTAGTGATTTTTATTAATGACTTGAAGGAGGGGGCTGAAGGGGGGGGTGTAAATTTGCTGATGACTCCAAGATTAATGGAGTAGTGGATGAGGTGGAGGACTGTTTTAGCTTGCAAAGAGACATTGATAGGATGTAGAGCTGGGCTGAAAAATGGCAGATGAAATTTAGCCCTGATAAGTGCAAGGTGATTCATTTTGGTCGGACAAATTTGAATGTGGATTACAGGGTCAATGGCAGGGTTCTGAGGAATGTGGAGAAACAGAGAGATCTTGGGGTTCATATCCACAAATCTCTGAACGTGGCCACTCAAGTGGTTAGAGCCGTGAAGAAGGCCTATAGTGTTTTATTGTTTATTAACAGGGGTTTGAGTTTAAAAGCCATGAGGTTATGCTGCAACTCTACAGAACCTTAGTGAGACCACACTCGAAATATTGTATGCAGTCCTGGTTACCTCATCTATAAGAACATAGAACATAGAACATTACAGCGCAGAACAGGCCCTTCGGCCCTTGATGTTGCACTGACCAATTGAGAAAAAACAATGACCTTCTAACCTAAACCATTCCCTTTTCATCCATAAACCTATCCACTGAGCACTTAAACGCCCCCAAACTTGGCGCATCTACAACTGCTGCAGGCAGGGCATTCTATACCCTTACCACCCTCTGGGTAAAGAATCTACCTCTGACATCCGTCCTATAACTACCACCCTTAATTTAAAGCTATATCCCCTCGTGCTAGCTTTCTCCATCCGAGGAAAAAGGCTATCATTGTCCACCCTGTCTAATCCTCTGATCATCTTATATGCCTCAATAAGGTCTCCTCTTAGCCGCCTTCTTTCTAATGAAAACAACCTCAAATCCCTCAGCCTCTCCTCATAAGACCTTCCTTCCATACCAGGCAACATCCTGGTAAACCTCCTCTGCACCCTCTCCAATGCCTCCACATCTTTCTTATAATGTGGCGACCAGAACTGTACACAATACTCCAAGTGCAGCCACACCAGAGTTTTGTACAGTTGCAACATGACGTTGCGGCTCCGAAATTCAATCCTCCTACCAATAAAAGCCAAGACTCCGTATGCCTTCTTAACAACCTTATCGACTTGATTGCCAACTTTCAGGGAGCTGTGCACATATACACCAAGATCCCTCTGTTCGTCAACACTACTAAGAGTCCTACCATTAGCCCTATGCTCTATACATTTGTTATTTCTGTCAAAGTGAATTATCTCACACTTTTCCGCATTGAACTCCATTTGCCACCTCTCGGCCCAGCTCTGCAACTTGTCTAAGTCTCTCTGCAAACTATAACACCCCTCTTCACTATCTACCACGCCTCCAACTTTGGAGTCATCAGCAAATTTAGTAATCCATCCTTCTATACCCTCATCCAGATCATTTATAAAAATTACCAACAGCAGGGGCCCCAAAACAGATCCCTGAGGTACACCACTTGTAACCAAACTCCGTGATGAATAATTTCCATCAACCACCACCCTCTGTCTTCTATCAGCTAGCCAATTCCTAATCCAATTAGCTAAATCACCCTCAATCCCATACATCCGCATTTTCTGCAGAAGCCTTCCATGGGGAACCTTATCAAACACCTTACTAAAGTCCATATATACCACATCAACTGCCTTACCCTTATCCACGTCTTTGGTCAGCTTTTCAAAAAACTCAGTAACGTTTGTGAGGTACGACCTACCCTTCACAAAACCATGCTGACTATCCCCAATCAATTCATTTCTATCTAAACGATTATAAATCCTATCCCTAATAATTCTTTCCAAAATTTTGCCCACAACAGAAGTATGACTCACCGGTCTATAATTCCCAGGATAGTCCCTATTCCCCTTCTTGAACAATGGGACAACATTCGCTATCCTCCAGTCTTCTGGCACTATATCTGTAACCAATGATGACCTGAAGATCAGAGCCAAAGGCTCTGCAATCACCCCTCTTGCCTCCCAGAGAATCCTAGGATAAATCCCGTCCGGCCCAGGGGACTTACCTATTTTCAAACCCTCAAGAATATCTAACACCTCCTCCTTATCTACTTCAATACTTTCCAGTTTACAACCCTGTATCCCAGTGTTCCCCACAACTACATTTACGTCTCCCTGTCTGAATACCAAAGAGAAATATTTGTTCAGTGCCTCTCCGATCTCTTCAGGCTCCACACACAATTTCCCACTGCTGTCTCTGACTGGCCCTAATCTTGCCCTAACCAATCTTCTATTCTTAACATATCTAAAGAAAGCTTTAGGATTCTCCTTGATCCTATCAGCCAAAGTCTTCTCATGTCCTCTTTTAGCTCTTCTTAACTCACTCTTTAGCTCCCTCCTGGCTAATCTATAGCTTTCCAGTGCACTAACTGAGGCTTCATGCCTCATCTTGACATAAGCCTCCTTTTTCCTTTTCACCAGCAAATCAATTTTTTTTGCACACCAAGGTTCCCTTACTCAACCATTTCATCCTTGCCTGACAGGGACATACTTATCAAGGACTCGCAGTAGCTGTTTCTTAAATAAGCTCCACATTTCAGATGTTCCCAGCCCCTGTAGTTTCCTAGTCCAACCTATGCACCCTAAATCTCTCCTAATAGCCTCATAATTACCATTCCCCCAGCTATAACTACTGCCCCCAGATTCATGCCTATCCCTTTCCATTACTAAGATGAACATAACTGAATTGTGGTTACTATCACCAAAATGCTCACCTACTTCCAAGTCTAACACCTGGTCTGGCTCATTGCCCAGCACCAAATCCAATGTAGCCTCAACTCTAGTTGGCCTATCTACATACTGAGTCAAAGAACCAGAAGGGTATGGAAGCATTAGAGTGAGTGCAGAGGAGATTTTGCAGGATGCTGCCTGGTTTGGAGGGTCGGTCCTATGAGGAAAAGTTGAGGGAGATGGGATTCTTCTCTTTAAAGCAGAGGACGATGAGAGGTGACTTAATAGAGGTTTACAAGATGATAAGGGCGATAGATAGAGTGGACGTTCAGAGATTATTTCCTCGGGTGGATGTCGCTGTTACTAGGGGACACAAATATAAGGTTCATGATAGGAGATATAGGAGGGATGTCCGAGGCAGGTTCTTTACTCAGAGAGTGGTTGAGGGGTGAAGTGGACTGCCTGCTATGATAGTGAAGTCAGATACTTTAGGAAATTTCAAATAGTTATTGGATAGGCACATGAAGAACACTAGAATGATAGGGAGTGGGTTAGCTTGATCTTTGTTTTGGACAAAGCTCGGCACAACATTGAGGGCTGAAGGGCCAGTACTGTGTTATACTGTTCTATGTTCTGTGTTCTAACACCTTGCATTTATCTGATTTAAACTCCATTTGCTATTCCTCAGCCCAGTCATCTAGTTAATCAAAATCCTCTTATAATCTTAGATAACCTTCTTTGTTGTCGCTACACCACTAATTTGGTGTCATCTTCAAACTTATTAACCATACCTCCTACTTTCTCAGTCAAATTGTTTATATCAATAATAAACAACAGTGGACCCAGCACTAATCCCTGCAGCACACTGCTTGTCACGAGCCTCTAGTATGAAAAACAACCTCAATCAATACCCTCTGTCTCCTATAGCAAGATGTAGAGATGCCAGTGTTAGACTGAGGTAAATACAGTAAAAAAAAAATCTCACAACGACATTTTGAACATAATTTTGAACATTTTCTTTTCAGTTAAAATAGCGAGCGGTGGTAGTTTTTTTTGCTGTTTTTAAACTAACTGGAAACCGGAAGTCGTCATAAGGAGGCTGCCGGTAGTTGTAGTTTTTAAGCTATATAAGTACTAACCTCTGGGTGTCGGCCTCATTGTTCCTGTGGAGCAGCACGGAGAGGCGATTTGGGTGAGTGTAAAGTTCGAGTTTAAGTAATTTTGACATTTTCTTTTCAGTTAAAATAGCGAGCGGTGGGTTTTTTTTGCTGTTTTTAAACTAACTGGAAACCGGAAGTCGTCATAAGGAGGCTGCTGGTAGTTGTAGTTTTTAAGCTATATAAGTACTAACCTCTGGGTGTCGGCCTCATTGTTCCTGTGGAGCAGCACGGAGAGGCAGCGATTTGGGTGAGTGTAAAGTTCGAGTGTTAAGTAATTTTGAACATTTTCTTTTCAGTTAAAATAGCGAGCGGTGGTAGTTTTTTTTGCTGTTTTTAAACTAACTGGAAACCGGAAGTCGTCATAAGGAGGCTGCTGGTAGTTGTAGTTTTTAAGCTATATAAGTACTAACCTCTGGGTGTCGGCCTCATTGTTCCTGTGGAGCAGCACGGAGAGGCAGCGATTTGGGTGAGTGTAAAGTTCGAGTGTTAAGTAATTTTGAACATTTTCTTTTCAGTTAAAATAGCGAGCGGTGGTAGTTTTTTTTGCTGTTTTTAAACTAACTGGAAACCGGAAGTCGTCATAAGGAGGCTGCTGGTAGTTGTAGTTTTTAAGCTATATAAGTACTAACTCTGGGTGTCGGCCTCATTGTTCCTGTGGAGCAGCACGGAGAGGCAGCGATTTGGGTGAGTGTAAAGTTCGAGTGTTAAGTAATTTTGAACATTTTCTTTTCAGTTAAAATAGCGAGCGGTGGTAGTTTTTTTTGCTGTTTTTAAACTAACTGGAAACCGGAAGTCGTCATAAGGAGGCTGCTGGTAGTTGTAGTTTTTAAGCTATATAAGTACTAACCTCTGGGTGTCGGCCTCATTGTTCCTGTGGAGCAGCACGGAGAGGCAGCGATTTGGGTGAGTGTAAAGTTCGAGTGTTAAGTAATTTTGAACATTTTCTTTTCAGTTAAAATAGCGAGCGGTGGTAGTTTTTTTTGCTGTTTTTAAACTAACTGGAAACCGGAAGTCGTCATAAGGAGGCTGCTGGTAGTTGTAGTTTTTCTCTCTGACTCTATAAATTGGTACAGAGAGGAAACCCGATACTCTACACAGGTAGAGTATCCCACCCTCCCCCCTCCTCTAACCTAATAATAAGTGTGTGGGAAGTTTTTTCTCTCCTAGAAATTAAAGTATCGGAGACGGCAGTGCAGGCAGTACGTTGCACCTCCTACGGTATGTACGAGATGAGGGACACCAGAAGTGTTCCTGCTGATTTAAACCTGCAGGAAGTGTGCCCATTTACAGCTCCTTGAGGATCGTGTTAAGGAGCTGGAATTAGAGGAACTCAGGATAATTCAGGAGGTTGAGATGGATAGTGACAGGAGTTACAAAGAGATAGTCACTCCTAAAAGTGATAATTGGGTAACTATTAGGAAGAGGGGTAAGAAGCAATCGGGTAGACAATCCCCCAGGGGTGTTCGCCTCCAAAATAAATTTTCTATCCTGGAGGCTACAGTTGAGGATGAATCAACTGGAGATGGCCAAAGGGAGCAGGTCCCTGGGGGTGAGCCTGCTGGGAATGCTCAGGTGGGTAGGGGAAATAAGAGATTGGGCCTGGTAATTGGAGACTCTATAGTTAGGGGGACAGATAGGAGTGTAAATAGTAATGAACGGGACTCAGGGCTGTTGTGTTGCCTCCCAGGGGCTGGGGTCCAGGATGTCTCAGAGCGGGTTTTTAAGATTCTTAAGGGAGAGCCCCAACTCATAGTTCATGTAGGGACTCAGGATGTAGGTAGGACAAAGGAAGGGGATATTAAACAGAAATTTATGGAGTTGGGGTGGAAACTTAGGGCTAAAACAAACAGTGGTTATCTCTGGACTCTTGCCTCTGCCACTGGATAGTTTAGAGAAGAATAGAGAGAGAGAGTATTTTGGAACTCGTGGCTGCAGGGATGGTGCAGGAGGGGGGGAGTTCAGGTTCCTGAACAATTGGGACTCATTCTGGGATAGGTGGGACCTCTACAAGAGAGATGGTCTACACCTGAACCAGAGCGGGACCAATATCTTGGGGGGAAAATTTGCAAAGGCTATGCAGGGGGCTTTAAACTGATTCAGAGGGGGGGTGGGATCCTGAGTAGTTTGGATGTTAAGAGGGACGAGAACAGGGGGGTCATAGATGAGAACTGTAAAACACAGCAGCGAACGGGTGGAGTAGGGCATGGTTTGAAATGCGTATACTTTAATGCAAGAAGTATTCGCAATAAGGTGGAGGAACTTGCAGCTTGGATCAGTACCTGGAACTTTGATGTTGTGGCCATTTCAGAGACATGGATAGAGCAGGGACAGGAATGGTTGTTGCAGATTCCAGGGTTCAAATGCTTCAGTCAGAGTAGAGAAGGAGGACGAAGGGGGGGAGGCATGGCATTATTAGTTAAAGACTATCACAGTGACAGAAAGGAAGTTTGATGAGGACTTGTCTGTTGAGGTAGTATGGGCTGAGGTTAGAAACAGGAGAGGTCACCCTGTTGGGAGTCTTTTCTAGACCTCAAAGTTCTAGAGAGGTAGAGGAAAGGATTGCAAAGTCGATCCGAGACAGGAGTGAAAGTGATAGGGTAATTGTTATGGGGGACTTTAACTTTACTAATACTGATTGGAATAGCTCTAGCTTGTTAGAGGGGTCTGTTTTTGTACAAAGTGTGCAGGAAGGTTTTTTGACTCAGTATGTAGATAGGCCAACTAGAGGTGAGGCTACATTGGATTTGTAACTGGGCAATGAGCCAGACAAGGTGTTAGACTTGGAAGTTGGTGAACATTTTGGTGATAGTGACCACAATTCAGTTACGTCCACCTTAGTGATGGATAGGGATAGGTATGAACCTGGGGGCAGTATTTATAGCTGAGGGAATAGTAATTGAGGCAATTAGGAGAGAATTAGGGTGCATAGGTTGGACTAGGAAACTACAGGGACTGGGCACATCTGAAATGTGGAGCTTATTCAAGGAGCAGCTACTGCAAGTCCTTTCAGTATGTCCCTGTCAGGCATGGAGGAAATGGTCGAGTAAGAGAACCATGGTGTACTAAAGTTAATTCACTGGTTAAAAGGGAAAAAGAGGCTTCTGTCAGGATGCGGCTTGAAGGCTCAGTTAGTGCAATGGATAGCTATAGATTAGCCAGAAGTGAGCTAAAGAGTGAGTTGAGGAGAGCTAAAAGAGGACAAGAGAAGACTTTGGCTGATAGGATCAAGAAGAATCCTAAAGCTTTTTTAGATATCTTAAGAATAGAAGATTGGCTAGGGCCAGTTATGGACAGTGGGAAGTTGTGTGTGGAGCCTGAAGAGATTGGAGAGGCACTGAACAAATATTTCTCTTCGGTATTCACGCAGGGAGATGTAAATGTAGTTGTGGAAAACACTGGGATACAGGGTTGCAAACTGGAAAGTATTGAAGTAGATAAGGAGGATGTGCTAGATATTCTTGAGGGTTTGAAGTTAGATAAGTCCCCTGGGCCGGACGGGATTTACCCAAGGATTCTCTGGGAGGCAAGAGAGGAGATTGCAGAGCCTCTGGCTCTGATCTTCAGGTCCTCGTTGGTTACGGGTGTGGTTCCGGAGGACTGGAGGATAGCGAATGTGGTACCATTGTTTAAGAAGGGGAAGAGAGACCTTCCAGGGAATTATAGGCCAGTGAGTCTTACTTCTGTTGTGGGCAAAGTATTGGAGAGAATTATTAGGGATAGGATTTATAGTTATTTAGAGAGAAATGAATTGATTGGGGATAGTCAGCATTGTTTTGTGAAGGGTAGGTCGTGCCTTACTAACCTTATTGAGTTTTTTGAAAAAGTGACCAAAGAGGTGGATGTGGGTAAGGCAGTTGATGTGGTATATATGGACTTTAGTAAGGCGTTCGATAAGGTGGCCCATGGAAGGCTTCTGCAGAAAATGCAGATGTATGGGATAGAGGGGGATTTAGCTAATTGGATTAAGAATTGGCTAGCAGATAGAAGACAGAGGGTGGTGGTTGATGGGAGATATTCATCGTGGAGTTCGGTGACGAGTGGTGTGCCTCAGGGGTCTGTTTTGGGGCCCCTGCTGCTTGTAATTTTTATAAATGATCTGGATGAGGGTATTGAAGGATGGATTAGTAAATTTGCAGATGACACTAAAGTCGGTGGAGTGGTAGATAGTGAAGAGGGATGGTATAGTTTGCAGAGAGACTTGGACAAGTTGCAGAGCTGGGCTGAGAGGTGGCAAATGGAGTTTAATGTGGAAAAGTGTGAGGTAATGCACTTTGGCAGGAACAATAAATGTGTAGATTATAGGGCTAATGGTAGGGCTCTTAATAGTGTTGAGGAACAGAAGGATCTTGGTGTATGTGTCAATAGATCCCTGAAAGTAGGCAGTCAAGTGGATAAAGGTGTTAAGAAGGCATATGGAGTCTTAGCTTTTATTGGTAGGGGGATTGAATTTAGGAGCCGCAGCATCATGTTGCAACTGTACCAAACTCTAGTGCGGCCGCACTTGGAGTATTGTGTGCAGTTCTGGTCCCCACATTATAAGAAAGATGTGGAGGCATTGGAGAGGGTACAGAAGAGGTTTACCAGGATGTTGCCTGGTATGGAGGGCAGGTCTTATGAGGAGAGGCTGAGGGATTTGAGGTTGTTTTTGTTGGAAAGAAGGCGGCTAAGAGGAGACCTTATTGAAACATATAAGATGATTAGAGGTTTAGACAGGGTGGACAGTGATAGCTTTTTTCCTAGGATGGAGAAAGCTAGCACGAGGGGACATAGCTTTAAATTAAGGGGTGGTGGTTTTAGGACAGATGTCAGAGGTAGGTTCTTTACCCAGAGGGTGGTTAGGGTATGGAATGCCTTGCCTGTGTCAGTTGTAGATGTGCCAAGTTTGGTGGCGTTTAAGAAGTTAGTAGATAAGTTTATGGATGAAAGGGGAATGGTTTAGGTTAGAGGGTCACTGCTTGTTCCTAATTAGTCGGCACAACATTGAAGGCCAAAGGGCCTGTTCTGTGCTGTAATGTTCTATGTGCTCCTCAACAGGAAGAAAACGTTCTTGCCTGGTGATTATCGAGCTGTATCCTACTGGCAAGGCAATTTTGTATCCAATTGTCTAGTTCTTCCTGGATCCCTTGTGATCAAAACTTACTGACCAGCCTATCATGTGCTATTTTGTCGAAGATCTTGCTAAAGCCTATGTAGACAATGTCAACTGGACTGCCCTCATCTATTTTCTTGGTCAACCCTTTAAAAGAACATGGTTTCCCAAGCACAAAGACATGCTGACTGTCCACTAATCAGTCCTTGCCTTTCTAAATGCATATAGATCCTATCTCTCAGAATTTTCTCCAATAACTTACTCACCACTCATGAGGCTCACTGGCCTGTAGTTCCCTGACTTTTCTCTGTGAGCAGGTTGATGAAACAATTTCCACTTGCCTGGATGAGTGCAGCTCTAACAACACTCAAGAAGCTTAACACCGTCCAGGACAAAGCAGCCCACTTTATTTCTGCCTCTTCTTCAAATACTCAATCTTTCCACCACCAAAAATAGTGGCACCCATCTGTACAATCGACAAGATGGACTGCAGGAACTACCAAGGTTCCTTCAGCAGAACCTTCCAAACTCATGACCATGAAGAACAAGAGCACCTAATACCTGAGAACACTACTACTTGCAGGGAAACTCCAAGTTATTCAGCATCCTGACTTGAAAATATATCACTGTTCCTTCCCTGGTGCTGGGTCAGAATCCTGGAATTCCCTCCCCTAAAAGCACTGTGGGTGCACTTGCATCTCAGAGATTGCAGAGGTTCAAGAGGACAGTTCACCAGCACCTTCTGAAGGGCAACTAGGAATGGGCAATAAATGCTAATGTAGCCAACAATATCCATATTCTGTAAATGAATAAAACATAAGACATTTTCAGTATCTTTCAAATGCATGACACAGTACTTGTCAAAATTATTGTACAGTTACGATCACACTTCTACCTTTCTCCCATCATTTTGTTCAGAGGAACCAGATTAATGAAGAGCAGCCTGAGAAGAGGTTTCTGGGTGAAATTTCTTCAAATGCCTTGTTAAGTGAGGCAGCATAAAGATATTTTTTCCATTCCTAAGCTTGAAAGTTAATCTGTTCCTTAGGAACAAAAGATTGGATTTTCCCACCAAATTCAGGGCCCCAATACTTGGATTCAATTCAATCCAAGAACAAAACAACAAAGAACAACATAGTACAGGAAACAGAGCCTTCGGCCCAATGAGCCCAGGTGGCCATTTAGAACATAGAACATTACAGCGCAGAACAGGCCGTTCGGCCTTCAATGTTGCGCCGACCAATTAAGAAAAAGCAATGACCCTCTAACCTAAACCATTCCCTATTCATCCATAAACTTATCCACTAACCTCTTAAATGCTGCCAAACTTGGTGCATATACAACTGCAGCAGGCAGAGCATTCCATACCCTTACCACCCTCTGGGTAAAGAACCTACCTCTGACATCTGTCCTATAACTACCACCCCTTAATTTAATGCTATGTCCCCTTGTGCTAGCTTTCTCCATCCTAGGAAAAAGGCTATCACTGTCCACCCTATCTAACATATTGATATGTTTCAATAAGGTCTCCTCTTAGCTGCCTTCTTTCTAATGAAAACAACCTCAAATCCCTCAGCCTCTGCCCTCCATACCAGGCAACATCCTGGTAAACCTCCTCTGTACCCTCTCCAATGCCTCCACATCTTTCTTATAATGTGGGGACCAGAACTGCACACAATACTCCCAAGTGCGGCCGCACTAGAGTTTTGTACAGTTGCAACATGACGTTGCGGCTCCGAAATTCAATCACCCTACCAATAAAAGCTAAGACTCCATATGCCTTCTTAACAACCTTCTCGACTTGACTGCCTACTTTCAGGGATCTATGCACATACACACCAAGATCCCTCTGGTCATCAACACTATTAAGAATCCTACCATTAGCCCTATACTCTACACATTTATTATTCCTGCCATAGTGCATTATCTCACACTTTTCCACATTAAACTGCATTTGCCACCTCTCGGCCCAGCTCTGCAACTTGTCCAAGTCTCTCTGCAAACTATAACACCCCTCTTCACTATCTACCACTCCACCGACTTTAGTGTCATCTGCAAATTTACTAATCCATCCTTCAATACCTCATCCAGATCATTTATAAAAATTACAAACAGCAGGGGCCCCAAAACAGACCCCTGAGGTACACCACTTGTCACCGAACTCCATGATGAATATCTCCCATCAACCACCACCTCTGTCTTCTATCTGCTAGCCAATTCCTAATCCAATTAGCTAAATCACCCTCTATCCCATACATCTGCATTTTCTGCAGAAGCCTTCCATGGGCCACCTTATCGAACGCCTTACTAAAGTCCATATATACCACATCAACTGCCTTACCACCATCCACCTCTTTGGTCACTTTTTCAAAAAACTCAATAAGGTTAGTAAGGCACGACCTACCCTTCACAAAACCATGCTGACTATCCCCAATCAATTAATTTCTCTCTAAATAACTATAAATCCTATCCCTAATAATTCTTTCCAATACTTTGCCCACAACAGAAGTAAGACTCACTGGTCTATAATTCCCAGGAAAGTCTCTATTCCCCTTCTTGAACAATGGGACCACATTCGCTATCCTCCAGTCTTCCAACACTCTGCCTGTAACCAATAACGACCTGAAGATCAGAGTCAGAGGCTCTGCAATCGCCTCTCTTGCCTCCCAGAGAATCCTAGGGTAAATCCCGTCTGGCCCAGGGGACTTATCTAACTTCAAACCATCAAGAATATCTAGCACATCCTCCTTATCTACTTCAATGCTTTCCAGTTTGCAACCCTGTATCCCAGTGTTCTCCACAATTACATTTACATCACCCTGCGTGAATACCAAAGAGAAATATTTGTTCACTGCCTCTCCAATCTCTTCAGGCTCCACGCACAACTTCCCACTGCTGTCTGTGACTGGTCCTAATCTTGCCCTAACCAATCTTCGATTCTTAATATATCTAAAGAAAGCTTTAGGATTCTCCTTAATCCTATCAGCCAAAGTCTTCTCGTGTCCTCCTTTAGCTCTTCTCAACTCACTCTTTAGCTCCCTCCTGGCTAATCTATAGCTTTTCAATGCACTAACTGAGCCTTCAAGCCTCATCCTGACATAAGCCTCCTTTTTCCTTTTAACCAGCGAACTAAATTTTTTAGTACACCATGATTCTCTTACTTGACCATTTCCTCCTTGCCTGACAGGGACATACTTATCAAGGACTTGCAGTAGCTGTTCCTTGAATAAGCTCCACATTTCAGATGTTCCCAGTCCCTGTAGTTTCCTAGTCCAACCTATGCACCCTAATTCTCTCCTAATTGCCTCATAATTACTATTCCCCCAGCTATAACTACTGCCCCCAGGTTCATACCTATCCCTATCCATCACTAAGGTGAACGTAACCGAATTGTGGTCACTATCACCAAAATGTTCAGCAACGTCCAAGTCTAATACCTGGTCTGGCTCATTGCCCAGCACCAAATCCAATATAGCCTCACCTCTAGTTGGCCTATCTACATACTGAGTCAAAAAACCTTCCTGCACACTGTGTATAAACTGACCCCTCTAACGAGCTAGAGCTATAGCTATTCCAATCAATATTAGTAAAGTTAAAGTCCCCCATAACAATTACCCTATTACTTTCACTCCTGTCTAGGATTGACTTTGCAATCCTTTCCTCTACCTCTCTAGAACTTTTAGGAGGTCTATAAAATACTCCCAACAGGGTGACCTCTCCCCTCCTGTTTCTAATCTCAGCCCATACTACCTCAACAGACAAGTCCTCATCAAACTTCCTTTCTGTCACTGTGATACAGTCTTTGACTAATAATGCCACTCCTCCCCCCCTTCTACCTCCTTCTCTACTCTGACTGAAGCATTTGAACCCCGGAACCTGCAACAACCATTCCTGTTCCTGCTCTATCCATATTTCTGAAATGGCCACAACATCAAAGTCCCAGGGACCAATTGAGGCTGCAAGTTCCTCCACCTTATTGCAAATACTTCTTGCATTAAAGTATACGCATTTCAAACCATGTTCTACTCCACCAGTACACTGCTGAGCTTTACAGTCCTCGTCTATGACCCTCCTATTCTTGTCCCTCTTAACATCCAAGCCACTCAGGATCCCACCCCCCTCTGAATCAGTTTAAACCCCCTGCATAGCCTTTGCAAAATTTCCCCCCAAGGTATTGGTCCTGCTCTGGTTCAGGTGTAGATCATCTCTCTTGTAGAGGTCCCACCTACCCCAGAATGAGCCCCAATTGTTCAAGAACCTGAACCCCTCCCTCCTGCACCATCCCTGTAGCCACAAGTTCAAACATTCCCTCTCTCTATTCTTCTCTAAACTATCCTGTGGCACAGGCAAGAGTCCAGAGATAACCACTGTTTGTTTTGGCCCTACGTTTCCACCCCAACTCCATAAATTTCTGTTTAGTATCCCTTTCCCTTGTCCTACCTACATCATGTGTCCCTAAATGAACTATGACTTGGGGCTGACTCCCCTCTCCCTTAAGAATCTTGAACACCCGCTCTGAGACGTCCCGGACCCTGGCCCCTGGGAGGCAACACACCAGCCCTGAGTCCCGTTCATTACTATTTACACTCCTATCTGTCCTCCTAACTATGGAGTCTCCAATTACCAGGCCCAATCTCTTATTTCCCCTACCCACCTGAGCATCCACAGCAGGCTCACCCCCAGAGACCTGCTCCCTTTGGCTAACTCCAGTTGATTCTTCCTCAACTGTAGCCTCCAGGACAGAAAACTTATTTTGGAGGGGCACAGGCCTCTGGGTGATTGTCTCCCCAATTGCTTCTTACCCCTCTTCCTAATAGTTACCCAAGAATCTCTTTTAGGAGTGACTATTCTTTGCAACTCCTGTCAACATCCGTCTCAACCTCCCGAATTATCCGGAGTTCCTCTAATTCCAGCTCCAGCTCCTTAACACGATCCTCAAGGAGCTGTAAATGGGCACACTTCCTGCAGGTATAAATCAGCAGGAACACTTCTGGTGTCCCTCATCTCGTACATACTGCAGGAGGTGCAACGTACTGCCTGCACTGCCATCTCTGTTACTTTAAATTCCAGGAGAGAGGAAAAAAGCTTCCCATACACTTTTATTATTAGGTTAGAGGAGGGGAGAGGGTGGGATACTCTACCTGTGTAGAGTATCAGGTTTCCTCTCTGCTAATTTATAGAGTCAGAGAAAAACTACAACTATCGGTAAGCCTCCTTATGACGACTTCCGGTTTCCAGTTTATTTAAAAAAAAGGCAACAAACTACCACCGCTCGCTACTTTAACCAAAAAGAAAATGTTAAAAATTACCTTAAACTCAAATTTTAACAGTGAGTGTTCTCTCTTCACCCATGACCCTTGTCTGTTTATGGAAATCCACATTGGCAATCACACTGGGGAGACAATTTAGGGACAACTTGTTTCACCAATCAGCCTAAGACCACATCTTTGGAGTGTGGGAGGAAACCAGAGCACCCAGAGAAAACACACAACCACAGGGAGAATGCGCAAACTCCCACAGACACTGGCCCAAATGCACACATCTGCACAGCAAACAGTGATAGTCAGTCACTGAGCTGTCATGTTGCCCATCAACTGGTCCAGTTTAAGTGTACACAAACGATGTGAAACACTAGGCTACTCTTGAAAAATGCAAGAGCAGCCCTTGCATGACCCATCACGTGTATGCCCCTTGTTGGACAACGAGACAGACTGAAGCACCTCTGGAATAAAAGACAAAAACATCAATAACATGCACATCTTATTAAGGGAATCCACAAAAGCTCAAAAGTAAAGCAAATGAGCCAGAAAAGTATTTTGGAAGGTTTGTAGGAATCGAGGAACGTCCCAAGGTTCTTGATCCCTATTTAAAACAGTCTTTTTATATCCTTCCATCTCTATTCCGCTCATGTACCTGTCTAAGTGTCCCTTAAATAACTCCAGCATGCCTGTCTCCACAACCTTACTTGGCAACGTGTTCCATACACCCACAGCTGTGTGGAAAAACCTCCCTCTAACATCCAAATTAATCCTCACCCTAAGTCTATGGCCTTTTGTAATATTTATTTCCAATCTAGGAAAAAGCTTACCACTGTTTATTCTATCTACCCTTCATAATCTTATCCACCTCTATTAGATTTCCTGTAGGATGTTTGAGGTGCAGGACACAGGTAGTGTCCCTGCTGATTACACTTGCAGGAAGTGTATCCATTTACAGCTCCTTGAGGACCGTGTTAGGTATCTGAAGCTGGAACTGCAGGAACTAAGGATAATTCAGGAAGCAGAGGCTGCTATAGAGTTACAGGGAGATAGTTACCCCTAAAAGTGATTCGTAGGTGACTGCTGCTCTGACTGCTTCTTACCCCTTTTTCTAGCAATCAGCCAAGACTGTTCTTCAAAATAGATACTGTTTTGGATGTTGTTGTGGAGGATAACTCATCCAGGGTAAGTCATGGGGTACAGGCTTCGAAAGGAGACCCTGTTCCTGATGCTCAGGTGGGAAGGGGGAAGAAAAGATCAGGATTAGTCATTGGGGATTCCATAGTTAAGGGGACAGAGTCTGTGGGAACGAGCGAGACTCACGGTTGGTATGTTGCCTCCCAGCTGCCAGGGTCCATGATGTCTCTGATCGAGTGTTTGAGATCCTTAAGGGGGAGGGGAACCAGCCTCAAGTCATGGTTCACGTTGGCACCATGACATAGGCAGGACAAGGGATGGGGATATAAAATAGAAATTTAGGGAGTTGGGGTGGAAGCTTAGGGCTAAAACAAATGGAGTGGTTATCTCTGGGTTGTTACCTGCAGTGGGATAGCATGGAGAAGAATAGAGAGAGAAAACATTTGAACTCGTGGCTAAAGGGATGGTGCAGGAGAGAAAGGTTCAGATAATAAAAGGTTGGACAACTGGGGCTCATTCTGGGGTAGGTGGGACCTCTAAGAGGTCTACACCTGAACCAGAGGGGAATTAATATCTTGGGGAGAAAATTTGCCAATGCTATTCAGGGAGGTTTAAACTGATTCAGAGGGGAGATGGGAAACTTAGTAGCTCAAATATACAGAAGGATGGGAGTAGTGAGGTCATGGATAAGATTTCTAGGTCACAGCAGTGTACTGATAGGTGGGAGGGTGGTTTGAAGTGTGTATACTTTAATGCAAGGAGCATACACAATAAGGTGGATGAACTTGCAGCCTCAATTGGTCCCTGGGACTTTGATGTTGTGGCCATTTCAGAAATATGGATAGAGCAGGGACAGGAATGGTTGTTGCAGGTTCTGGGGTTCAGATATTTCAGTTGGAGCAGAGTAGGTGGTAGAAGAGGAGGAGGTGTGGCATTGTTAGTCAAAGACTGTATTACGGTGACAGAGGACATTTGATATGGACCTGTCTATTGAGGTAGTATGGGCTGAGATTAGAAACAGGAAAGGAGAGGTCACCCTGTTGGGAGTTTTTTATAGTTCTCCAAAAAGTTCCAGAGATATAGAGGAAAGGATTCTAGGGATAATTATGGACAGAAGTGAAAGTAACAGGGTATTTGTTATGGGCAGTTGTTAACTTTGCAAATATTGATTGGAAAAGCTATAGCTCAAGCATGTTAGGTCAGTTTTTGTACAATGTGTGCAGGAGGGTTTTATGATTCAGTATGTAGAAAGGCCAACAAGAGGAGAGGCTACATTGGATTTGGTGCTGGTAATGAAGCAGATCGGATGTTAGACTTGGAGGTAGGTGAGCACTTTGGTGATAGTAACCACAATTCGGTTATGTTTACCTTAGTGATGGAAAGGGATAGGCATATACTGAAGGGAAGAAGTTATAGCTGGGGGAAAAGGTAATTGAGGCTATTAGATGAGATTTAGGATACATAGGTTGGAGTAGGAAACTGCAGAAGCTGGGAACATCTGAAATGTGGAACTTATTCAAGGAACAGCTACTGCAAGTCCTTGATAAATATATACCTGTCAGGCAGGGAGGAAGTGGTAGAGCGAGGGAACGTGGTGTACTAAGGAAGTTGATTCTCTGGTGAAGAGGAAAAAGGAGGCTTTTATAAAGATAAGACGTGAAAGCTCAGGGCACAGGAGAGTTATAAATTAGCCAGGAGGGAGCTAAAGAGAGTTAAGAAGAGCTAGAAGAAGACATAAGACTTTGGCAGATAGGATCAAGGAGAAATCCTAAAGCTTTTTATAGATATGTTAAGAATAAAAGATTGGTTAGGGCAAGATTAGAGTCAGTCAGAGACAGTAGTGGGAAGTTGTGCATAGAGCCTGTAGAGATTGGAGAGGCAGTGAATGAGTATTTTTTTCAGTCTTCACGCAGGAAAATGTCAATGGAATTGAGGAGAATACTGGGATACAAGGTTGTAGACTAAACAGGATAGAGGTACATAAGGAGAAGGTGTTACCTATTCTTGAAAGTATGAAAATAGATAAGTCCCCTGGGCTGGATGAGATTGCAGAGCCTTTGGCTTTGATCTTCATGTCATCGTTGGCTACAGGTATAGTGCTGGAAGACTGGAGGATGGCAAATGTTGTCCCCTTGTTTAAAAAGGGGAGTAGAGACCATCCTGTGAATTATAGACCAGTGAGCCTTACTTCTGTTGTGGGCAAAGTTTTGAAAAGAATTATAACGGGTAGGATTTATAGTCATCTAGAGAGAAATGAATTGATTAGGGATAGTCAACATGGTTTTGTGAAGGGAAGGTCATGCCTCACAAACCTTATCAAGTTTTTTATAACATGACCAAAGAGGTGGATAAGGGTAAGGCAGTTGACATGGTGTATATGGGTTTTAGCAAAGCGTTTGATAAGGTTCCCCATGGAAGCCTACTGCAGAAAATGCAGATGCATGGGATTGAGGGTGATTTAGCAATTTGGATTAGGAATTTGCTAGCTGATAGAAGACAGAGGGTAGTGGTTGATGGAAAATATTCAACCTGGAGTTCAGTTACAAGTGGTGTACCTCAGGGATCTGTTTTGGGGCCACTGTTTGTCATTTTTATAAATGACCTGGATGAGAGTGTAGAGGGATGGGATGGTAAATTTGCTGACAGCAAAGTTGGAGGAGTACTATGGACTTTAGTAAGGCTTTTGATAAGGTGGCCCATGGAAGACTTCTACAGAAAATGCAGATGTGTGGAATAGAGGGTGATTTAGCTAATTGGATTAGAAATTGGCTGGCAGATAAAAGACAGAGGGTGGTGGTTGATGGGAGATATTCATCGTGGAGTTCGGTGACGAGTGGTGTGCCTCAGGGGTCTGTTTTGGGGCCCCTGCTGTTTGTAATTTTTTATAAATGATCTGGATGAGGGTATTGAGGGATGGATCAGTAAATTTGCAGATGATACTAAAGTTGGTGGTGTGGTAGGTAGTGAAGAGGGGGGTTTTAGTTTACAGAGTGACTTGGACAAGTTGCAGAGCTGGGCCGAGAGGTGGCAAATGGAGTTTAATGTGGAAAAGTGTGAGGTAATGCACTTTGGCAGGAACAATAAATGTGTAGAGTATAGGGCTAATGGTAGGGCTCTTAATAGTGTTGAGGAACAGAAGGATCTTGGTGTATGTGTCCATAGATCCCTGAAAGTAGGCAGTCAAGTGGATAAAGTTGTTAAGAAGGCATATGGAGTCTTAGCTTTATTGGTAGGGGGATTGAATTTAGGAGCCGCAGCATCATGTTGCAACTGTACAAAACTCTAGTGCGGCCGCACTTGGAGTATTGTGTGCAGTTCTGGTCGACACATTATAAGAAAGATGTGGAGGCATTGGAGAGGGTACAGAGGAGGTTTACCAGGATGTTGCCTGGTATGGAGGGCAGGTCCTATTAAGAGAGGTTGAAGGATTTGAGGTTGTTTTCGTTAGAAAGGAGGCGGCTAAGAGGGGATCTTATTGAAGCATATAAGATGATTAGAGGTTTAGATAGGGTGGACAGTGATAGCCTTTTTCATAGGATGGAGAAAGCTAGCACGAGGGGACACAGCTTTAAATTAAGGGGTATGAGTTATAGGACGGATATAAGAGGTAGGTTCTTTACTCAAAGAGTGATTAGGGAGTGGAATGCCCTGCCTGCAGCTGTTGTAGATGCGCCAAGTTTGGTGGCGTTTAAGAGGTTAGTTGATAAGTATATGGATGAGAAGGGAATGGTTTTAGTTAGGAGGGGCATTGCTTTTTATTTTGGTCGGCACAACATCGAAGGCCGAAGGGCCTGTTCTGTGCTGTATTGTTCTATGTTCTATGTTCTATGAGTTGTAGACAGTGAAAATGGATGTTACAGTTTGCAGAGGGACAGGACGGCAGAGCTGGGCTGAGAGGTGGCAAATAATGGTTTAATGCGGAAAAGTGTGAGGTGATTCACTTTGGTAAGAGTAATATGTGTACAGGGCTAATGGTAGGACTCTTAGTAGTGTGGATGAGCAGACAGATCTGTGTACAGGTGCATAGATCCCTGAAAGTTGGTACTCGAGTTGATAAGGTTGTTAAGAAGGCATATAGTGTGTTAGCTTTTATTGGAAGAGGGATTGAATTTTGGAGCTGAGATGTCATGTTACAACTGTACAAAATTCTGGTGCGGCTGCACTTGGAGTATTGTGTACAGTTTTGGTCGCCACATTATAAGAAAGATGTGGAGGCATTCGAAAGGGTGCAGAGGAGGTTTACCAGGATGTTGCCTGGTATGATGGATAGGCCTTGAGGAAAAGCTAAGGGACTTGAGGTTATTTTCATTAGAGAAAAGAAGGCTAAGAAGTGACCTAATTTTGACATAAGATGCTCAGAGGGTTAGATAGGATGGACAGTGAGAGCCTTTTTCCTTAGATGGAGATGGCTAACACAAGGGGGCATAACTTTAAATTAAGGGGTGGTAGTTATAGGACATATGTTAAAGGTGGGTTCTTTACTCAGAGGATAGTAAGGGCATGGAATGCCCTGCCTGCAGCAGTTGTGGACTCACCAAGTTTAAGGACATTCAAATGGTCAATGGATAGGCATATGGATAGCATTGGAATAGTTTAGGTTAAAAGATCATAAGATTGGTTCCATTGGTTGGCGCAACATTGAGGGCCGAAGGGCCTGTACTGCAATGTAATGTTCTATGTTCCTCTCAGTCTCTGTCTTTCTAAAGAAAACAGCCCCAATTTGCCCAACCTTTCCTCGTAACCCAGACCTTCCATGTCTTTCCATCAGTAAGATGACCAGAACTATACACAGTATTCCAAATGAGGTCTAACCAACATTCTATACAACTGCAACATTAAACACCAGCTCTTGTACCCTACACCCCTTCCTGTAAAGACTAGCATACCATAAACCTTCTTCACAACCTTCTCCATCTGTACTGCCACCTTCAAAGACTAGTGCACTTGCATCCCCAGGTCCCTCTGTGTTTCTATACTCTTAAGTATACCCTTTATCATATAACTCCCCCCTACGTTATTTCTCCCAAAATGCATCGCCTCGCATTTGAGGATTAAATTTCACCTGCCATTTATGTGTCTAATCTACCAGCCTATCTATGTCCTGCTGCATTGCCTGACAATAGTCCTCACTGTCTGCAAGTCCAGCCAGCTTTGTATCTTCTGCAAACTTGCTGATTACTCCACTTATTCCCTATCCCAAGTCATTTAGGTATGTTACAAGTAGCAAAGGTCCCAGTACTGAGCCCTGTGGCACACCACTAGTGACCGACCTCCAGCTAGAAAAAGACCTTTCCACTACTACTGTCTCCTATTACCAAGCCAATTACTAATCCATCTAGATACCATCCTTGTATTCCATGAGCCTTGATGAGAATGAGAGCAGGAATCAAATGAGGTGGAGGATGAATGCATGGCTGAGGGACTGGAGCAGGGGGCAGGGATTCAGGTTCATAGATCATTGGGACCTCTTTAGGGGCAGGTGTGACCTGTACAGTAAGGACGGGTGGCACTTGAACCCTAGGGGGACTAATGTCTTGGCAGGAAGACTGGCTAGGGCTACTGGGGGAACTTTAAACTAGAAAAGCTGGGGGGTGGGAATACCGATGGGACGGTGAATAAGGAGGTTAGTTCCCAGGTAGGGAAGGACTGTAGGCACTCTGAGAAGGGGGTTAGACAGGTGGTGGAAAATGGAAATATCCTGACTGAGGGGCTGAGGTGTGTCTATTTAAATGCCAGGAGTGTAGTAAATAAGGTAGATGAGCTTAGGGTGTGGATTGCTGCTTGGGAGTGTGATGTGGTGGCCATTAGAGACTTGGTTGTCTCAGGGACAGGACTGGGTACTTCAGGTGCTGGGATTCAGATGCTTCAGAAGGGACAGATGGGGGCAAAAGAGGAGGTGGTGTGGTACTGTTGATCAGGGACAGTGTCATGGCTGCAGAGAAGGTGGAAGACGTGGAGGGAATGTCTACGGAGTCCCTGTGGGTGGAAGTTAAGAACAGCAAAGGGTTCATAACTTTGCTGGGTGTATTCTATAGGCCACCCAATAGCAACAGGGAAGTTGAGGTGCAGATAAGGAAACAGATCCTAGACAGATGTAGAAATAACAGGGTTGTCGTGATGGGAGATTTCAATTTCCCAAACATCGACTGGAATATTCCAAGGGCAAGGGGTTTGGATGGGGAGGAGTTTGTTAGGTATGTTTAGGAAGGTTTCCTGACACAGTACGTGGAAAAGCCTACGAGAGGAGAGGCTGTACTTGACCTGATGCAAGCTAATGAGCCAGGACAGGTGTCGGATCTCATGGTAGGTGAGCATCTTGGGAATGGAGATCATAATTCTATCTCTTTCACAATAGCAATGGAAAGAGATAGGATCAGGGAGGCTAGGAAGGTGTATGTCTGGAGTAAGGGGAAATATGAAAACATTAGGCAGGTAATTGTACATATAAACTGGAAGGAGGCGTTCTTGGGGAAGAGTACAGAAGGAAAGTGGTGGATATTCAAGGAATGTTTGTCTGGGGCTCTGCAAGACAACGTTCCAAGGAGACAAGGAGGTTTTGGTAGGATGTGGGAACCGTGTTGCACGAAGGTTGTGGTGAACCTCTTTAGGAAGAAAAGAAAGGTGTATAAAAGGTTCAGAGAGCTAGGACATGTTAGGGATCTAGAGGAATATAAGGTGTGTAGAAGGGAGCTTAAAGGAAATTAGGAGAGCCAGAAGAGGTCATGAGAAGGCCTTGGCAGGTAAGATGAAGGAGAATCCCAAGGCCTTCTACAAATATGTGAAAAGTAAAAGGATGAGAAGAGTAGGGGTAGGACCTATAAAAGGTGAAGGGACGAAAGGTCTGTGTGAATCCGGAAGAAACGGCAGAGGTGCTTAACGAGTACTTTGCCTTGGTATTCACGGTGGAAAGTGAACTGGGAGGTTGTACTGCAGGTTTGAGGCAAACGGAAAAGATTGAGTATGTGGATGTTAGGAAAGAGGATGTGTTAGACCTGTTAAATTCTATCAAGATAAACAAGTTGCCCGGATTAGGTAGGGTGTACCCCAGGTTATTGTGGGAGGAGAGAAGTGGTTGCAGAGCCCCTGGCAATGATATTTGCGTCGTACATGGAAACGGGACAGGGTTCCGGAGGATTGCGGATGTGGTTCCTACCTTTAAGAAAGGGAACAAGGATAGTCCAAGAAATTACCGACCGGTGAGTCTGACTTCAGTGGTTGGTAAGCTGATGGAGAGGCTTCTGAGGGATAAGATTTATGAACATTTGGAGAAGTTTAGACTGATCAGAAATAGTCAGCGTGGTTTTGTCAAGGGCAGGTCATGCCTTACGAGCCTAGTTGAGTTCTTCGAAAATGTGACTGAACACATTGACAAAGGAAGAGCGGTGGATGTAGTGTACATGGACTTTAGCAAGGCGTTTGATAAGGTCCCACATGCAAGGCTTCTGGAGAAGGTGAGAGGGCATGGGATCCAAGGGGCTTTGGACTCATGGATCCAGAACTGGCTTGCCGGCAGAAGGCAGAGTGGTTGTGGATGGGTCTTGTTCTGCATGGAGGTCGGTCACCAGTGGAATGTCCCAGGGATCTGTTCTGGGACCCCTGCTGTTTGTCATTTTCATAAATGACCTGGATGAGGAAGTGGAGGGATGGGTTAGTAAGTACACCGCCGATACAAAAGTCTGGTGTTGTGGATGGTCTGGAGGGATGTCAAAAGTTGATGTGGGACATAGGATGCAAGACTGGGTGGAGAAGTGGCAAATGGACTTCAATGCGGATAAATGTGTAGTGGTCCATTTTGGCAGGAATAATGGGATGAAGGAGTACAATAGAAGGGGTAGGAGTCTTAGCTGTGTTGTAGAGCAGAAGGATCTCGGGATCCAGGTCCATAGGACTCTTAAATCAGCCTCGCAGGTGGAGGAAGTGGTCAAGAAGGCGTATGGTGTACTGGCTTTCATTAATCGAGGAATTGAGTTTAGGAGTCAGGAGGTAATGATGCAGCTCTATAAGACTCTTGTCAGACCCCACTTGGAGTATTGTGCACAGTTCTGGTCACCTCATTATAGGAAGGATGTAGAGGCTATTGAGAGTGCAGAGGAGATTTACAAGGATGCTGCTTGGATTGGGAGGCAGGCCTTATGAAGATAGGTTGAGGGAGCTGGGACTCTTCTCACTGGAGAGATGTAGGTTGAGAGGCGACCTGATAGAGGTTTATAAAATGTTGAGAGGAATAGATAAGGTGGATTCTCAGAAACTATTTCCCCGAGCTGAAATGGTCACTACGAGAGGACACAGATTTAAGGTGCAGGGAAGCAAATACAGAGGGGATGTTAGGGGTAAGTTTTTCACTCAGGGTGGTGAGTGAATGGAATTGGCTGCTGTCGGAGGTGGTAGAGGCAAACTCGCTGGGGTCTTTTAAAAGGCTTCTGGATGAGTATATGGAAACAAATGGGATAGGGGGTTATAGATAGGTCTGTGGATTGGTAGATATAGATGTGATTGGCGCAACTCATGGGCCGAAGGGCCTATTTGTGCTGCATTGTTCTATGTATGTTGATCTTTACAACCAATCCTTTGTCAAACGCCTTACTGAAATCCGTATAGATGACATCAACAGCTTGTCCTTCGACCGTTTTTGTCATCTCCTCAAAATTCTACCAGATTCGTAAGGCATGACCTTCCCTTAATCCTGAGCTCTACTGGGATAAAACCAGTGGCAGAATCTTCTGGGGGGCAAATTCTTAAATAGCTATCTCCATGATCACCATTCTACTCAGGATAGTGGGCAGGTTCCAAATACTTTAAAACCAAGTCAGAAAACTAGCCATTCTGGAGTCTCGGCAACTCCACCAAGAAATCACAGAATCCCTACAGTGCAGTCCATTGAGTCTGCACCGACCACAATCCCATCCAGATCCTACTAACCCCATGTATTTACTCTGCTAATCCCCTAACATTAAGATCAATTTATTGTGGCCAATCAATCTAACTCACATCTTTAGACTGTTGGAGAAAACTGGAGCACCTGGAGTAAACTCAAGTAGAATGTGCAAACTCCATATAGACAGTGATCCAAGGCTGGAATTGAACCTGGGTCCCTAGCGCTGAGGCAGAAGTGCTAACCACTGTGCCACTGTACCTTTTTTCAGGGACCCGGGCTCAATTCCCAGCTTGAGTCACTGGTTGTGTGAAATCTATGTTCTCCCCATGTCTGCATGGGTTTCTTCTGGCTGCTCTGGTTTTCACCCACAATCCAAAAGATGTTAGGTGCTTTGGTCATGCTAAATTCTCCCTCTGTTACCGATCTGGGCGCAACTGAGGTAAGTATGGTGCAGTAACTTCATTGCAGTATTAATGTCAGTCTACTTATAACACTAATGAATCACCTTAAAAATGAGCTGAATGAATCTCTGGTCTCTCAGCCAAGCTTCATTATATATGCTTAACTAAGAGACCAGATGATCATTAGAGTGTTATATTTTATGTATTCATTCTATGAATGATCATAGGAATTAATAATTGGGTTCCATTTTTGGAAATATCTGATTCTGCTGCCATGGGGGAACCTCAGTGAAATATATGTTAAAACAGCAATGTTTTACACTTGTGTAGCATTTTAATATACCAAAACACATGAACATGGGCAAGTAGGACTAGCTTAGTGGTTAAAAAAAGGGGCGGTGTGGACAAGTTGGGCGAGAAGTCTGTTTCTATACTGTAAACATCTATGGCTCTATAACAATCATTCAAAATTTACCAATAAGCCAATAAATTAGGCATTATGGACAGTTGGTTAGAAGTTTATTCAAAGATACAGGACAAGTTTCTGGTCTCACCTACCACGGGAATTAGTGTGCAGAGGTGGAGGCGGATTGTGCGAAGGTCTATTGACCTCGGGCGTGATTTTCCAGTTTTAGGGAAAACACGGCCAGATAATCCAGCCCTTCGTGTTTAAACAAAGTCTTAGAGGAAGAGAGAAAGATGGTGACACTTTGGGAGAAAATTCCAGTGTTCAGGGTGGAGGCAATTGAAGGCATGGCTGCCAATGGTAGAGCAAAAAAACTGGGAAATGCACAATAATCACATAGCTTAAACAGTTATAGAGAAATAGAGAAAAAGAGGAGTGAGACCTGGTGCTGGGGTGATGGTAATGAGATGGTGTTGGGAGTACAGATTTGGATGAACTGAAGTTTATGGATGTGGAAGATGGAATCCCCACCAATAGGGCATTGGAATAATCAAATTTGTAAGAAATAGAACATGGAGAAAGATTTCAGTAGTGGAAGAAGGAGTCAGAGATAGGTGATCTTATGGAGATTGATGGGGGCAATTTTTGTGATGGGTCAAAAGATCAGCAAGTGATGGCATTATTGCTAAACAATTAATCCAGAAACGGGGCTCATGTTGGAATCCTGCCAGAGCAAGTGGTGGAATTTGGATTCAATACAAAAAATCTGGAATTAAGGATATATGGACAACCATTGTCAATTGTTAAAAAAACCCATCTGGTTCACTTTACAGATGTAAATCTGCCATTCTACATCTGGCAGTACAGATGTGAGGCTGGTGAGCCTCACATCTGTAGTAGGTAAGTTGTTAGAAGGTACAGTCAGAGACAGAATCTACAGGCATTTAGAGAGGCAAGGTATGATCAAGGACAGTCAGCACGGTTTTGAGTGGAAAATCATGTCTCATAAATTTGAGTTTTTTTGAAGGGATAATCAAGAAGGTAGATGTCGGCAGTGCATTTGATGTTATCCACATGAACCTTAGTAAGGTCTTTGACAAAGTACCGCATGGTAGGTTGTTGTATAAGATTAAATCTTATGGGATCCAGGATGAGGTAGTGAAATGGATACAAAATTGGCTTGATGACAGAAGTGGTTATAGGGAGCTGCTTTCAAAGTGGAGGCCTGTGACCAGCAAGGATTGGTGTTGGGTCCACTGTAATTTGCCATTTATAATAATGATTTGGATAAGAATTTAGGAGGCATGGGTAGTAAGTTTGCAGATGACACCAAGATTGGTGGCATAGTGGACAGTGAAGCTTATCTCAGCAACAGAATCTTAATCAATTGGGCCAGTGGACTGTCGAACAGCAAATAGAATTTAATTTAGACAAATACGAGCATTTGGTAGATCAAACCAGGTGAGGACATACCCAGTAAATAGTCAGGCGTTGGGGAGAATTATAGAACAAAGAGATCTAGGGGTACAAGTTCATAGTTCATTGAAAGTGGAGTCACAGGTGACAGGATGGTGAAGAAGGTATACTTGGTTTCATTGGTCAGAACATTGAATACAGGAGTTGGGACATCTTTCTAAAGTTGTACAAGACATAGATAAGGGCACACTTGGAATACTGTGTACAATTCTGGTCACCCTATTATAGAAAGGACATTATTAAACTAGAAAAAAATGCAGAAAAGATTTCATAGAAGCCCCCACAATGTAGAAAGAGGCCATTTGGCCCATCAAGTCTGCACCAACCACAATCTCACCCTGGCTCTTTCCTCATAACTCCACATATTTACCCTCTCAAACCTACACATCCCAGCACTAAGTGGCAATTTAGCATAGCTAATCAACCTAACCCACATATTTTTGGAGTGTGGGAAGAAACCGGAGCACCCAAAAGAAACTTACATAGACACAGGAAGAACGTGTAAACTCCATATAGACAATGGCCCAAGCCGGGAAACAAATCTGGAACCCTGACGCTGTGAGGCAGCAATGCTAGCCACAGTACCATTATGCCATCCATTTAATAGGATGCTACTGGGATTTGATGGTTTGAGTTATAAGGAGAGGGTAGATAAACTGGGATTTCTTTTGCTGGAACATAGGAGGCTTAAGGTGATCTTATAGAGGGTTGAGAATATAATGAAGGGCATAGATCAACAAGATAGTTAATATCTTTTCCCAAAGATAGGGGAGTCTAAAACTAGAGAGCATAGGTTTAAGGTTCAAGGGGCAAGGTTTAAAGGAGATGCATGAGTCAAGTTTTTTACACAGTGGGTGCCTGGCACTCACTGGTAGTGGAAGCAGATACAATAGTGATTTTTAAGGGATTTTAGTTCAGCTGGACAGCATGGTCAGTGTCAGGCCTGCTCCTGTGCTATAATTTCTTTATTCTTTGTTTTTTGTCTGCTTCAGGGATTGGTGTTGGGTCTACTGATATTTGTCATTTATATTAATGATTTGAATGAGAATTTAGGAGGCATAGTGAGTAAGTTTGCAGAGGTTACCAAGCTTGGTGGCATAGTGGACATTATAGAAGATTACCTAAGATTGCAACAAGATTTTGATTAATTGGGTCAGTGAGCTGATAAATGGCAGATGGAGTTTAGTTCAGATAAATGAGATGGATTGAACCAGGGCAGTGCATAGTCAATTAATAGTAGGGTGTGGGGAGAGTTATAAAACAAAGTGAAATGGGGTAAGGTTCATAGTTCTTTGAAAGTGAAGTCACAGGTGGAGTCAGTGGTGAAGAAGGCACTCAGCATGGTGAGTTTCATTGGTCAGAATGTTGAATACAGGAATTGAGATGTCTTGTTGAAGTTGTACAAGACATTGGTAAAGCCACCAGATTAAAAACAAATTACTGCAAATGCTGGAATCTGAAACCAAAAAGTGCTGGAAAATCTCAACAGGTCTAGCAACAAACCCTAAGACAAAAAAAGAACTGATGTTGAGTCCTGATAATGCTTTGTCAAAACTAAAAGGCATGGAAAGTGGTAGTTATTTATTGGAAAGGCTACTCTTGGAATACCATGTGCAGTTCTAGGAACACTATTACAAAAAGAATATTAAACCAGAGAGTGCAGAAAAGGTTTACTTGGGTGCTACTGGGACTGATAGTTTGGGTTATAAGTAGAGGCTGGATAAACTGGGACTTTTCTTCCTGAAGCTTAGGTATGATTTTATAGAAGTCTATAAAATATTGAGGGGTGTAAGTAAAGTCGAAAGTCAACATCTTTTAACAAGGGTAGGGGAGACTTTTTCCACTGAAGCTAAGGGAGAAAAAAGCTAGAGGACAAGGGTTAAGAGTGAAGGGGGAAAAGTTTAAAGGGAATATTAAGGGGGGCTTCTTCTCACAAAGTGATGGGAGTATGGAATGAACTGTCAGATGAAATGGTAAATGTGGGCTCACTTAACATTTAAAAACTTGGACAGGTACACAGATGAGAGGGGTGTGGAGGGATATGGGTCCAGGTGCAGGAATGTGGGACTAGGCAGAAAAATGGTTCAGCACAGACAGGAAGGGCCAAAAGGCCTGTTTCTGTGCTGTAATGCTCTATGGGAGTTTAAAACTAAAGGGCATAGTTTTAAGACCATAGGAGCAGAATTGGGCCACTTGGCCTGTCGAGACTTCTCCATCATTCAATAATGGCTAATAGTTTTCTCATCCCCATTCTCCTGCCTTTTCCCCATAACCCCGATTCTCTTATTAATCAAGAACGTAGTCTTAAAGACATTCAATGACCTGGCCTCCACAGCCTTCTATGGCAAAGAGTTTCACAGATTCACCACTCTATGGCTGAAGAAATTCCTCCTTATCTCTTTAAAGGATTGTTCCTTTTGTCTGAGGTTGTGCTCTCTGGTTCTAGTTTTCCCTACAAGTGGAAGTATCTTCAAGTCCACTCTACCCAGGCCTCGACTATCCTCTAAGTTTCAATAAGATCCTGCCTTAAACTTCTAAACTCCAAGTACAGACCCAGAATCCTCAACCATTTCTCATACGACAAGCTCTTCATTGCAGGGTATATTCTTATGGACCATTTCCAAGGCCAGCATTTCCTTCCATAGATACGGGGCCCAAATGAGCTCACAATATTGCAAATGGCGTCTGACAGAACTTTATTCAGTCTCAGAAGTACAACCCTGCTCTTGTATTCTAGCCTTCTCGACATAATGCTAACATTGCATTTGCCTTCTTAACTGCCAAATGAACCTTAAGAGAATCCTGAATAAAGACTCCCAAATCCCTTTGTCCTTCTGATTTCCTAAGCATTTCTCCATTTAGAAAATAATCTATGCCTCTATTCCTACTTATAAAATGCATAACCTCACCCTTTTCCACATTGTATTCTATCTGCCACTTTTTTGCCCACTCTCTCCTGCCTGTCCAAGTCCTTCTGTAGCTCCCCTGCTTCATCTATACTTTCTATCCCTCTATTGTGAAAAGTTGTGTTCCCAGCACTGACCCCTGAGACACACCACTAGTCATCGGCTGCCAATCTGAGAAAGACCCCTTTATCCCCACACTCTGTCTTCTGCCAGACAGCCAATCCAGGATCTTATTCCTAATACCATGGGTCGTAATTTATTTAACAGTGCCATGCCGCACCTTGTCAAAGGCCTTCTGGAAATCTAAATAAATCACATCTAGTGATTCTCCTTTATTTTACTTTCTTATTATCTCTTCAAAGAAATCTAACAGACTTTTCAGACATGACCTCCCCTTGATGAAGCCATGCTGACTCAGTCTTATGAAACACTTCCAAGTATTCTGTTATCTCATCTTTCATAACTGGCAAGATTTTAGAGTCTATGACTGAAGTCAGGCTAAGCGGCCTATAATTTCCTGTATGCTGCCTTCCTCCCTTCTTAAACAGCAGTGTTACATTAGGTACTTTCCAGTCCTCTGAGACCCTCCCTCCAGTGATTCCTGAAAGATCACCACCAATATTTCCACAATTTCCTTAGCTATCTTTTTTAGAACTCTGGGATATAGTCCATCTGATCTAGGTGATTTATCCACATTTAGACCTTTCAGTTTCCCCAGAACCTTCTCCTTATGATGGCCATTATATTCACATGTGCCCCCAATTCTTGCTTCTTACCTTTTTTATATATTGGAAAAAAACTCTTCCTGTCGTCTTTTATTTTACCAGCTAGCTTACACTTGTATTTAATCTTCCCTGCACTTATGCTTTTTTTTTGTTACCCTCTGCTCACTTTTAAAGGCTTCCCAATCCTCTGGCTCCCCACTAATCTTTGCCACTTTATATGCTTTTTCTTTTGCTTTTATGCTGTCCTTGACTTCCTTAATCAGCATGGAAGTCTTGTCTTCCTCTTAGCATGTTTCCTCTTCTTTGGGATGAATTTCAGTTATTTCTGTAACGTACGAGTTTATTCCTCTTGAAAAACCCCCAAAAACTTCTGCTGTGTTGTTCCATTGTCTTCCTGCTAGACTTCCTTTCCAATCAACTCTGGCCATCTCTTCCCTCATGTCTTTGTAGTTACCCTTATTTAATTGTAATACCATTTATCTCTATCTGAAGGTGAATTCTATCATATTGTAGTCACTGCTCCCTAAGAATTCCATCACCTTAAGTTCCCTAATCAAGTCTGCCTCATTACACATCACCAAATCCAGAATTGCCTGTTCCCTAGTAGGCTCTGTCACTAGCTGCTCTAAAAAAACCATCTCTTACACATTCCACAAATTCCTTTTTCTGGAATTCACTACCTAACTGACTTTCTCAGCCTACTTGCATAATCACCCAATAAATTCCATCTGCCATTTCTCCACCCAATTTTCCAATCTATCTATATACTGCTGTATTCTGACAATCTTCATCACTATCCGGGCTCCGCCAATTCTCAGTATCATTTGCAAACTTGCTAATTAAACCAGCAAGTTAATTAAACTAAATAAACTTGGACAGGTATGTGGATGAGAGGGATGTGGAGGAATATGGTCCAGGTGCAGGTCAGTGGGACTAGGCAGAAAAATGGTTCAGCACAGCCAAGAAGGGCCAAAGCCTATTTCTGTGCTGTAGTGTTCTATGTTTCTTCCAAGTCATTTGTATATATTACAAACAGCAAAGACCCTAGCATTGATCCCGTCAGAAAAACACCTTCCACTGCTACCCTCTGTCATCTATGGCCAAGCCAATTCTGAATCCATCTAGCTAGTTCACCACTGAACCCATGAAATTCAATCTTTTGCACAGTCTTCCAATTTGACAAGGCATTGTCGAATGCCTTAAAGTTCATGTAAACAATATCCACAGCTCTTCCCTCTCAATCATTTTTGTCACCTCTTCAAAAAACTCAATTAAAATAGGGAGATATGACCTCCCTCGTACAAAACAAAGCTGTCTGTTGCTAAAAGACCTTTCAGTTCCAAACATGTATAGATCCTATTCCTAAGAATCTTCTCCAACAGTTTCCCCATCACTGATGTCAAGGTCCCTGGCTGTTAATCACCCAAGTTATCTTAAATAACATTGACTATCCTCCAATCCTCTGGTACCTCATCAGTGGCCAATGAAGAAACAAAGATTTCTGTTAGAGGCCCAGCAATTTCATCTCTTGTGTCCCTCAGTAATCTGGGATAGATGCCATCTGGCCCTGGGTATTTTATACCTTCATGTTTTTAATTCAGCAAACACTTCCTCCCTCATGATGGCTTGTTTTAAAGGATTTACACATTCCTTCAAGACACTGATGCACTTTGTCTTTTAAAAAGCATTTAGACAGTTACATAAGTATCGAGGAATGTGAGCCAACATGGGCAACTGGGATTAGTCTAATGGTAAAAACTGGGTGGCATGGATAAGTTGGGCTGAAGGGCCTGTTTCCATGCAGTAAACTTCCATGAAACTATTTTCTCTGCACTCTCCTCTGCAATCACATCCTTCTGATAGTGTGGAAACCAGAACTGCCCCCAGTGTTCCATATGTGGCCTAATCAATGTTTTATAAAGTTGTACCAAGACCCCTCTGCTCCCATATTCTATCTTATGAAAATACCAGCATTGGACTGGAGTAAACACAGTATGAGGTCTCACAGCAGTGTTTAAGTCCAACAGGTTCATTTGGTAGCAAAAGCCATTAATTTTCAGAGTCCTGCCCCTTCGTCAAGTAAGTGGGAATTCTGTCCCTATATTCTATGCCCAGGCTAATAAAGGCAAGCTTTCTGTGCCTTTATTAGCCGCCTTCAACACCCTATCTATCTATGTCACTGCCTTCAAGGATCTGCGGACTTGTATCATGGTCCCTTTGTTCCTCAATATCCCCTGGGACTTGCTGTTCATTGTGGATAACCTACCCTTATCCCACCTACCAAAATGCATCCCCTCATACTCATCAGCATTAAATTCCATTTGCTATTATTCTGCTCAACATAGCAGCTGATCAATATCAGTCTGTAGCCTATGATTATCCTCCTCTACCAACAACACCACCAATTTTCATGTCACTAGCAGACTTATGAATTATGCCTTCTACAAGCTGTTAATCTATGTAACAAACAGCAAGGATCCCAGCACTGATCCTTGCAGCGTAAAGCCAGTCACAGACATCCAAACACTCCATCCTTGCCTCCAAGTAACAAGCCAATTTTGGATCCAATTGGCTAATGTGCCTTGGATCCCATGGGCTATAATCTTCTGGAGAAGCCATCTATGTGGGAATTTGTCAAGGCCTCACTGAAGTCCATGTAAACCATATCAACTGCACCAATCTCATCAATATCACAAGTCAGATAATTAGTTAAATGGATTTTAATTTAGTCAGCAAATCCATGTTGACTATCTCTGATCAAATCCTGCCTTTCAAAGTATTGATTAATCCTGTCCCTCAATAGTTCCAATAATTTCCCTACCCTGATGTTTGACTAACTGGCCTGTAATTACTTGGCTTATCCCTGTTGCCCTTCTTGAATAAAGATGCCATATTAGTTATCCTCCAATCCTCTGGCACTTCACCTGTGGCCAGCAAAGATTTAAACATCTCCTGTCATTTCCTCTTGCTTATTTTAAAATTTATTCATAGGACATGGGCATCACTGGCTGACCAGCATTTATTGTCCTGGTTGCCCTCATTCAGAAGGCAATGAGATTCAACCACATTGCTATGGCTCAGGAGTCGCCTGTAGGCCAGACCAGGAAGGGACAGCAGATTTTCTTCCCTAAAGCACATTAGTGAATCAGATGGGGTTTTCTGACAATTGACAACGATTTCATTGGATATCAGTAGATTCTTAATTCAAGATTTTCTTTTACTGAATTCAAATGCCACCATTTGCTATGGTAGGATTTGAACCCGGGTCTCCAGAACATTAACTAAGTTTCTGGATTAATAGTCTAGCGATAATCCCATAGGCCATCATCTCCCACAGTAGCCTGGGTCACATCTCATTAGAACATTACAGCGCAGAACAGGCCCTTCGGCCCTCGGTTGCGCCGACCAATTAAGAGAAAGCAATGACCCTCTAACCTAAACCATTCCCTTTTCGTCCATAAACTTATCTACTGACCTCTTAAACGCCACCAAACTTGGCGCATCTACAACTGCAGCAGGTAGGGCATTCCATACCCTTGCCACCCTCTGGGTAAAGAACCTACCTCTGACATCTGTCCTATAACTACCACTCAATTTAAAGCTATGTTCCCTCATGATGGCTTTCTCCATCCTAGGAAAAAGGCTATCACTGTCCACCCTATCTAAACCTCTAATCATCTTATATGTTTCAATAAGGTCTCCTCTTAGCCGCCTTCTTTCTAACGAAAACAACCTCAAATCCCTCAGCCTCTCCTCATAAGACCTTCCCTCCATACCAGGCAACATCCTGGTAAACATCCTCTGCACCCTCTCCAATGCCTCCATCTTTCTTATGATGCGGGGACCAGAACTGTACACAATACTCCAAGTGCAAGAGTTTTGTACAGTTGCAACATGACGTTGCGGCTCCAAAATTCAATTCCCATACCAATAAAAGCCATTAGGCCTTGGGGATTTATGCACTTTTATGCCCATTTAAATATCCAACACTGCCTCCTCATTAATTTTAACGTCATAGAACTTCACTTTCCAAATGAAATCTCTAGCTACAATATAGATTATACAATCTATAATAGCTACAATATTGAATACAGATGAAGAATATTCATTAACAACTTGACCCACATTCTCTGGCTTCATTTGCTCTCTAATGGGCCATTCTTTCCCATGTCGTCCTCTCATTATACTTATAAAATGCCTTGAAATTTTCCTTAATCTTATCAGGCACATCACAGGCTCAAGTATGGTAGGAAGCTGGCCCTTTCCATCTCTGATATACATCCTGAGAGACACTAAGATGTAGTGGTAGGCCATGTAAGGTTAGAAGTTGTAATTGCACTATGATGATGCAAGTGAAGGTTAGCACTACTTAAATAGATTTTAAAGCATTTTCTGTTCACAATGTGAGAGACCTTCAAAGGAGAAATTTTGAGAGTATAGAGTTTCTATGTTCCTGTCAGGGTTAAAGGCAAAGTAAATAGGGATAAGGAACCTTGGTTTTCAAGGGAGTTTGTAACACTGATGAAGAGAGTTGTATGAAATGTACAGGCAGCAAGATCACATGCTTGAGTATAAAAAAAAAATGCAAGAAGCTACTTCAGAGGGATATCAGGAGGGCTAAAAGAAAGCATGAGGTTGCTTTGGCAGACAGTGAAGGAAAATCCAAAGAGCTTCTACAGATATGTTAAGAGTAAAAGGATAGTAAGGGATAAAAGACCCTTGAAGACTGGAGTGGTAGACTGTGTATGGAACCAAAAAAGATGGGGAACATACTAAATGGGTTTTTTGCATCCATATTTACTGAGGAAACGGGCATGGAGTCTATGGAAATTGGGCCATCAGGTAGGGAGGTCATGGAACATTTACAGATTAAAGAGGAGGAGGATAAATCAGAGTGGATAAATCCCCAGGACTGGACAGGTTATTCCCACGGACCTTGAGGGAGGCTAGTGTTGAACTTGCAGGAACCCTGGCAGATATATTTAAAATGTCAATATTCATGAAGGACGTGCTGGATGGTTGGAGGGTGGCTCATGTTGTCCCTTTTTTAAAAAAAAAGGTTCCAAAAGAAAACAGGGAAATTACAGGTCAGTAAGTTTGACATTGGTGGTTGGCAAGTTATTGGAACGTGTGATAAGGGATAGAATTTACAAATATTTGGATAGATAGGGACTTATTAGGGAGAGTCAACATGGCTTTGTGCATGATTGGTCATGTTTGACCAATCTATTAGAGCTTTTCAAGGAGGTCACCAGGAAAACTGATGAAGGGAAGGTGGTGGATGCTGTCTACCTGGCCTTTGACAAAGTCCCTCATGGAAGGTTGGTTGGGAAGGTTCAGTCGCTATGTATAGAAGGGGAGGTTGTAAATTGGATTAGACACTGGCTCAATGGAAGAATGTGGTGACTCACCATGGACTATTCTCCAGAATCAGTTGCATTCTTGGACACACGCATCTCCATCAAGGATGGTCACCTCAGCACCTCACTGTACCGAAAACCGACAGACAACCTCACAATGCTCCTTCTCCAGCTTCCACCCTAGACACGTTAAAGAAGCCATTCCCTATGGACAAGCCGTCCGTATACACAGAATTTGCTCAGATGAGGAGAATCGTGACAGACACCTCCAGACGCTGAAGGATGCCCTCGTGAGAACAGGATATGGCGCTTGACTCATCAATCGATAGTTCCGATGTGCCACAGCGATTAAACCGCACTGACCACCTCAGAAGACGAACACAGGACACGGTGGACAGAGTACCCCTTTGTTGTCCAGCGCTTCCCCGGAGCGGAGAAGCTACGACATCTTCTCCGGTGTCTTCAACATGTCATTGATGATGAACATCTCGCTAGGGCCATCCCCACCCCTCCTTCTTGCTTTTAGACAACTGCACAACCTCAAACAGATCATTGTCCGCAGCAAACTACCCAACCTTCAGGAGAACAGTGACCACACAACCCTGCCACAGCAACCTCTGCAAGACATGCCAGATCATTGACATGGATGACATCATCAAACATGAGAATACCATTCACCAGGTACACGGTACATACTCTTGCGACTCGGCCAACGTTGTGTACCTAATACGTTGCAAGAAAGGATGTCCCGAAGCATGGTACATTGGGGAGACCATGCAGACATTACGACAGCGGATGAATGAGCATCGCTCAACAATCACCAGGCAAAACAGTTCCCTTCCTGTGGGTGAACACTTCAGCAGTCATGGGCATTTGGCCTCTGACCTGCAGGTAAATATTCTTCAAGGGGGCCTTCGGGACACATGACAGTGCAGAGTTGCCGAGCAGAGACTGATAGCCAAGCTCCGCACACATGAGGACGGTCTTAATAGGGATCTTGGCTTCATGACACACTATCTGTAGCCCCTGTAACTTGCCTGGGTTAGCAAAAAACCTCACTCACTGTGCTGTCTGGAGAAAATACACAATTCTCTAACCAATGCTCAGGATTCCCTTCACACACATTGTTAGTCACTTTAACACTTGAATAGCAGGTTAGATGTAAGTGTTCGCATTCTAATCAGCAATCTATGACTGTCTGTGTGGATATGAGTGCTATTGCAGACCAGAACACTGCATTTGCCTGACAAAGGCTATAAAGTTGAAAGCTCGTGAATTTACTATCAAATTGGTTGGATTTAAAATTGGAGTTGTAAAACCTTACTCAACGGAAGAAACCAGAGTGGTTGTGGAGGATTCCTTCTGAGAGGAGGCCTGTGACTAGTGGTGTGCTGCAGGGATCAATGTTGAGTCCATTGTTGTTTGTTATCTAGATCATTGTTATCTATATCAATGTGGTAAACTGGATCAGCAAATATTGGGGGGGGCTTCTTCACACAGAGTGGTGGAAATGTGGAATGAGCTGCTGGATAAAGTGGTAAATGCAGGGTCACTTAACATTTAAAAACTTGGACAAGCTCATGGATGAGAGAGGTGTGGAGGGATATGGTTCAAGTGCAGGTCAGTGGAACTAGGCAAAAAATGGTTCAGCACAGACAAGATGGGGCCAAAAGGCCTGTTTTTGAGCTGTAATTTTCTATGGTATTTTTATATTAAAATAAGTTCTAACAACTTTACCATCAACAATAAATGTTTTTTCAACACTTATCTGTGACAAATTTGTGTCAGACTTGCCTCCTTTAAGAAATCCTCTTCCTTTTGAAAATTGCCAGAGACAGCCTTCATGTTGATGTCAGTTGGGGAGGCCCCTCAAGGTTGTTATTGAGAAAACAAAGGCATTGGTTCCCCAGAATTCATGAGATTCCCTTCCCTCCCCTACCCCACCACCCAGGACCCGGTATGGAGGTTTGCTGATCCGTTACCCACTGCACAGATGTGGGTCCAGATGCCAGCATGCATGTGGAACTCAGGTAGCAGTCAGATTGGATTGCACCTAGGCATCATCATAACGGTGCTTAGCAAAACTGTCTGATAACTGAGTGTACCAAGGTCCATCACTCTAGTGTTATAATGTTGTAGGAGATCGTAGGACTTTTGGGAGCATGCAGGGATGGAACCCATGTGCAGAAACACAGGCTCTTAATGAGCAAAGCCTGGTGATCAGGACATCCCTCACTGTCCTTGCATGCCTGATCCTTGCTAGCAGTCCTCCAGTGCCTGGGTTGTTTTGCTCAGCACTGTCCTCCTTCCTCCTTCTCCTCCTTGTCCTCCTCCCCATCCTGCTGCTGGGCTGCCTCCTTTCCAGTGATGCTTGGCTGATCAACCTTCACATCCTTCTCCTCCAAAAGGTTTCCTCACTACTGCACAGGTTGTGAAGGGCATAGCACACTATTACAATGCATATTGTATTGTATTGCCCCTGCTAGAGCAGTCAAAGCATCTGAACCACATTTTGAGAAATCCTATGCACCACTATTGAGCTGCTGACAATGTGAACTCATTATTCCAGGTCTCCATCTCAGTCTCATACAGCCTCTGTACAGGTGTCATCAGCCAAGTCCGAAGCTGGTATCCCAAGTCACCCGCAAGCCATCCCTGCACACAAAGATTTCCACTTGGGCTCCTCAGTATAAAGTTGCCATGCATTTGGGATGATGTTCATTTTATTGTCACAAACCAATTGGACATTTGGGGAGTTGAACGCCTTTCTATTGATGAATTTTCGTGAATTCTGGAGCGAGGCCTTGAGGGCTAACATGAATGCAGTGTACAGTCCCCTATACATTCACAGTGCCCATGAATCCTGCTGGGCCTGGCCCAGGTCAAATTTGATATACTGACCAACCTGGGAGTTCAGGGCATCCGTGACCTTTTTCACATAGTTGTGAGCAATTGGCTGTGAAATGCCACATATATTTCTTCTGGGGGTCTGGAAAGGGCTGGTGGCATAAGCTTTTAAAGTGACTGTCAATTTCACAGCCATTTAAAGTGAATGCTCCTGTCCCAAAGTGCCAGGTCCTGCAACAAAATACCAAATGGCACAGGTATTACACTGTCTCCTTTCAGAGCCATTGGCATTTGTTCAAAGGACACTTATGTGTGGAACCACTCCCTTCTTCTCCTGAATTCTCCTCTGGACAAATGGTGACCACATCCTGCCTCTGGTGGCCATTTCCCTCTACTCCTGCGAGAGGTAAGGGTCTCTTCTGCCTGCAATTTATCCTTGTGCTCCTCCTCCTCAGCTCCAGCAGCAACCAAAGGAACAGCAAGATCGATCGTTTGCCTTGCAGAAGCCATCTTATCAATCTGAAATGGAGGAGGGATTTGGAGGAGAGAGACAGATGATGAGGTCAAGAAATGCTGCTTGCCCCTACCCCAGCAACATACTCAGTTGATACTGCCCATTCCCCTCCCCCACAGGGACTACAATGCCTCCATCCATCTTTGCAAAGCCCCCCCCAGCAACACAGCCCTCCATCTGTCACAGCTCCCCAGCAATATAACGCCCACAGTCGTCCCCTCAGTAACATACAGCCCTTGCAGTAGTGACTACATACACTGCTGTTTATAAAGTCCTGAGGCTGCAGCACTGCTATTTCAAAGGGTTTCCAGCACATTGTTAACAATGCAATGCCAGGAATAATGTTGCATGCACTAGGACCCAGTCGCATTCCTAAGACACAAAGTCAGTGCTGAGACCTGGTCCGTGCTACAAATTAGACACCGTGATCAGTAACAGCCTCCACCTCTCCGCGCTAGCAGACTGCTCCCCTTTGAAACACAACATGGCCACCAAGAAATGACCACCTAACAGCAGCATGGAGCTGTCCAATGCTATGCACTTATCTCCTCACTAACTCTCACTGATGGAGTGCCAGAATCTGACTTTAAAAGAGGAGGTGATTTTTAGACTGATCTGTATGTGACAGTAAAGGCAAGTATGCTGGCAAATTGGGGCATGCAGCTTACTAATTGTATTGAGATGCATGCAAAAATATTTAAATTGATGTTGCAGCCGGTTTGGGCGGGTTCCTGATTTTTTTTTTGGCCTTGGTAAAGTGGGAACTGGAGCAAAAGCGTATGCAGATCATGATAATTACCGCATTTTACCACTTTTTCAAGCCTGAAAATAAGCGCATCATGATGGTAAAATCCCACCCTTAATTTCTGGATTGTTCATATTTCTTTAGATAATGACTTTGAAATTCAGTTATGGTCACTATTCCCAAAATGCTCACCCATTGACACTTTGACCACTTGCCCAACTTCATTCTCTTGGATTAGGTCTAGCACTGCCCCATGCCTAGAAGGACTATCTATGTATTATCGCAAAAACCTCTCCTGGATGCATTTTAATAATTCCACCTCACCTAATTCTTTTTCCCTTATGCGATTCCAATTATTATTGGTGAAGTTGAATTCCCCTATTGCTATAAAACTATTCCTTTCACACCTACCTCTGATTTGCCAATGTATCTGCTCGTCTATCTCCCCCGACTGTAGTATAATCCCAACAAAGTGATCACCTCTTTTTTTATTTCTAAGCTCCACCCATATGCCCTATTACCCTAACCCTAGTGCTCTAAGATATTCTCCCTCAAGATTGCATTGGTCTCTTTTATCAACAATGCAATGTGACTGGTCCTTCAACTAAGGGAACAGCTGCTCCTTATCCATTCTGTCCATTGTCTCTCTCAATCTTGAACATCTCGATCAGGTTGCCCCTCAGTCTTCTCTGATCCAACAAAAACATTCCAAGCTTCATAACTTAAATGTTCCAGCCCAAGCAGCATTCTGGTGAATCTCCTCTGCACTCTCTCTCCAGTGAAATTACATCCTTCTGATATCTACTCCCCAGCATCTTAAACATGTGTTCTCTTGTGACAGCCATTTCACCCTGGGAGAAAGCCTGTAAGAATCCACTCGATCAATATCTCTTAACATCTTATACACCCCAGTCAGGTCACCTCTCATCCTTCGTCTCTCTAAGGAGAAAAGACCGAGCTCTCTCAACCTATCCTCATAAGGCAAACCGCCTAATCCAGGCAACATCGTTGGTGGAGAACTGCACACAGTACTCCAGCTGTGGTCTCACCAAAGATCTATCTAATTCCTACGTGATTTCTCTGTTTTCTAAATCTGTGCCTCAATTAGAATTATAGAATCCACAGCACAGGGACAAGCCCATCAGCCCAAATTGGTTCATGCCAACCAAAGTGCCCATCTAAGCTAACTCCATTTGGCCCATATCCCTCTAAACCTTTCCAATCCATGTATCTGTTCAAATACCTTTTAAATGTTGTCAACGTCCCTGCCTCAACCAGTTCCATTGGTAGCTCATTCCGCATACATACCACCCTCCATGTAAAAAAAAATGCTCCTCAGGTTCCATTCATTCTTTCCCTTCTTAATTTAGGATATGGAAGCTGTAGAAAGAATGCAGAGAAGATTTACAAGGATGTTGCCTGGAATAGGTGGCATGCCTTTTGAGGATAGGTTGAGAGAGCTTGGTCTTTTCTTCTTAGAGAGACGAAGGATGAGAGGTGATCTGATAGATGTGTATAAGATGTTAAGAGGTATTGATTAGATGGATTCTCAGAGGCTTTTTCCCAGGGCTGAAATGGCTCCACAAGTTTAGGATGCTGGGGAGTAGGTACAGATGAAATGTCAGGGATAAGATTTTCATTCAGAGGGTGGCAGCTGTGTGGAATCGGCTGCCGGAAATGGTAGTAGAGGCAGGTGTGATATGGTCTTTTAAGAGACTTTTGGATAAGATAGAGGGTTATAGATAAGCTAGTAGATAGGGACATGTTTGGCGCAACTTGTGGGCTGAAGGGCCTGTTTGTGCTGTAGTTTTTCTGTATTCTATCTTCTAAGTGCTCTAGTTCTTGATTCCCCAACTTTGGGAGAAAGATTGAGTGCATTCACTCTACCCATATCTCTCATGATATTATATACCTCTATAAGATCACCTCTCAGTCTTGATAAAGGCAAGCATCCCATATGCTATTTTCACCACCCACTAAATGCCTTTCTGCTTTCAGAGAACTATGACAAACACACAAAGGTTCCTTTGTTCCACAGAGCTTTCTTCTGTCCTACTATTTATTGAGTACTTTCTTGTCAAATAATTCCTTTGAATTGTACCACCCCACTCATTTCAGGGTTAAATTCCATTTGCCACTTATCTGCCCATTTGACCATTCTGTTAAGATCTTCTCGTAGGCCAGAATACTCCAGCTCACTGTTAACTATCTGTCCAATCTTTGAATCATCCACAAATTTACTAACCCTACCCCAGCATAGTCATCAATTTCATTTATATAAATGCCAAATAATAGGGAGTCCAATGCAGGATCCCTGTGGTATGCCAGTGGACACTGGCTTCTGGTCACTAAAGCAGTCTTCTGTCATCACCTCTGTCTCCTCCAACTTTGAATCCACTTTATCAAAATATTCTGTGTCACATGTGAATTTATCTTCTTTATAAGACCTTGTCACAGGGCTGAGTTCTCCTGCCATACTTACTTACACAAGCATCCTTGGGGCATGGCTACCCAATGATACCCCTTCTCCTAACAAGAACAAGAACACAAGAAATAAAAGTAAGATTAGGCTCCCAAGTCATTCACACCTGCACTGCCATTCATGATACCAACATGGCCTCAACTGTTTCTCTGTGCCATTTCCCATAGGCTTTTATTCCTTGATTTAGCAAATATTTATACAGCTCCACTTCAAATACTTCTAATGATCCAGACTCCATTACCTTTTGGAGCAGTGAATTCCAGAGATTCACCACCCTCTGGGAAAAAATTTCTACTCTTCTCAGTTTTAAATAACCGGCCCTTTATTTTGTAGCTATGTCCTCTTTTTCAAGACCTGTGAAAACATTTCATCAACCCTGTCAAGCCCCTGCAGAGTGGTGTATTTTGAGCAAGGTCATCCTCACACTTTTGGACTCCAAGGAATACTAGCTAAAACTGTTTAGTCTCTCTTGATAGGACAACCCTCTCATGTCAGGAATTAGATGGTTAATCTCCTTTGGACTGCCTCCAGTGTTATAAAGTTAGCAGATGAAAAATGTATGTATTATTCTAGGTGAGGTTTCACTAATACCTGACACAACTGCAACAAATCCTCCCTATTTTTAAACTCCAGTCTCTTTGCAATAAAGACCAAAATAACATTTGCCTTTTTAACCATTTGTTAGACCTACTCTCTAGCTTAGATGATTCAAGCACCTAAGCCCCTCTGTACTACACTGACCTGTAGTCTCACTCCATTTAATCTAATAATAATCTGCCTTCTGAGTCCTCGTACCAAAGTGCATGACCTCACACCTTTCCCACATGAACTCCATTTGCCAGGTTTTCACCCAGTCATCCAATCTATCTATACCCTGTTGCAGAATCATAGTATTCACATCACAGCATTCCCTTCCATCTATCTTGATATCATCAGCAAATTTGGAAAGCTTACATTCTATTCCTTTCACCAGGCCATTAATATAAACAGTGAACAATTGCAGGCCAAGAATTGATCCCATTGGTACTTGACTGGTTACATATTTCTTCTCTGAAAAGGACCCATTTATTCCCAGACTCTGCTTTTTATCTGTCAGTTTTCAATCCACACTGAGACTTCCTCCAATTCCATGTGCTTTTACTTCATGCACCAGCCTCTTATGTGGCATCTTGTCAAATGTTTTTGGAAATCTAAATATCTACAGATTGCCCTCTATCTATTCTCTATGTTGCATATTCAAAGAATTTGAGCAAATTTGCCAAACGTGATTTACCTTTCATAAAACAATGTTGACCAGGTTTGATTGTACTCAACTTTCCCAAATGATTAGCTATTTTCTCTTTTATTATTGCCAATAATAGATATTAATCTAACTGGCATATAAATCCCCTGCTTTTTGCCTTTCTCCCTTTTTGAACAAGGGTGTTCAAAAACATTGGCTGTTTTCCAATCTTCTGCTGGTTCCTGAAATTTAATGAGTTATGAAAAATTTTATCCAATGCACCCACTATCTTTGCAACCATTGTTGGATCTTGGGTTGTGGTGGATGGCCTGGGTGATGGTTGTGGGTGTAGGCATTGGTGGTGATCTTTCTGGGATCAATGGAGACAGGGAGGGTCCCAGAGGTCTAGAAAATAGCTAATGTGACACCGCTGTTTAAGAAGGGAGAGAGGCAGCAGATGGGAAATTATAAGTTGGTGAGCCTGACTTCGGTCACTAGCAAGATTTTAGAATTCATTATTAAAGAGGAGATCGCAGAGTACTTGAAAGAGCATGAAAACATATGACTGAATCAGCACGGCTTCCTAAGAGCAGATCATGTCTAAGAAATCTGTTAGAATTCTTTGAGGAGGTAACAGGAAGTTATATAAAGAAGAACCAGTGGACATAATTTATTTAGATTTCCAGAAGGCCTTTGACAAGGTGCCACACAGGAGACTGTTAGATATGTTAAAAGCCCATGTTGTTAAATGATAAGATCCTGGCATGGATAGAGGATTAGCTGACTGACAGAAGGCAGAGAGTGGGGATAAAGGGGTCTTTTTCAGGATGGCAGCTGGTAACTAGTGGTATGCTTCAGGGATCAAGTGTTGGGACCGCAACTTTTCACAATTTACATTAACGATTTGGAGGAAGGAACTGAAGGTATTGTTGCTAAGTTTGCAGATGATACAAAGATACGTAGAGGGATAGGTAGTATTGAGGGAGTGGGGGGGCTATAGAAGGACTTGGACAAGTTAAGAGAGTGGGCAAAGAGGTGGCAGATGGAATACTGTGAAAGTGAGGTTATGCACTTTGGAAGGAGGAATGGAAGCAGAGATTATTTTCTAAATGGAAAAATGCTTAGGAAATCAGAAACACAAAGGGACTTGGGAGTCATTGCTCAAGATTCTCTTAAAGTTAACCTGCAGGCTCATTTGGCAGTCAGGAAGGCAAATGCAATGTTGGCATTCATGTCGAGAGGGCTAGAGTACAAGAACAACGATGTACTTCCAAGGCTGTATAAGGCTATGATCAGAGCCCATTTGGAGTATTGTGAGCAGGTTTGGGCCCCTCATTTAAGGAAAGAAGTGCTGATTTTGGAAAGGTTCCAGAGGAGGTTCACAAGAATAATGCCTGGAATTAAGAGCTTGTCCGTATAACAGTTGAAGACTCGAGTTCTGTATTGTAGTTTAGAAGGATGAGGGGGGGGGGGAATCTTATCTTTAACCTTAGGCTAAAGGGATGATCTTTTAAAACAGAGATGAGAAGGAATTTTTTCAACCAGGAAATGGTGAATCTGTGGAACTCTGCAGTAGAAAGCTGTGGAGGCCAGGTCATTAAGTGTCTTTAAGACAGAGGTAGATAGGTTCTTGATTAACAAGAGGATCAGGAATTATGGGAAAAAGGCAAGAGAATGGTGTTGAGAAAAAATATCAGACATGATTGAACGGCGGAGCAGACTGGATGGACCAAGTGGCTTAATTATGCTCTAATGTCTTATGGTATAGTCAAGCCTTGGGGGTTGGGGTGGTCAGCTCAGATCAGGCCCTAGGGAATGTCAGGTTAGTTCTAGTGGGAGTAGTGGCAAGTCTCAAGGTGGTCAACTTGGGCCCTGAGGTAACTGGTCAGGTGTCAGATGGGGAGGAGTACAGTTGGGCTGAGCCTGAGGGAGAAGTGGGGACTGGCGTGGAAGAAAGTGTCACCTTGGGGATAAGGGAAAATCCTATGTATAGGGGAATTCCTTTCGATGATCTAGTCCCTTTGGGGGTGGAGGGTGTACCATGGGACAGGTAGTCATGGGGGTTTCCTGTGGAGGAAAGGAAGTGTCTGAGAGTCCTGTAGAGGTTGAAGGGTGTGGAAGAGTCATGTGATGGGGTCAGTATGAGATTGTGCAATGGCCACCCAGAAGTTAGAGGATGTTTTAATTCTAATTTTTTGAGTATCTCTTGGAATAACATAGCCAGAACTATCTGAAGTTCATAGTTTAAATACATTTTTGATTTGATTTATTATTGTCACATGCATTAGTAAACAGTGAAAAGGATTTTTCTTGCCCACTGTATAGAAAAAGCATACCATACATAGAGAAAGAAAGGAGAGACTGCAGAATGTAGTGTTACAGTCATAACTAGGGTGTATAGGAAGAACAATTTAGTGCGAGGTAGGCCCATTCAACAGTCTGGTGTCAGCTGTCAGTTAGTCGGTTGGTACGTGTCCTCAGACTTTTGTATCTTTTTCCCAATGGAAGAAGGTGAGAGAGAGTATGTCTGGGGTGCGTGAAGTCTTTGATTATGTTGGCTTGCTTTTCTGAGGCAGTGGATAGGATAGGAGACTGGCTTGAGTGATGAACTGGGTTTCGTTCATGATCCTTTGTATTTATTGTGGTCTTGGACAGAGCAGGAGCTATATAATGCTGTGATACAGCCAGAAAGCAAAAGAGAAAATGCTGGAAAATCTCAGCAGATCTGGCAGCATTTGTAAGCAGAGAAAAGTGCTGATGTTTTAAGTCCAGATGACTCTTTGTCAAAGCTACCAGGTCTGCTGAGATTCTCCAGTGTTTTATCTTTTGGTTTCAGATTCCAGCACCCACAGTAACTTGCTTTTATACAACCAGAAAGAATGCTTTCTTGTGCATCTGCAGAAGTTGATCAAAGTTGTCACACATGCCAAATTTCATTAATCTCTTGATAAAGTAGAGGCAATGGTGGGTTTTCTTAACTATAGTGTCTGCAAGGAAGGACCATGACAGGTTGTTAGCGATCTGGACATCTAAAAACTTGAAGCTCTCGACCATTTCATCTCCACTGATGTACACAGAGCGTGTCCTCCATTACGCTTCCTGAAGTTGATGACTATCCCTTTTATTTTTTGATGCAAGGGAGAGATTAGTAGCACTGCACCAGTTCATCAGATTCTTTAGCTCATTCCTGAATCTCAGGATGATGTATCTCATCATTGTCTGTGATATGATCCACAATGGTGATGTCATCAGCAAACTCTAAAACCAAGTTGGGGATTTGGCCACAGAGTCATAAGTGTATAAGCAGTATTGTAAGGGGCCGAGGATACAGCCTTACAAAGCACTGGGGTTGAGGAAGATCATGGAGGAGCTGTTGTTGCCTACCTTTACTGATTGCCTAATCCACAGACTGCAATCTAGGATCCAATTGCAGAGCTGAGTGGCTCAGCTCATTATGCTGAGCAGGTCACTGTGCATGCAAAGTAATTAAGAAGGCATATGATAATGCTTGCCTTCACTAGTTGCAGTATTGAGTACAGTAGTTGGAAAATCATGTTGCTGGTGTATAAAACCTTGGAAGTATTGCATGCAGTTCAGGTCACCAACACTATCAAAGATATGGAAGCTGAGTGAGAAGAAGGTTCACCAGGATATTGCCTGTTGGCTCTGAAGAAGCTTTTTTGTACTCAAGCTCTGGTTAAGAGAGCTCGAATAAACTAGGATTGTTTTCACTGGAAAGTCAGAGATTGAGGGGAGACCTGTTAGAGGTCTACAAAATTGAGAGGCATAATTTCCTATGTTGGGAGTGTCAATTACAAGGGGGCACAGGTTCAAGGTGAGAGGGGGAAAGCTTTTCATGCCAAGAATATGGGTGCCTGGAATGCACTGCCAGAGGATGTGATGAAAGCAGGCACATTAGTAATATTAGCATCTGTATGGGTACATCAATAGGGAGGTAAGACAGGGACCGAGTCAGGGCAGAAAGTTTTTTTAAGTTTAGTTAGGGCATCATGATTGATGGAGGACTGAAGGCCTGTTTCTATGTTGTACTTTTCTTTGATCCTGACCACAACATTGACAGACTAATTTCATTTACTCTTTTGCAAAGCACAATCATTTTGAATAAATCACAGGATCACAATCAAGGCTTAGACTCTATCAACATTGTGGCCAAGATCAATGGAGTACTTGAGATCCATCTAAATGTGATAAGAAATGGACAGATAGCTGGCGCAGTACTCCATTGAGCTGATAATGGAATCCTTTTCAAGGTACTGCATGTTGAATTTGTCTGAGTTCAAATGGTTTCATTCCAATGGAGAAGGTTTCAAAGAATTCAACTTGTTAGGGAGCCTCAGATATTTCAAATCAAAGTTTTGTGCATACATTGGAGTTGAGTGCACAGCTGTGCAGAATGGAACACCTCCCCCACCCCACTCCCTGCCAACAAACTCTCTCCCTGCCACCACGGGTGAAATTAACATCTCCTCTCTCAAAGGACTTGGATAAACTCAGTTCATTTTCATTGGAATGACAGAGAGGCTGAGGAGTTACCTGAAAGATCACGTGTGGCATGGACAGAGTGGATCGTCAGATACTCTTCCTAGGGTAGAAAAATCAAGTCCTGGGGACATACCTTTAAGGTACATGGGGAACAGTTTACAGAAGATGTGCTAGGCCAGATTTTTACAGAGGGTGGTAAATGTATGGAAAGTGTTGTCTGAGGAGGTGGTGGGAGCAGGTACAATTGAGGCATTTAAGGGGCAACTCAATGAATGCATAAATAGGATGGGAATGGCAAGATATGGACTCCATAAGTGCATATGGTTTTAATTTAGGCAGGCATCATGATCACCACAGGCTTGGAGGGCCAAAAGACCTGTTCCTATGCTGTAGTTTTCTTTCTTTTTTTCACCCCTGAGGGGCCTTTCCTCAGCAGCCTGGCAGCAGCAGAGAGACAAATGACCACTGAACCTAGTTCCTCAAGGCCCCTCGGGATTCAAGATGTCAGGCCAAGGTCTCAGCACCAGAGTGAACTGCACCAAGAGCACCATCGTGGGGTCTGAGTGGAAGGGCTGAGGAGCAGACTGCAGCATCTTAAGAGGGAGGGGAGCAGAGGATGCAGCCAAGTGAAGGAGTAAGTCAGTCGGGTCACCCTCATGTCTGTATGGTGTGTGGGTGGGGTTGAGATGCCCCTCTTTGGTGAGGCACTATCCTGGTCAGTGTGGAGGGAACCATTTCATTTTCTGTGGAGAGACAGCAGTATCCAACTGTGGAGATCAGGGAACCATTTAAAAATGGTGGCACAGTCTTTAAATAGTGGGACTAGTCAGTGGGTTGTTTGAAATGAGCTCATCTGCATCTTTTAGCTGTGTCAATTCCATTTGAAAGTCGTAGCCAGTGCCAACTTTTTTGTTTTCCCACAGGTCTGGACACTTCAAAACAGGAGAATCAGATCCATTATCTTTCAGATAAAATGACTGCTTCGGTGGATGTAAAAGATCCCATGGCAACAGCAGAGCAGATGAGTAATCCATTGTGTCTTGGCTATGATACTTTCCATCTTGCTGAAAAATTCTATCACATTATGTTCACTCAAGACTTTCTTTCTCATTACACAATATCCAGCTTATGGTGTCTATTCTCTTTAGTTCTTCAATAAGTCCAGTCCAATTAGTTCAGAAAACCATCCTGTATATACTCCAAGTATTCCTCCTCTGTTGTTGTTATTAATTTGAATTGCTTAATCTTTACGCAAATTCATGTCAACTACAATTACAGATATTGCTTGATTGCTTGCATCTCTAATTTCCTGCTTAATGCCATCTCCAATGTTCCCACTACAGTGGGGATCTACACACACCCACCAACATTATTCAGTCCCTTGGTGTTTCTCAGCTAGTTCCACATTATTGGATCTAATATCATTCTCACTAATATGATAATTTCCCTTTAATCAGAAATGTCTTTTTTTAATCTCCCATTCCCAAATATTGAATTTATGTACATGTTCAATTCCCATTCCTGGTCACCTGCTACCATTTCTCTGTAATCTCAAGTATAGTATACCTATTTACATCCAATTGCACAATTAATTTATTCACTTTATTATGAATGCTCTGCACATTAAGATTTTTTTTTAATATTTCTTGTCTTGTTCCCATTATTTGTCATTATGGTCCTATTGAATCTGGGCCTTAATTTCTCTGTCTATCATGTTTCATATTACCCTTTCTATCTTTTGTATTTATTCTTGTTCCCCTCTCCTCTAACTCCTTGATTAAATTCCCAACCCATATGACTTCAGTTTAAATACACACCCTACCACTCTAGCAAGTATTTTCTCGAGGGCATCAATCCCAATGCTGCCCAGATGCAACACGTCCAGTTTGTGCTGGTCCCACCTCCTCAGAACTGGTTCCAATGTACAAGAAATCTGAAACTCTTCCCCTCACACCATTTCTTGTGTCATGTATTCATCTGTGTATTCGTTATTTCTGGTCTAACTAGTACATGGCATTTGCAGTAATCCTGAAATCACTATTTTAGGGGTTGTACATTTCAATATATTTCCTAATTCCTACATTCTGCTTTAGGACTAGTCTTTTTTTAACCACATGCTGGCCCCAGGTCATGTGAATGTTCACAGCTTCCCAGATAGAGCAGGAAGAGCACACTTCAGCTTCGAGCTCTCTTGTCATGACTTAGCCCTTTAAATTACACCATTTGGAAAACACCAAAAATCAAATATCAGTTATCCTAATCACCACAAAATAAAGCCCTTACAAACTACAAATGATATAAGTAGTATCTCCTTAACTAACCATACTTACCCAGTCAACTTCTCCACTTACACCCATCATTTAAGAATCCTAATGTCACTTTAAGAGTTCCAAACTCCAAGCTAGCACTCAGATTTCTCACTGCATTCTGTCAGGAGATTGAAAACACTGCAAATCAGCTTTGTCCCTTGTAGCTTCTACTCCTGTTGTTGCTGACTGTCCTCCTCTCGCAGACTCCTCCAGGTGCTACTGGGCATGTGTCCCAATGTCCCAGGGTCCTGCTGATGGCCATCCTGGTTCCGGGTGACCTCCTCTCACACTATCCTCCGAGTACTGATTAATGATTACTTTGTGTCTGTGTCTGTTTTCATGAATAAGGATACAGGAGATCTCCCAGATGTAAAGATCCAAGGGACTTCAGAACACAAAGTTAAAGGACATTAGTAAAACTAAGAAGCTTGTATTGGAAAAAGGGAAAATTGGTAAGTCCCGAGACCTGATATTATGCATCATACAGTGTTGAGAAAAGTTATTATAGAGACAGCTGATGTGTTGGTGATGATCTATTAAAATTCTATAGATTCTGGAATGTTTCTTAAAAATTGGAAGGTAACAAATATCACCCCACTATTTAAGAAGAGGAAGAGAGAAAATAGGGAATTACAAGACTTAAATCAGCAGCAAGGAAAATGCTGGAATCTATTATAAAGGATGTGATAAGTAGATACCTGGACAATCGTGAGTGGATTGGTATAGTCAGCACAGGTTTAAGAATGAGAAATGATGTTTGATTAACAAAGAACAAATAATAGTACAGCACAGAAACAGGCCCTTCAGCCCTCCAAGCCTGTGTTGCTCATTAGTCCAACTAGACCATTCGTTTGTATCCCTTCATTCCCAGTCTGCTCACGTAACTATCCAGGTAAGTCTTAAATGATCCCAGCGTGTCCGCCTCCACCACCCTACTTGGCACCGCATTCCAGATCACCACAACCTTCTTTAAAAAAAAAAAATCCCTCTGATATGAGTTAAACCTCACCCCTCTCATCTTGAGCCGTAATCCCTCGTGATTGTTACCTCTGACCTGGGAAAAAGCTTCCCACTCTTCACCCTATCTATACCCTTCATAAGTTTGTACACCTCTACGTCTCCCCTCATTCTCCATCTTTCCAGAGAGAGAGCCCCAATCTCTCCTCACAGCTAAGACCCTTCCATACCAGGCAACATCTTGGTAAATCTCTTCTGCACTCTCTCCAAAGCCTCCACGTACTGGTACTGTAGCAATCAGAACTGGACATAGTACTCCAAATGTGGACTAATCAATGTTCTATGCAGCTGCAACTTCAGACTCCAGTTTTTATACTCTATACCCTGTCCTATAAAGGCAAGCATGCCATATGCCGCCTTCATCACTTTCTCCACCTGTGTTGCCACTTTCAAGGATTTGTGGACTTGCACACCTAGTTCTCCACAGAACACTTGTGTTTCTATACTTTTAATGGTTCTGCCATTTATTGTATAACTCCACCCTACATTTGTTGTACCAAAATGCATCACTTCACATTTATCTGGATTAAATTCCATCTATTTCTCCACCCAATTTTCCAGCCTGTCTATATCCTGTTGTATTGTCTGACAATATCCATTGCTATCTTCGTGTCATCTGCAAACTTACTGGTCACACCAGTTACACCTTCTTCCAAATCATTTAAATATATCACAAATAACAGAGGGGCTATTTGTGAGTCTGATGTTGCAGTTGTATAGAACATTGGTTAGGCCACATTTGGAGTACTGTGTCCAGTTCTGCGGAACACCACCCGGTCACAGACCTCCAGCCGGAAAAAGACCCTTCCACTGCCATCCTTTGTCTCCTGTGGCCAAGCCAGTTCTCTATTCATCTAGCCACCTGTCTTTGTATCCCATGAGCCTTAACCTTTTTCACAAACCTGCCATGAGGAACTTTGTTGGACAAAGAACAAAACAGCACGGAAAACAGGCCCTTTGGCCCAACGAGCCCGCGCCAACACCCCAATGTTCCCACCTCTACCCGTGACCCCTGTCTGTTTATAGATCTATGAATTAAAAACCAAATTTGAGATAATTTAGGGAGAATTTGTTTTGACAGTTAGCCTAAGAGCACATCTTTGGGATGTGGGAGGAAACTGGAGCACCTGGAGAAAACCCACGCAAACACAGGGAGAATGTGCAAACTCCCACAGACACAGGCCCAAGTCCACATATCTGCACAGCACAGCAATAGTCACTGAGCTGTCGTGTTGCCCATCAAATGGTCCAGGTCAAGCATACACTAATGACGTAAGCACTAAGATACGCTCAAAAAAAAAATCCAAGAGCAGCCTTCTCACGACCCATCGTGTGTATGCCCCTCATTAGACAACAAGGTGGCTCCCTAAACAGCCTGGGATTAATGCCATCAGGCCCAGGAGATTTATCAGTTTTAATGCTACCTAGAAGCTCTAACACTTCCTCCCTCGGTATGGATATTTCCCTCAACTGGTCCACAGCTCCCTCAGAGACAGGAGCTGTCAACAAACCTCTCTCCTTCGTGAATACCGACGCAAAGTATTCATTCAGGATCTCCCCCATTCCCTCGGGCTCTAACACTTTCCCCTCCTCTGTTCCTAAGAGGTCCGATTTTTTTCCTCTAACCACCCTTTTATTCCTAAAATGCCTTTGGATTTTCCTTAATCCTATCTGCCAAAATCATTTCATGCCCCCTTTTTGCCCTTCTAACTCCCTGTTTGAGCTCCCTTCTAATCTTTCTATATTCCTCCAACGCTGTCTCCATTCCCAGCTGCTTTGACCTATCATACGCCTCTCTTTTCTTCCTAACCAAGTCTTCGATATCCCTAGTAATCCATGGCTCTCTAATCCTACCTTTCCCATTTTTCCTCTTGGCCGGCACATATCTTTCTTGCAACATTTTCAGTATTCCCTTGAAAGAGTCCCACATGCCTAGCGTGGATTTACCCTTGAACAACCGTTCCCAATCAGTTTCTATAAGTTCCTGCCTAATCTGACTGTAGTTAGTTTCCCCCAATTCAGCACCCTGCCCCTAGGGCAACAAGCATCCTTTTCCATCTATATCCTAGAGTAGACAGAATTGTGGTCACTGTTAGCCATGTGTTCCCCTACTACAACATCAACCACTTGCGCTGGCTCATTACTCAGAACTAAATCCAATATAGCTCCTTCTCTAGTCGGGCTAGCCACATACTGCTCCAACGATCCTTCCAGTACACATTTTACAAATTCCTGCCCATCCAAGCCCCCAGCTCTTGGTACCTTCCAATCCACCCTAGGGAGATTAAAATCTCCCACTATAACGACACTGTTCTTTCTGCACCTATCCAAAATGTCTTTACGTATCCCTTCTTCAACTACCCGTGGGCTGTTGGGTGGCCTACAATACACCCCTAGCATAGTAATCACCCCCTTTCTATTCCTCAATTCCACCCACATCGACTCCACTCCTAACTCCTCTGTATCGTCCTCCCTCTGCACTGCCGTGATGCTCTCCCTAACTAACAACGCCACTCCCCCACCTCTTCTGGATCCTCCTCTGTCACGTCTGAAACACTTATACCCAGGAATATTCAGTTGCCACTGCTCCCCTTCCTTTAACCACGTCTCCATCACCGCAACCACATCCAAGTTCCTCGCAAACATTAAGGCCCTAAGTTCAACTGTTTTTCCCATTACACTCCTCGCATTGAAACAGACACACTCCAGACCTCCAAGCCCACTCAGAACCTCCTTCTCCCTGGTGTATTTCTTCTCATCTAAGCTTAGTCTATCTCCCATCTCACTCTCTACCGAGCTATCTGTCTCAGCCCCTCCCTCCCTCCTCCCCTCCATATTAGTTTAAATCCTGCTGAAACACTGCAGCTAACCTCCCAGCTAAGATATTCACACCCTTCCCATTTAAGTGTTCCCCATCTCTTCTATACAGGTGCCCTTCTTTCACAAAGAATTCCCAGTTATCCACAAATATGAAACCCTCTGCCCTACACCAATCTTTCAGCCACGCATTCAGCTGTAGGATCTCAGTTCTCCTGGCTCCGTTATTACCTGGCCCTGGAAACAGCCCTGAGATCACCACCCTGGAGGCCTTGCTCTTCAGCCTACTCCCCAACTCCCTGAACTGCCTTCGTATATCCTCCCTGCTCTATGCCTTATTGAAATCCATATAGACAACATCCACGGCCCTTCCTTCGTCAACCATTTTTGTCACCACCTCAAAAAACTCCACCAAATTTGTAAGGCACAACCTCCCTCTTACAAAACCATGCTCTATGTCACTAATGAGATTGTCCCATTCTAAATGTGCATACATCCTATCTCTAAGAATCCTCTCCAACAACTTCCTTACCACGGACATCAAGATCACAGGCCCGGGTTATCCCTGCTCTCTTTGTTAAATAACAGTACCACGTTCACTATTCTCCAATCTTCTGTGACCTCATCTGTGTCCAATGAAGAGACAAAGGTTTCTGTCAGAGGCCTAACAATTTCATCTCTTATCTCCCTGAGCAGTCTAGGATAGATGCCATCAGGCCCTGAGGACTTGTCAGTTTTAATGCTCCCTAAAAAACCTAACACTTCCTCCCTTGTAATGGAGATTTTCTCTAACAAGTCAACACCTCCCTCTGAGTCAACGCATCCCTCTCCTTTGTGAATATTGATACAAAGACTTATTGGGGTTTGTTGAAGGAACAAAATTAATAAGAGTTGATGGACCTAGTTTATTTGGACTTCCTGAAGGCTTTTGACAGTCAATTAGCAAAATAAAAGTACATTGGAAAGGAGCAATATATTGTCACATATTGAGGATTGACTCAGAGTAGGAATGAACATTCACTTTGGCAGGCTATGATTCATGAGGTATACAAGGATCATTACTTGGGCCCCAGCTGTTCACAATATATATCAAAATGTGTATAAATAATCCTTTTAGTTTAGAACATTACAGCACAGAACAGGCCCTTCGGCCTTCGATGTTGCGCCAACCAATATAAAAAGCAATGACCCTCCAAACTAAACCATTCCCTTCTCTTCCATATACTTATCAACTAACCTCTTAAACGCCACCAAACTTGGCGCATCTACAACTGCTGCAGGCAGGGCATTCCACTCCCGAACCACCCTTTGGGTAAAGAACCTACCTCTGATATCCGTCCTATAACTATCACCCCTTAATTTAAAGCTGTGTCCCCTCGTGCTAGCTTTTTCCATCCCAGGAAAAAGGCTATCACTGTCCACCCTATCTAAACCTCTAATCATCTTATGTTTCAATAAGGTCCCCTCTTAGCCACCTCCTTTCTAATGAAAACAACCTCAAATCCCTTATTAAACCTTATCAAACACCTTACTAAAGTCCATATATACCACATCAACCGCCTTACCCCCATCCACCTCTTTGGTCACTTTTTCAAAAAAACTCAATAAGGTTAGTAAGGCACGACCTACCCTTCACAAACCATGCTGACTATCCCCAATCAATTCATTTCTCTCTAAATAACTATAAATCCTATCCCTAATAATTCTCTCCAATACTTTGCCCACAACAGAAGTAAGACTCACTGGCCTATAATTCCCTGGAAGGTCTCTCTTCCCCTTCTTGAACAATGGGACCACATTCGCTATCCTCCAGTCCTCCGGAACCACACCCGTAACCAACGACGACCTGAAGATCAGAGCCAGAGGCTCTGCAATCTCCTCTCTTGCCTCCCAGAGAATCCTAGGGTAAATCCCGTCCGGCCCAGGGGACTTATCCAACTTCAAACCCTCGAGAATATCTAGCACATCCTCCCTATCTACTTCAATACTTTCCAGTTTGCTACCCTGTACCTCAGTGTTCTCCATAACTACATTTACATCACCCTGCATGAATACCGAAGAGAAATATTTATTCAGTGCCTCTCCAATCTCTTCAGGCTCCACGCACAACTTCCCACTGCTGTCTATGACTGGCCCTAATCTTGTCCTAACCAATCTTCTATTCTTAACATATCTAAAGAAAGGATTAAGGAGAATCCTAAAGCTATCAGCCAAAGTCTTCTCGTGTCCCCTCTTAGCTCTCCTCAATTCACTCTTTAGCTCCCTCCTGGCTAATCTATAGCTATCCATTGCACTAACTGAGCCTTCAAGCCTCATCCTGACATAAGCCTCCCTTTTCCTTTTAACCAGCAAATCAACTTTTTTTGTACACCAATTTCTCCCTTTTCAAAACATTTTGACCTCAGTTATTAAGTTAATGACCAATGGAAAGCATTATCAAAATCTCTTCTAATTTTGAACATTTCGATCTCTTCTTTAGCATGCTTTGTATTGATGAAAAGGATACTAGTTCCTCCAAAAAAAATTTCAAGCTTGAATGTTAAGAAAAAGGGATGTCAGAAAAAGGGATGTTGTTGCTTGATAGGATTTAAGAATGAGTAGGTATTTGTTTTTGGAATTTCAGTTACTTGAATTTCAAAGCATGCTTATGGAAGCAAGGAATTGAGGAAGTTGGAGAGTTATGAATATGTATTGCAAAGATTATATAACTTGACTGTCAAGTGAGATGTGAAAAAACTAAATACTTAAATGTAGGGACATGATCAAGACAATTGTATAAGAATGTGATTAGCAAGGGTGTTTCCTGAGCTGAAGGATTTGAGATATGAAGGGAAATTGGATATCTGGGATTGTTTTCCTTGGAGTAGCAAAGGTGGAGAAGGGACCTGATAGAGGTGTATAAGATAATGAGGAATGTAAACAAGGTGGATAGGAACACATTTTTTTCCCTTTGTAAAGGGGTTAATAACCAGGGGTATCAATTTAATGTAAGAGATAGAAAGCTAAGAGGGGAAAAAGAGTCCCTTTGTCTCCGTGAGTTTCCTCTGGGTGCTCTGGTTTCCTCCCACAGTTCAAAGATGTGTGAGTTAAGTGGATTGTCTAGATTGTCCCTTAGTTGTCAAGGTGACTGGCTAGGCTAAATACATGGGGTTATAGAGATAGGGTCCGGATCAGTGGTCAGTGCAGACTCAATGGGCCGAATGGCTCCTTCTGCACTGTAGGATTCTATGACTCTGTGTGAATCAGAAGTGGTATGAATGGCCAAATGATCTGTTCCTATGCTGTAAGGTTCCATGTCAACAGGAAAATATTCTATTGACAAGTCTCTGGATGCCTTCAACACATCAAATTTAGCTGATAACATTAACAAACTGCCAGGACATGAACTGGTTACTGATAATTCTGGGTCAATTCTTGCAGCAAAATAATAATAGAGCAATTTTTAAATTTGTTTCTGGTATATGGGCATCACTGGCTAGGTCTGTATTTATTGACCATGTTTAAGAGTCAACTACATTGCTTGTATGAAGACCGTAAGGGTCGTAGATTTTGTTCCTTAAATGACATCAGTAAACCAGATAGGTTTTTTCAACAATCAACAATGATTTCATGTTAAACTTTTTTAATTCTAGATTTTTACTGAATTCAAATTGCATCATCTTCCATGATGGGATTCAAACCCAGGTCTCCAGAATATTACCCTGAGTCTCTAGATTACCAATCCAGTGATACTACCATTACACCAGCAACTTCCCAATATTGAATTACTCATTCATAATATTCCCAACATCTACTTGTGAGGCATCCAAAACTTTGCTGAATGACATAGCTAGAAAAATATTATTTGTAATACAAAATATTTGTTGGCATACCATTGCATAAAACTTCAAAAAATAACAACCAAAGCATAAAGGTTAATGCTTCAAATTTAATTAATCAATTATTTTGTTGTATTTGATTTCATGATTTTGAGTGTTTTGGGATCACACTTCACAATTCAGTTTGTTTTTTGTGTGAACTTGAATCCTTTTGCTACATAATGAAAGTTCAGAATCATGATACATTCTTCATGAATATACAAATGAAACAAGCCCACCCACTCCCTCTACTGGCAAGAAATGTTTTCAGCTTTTTTCATGCACTAAGTGAATAAAATTTGGACTCACTGAAAAAAAACAGATCTGAAACTTTCCCGTTTTCATTCTCATTCTGGACTTGGAATTTTTTCATAAAGTTGCCCCCACCCTCCCCCTCCCCCTACATTTCAGTTCTCAGGATTGACCTGAGGCCATCAGAAAATATAGTTCAGCAACCTTAAGTATTCTGCATGCTGCACAACTTTACTTTAAGTTTCAGTACAGAGGGCCCAAAAAAGATCAAGTTGAACATCAACAGCTTGAAGAGAATGGTATATATGGGTTTATGGATGTGTGGATTAATATACAGAAAATAGAAGTGTGAATTGACCATTCTGTTCTTCAAACCTGCTCCAAGTATTTATGCACGTATGAGCTGATGTTTATCTTTTTAAATGTATGTTTACATGTATGTGGGTTCACATGTATATTTATATATGCATCTTGGTGTGTGTATTTATGTATGCTTATTTGCACTTAACTATGTTTCATGATCTTCTGAGTATTTATATAAATCAAGTTTTTTGCTTCATGACTGGTTTTCACCTTAAAAGGGTTTTAGATACAGTGGCTTTTAAATGACCCTATAAATCCAGTGTTTGTGCCTTCAATTATGAGATCCATTATGTCACCAATATGCTCTGACTTCTGTAGTTAATGTTTAAAGAAGACACCTTTTTGTGAAAATTCTTATCTGCCTATGAAATTCCAGACAAAAATATAGTTTGTCATTACATATACAATATCATGAAGCTACTGATCCAAACATTGCTTCAATTGTTACTCACTCATTTTGATAGTGATCTTATAACCAGGATATTGTTGATAAACAATCTGCCAGCTGCTTTGGTCAGATTCCAACCTGCTTGCTGTTTTTAATTTGATCATCTCTAAGTAACATTACCAAAAATAAAGCAATCAGCTCTTGAGAAAGAAGCTTCATAAACATGTGGTGTTGCATTTATAAAAGAAGAGAAGACAGTGGTATGAATGAAGTAATGTAGACATTTGAAATTAGATTCCACTACTGCTATATTGAAATCTAGGAAATCTGCTATGAAGGCAGATTGAACGATTAGCTAATTCCTTTCAACAGCACTGAGGTAAAGATAAGACAGGTCAAACAATCCATGTTTTGTAATTTATGCACTGTAGATGGTTTAAAAAGATATGGGGCAGTTCCACAAAATGAAAAGCCTGTATCAAATTACAAGCTGAACTGTCTTTGAAATTTGCATTTAATTCTTTATGGAAGCTGTTTTCACTCTTAAGAGTGCACTGAGAATTCATTAAGTGGCCATACCAAAAATCGTATCTGTAACGTTTTATTTTTAGCATGGATATTATATGAACTCTGACAAAAATTACAATACAGGATGAAATATAGTCCAAAGATATGCATGCTAGGCTGATTGGCCATGCTAAATTAACCCTAATGTTAGGAGGATTAGCAGGGTAAATAGGTTGGGTTACGGGAAGAGGGCATTGGTTGGAATGTGGTCAATGCAGACTTGGGTTGAATGGACTCCTTTTGCACTATAGGGAATCTATGAGGAGGCCATTTGCCCCAATATGCCACTTACTTTAACCTTTGAGAAAATTGAGAATTTACACAGTTCAATAAAACTGATTGCACAGAACTTTTTCTGTTTGAGACATGCATCCTATAAAATATATAACACTTCAATATTGGAATTTATATTCTATTTTGGAGGAAGAAGACAGCAGAAAAACATCAAGCTCAACTTAAAGTAACTGATTTTCAAATTAAAGGGTGCATGGTGGCACAGTGGTTAACACTGCTGCTTCACAGCTCCAGAGACCTGGGTTTGAATCCCGGCTTGGGTCACTGGTTGTGTGGAGTTTGCACATTCTCCCTGTGTCTGTGTGGATTTCCTCCGGGTGCTCCAGTTTCCTCCCACAGCACAAAGATATGCAGGTTAGATTGATCGGCCATTTTAGAATGATCCTTAGTGCCCCGGGATGCATGGATTAGTGGGCGAATAGGTGGGATTGTGGTTGGTGCAGCCTTGATGGGCCAAATGGCCTGTTTCTGCACTGTAGGATTCTATGAAAAAAGAACCTCAAGTGAAAGTTTAAAACACTTAAAACATTTATTTTCAAGTCAAAGCCCACGAAGGCTAATGATTAATATGTTAAACTTGATAAACCAAATAAATGTCAATTTACAAATATTTGTCCCCGGTCTGTAAAGTATCAAAAGTTTCCTGAAGCAATATTTTGCTGGTAGTAAATTATCTTCAGACTTTTATCTGCAACACAAAAAAGAGCCTCAAGAATGTGTATAAAAAAAATTTCATAGACTGCAAAATTGGACGTTGAGGAAATTTACAAGATTTTACAGTACTGAGTGCATCTAATCTATGTTGTAATTTTTGACACTGTCAAAAGTTCAATCAGAATCAAATTACTGATTCACTCTCATTTTGATAGTGACAAATATTGGCCAGATTTTGCATCAAACTAAAGAAGCTACTCGTGCTTCCTGTTATGATGAGTGAATCAGGTAACAATCTCCAGCATCTACATAGATGGAGGAAAAAAAGCAGAAAGAAGCTATACTTCTCCAGAAGCTTTGTTATAAGTTTCATGATGAATGACTTGGCACTTTAGAAACATGAAGGATGTGAAGTTGCAGTATTTACCTACTAGATAGCTGCTAAATATGCTAGTAGAAATTTGGACTTGTCAATTAAAAATTACTAATTATGACATATGACAAGTAATCTTTTTTGTGGAATCATAGAGGTTTACATCATGGAAACAGGCTCTTTGGCCCAACTTGTCTATGCCACCTTTTTTTTAAACCCCTAAGCTAATCCCAATTGCCTGCATTTGACCCATATCCCTCTATACCATCACATCCATGTAACTATATAAATCCCTGAGCTATTTCCGCATTTGGCCCATATCTTCAATACCCATCTTGCCTATTAATTTTAAAAGACAGAACTATACTTGGCTCTACCACTACTTCTGGCAGCTTGTTCCAGACACTCACCACCTGTGTGAAAAAACTTCCCTCTGGATACTTTTGTATCTCTCCCTTCTTACCTTAAACCTATGCCCTCTAGTATTAGACCTCCTTACTTTGGGAAAAGATATTGACTATCTAGCTGATCTTTGCGCCTCAATTTTTATGGACCGCTGTAAGATCACCCCTCAGCCTCCTACGCTTTAGAGAAAAATACTCCAGTCTAACTTCTCCTTATAACTCCAAACCATCAAGTCCCAGTAGCATCTTAGTACTTTTTTGTACTCTTTCTAGTTTAGTAATATCCTTTCTATAATGTGACCAGAACTGTACACAATATTCCAAGTGTGACCTTACCAATGTTTTGTACAACTTCAACAAGACGTCCCAACTCCAATACTCAATGCCCTGACCAAATAAACAAAGCAAGCTGAATGCCTTTTTCACCACTCTGCCCACCTGTGGCTTCACTTTCAAGGACCTATGAACCTGTACCCCTATATCTTTTTGTTCTATAACTCTCCCCAACACCCTACTATTAACTGAGTAAGTCCTGCCCTGGTTTAACGTACTAAAATGCATCACCTTGCATTTATCTAAATTGAACTCCAACTGCCATTCAGCAGCTCTGGCCCAATTGATCAAGATCCCTGTTGCAATCCTCAATACTTTCTTCACTGTCCACTATGCCACCAATCGTGGTGACATCTGCAAACTTACTAACCATGCTTCCTATATTCTCATCCAAATCATTAATATAAGTGACAAATAACAGTGGACCCAACACCAATCCCTGAGGCACACCACTAGTCACAGGCCTCCAGTTTGAAAACAACCCTCTATAACCATCCCTCTGGCTTCTGTCATCAAACCAATTTTGTATCCATTTAGCTACCTCATCCTGGATCCTGAGAGATGTAATCTCATGCAACAACCTACCATGTTGTACCTTGTCAAAGGCCTTGCTAAAATCCATGTAGACAACATCAACTGCACTGCCTTCATCTACTTCTTGATTACCCCTTCAAAAAACTCAACCAAATTTGTGAGACATGATTGTCCATTCCATTTTGTATCTTATTTTTTAAATGTGAAGTTTTCTTCCTTTTGTCTTCAATCACTGTTGTGGATTTTAAAAACTAAAATAAAATTTTCTTTAAAACTTTTGTTTTGGTCACTTTGATCTTATTCTCCTTTTCTTACATTCATCTTTGTTTCCTTTTCTAGGTGAAATCTTCCATATCAGAAACTTAGCGTGTGATCTTATGAAAATAATTAAGTGTTAAACAAATGAGAAAATGGGAGTGAATGACTTTTTTTTGGCAAATCACAAGTCACAAATCTATGGCACTTGATGCAATTCTTGCCAGAATGGACCTTCCAGGCTCATGACTCATCTAAAGTGGCTGCAGCTATACAGATTTAATAATGGATATATCTGCATTAATGATGGACACAGGGGCAGTCACATCAGGAAGATGGCATCTGGAAGAACTGCCCTAAAATTCACTGAGGGAAGGCTGGGCTGTGGAAGAGAGGCCGTACAACTCAGCCATTAGAAATGCCTGAGGCCTTGGGCATGCGGAGGTCTGCTTGCAGGAAGTAATCACTGCCCAATTTACCAGCTTATCTATATCCTGCTGTATTGTCTGACATGTTCATCATTATCAGCAAGTTCAGCCATCTTCATGTCATCTGCAAACTTGCTGATCGCACCAGTTACTCCCTCTTTCAAATCATTTATATATATCACAAATAGTGATATATATACATCCCAGTACTGAGCCCTGCGGCACACCACTAGTCACAGACCTCCAACTAGAAAAGGACCCTTTTACTGTTACCCTCTGTCAGTTCTCAATCCATCTAGCCACCTGTACCCCACGAGCCTTAATCTTTTTCACCAACCTGCCATAGGGACTTTGTCAAACGCCTTACTGAAATCCATATAGATGACATCCATGTCTTGTCCTTCGTCAACTGTTTTTGTCACCTCCAAAAAATGTTCCACAGATTCGTAAAACACGACCTCCCCTTTACAAACCCATGTTGCCTGTCACTAATCAGATTGCTACATTCTAAAATGCATACATCCTGTCTAACAGTCCTCTCCAACAACTTCCCTGCCACTGACATCAAGCTCACCGGCATATAATTATCTGGGTTATCCCTACTACCCTTTTTAAACAACAGTACCACATTCACTATCCTCCAATCCTCTGGAACCTCACCTGTATCCAAAGAAGAGATAAAGATTTCCGTCAGAGGTCCAGCAATTTCATCTCTCATCTCCCTAAGCAGCCTAGAATAAATGCCATCAGGCCCGAGAGATTTGTCAGTTTTAACGTTACCTTAAAAACCTAACACTTCCTCCCTTGTAATGGAGATTTTCTCCAATGCGTCGACAATTCTCTCCAAGACACTTCCAGACAACAAAGTCCCTCTCCTTTGTGAATACTGACAAAATATACATTCAGGATCTCCCCCATTCCCTCGAGCTCTAAATATAGTTCCCCTCTTTTGTCCCTAAGAGGACCAATTTTTTCTCTAACAACTCTTTTATTCCTAACATATGAATAAAATGCCTTTGGATTATCCTTAACCTTATCTACCAAGAATAATTCTGCCTCTCAGAGTTACTTCCAATGCTTCCCCACCATTGAGGTTAGACTGATTGGCTTGTAGTTTCCTTCTTTCTTGACTAATGGCTGTCTTGCAGTTCTCTGGCATCTCTCCTGTGTCCACAGAGAGATTGAAAATAATTGTCAGTGCCTGATATTTCCTCCATTGCTTTACTCAACAGCCTGGAAAACAGGGCTCTACAGTCACTCCAGACTTGAAACATTGGTCCTATTCTCTGTTTCTTCGAACTTGTTCCACCGTTCTGTCACAGTGCGCCTGAAACGAGCACGAGCGCACGCCTGAAATGAATGTGTGTGCGTGCGTGCACATGAGTGAAAAGTGTGTGTGTCACTGAGAAGGCAAAATCCAGAGACAGTGCTTTGTACTTAAACAAAGGAGACAAAAATGGGATGAGGGAAGAGTTGGCTAGGGTAGATTGGAAGCAAAAACTTTATGGTGGGACAATTGAGGAACAGTGGAGGACTTTCAAAGTGCTCAGCAAAAGTATTTACCAATGATAAAGGGAAGGACAGTGGAAAAAGGGATAATCAGCCGTGGATATCTAAGGAAATAAAGGAAGCTATCAAACTGAAAGAAAATGCATATAAATTGGCAAAGATTAGTGGGAAACTAGAGGATTGGGAAATCTTTAAAGGTAAACAGAAAGCCACGAGAAAAAGCTATAAAGAAAAGTAAGATGAATTATGACAGTAAACTAGCTCAGAATATATAAGTTTCTGTAAATATATAAAATGAAAATGAGTGACATTTGTCCTTTAAAGAATGAGAAGGGAGATGTAATTATTGGAAATGAGTGAATGGCTGAGGCATTTAACAGGTACTTTGTATCGGTCTTCACAGGGGAAGACACAAATAACAGGCCAAAAATGGACGATAAAGCAACAGGTGAAGACTTAGAAACTATTATCACAAAAGAGGTAGTGTTGGACAAGCTAATGAGGCTAATGGTAGATAAGCCTCCTGGTCCTGATAGTATCCTGGGACGCATTCTAAAAGTGAAGACAAGGGAAATAGCAAATGCACTAGTGTTAATTTATCAAAATTCACTGGATTCTGGGATGGGTCCAGCAGATTAAAGTTGTACAAGATATTGGTAAGGCCACACTTGGACGACTGTGTATAGTTCTGGTCAACCTATTATAAAAAGATTATTAATAAACTAGAAAGACTGCAGAAAAGATGCTACTGGGACTTGATGGCTTGAGTTATGAGAGGTTGGATAAACTGGGATTTTTTTCTCTGGAATGTAGAAGGCTAAATGGTGACCTTATAAAGGTCTATAAAATAATGAGGGGCATAGACAAGATAGATAGTCAATAGCTTTTCCCAAAGAAAAGTCTAAAACTAGAGGGTATAGGTTTGAGGTAAGAGGGGAGAGATACAAAAGTGTCCAGAGGGCCAATTTTTTCACACAGAGGATGGTGTGTGTCTGGAACAAGCTGCTAGAGAAAGTAGTAGAAGGGGGTACAATTTTGTCTTTTAAAAAGCATTTAGGCAGTTACATGGGTAAGATGGATAGAGGGGGATATGGACCAAATGTAGGCAATCGGGAATAGCTTCAGGGCTTAAAAAGAAGAGTGGCATAGACAAGTTGGGCCGAAAGGCCTGTTTCCATGCTGTAAACCTTTATGACTCTATTGGCAAACAATAAATGAGACGCCACTGTTTAAAAAAGGAGGTAGACAAAAAGCAGGTAACTATAAGCTGGTTAGCTTAACTTCTGTAATTAGTAAAATGCTTAAATCTGTTATCAAGGAAAACATAGCAAGACACCTGGATATAAATTATCCCATTTGGAAGACAGCATGGGTTCATGAATTATTTGAGAACATTACATGCGCAGTGGACAATGGGAACCTGTGGATGTGGTGTATCTGGATTTCCAGAAGGCATTTGACAAGGTGCCGCACTAAAGGTAAAGGGGGATATGGACCAGATGTACAGAGCATTGCAAGAATTGTACAGTAATTAGAATGTGGGACATAGACTTTCTAAATATAGACTTTGTAGGAACTGTCCAAGGGATAAGAGGGTCTGGTGTTCCTGGAATGTGTTCAAGGCAATTTCTTTCAATGAGAGGACAGGCACTTTTTGACCTGGTACAGGGGAATGAGTTGACCCAAGTGGATCAAATATTAGTGGGAGAGCATTCAGCAGACAGTACCATTGTATCATAAGATTTAGATCTGAAATGTTGTCAACTGTGATGAGAATAGTCTTGAACTTCAAAAGGACAGGCATAATAATGGATTAGGCAGACAAGTGGCAGCTGAAGTTCAATTAGAGAAGTGTGAGATGATTCATTTTGGCAGGAAGAATATGGAAACATTGTATAAAATAAAGTAAGAAACTCTAAAGGAGATGCAGCAACAGAAGAACCTTGGTATGTATGCAGATAAGCCATAGAAGGCAGCAAGGTATATTACATAGAACATAAAACATAGGGAACATCCCTAGCCATATTGAGACAACAGTTCATAAAACATAGAGGATGATTCTCCTAAAAAACTAAGTACCCAACAGGTGGGAAAACTGGAGGTTTTCCCACTCATTTTTTGGGCAAGGTGAGGGGAATGAATCTCAGAGTGCCTAACGTCATTCACTCCAGTGGAGTGGGGGGGGGGGGGGGGGGGGGGGGGGGTTAAGCCCCCACCTGAAAGGCCTCTATCAATGCACTGAATGGGTCACTGCGCATGTACCAATCTGTCAATAGGGAATCTTGGAATCCTTACCATGCATATGAATTGGCCAATCAGCCATTGAGCCTGCACTGACCATAATCCCACCCAGGCCTTATTCTCATAACCCCACATATTTACCTTCCTAATCCACCAGACAATAGGGTCAATTTAGCACAGCCAATCAACCTAACCTGCACATCTTCAGAAATTGATGCCTGTGAGTTGCCCACCCTGCCCCTGATCGCCAGTGTACACAAATCTGCCCTGGGCTAACCACTGTTATCATCCGCTCCGTGGCCAGCCTCACCACCCTCATCCCCACATGGCCAGCCAAAATCCACACCACACCCATTGCCCTCTAATTTCTCTGCCAATTTCTAACAAAGCTCACAGCAGGTCACCACCACCACCAATCAGTCCTGCTTCCCAGTAATCTCCCTAGATTTCCCCCACCTTGGCATTGTCCTGTACCCAGTGACACAACAAGCTGACACTGCAAGGCTGGCACAGTCTAAGGGGCACTCCCCTTCCTCCAACTCCAGAGGGGACACCGAGTACAAGGATAAGGAGGGCATGTTGAGCTTATCTAATTCATTACAATCCATTGTGCAGTCAGCATACCCTAGTGCAAAGAAACCACATGCATCTCAAAAGATACAGTCTCTAAAAGCAAGTACTACACTCTGCTTGATAATCACTGAATGGAAAGGAGGAAGCCATACTAGGCAAAAAAAAAAATTGGCTTCAGTGATGTAGTAGTCTGAAAGCTGGATGCCGAGAAGTTGGCAATGCTTCCTCCAGAACAGAAAACTCTCAGGACTGAATGTGTGTAAGAATGGGAGCACAACCAGAATAATGCCTATTGTGGCCCTGAATATGGAAGTGATTTTGAAAAGGATTTAATTACCTCACTCAGATGATCAAGGTGGATGAATGCATCTGCTCATTACATCTTACACCCGCCACACCACTCTCACAGCTGAATGTACTATTTCCTATTGTTCACATCCAGCACTTCCTGACACTCAAAGTTCAACTGTAATATTGTTACACTATGCCTCACCCAAATATACAATATACAACTCTGCATAAGTGACAAACATATTGCTATTCAGCTATGGTAGGCATATCATCCAGGTACATTGATCATCCCTCTCTCTCTAACAGGAGAAACATTGAAACTAGAAGCAGGAGTAGGCCATTCAGTTAAGTATGCTCCACTTCCATCTTGATCATATCTGATCATCAAATTCAGTATCCTGATGTCCCCTTCCATATCCCTTGATCCCTTCAGCCCCAAGAGCTACATCTAAGTTCTTCTTGAAAACAGACAATGTTTTGGCCTCATCTATATTCAATGGTAGTGAATTCCATACATTCACCACCTCCGGATGAAGGAATTTCTTCTTACCTCAGTTCTAAAATGTTGATCATATTTCTGATGTCTTTTGTGTGCAGAATCTATTGACCTCTCTTAAAGAAATTCTATGACTGAGGTTCCACAGCTCTCTGGATAGAGAATTCCAAAGATTCCCTGAGTGAACAATTTCCTTATCTTAGTCGTAAGTGGTCTACCTCTGCTTCCAGATGCCCCCAGCCTGGGGAAACATCCTTCCTCCATCTAATTTATTGAATCACCGAATAATTTTGAATACTTTAATGAGATCGCTTCTCATTCTTCTGAACTCTAACAAATTTCTCTGCGAAGGAAAACCTTGTCATCTCAGAGATCAATCTGAACCTTTGTTTCACTATCTCAGTGGCAACTATATTCTTTCTTGGGTAAGAACACTTAAAGGAGCGGCACTATAGTTAGCACTGCTGCCTCACAGTGTCTGCAACCTGGATTCGATTCCTGGCTTGGATCTGTGAGGAGCTTACTCATTCTTTACATGCCTATATGGGTTTTCTACACTATGACCCCTTGTTCTGGACTCTCCCACCACTGAGAACATTGTTTCTGAATCTACCCTGTGAGAATTTTGTAAGTTTCTATGGTGTAGGGCAGAGGGTTTCATATTTGTGGATAACTGGGAAGTATTTGTGAAAGAAGGGCACCTGTATAGAAGGGACAGAGAACACTTAAGTGGGAAAGCTGTGAATATCTTAGCTGGGAGGTTAGCTGGAGTGTTTCGGCAGGGTTTAAACTAATATGGAGGGGGGAGAGGATGAGACCAATAGCTCGATAGGGAACGAGATGGGAGATAGAATAAGCCTGGATGAGAAGAAATACACCAGGGAGAAGGAGGTTCCAAGTGGGCTTGGAGGTCTGGAGTGGACCTGTTTCAATGTGAGAAGCATAACAGGAAAAACGGATGAAATTAGGGCCTTAATGTTTGCAAGGAACTTGGATCTGGTTGCAGTGATGGAGATGTGGTTAAAGGAAGGGGAGCAGTGGCAGCTGAATATTCCTGGGTATAAGTGTCATAGGTGTGACAGAGGAAGGTCCAGAAGAGGTGAAGGAGTGGCGTTGTTAGTTAGAGAGAGCATCACAGCAGAGGGAGGAGAATACAGAGCAGTTAGGAGCTGAGTCGCTATGGGTGGAGTTGAGGAATAGAAAGAGGGCGATTACTATGCTAAGGGAGTATTATAGGCCACCCAACAACCTGCGGATAGTTGAAGAAGGCATTTGTAAAAACATTTTGGATACGTGCAGAAAGAACAGAGTCATTATAGTGGGAGATTTTAGTCTCCCTGGGGTGGATTGAAAGGTACCTAGAACTGGGGGTTCGGATGGGGAGGAGTTTGTAAAATGTGTACTGGAAGGATCATTGGAACAATATGTAGCTAGTCCGACTAGAGAGAGAGCTATATTGGATTTAGTTCTGAGTAATGAGCCAGGACAGGTGGTTGATGTTGTAGTAGGGGAACACATGGCGAACAGTGACCACAATTCTGTCTACTTTAGGATACAGATGGAAACGGATGCTTGTTGCCCAAAGGGCAGGGTGCTGAATTGCAGGAAGGCTAACTACAGTCAGATTAAGCAGGAACTTATGGAAACTGATTGGGAATGGTTATTTGAGCGTAAGTCCACACTAGGAATGTGGGATTCTTTCAAGACTATACTGAAAATGTTGCAAGATAAGTATGTGCCAGCCAAGAGGAAAGATGGGAAAGGTAGGATTAGAGAGCTGTGGATTACTAGGGATATTGAGGACTTGGTTAGGAAAAAAAAGAGGCGTATGTTAGGTCAAAGCAGCTGGGAACGGAGACAGCATTGGAGGAATATAGAGAGAGTAGGAGGGAACTCAAATGGAGAGAAGGGCAAAAAGGAGACATGAAATGGTTTTGGCAGATAGGATTAAGGAAAATCCAAAGGCTTTTTACTCCAATGTTAGGAATAAAAGGGTGGCTAGAGGGAAAACCGGACCTCTTAGGGACAGAGGAGGGGAACTGTGCTTATAGCCTGAGGGAATGGGGGAGATCCTGAATGAATACTTTGCATCAGTATTCACGAAGGAGAGGGGCTTGTTGACCGGTCCTGTCTCTGAGGGAGCTGTGGACCAGTTGAGGGAAATATCCATACCAAGAGAGGAAGTGTTAGAGCTTCTAGGTAGCATTAAAACTGATAAATCTCTGGGGCCTGATGGCATTTATCCCAGGCTGTTTAGGGAGGCACAAGGTGAAATTGCTGGGCCTCTGACACAAATCTTTGTCTCTTCTTTGGACACAGGTGAGGTCCCAGAGGACTGGAGAACAGCTAATGTTGTACCGTTGTTAAAAAGGGCAGTAGGGATAATTGGAAATTATAGGCTGGTGAGTTTGATGTCAGTGGTAGGGAACCTGTTGGAGGGATTCTTAGAGATAGAACGTATAGGCACTTAGAGCATTGTGATCTGATTAGGGATACACAGCATGGCTTTATTAAGGGGAGGTCGTACCTTATGAAAACGGTCGACGAAGGGCGAGCCATTGATGTCGTCTATATGGATTTCAGTAAGGCATTTGACAAAGTCCCTCATAGGAGGTTAGTTGAAAAGGTCAAGGCTAATGGGATACAAGGACATGGATGCACATGGCAGCTAGATGGATAAGTAACTGGCTTGGTAATAGAGACAGAAAGTAATAGTGGCAGGGTGTTTTTCAAGTTGGAGGTCGGTCACTAGTGGTGTGCCGCAGGCCTTGGTACTGGGACCTCTTCTATTTGTAATATATATATAAATGACTTGGAAGAAGGAGTAAGTGGATTGATCAGCAAGTTTGCAGATGATACAAAGATGGCTGGACTTGAGGATAGTGAGGAGCATTGTCAGGCAATACAGCAGGACATAGATAGGCTGGTAGCTTGGGCAGATAGATGGCAGATGGAATTCAATCCTGATAAATGTGAGGTGATGCATTTTGGGACAAAGAATAAAGGGGGAGGAGGTATATGATAAAGGGTAGACCTATTAAGAGTAAAGAAATGCAGAGGGACCTGGGGGTGCAGGTGCACAAGTCTCTGAAGGTGGCAGAGCAGATGGAGAAGGTTGTGAAGAAAGCATATGGTATGCTAGCCTTTATAGGAAGGGGTATAGAGTACAAGAGCTGGCCTTTAATGTTGCAGTTATATAAAACGTTGGTTAAACCTCATTTGGAATACCACGTCCAGTTCTGGTCGCCTTGCTACCGGAAGGACATGGAGGCTCTAGAGAGTGCAGAGGAGATTTACCAGGATGCTGCCTGGTTTGGGAGGTCTGAGTTACGAGGAGAGGTTAGGCAAATTGGGGTTGTTTTCCTTAGAAAGACGTAGACTTAGAGGAGATCTAATAGAGGTGTACAAGATTATGAGGGGTATAGATAGAGTAAACAGGGTTAAGCTTTTTCCTAGGATGGACTCGAATAGCACAAGGGGTCACGGGCTTAGGGTGAGGGGGGTAAGGTATAATTTGGATGCTAGAGGGAGTTTTTTCACAGAGGGTGGTGGAGGTATGGAATGCGCTGCCAAGTAAAGTGGTGGAGGCAGGTACTCTGGAGTTATTTAAGAAATACTTAGATGGGCACATGAACAGAATGGGAATGGAGGGATATAGAAAACTGATTTAAAATAAGGATCATGAGCCTTCGGAGTTCCCTGGGAAGTGTGTAAATTGTCGATGATATTGATGTATTTGTTTTATCCTACAGGTACTTCGGTCCTCCTTGTCTAACAAGGGGCATACATGTGATGGGTTGAGAGAGGGCTGCTTTTGGATTTTGAGCGTATCCTAGTGCTTCACGTTATTAGTGTATACTTGACCTGGACCATTTGATGGGCAACATAGCTCAATGATTATTGCTGTGCTGTGCAGACACATGGATTTGGCCTGTGTCTGTGGGAGTTTGCGCATTCTCCCCGTGCTTGTGTGGGTTTTCTCCAGGTGCTCCGGCTTCCTCCCACCTCCCCAAGATGTGCTCTTAGGCTAAGTGGCAAAACAAATTCTCCCTAAATTGTCTCAAATTTGGTTCTAATCCATAGATCTATAAACATAGACAGGAATGACAGGGATCATGGGAGAAGTGGGAACGTCAAGTTGGCGGAGTGGGTTCGTCAGGCTGAAGGGCCTGTTTCCCATGCTGTTTTGTTTGTTGTTCTTTGGAATGCCCTCATACTCTTCTATACTCCAGTGAATATAATCTTAGCCAACTAAATCTTTCGTCATATGACAGACCCACATCCCAGGAATCAACCTAGTAAACCTTTGATGGTACTCCGTCTAGAGCAAAGACATATTTCCTCTGATAAGGACACGAAGACTGCACACAATTGTGTGCATTCTGCTCCTATCTTTTATGTTTGTATGATTCATGTAGGCCAGACAGGTCTGTCAGGTTTCCTTCTGTAAAGTGAACCAGTTGGATTTTTATGACAATCAACAATGGTTTCATGGTCATGAGGTGATCTGATAGATGTTTATAAAATTGAGGGGCATAAATCAGTGAACATTTGGAAGTTTTTTTTCTCAAGGCAGAAATAACAATTGCAAGGGAACACAAGTTCAAGGTATGGGAGGTGTGAGCAGGGCACTGATGGATGGGGAGAAGGTTCAGTTGAGATGTGCAGGGAATTATTTTTTAAACACAGAGGATGGTGGGGGCCTTTGCTTTGCTAAATGGGATCATTCAGGATGACATGTTAATGTTAATGACATTTAAGACTTATCTAGATTGACACATGAACAGGTGGGGAATAGAGGCAGATAGGAGGTTGGTCTAGATAGGACAAAGTGATCAGTGCAGGTTTGGTGGGCCAAAGGGCTTGTCTCTGTGCTGTACTATTCTTTGTCATCATGAGATTTTTAAGCATTAAAATCAATGCTTTATTGAGCTTAAATTTCACCATCTGTGATTAGAACTCTCGATCTCTGGATTAATAATCCAACCACAATACCACTATGCCACCATCTCCTCATAGAGCATAGAACAATAAAGCACAAACAGGCCCTTCGGCCCATGAGTTGTGCCGATCACATCTACCAATCCACAGACCTATCTATAACCCCCTATCCTATTCTTTTCCATATACTCATCCAGAAGTCTCTTAAAAGACCCCAGTGAGTTTGCCTCAACAAACTCTGACGGCAGTCGGTTCCATTCACTCACCACCCTCCGAGTGAAAAACCTACCCGACATCTCCTTTGTATTCGTTTCCCTGCGCCTTGAACCTGTGTCCTCTGGTGGTGACCATTTCCACTTGGGGAAATAGTCTGAGAGTCCACCCTATCTATTCCTCTCAACATTTTATAAACCTCTATCAGGTCGCCTCTCAACCTACATCTCTCCAGTGAGAAGAGTCCCAACTCCCTCAACCTATCTTCATAAGGCCTGCCTCCCAATCCAGGCAGCATCCTTGTAAATCTCCTCTAAACCCTCTCAATAGCCTATATTCCTATAATTCCATCCTTCCTATAATGAGGCGACCAGAACTGCGCACAATACTCCAACTGGGGTCTGACAAGAGTCTTATAGAGCTGCATCATTACCTCCTGACTCCTGAACTCTATTCCTCGATTAGTGAAGGTCAGTACACCGTACGCCTTCTTGACCACTTCCTCCATCTGTGAGGCCAATTTAAGAGTCCTATGGACCCAGACCCCGAGATCCTTCTGCTCTACAACACAACTAAGACTCCTACCCCTTATATTGTACTCCTTCATCCCATTATTCCTGCCAAAATGGACCACTACACATTTATCTGTGTTGAAGTCCATCTGCCACTTTTCCGCACAGTCTTGCATCCTATGTCCCGCTGCAACTTTTTGCATCCCTCCAGACCATCCACAACACCATCGATCTTTGTATCGTCGGCGAACTTGCTAACCCGTCCCTCCACTTCCTCATCCAGGTCATTTATGAAAGTGACAAACAGCAAGGGTCCCAGAACAGATCCCTGCTTACCGACCTCCATGCAGAACAAGACCCATCCACAACCACTCTTCTTACCTTCTGCCGGCAAGCCAGTTCTGGATCCACGAGGCCAAAGCCCCTTGGATCCCATGCCCTCACCTTCTCCAGAAGTCTTGCATGTGGGACCTTATCAAACGCCTTATTAAAGTGTACACTACATCCACTGCCCTTCCTTCGTCAATGTGTTCAGTCACATTTTCGAAGAACTCAACTAGACTCATAAGGCATGACCTGCCCTTGACAAAACCATGCTGACTATTTCTAATCAGTCCAAACTTCTCCAAATGTTCATATATCATCCCTCAGAAGCTTCTCCATCAGCTTACCAACCACTGATGTCAAACTCACCGGTCGGTAATTTCCTGGACTATCCCTGTTCCCTTTCTTAAAGATAGGAACCACATCCGCAATCCTCCAGTCCTCCAGAACCTCTCCCGTTTCCATGGACGACGCAAATATCATCACCAGGGGCTCTGCAACCACTTCCCTCACCTCCCACAATAACCTGGGGTACATCCCATCCAGTCCCGGTGACTTGTCTATCTTGATAGAATTTAACAGGTCTAACACATCCTCTTTCCTAACATCCACATAATCTTTTCCGTATGCTGCAAACCTGCAGTGCAATCTCCCAGTTCCCTTTCCACCCTGAATACCGAGGCAAAGTACTCGTTAAGCACCTCTGCCATTTCTTCCGGATTCACACAGACTTTTCCCCCTTCACCTTTTATAGGCCCTATCCCTTCTCTTCTCATCCTTTTACTTTTCACATATTTGTAGAAGGCCTTGGGATTCTCCTTAATCTTACCTGCCAAGGCCTTCTCATGACCCCTTCTGGCTCTCCTAATTTCCTTTTTAAGTTCCCTTCTACACACCTTATACTCCTCTAGATCCCTAACATCCCCTAGCTCTCTGAACCTTTTATATACCATTTTTTTCTTCCTAACTAGGTTCACCACTACCTTCGTGCACCACGGTTCCCGCGTCCTACCAGAACCTCCTTGACTCCTCGGAACGTTGTCTTGCAGTGCCCTAGACAAACATTCCTTGAAAAACCGCCACTTTCCTTCTGTACTCTTCCCCAAGAACACCTCCTTCCAGTTTATGCATCCAATTACCTGCCTAATGTTTTCATATTTCCCCTTACTCCAGACATACACCTTCCTAGCCTGCCTGATCCTATCTCTTTCCATCGCTATCGTGAAAGAGATAGAATTATGATCCCCATTCCCAAGATGCTCACCTACCATGAGATCTGACACCTGCCCTGGCTCATTAGCAAGCACCAGGTCAAGTACAGCCTCTCCTCTCGTAGGCTTTTCCACGTACTGTGTCAGGAAACCTTCCTGAACACACCTAACAAACTCCACACCATCCAAACCCCTTACCCTTGGGATATTCCAGTCGATGTTTGGGAAATTGAAATCTCCCATCACGACAACCCTGTTATTTCTACATCTGTCTAGGATCTGTTTCCCTATCTGCACCTCAAGTTCCCTGCCGCTGTTGGGTGGCCTATAGAATACACCCAAAGTTATCGAGCCTTTGCTGTTCCTAACTTCCACCCACAGAGACTCCGTAGACAATCCCTCCCCATCTTCCACCTTCTCTACAGCCATGACACTGTCCCTGATCAACAGTGCCACACCACCTCCTCTTTTGCCACCAACCCTGTCTCTCCTGAAGCACCTGAGACAACCAGGTCTCTGTAATGGCCACCACATCATACTCCCAAGCAGCAATCCACGCCCTAAGCTCATCTACCTTATTTACTACACTCCTGACATTAAAATAGACACACCTCAGCCCCTCAGTCAGGATATTTCCCTTTTCCACCACCTGCCTAACCCCCCCTCTCAGAGTGCCTACAGTCCTTCCCTACCTGGGAACTAACCTCCTTATTCACCGTCCCATCGGTATTCCCACCCTCCAGCTTTTCTAGTTTAAAGACTCCCCAGTAGCCCTAGCTAGTCTACCTGCCAAGATATTAGACCCCCTAGGGTTCAAGTGCCACCCATCCTTACTGTACAGGTCACACCTGCCCCTAAAGAGGTCCCAATGATCTATGAACCTGAATCCCTGCCCCCTGCTCCAGTCCCTCAGCCATGCGTTCATTTTCCACATCATTTGATTCCTGCTCTCATTCTCGCGAGGCGCATGCACCGCTCCAATTTATAGTAAGCTTAAAAACTACACTTCCCATGTGTCCTTGCGACACTTTCCGGCCTCCGGAAAATTTTTTAAAAAAACTATGAAAAATCAATAAATTGTACAGAAAAATCACACTACTCACCCACACCAGTTCTCCATTCGGAATCCTCTGCCTCTCTTCAGTGCCCCCAAGGAACAATGAATCATCTAATATAGCAGCTTACCAAATGGCTCAAAAGACTGGTGTGAAAGAAACAGGCTCTGTTTCTTCAGAAAGAAGCTTCAGAACTAAGAGCAAGACGCCATTTCCCTAGCTTTGCATTCAATCCTAGATCACCTAGATAACAAGGACACTTATGTCAGACTTCTATTTATCGACTACAGGGCTCAGCCTTCAACCCTATTATTCCCATGAAGCTCAGCTCCAAACTCTGTGGCCTGGGCCTCAGCACTTCTTTCTGAGACTGAATGCTGAACTTCCTAACTCACAGATCACAGTTAAGAATAAGCAATAACACCTCCTCCATGATCATCCTGTGGCAAATTGTGGCCCATTGGCTTAACCTATCTCCATTGTAAATTTCTTATGTCATCACTGCAATTTGCTTTCCTACCTAGTTAGTGTCATCTGCAAATTTGGCAAGAGTATAATATAAATTGTAAATAGTTAGGGCCCAAGGATCAACCAGGATACATTTATCCCCACTTTTCATTTACTGTTGGTTGGCAATCCCCGGTCTAAGCTAATATATTACCCCCAATCCTGTTGGATCTTACCTTCTGCACCTTTTTATATGATGATGTATTAAATGCCTTTAGGAAGTCCAGATACATTACATCTACAGGATCCTCATTATATAGCTTGTTTGTTACATCTTCAAGGTTCATGAGGCACTGGCGCAAATACTGGGGCAACTGTAACATTTGGACAGGCTCTGCCTGAACTGTGCTGGATTGGTGTTCTTGCAAGTCACATAATTAAGGAAGTAGGGAGCATTTTAAACTAAGCATGGAATCCTAAAGCACTGGAGGCAGCCATTTGGCCCATAACCGACAACAATCCCACTCAGGCCCTATTCCTATAAACCCATTTAATCTGCTCTCCCCTAATACCAGAGGGCAATTTAGCATAGCTAATTTACCTAACCAAACATCTTTGTACTACGGAAGGAAACCGGAACATCCGGAGGAAACCCATACAGGGAGAAAGTGCAAACTCCCCACAGACAGCGACCCAAAACTGTGCTACAGTGTCGCCTGCTTTTTTAAAAAATTGCACTGTAAAGCAGTGTTCTTTGTAGTTGCATATAAAAGGTCTTTCCTTAATCGTCGATATTCTGCGTTGTTGAAAAGGATCATCTCAAAACACCATTCAAGACAGTACTAATCGCTTGAATTGAAAAGAGCCTACTATCATCCATATTCCCCAAAGGTGGCTGTAAAAATATTTTATATTTGCAAGTTGTATGGTAGTTCCTTCCTCTACCATTCTTTTTCGCTCCTCGTGATCCAGTTGTTGCGCAATTGTAGAGAGGTCAACGGGACTAAATTATTCTCCCTGCAACAGATTATTGAGGCAATTGTTTCTCGTGAAACATTCCTTCTATGATGGATACTGGACCATCAACCAATGAAACCTGATATGGTCAAAGCCACGAACCAATCATTGGCCAGGTTGCTACTCATGCTATGCTCGTCATATTGGTGATGGAAATAATTGGAGCAGCTGGTGGCTGCATAGGCTGCTGCTAGCGTGGGGAGGGTTACCTGTGTTTGTCTAGCGGGGTTTGTTTAGCGGGGTAAACAATCAAATTGCAAAGATGTGTTTAGCCAAGGCAAAAGAAAAAGATATTATGTGAAATGAGAAACCATGACTGGAAGGGATAGACAATATAAATCTAACAGATTTACTAGACATGATAAAAAGAATAAACTAAAGGCTCAATATCTGAATGCCTGAAACATTCAAATTAAAACTGGTGATTTTTTTTAATATTCATTCATTAGATGTGGGTGTCACGGGATAGATCAGCACTTATTACCATCTTTAATTACTCTTGTAAAAAGGGCAATTTTTCCAAGTGAACCACATTTGCATTCAGTCTGGAGTTATGCATAGGCCAGACTAGGTAAGGAAGGCACGTTTCCTTCTCTAAAGGAAATTCGTGAACCAGATTGGTTTTTACAACAACCAACAATGTTTCCATGGTCATTATCATTTTTATTGAATTCAAATTCTGCTATCTACCATGGTAGGATTCAAACGCATGTCTCCAAATCTTTACCCTGAGTCTCGAGAATATTAAACCGGTAACAATACCACAATGCCATCATCTTTCTCACTGAAAGTGCATATAGAAATAAAAAAACTTTATTGGGAAAGTATAATTTATTATCTGTAGCTTGATTTATTCTAGTCTAAGGCATTAGTTTACATTTAAAACATGTCAGCCAAGTGAAATGTGTGACTTGTTACTTCTGGGGAGATCTGGCTACTGCTTGTGCCCTTCGTGACCATGCACAGGAAATACTCCCAAATGCTGAAGCTGGATCTCATGTTTCTGAGCTTGAGCAGTGGCTGAAGCCACTGCAGTGCATCTATGAGGCTGCATTACGTGCTTAATATGTTTATAGAGGTAGTCACACCACAACCGGAGGAGAAAGACCACGATACAGTCCAGAAATGTCAGGCAATGCAGGAGCCTCTTGGGGTCCCACTCATGAACTAGTAGTCCATTTTGGATGCTGATGTGGTTTCTGTTATCTCAAAGAGTGCAGTTAGAGATGCATTTCTGACACAACAAACGTCTTGACTGTACAGGACAGAAGGAAGCAACAGTGACAATGGATTCATTAGTCAGGGGAGCAGACAGGTGTTTCTGCAGTCAAAGAAGCTATTCCGGGATGATGTGTTGTTTCTCTAGTGCTGGAGTCAGGGATGCCATTGAATGGCTGCAGGACATCTTGAAAGGAGAGGGTGATGAGTTAGAGGCTGGGGTACGTGTTGATACGGGCAAAGTGAGGAATGAGGTCTTGCATCAAGAGTTCAGGAAACTGGGCAGTAGATTAAAAAGATGGACTTCAATTGTTGTGATCTTAAAGGTGTGATTGTTGTGATCTCAAGTCAATTGTTGTGATCTCAAGTCTTAAAGGTACAGACAATATCTGTGGATTTAGTCTTCTCGCCATTTAAAAAGGAAATGGAGTGCATACAGGTCCAAAATGTTCCCTCTTGGGGGAGATATAGGAGAAATAAGGTCAGGATACCCTGACTGTCTAGGACAATTCAGACTGGATAAGGCAGAAGATACAGGGTTTTAGCTAGTCCAAAGGGAGCAATTAAGCTGTGGCCCTGGAGGAAGAAAGAAAGTGCAAATGGGAACTTAGAAAAGCAAAAAGGGAGCATGAAAATGATGTGGGAACAAGATTAGGGTGATTCCTAAGGTATGATAGCATAGCAGTTAGCACTGGTGGTCCACAGCGCCAAGGACCTGTGTTCAATTCCCAGCTGGGTCACCTTGCATGTGGAGTGCAAGGGGGCAGTCCTGTTTAAGTACATTTCCCATGCCAAATTCTTCCTCAGTGTACCCAATCAGATACTGGAGTGTGGTGATGAGTCGCTTTTCACAGTAACTTCATTGCAATAGGAGCCTATTCATGATGCTAATATACTTAATCTATTCTATTTTACATTAACCACATTAAGGCGAATAGATTAACCAGGGCCCATTACATCATAAATGTGAGGTTTCCACTTTGGAAGCAAAAACAAGAATGCACTTTACTACTTCAGTGGCTATAAATTGAGAGTGGGGAGTGTTCACCAGACACTCACGGTGCAGGTGCAGTAGATGGAAAGAAGGCAAGTGGCATGAGGAGTTTTGAGCGTCGGAGCAGAGCAGGGATATATTATTCAGGATTTATTCAGGATTTTGGTGAGGCTTATAGTGTTGTGTGTAGTTTTGGTTTCCTTCCCTGACAAAGGATATTCTTGCTCTCAAGGGAGTGCAGTGAAGGTTTGCCAGACTGATTCCAGGGATGGCAGAATTGATGTGTAAGGAGAGATTGACCAAGTTAGGATTGTTTTCGTTTCAGTTCAGACAAATAAGAGGGATCTCATAGAAACTTGGAAGAGCTCCTTGTAGAAAAATCTACAGGGGAACAATAGGGAATATTCAAAAAGGAAATGGGGTGTATACACGTCCAACATGTGTCCTTTCGGGAGAAATGTAGGAGCAATAAGGTCAGTGTACTCTGGATGTCTAGAACAATTCTGTTTGGCAGAACGAAGACATCTAGGGGTACAGGTTCATAGCTCCTCGAAAGTGGAGTCTGAAGTGAACGGAGTAGTGAAAAGGACATTCGGCATGCTTGGTTTCACTGGTCAGAACATTGAAGGAGTTGGAATGTCTTGTTGAAGTTGTACAAGATATTGATAAGGCACACTTGAAACATTGCGTGCAGTCCTGGTCATCCTATTATAGAAAGAATATTATTAAACTAGAAAGAGTGCAGAAAATATTTACTAGGATGCTATTGGTCTTAATGGTTTGAATTGTAAGGAGAGACTGGGACTTATTTCTCTGGAATGTAGGAGGCTGTGGGGTGCCTTCTAGGGGTCTATAAAATAATAAGGGGCATCTTTTCCCAAAAGTAAGGGAGTCTAGAATTAGAGGGCATAGGTTTAAGGTGAAAGGGGAGAGATACAAAAGTGCCCTGAGGGACAATTTTTTCAGAGGGTGATAAGTGAATAGAAAAAGTTGTCAGAGATAGTAGTAGAGGCAGGTAGAACTTTGTCTTTTAAAAATCATTTTGGGAGTTCCATAGGTATGATGGGTATAGAGGAATATGTGATCAAATGTAGTCAATTGGGATTAGCTTAAGAGTTTTTTAAAAAAAGGTGGCATGGACAAGTTGGGCCAAAAAGTTGTTTCCGTGCTGTAAACCTTTATGACTTTATTGAAAAGCAGCAAATTCTAACAGGATTAAACAGAGTAGATGCAAGGAGGATATTCCCAATGATTGCGGAATCCAGAACCATGGTTCACAGTCTGACGATTCAGAGTAGATCATTTAGGATGGAGATGAAGAGACATTGCTTCACCCAAAGATGGTGAGCCTGTGGAACTTATTATCATAGGAACTAGTTGATGCCAAACATTGAATGCATTCAAGAGGCAGCTGGATGTAAAGCTTGGGCATATGCGATCAAAGGTTATGGGAAAAAAGCAGAGTCAGCCATGATTGTAATGAATGGTGGAGCAGTGAGGGGCCAAGTGGCCTCCTCCTTTTGCTCCTATCTCCTATGTTTCTAAGCATTAGAGACTAAAGGGTGTTCTGCGTATGGTAAAGCAGAAAGGTGTTCTCGATCTTCATTCAGGAAAAGAGAATATCGGTACAGAATTCAGGAAAAGGGACTGGGAGCACTTTGAGCCGCTGGACACAGGAAATGAGGAGGTGTGGAGGCTTAAACAGGCTTTAAAATGGAAAAACCTGCAAAACCAGATGAATTGCATCTGAAGCTGCTGTGAGAGGCGAGGTAGGAAATTTCAGAGGCAAATTTTTAATTCTTCTCTGCCTATGGGTTAAGTGCCAGAAGATTGTAGGATTGCTAATATGCTTCCACTTTTCAAGAAATTACCTAGGGAATTACAAGCCGATGAGTTTCATGAGTCTTCAGAAAATACTGAAAGAATTAACCTTTTCTTGGAAAGTGATGAGTAAATAGGAACAGTCAGCAAGGCTTTTTCAGAGGGAGGTCACACCCAACAAATTTGATAGAATTTTTCAAAAGTGTGATCACTTGTGTGGAGGTGAGAAATTCATATGGATTTCAGCAAAACCTTGACAAGGCCTCACATGGGAAGCTGATTTAGAAGTTTCAATTCAGGGAAACCTGGTGGGATAGATTCAAAACTTGCTCAGTAGTAGGACACAAAGGGAAGTGATAGAAGGGCAGTGACTGGTGACAAGTTTCATTGATGTGTACCTTATTGTTTGTTATGTACATAAATGATACAGATTGGAATCTGAAGGATAAGTTAAGTTTGCAGATGCCACCAAGATTGATAGAGTGGTTAATTGTGGAGAAGGTTAAAGGAAGATATAGATGGGTTAGTCAGATAAGCAGATGGTGCTGAATCCTGATTAGTGAAATATGATACATTTTCGAAGAAGTAACAGGATGGGGGAATATTTCACAAATAGCAGGACATGAGGAAGCTCACGGGAACATCTGGATCTGATTCGGAGATCCCCGGAGGCTGCAGAGCAGGTGAATAGGGTTGTTAAGAAGACATATGCAAGTATGCAAGTGCGTGCATGTAGATGCGAGTAGTGCACGTCTGTGTATAGACATAAGTATGTATGTGGATGCGAGTATGTATGTGGACACAGGTTTGTGTATGGACGCTAATGAGTGTGTGTGTGTGTGTGTGATGCAAGTGTGTGTGGGCAAGAGTACGTTTGTGGACGCGAATGAAGGTGTGTGTGGATGCGGGTGTGCATGTGCGTGGATGCCAGTGCATGTGTGAGGAACCAATTGCGTGTGTGTGGAAGCCAGTGCCAGTGCCTCTGTCAATATGAGTGTGTGTATGGATGTGAGCATGTGTGTATGAGGACACAAATGTGTGTGTGGATGCGAGTGTGCATCTGGACACGAGTGAATGTGTCAACATGTGTGTGTGCATGTGGTTGTCAGTGTGCGTGCGTGTGGACACAAGTATGTATGTGTGTGTGGACACGAGTGTGCATGCATGCGAACGTGAGTGCATGCGTGTGGATGCAAGTATGTGTGGGTGTGGATGCGAGTGCAAGCGCATGTGCAGACACGAATATTTATGTGGATGCGTGTGCATTATGCACGTGTATGTGGATGCGAGTTTGTGTATGGACGCAAGTTAGTGTGTGGACATGAGTGTGTGTGCATGTGTGTGTGGATACAACTCTGTGTGTGTGTGGACATGCATGTGTGTGGACGTGAATTGCGTGTGAACATGAATGAATGTGTGTGTGTGTCAATGCGGGTATGTATGTGGACATGAGTGTGCATGTGTATGGATGTGAGTGTGAGTGCATGTGTGTATTCCAATGTGTGTGTGGATACCAGTGAGTGTGTATGGACACCAGTGCATATGTGTGGACATCAGTACATGCGAGTGGAAACGATTGTATGTGTGTGAACGCCAGTGCATTTGTGTTTAAACACACACTTATCAATGTGAATGTGAGTGTGTGTGTATGGATGTGAGCATGTGTGTGTGACGACACGAGTGTGTGTGTGGATGCGAGTGTGTATGCGTGGATGCAAGCTCCTGTATGTTGACGCAAGTGTGCATGTAGGCACGAGTGTGCATATGGACACAAGTGTGCATGCGAAAGGATGTGAGTGTGCGTGCATGTGGACGTGAGTGTATATGCTACAAGTTTGTGTATGGACACAATTGAGTGTGTGGACATGAGTGTGTGTGCGTGTGTATAAGGATTCAATTGTGTGTGTGTATGTATATGCATGTGTGTGTTTGGACATGAGTGTTTGTGTGTGTGTGTGTGAAGAGAGTGTGTGTGGATGCAAGTGCACATGTGCGGACGCAAATGTGCGTGTGGATGTGAGTGTGAATGCATGTGAATACGACTGTGCGAGTGTACATATGGGTGGGTGCAAGTGTGTGTGTATGTGTGGACACGAGTATGCATGTGTGTGGACGTGACTGCGTGCATGTGTGTGGACACAAGTGCGTGTGTGTGGACATCAGTACATGCATGTGTACACAAGTACATGTGTGTGGATACCAGTGCATGTATCTCTATCAATATGAATGCGTGTATATGGATGTGAGCAGGTGTGTGAGGATGTGAGTGTGCATGTGGATACAAGTGTGTGGGCACGTGGACGTGAGTGTGCACGCATGTGAACATGAGTGTGCATGTGGATGCGAGTGTGCATGCATGTGGGCAGAGTGTGCGTGTGTGAACACAAGTGTGTATGTGTATAGACGTGAGTGTGCATACATGTGGACATGAATGTGTGCATGAGGACGCAACTGCGCGTGCATGTGAATAGAATTGCGGATGCGTATGTAGACATAGGAATGTGTGTGGATGCGATTGTGGATGCAAGTGTGTATGTGGACGTGAGTTTGCGTGCGTGTGGACGTGAGTGTGTGTGTGACGCAAGTGTGTACATGTGTGGAAGTGAGTGTGTGTGGGCACGAATGAGTGTATGTGGACATGGATATGTGTGTTCTGTGTGTGAGTGTGGACGCGAGCGTGTCTGTGTGGACAAGAGCATGTGCGTGTGGACATAAGCATGTGTGTGTGGACGCGAGTATGCGAGTATGGACACGCGAGTGTGTACATGTTTGCGAGAGTGTTTGCGTCTGGATGCAAGTGTGTGCGTGTTGACATGTTCGTGTATGTGTGTGTACGGGGAAATGAGTATGTGTGTGGCCACGAGTATGTGTGCATCACTTGCCTACATATGAAATTCATTCCGAAATAACAGATGTTTGGACATGACAGCTCGCTAACATCGATGGAATTAATGGAATGAATTCATGATCCACGCAAAATCCTGAACACGTCCAGTTATGCAATCTGCCGAAATGTCAGACGTCTGGCAAAAGAGACGTTTTGGCACTCAGATATTGTTTGGGACGATAATAGTTTTACTCAGAATGCTTCACTCATTCAGATGCTGACTTTGCCAATATATCAGATTATTGACAATAATACCTCTTTGGTACTCAGGAAATGCTTGGAGTCAAATGTGAATTTGGTGTAATTCTCATCAAACTGAACTCATGGAAACAGGCAATTTACCACAAATACAGGTTTTTGGCAAATACAGTCAAAAGTTCTACTAACACATATTTTCTTAACTCTGTGCTGAGTCAGAATGCTGAACTCGTCGAGATAAGCGCATTGGCAAAATATCAGATATCACAAACAAAACGGTGATGGGTAAAGAAAAGAACTTCGGCAGTCTAAGGAGTGGGATTCCAAAATGGTTAATCCATCCAGATATGCAGTTTGCAACGATATCAGCATTTTGGTCAAATACAGTCAATGGCTTGGACCTTACTGTCAAGTTGTATTTAGTCAGAACACTGAACTCATACAGAAAAGCACTTTGCAGCAATATCAGGTTTTTGGAAATATTGGCATTGAGAAAGCCTTCACAACCAAGTATGGAGATGCCAACTGCATCGCTACCCTTTGCTCCGTAATGGACATGGATTATGTCCAAATGGATTTTGACATAAAGCACATTGTCATTCGTGGAATTATTGGAATTCATTCTGAATCTACACGAAGTCCTGACGACGTCCACTTATGCAAATTGCCAAAGTTCCAGGCTTCTGAAGAAACAGACTTATTGACATTAAGGTAATCTGTGGGCCAACGTTAGGTTTACCTAGAGAACCACTCATTCAGACTTTGACACTGTATCTAATTATGGGCAATAATAAGTCGTTGGTACTCTGGAAATATTTGGAGTCAAAAGTGGAATTGGTGTCATTCTCATCAAATTAACTTATGGAAATAGGCAATTTGCTGCAATATCACGTTTTTGGCCAATGGAATCAAAGCTTTTGACACAACATACATTCTCAACAGGGTTTACTGGTTATGAGTAAACTTAGGTTTACTCAAAATGCTGAACGCTTCGAGATGACAACATTGGCAAGATACCAGATATTAGGAAAGTAACAGTGAGTGGCAAAGGGAACATCTTCGCAGTGGAAATCCAGAATGTTTAGGTCATCCAGATATGCACTTTGAAACAATATCAGCATTTTGGTCAAATCGGGTCAATTACCATGACAATAATTTCACCATCAACTTGGATTCTGCCAATATGCCCAACTCATCGAGATAAACACTTAGCCACAATATCATGGTATTTCCAATATTGTCATTGAGCAAGCCTTCTGAATCAAGAATACGGAGAGCCACTCTTCTTCACTTGCAAGAAATGCACTTCATTCCGAAATAACAGAGATTTGCACATGAAAGCTCGCTATAAAAATGGAATTATTGGAATGAATTGTGGATCTAATCAATATCACGTTTTTGGTCAAACAGAGTCTAATGTTTTGCCAGAACGTGTATTCTCAACTCTGGGGTTACTCAAACTCTTGAACTCAACGAGATAAGCACTTTGGCAAAATATCAGCTGTGTCGGAGAGAAACATTCATTGGCAAATAGAAGATCTTCGCAGTCGAATGACTTTGCAGCATGTTGGTCAAACACAGTCAACGGCTTTGACACTACCAAGTTGCATTTAAGCACAGCGCTGAACGCATAAAGACAAGCACTTTGTCGCAATATCAGGGGTTTCCAAAATTATCGGCATTCAGAAAGCCTTCACAACAAAGTATGAAGGTACCAAACTGCATCACTTGCCCAGTTATGCACATCGGTCCGAAATATTAGAGAGCTGGACATATAAGCACATTGCCATTGATGGAATTAATTCTGGATCTACACGAAATCCTGATCTCTTCCATTTTTGCAAGTTGCCGAAATATCAGACTTCTAGCAAAAGAGGCTTAATGGCCATTAGTTAAACTTTGGAACAATGAATGCTTCACTCATCCGGAATATGACTTATACCCAAACTTGCCCAGATATGAACTTCATTCATATGAAATAACAAAGTTCTGGACAAGAAAGAGCGTGATCATTGATGGAATTATTGGAATGAATTCTGGATCTATTCAAAATCCTGAGCAGGTTACCGAAATACCAGGAGTCTGGCAAAAGAAATGTTTTGGCATTCAGGTAATGTTTGGAACGATGATAGGTACACCCAGAATGCTTCACTCACTCAGATGCTGACTTTGCTAGTATATTAGATTATGAGCAATAATACCTCATTGGTAGTCAGGAATTGTTTGGTGTCAAATGTGAATTTGGTGTAATTCTCATCAAATTAAACTCATGGAAATAAGCAACTTGACACAATATCAGGTTTTTGGGCAAATACAGTCAAAAGTTCAATCAACATATTTTCTTAACTTTGAGTTGAATCAAACTGCTGATGTCGTTAAAATAAGCCCATAGGCAAAATATCAAATGTCACAAACAAAACAGTGATGGGTAAAGAAAACATCCTCTTAGTCGTAGGAATTCTAAAATGGTTAATCCATCCAGATATGCACTTTGCAACAATGTCAGCATTTTGGTCAAATATTGTAAATGGCTTGGACATTAACTTTACTGCCAATTTGGATTTAGACAGAAGACTGAACTCATAAAGAAAAGAACTTTACAGCAATATCAGGATTTTGGTAATATTGACATTGTGAAAGCCTTCACAACCAAGTATGGAGATACCCAACTGCATCGCTGCCCAGATATGCACTTCGGTCCGTAATTGCAGAGATTTGCACATAAAGCACATTGTCATTTATGCAATTATTGGAATTCATTCAGGATCTACTGAAAATCCTGACCATTCCACTAATGCAAATTAGTTCCAGGTATCTGCAAAAGAAACTTATTGGCATTCAGGTAATCCATGGACCAAAGATAGGTTTACCCAGAAATGATTCACTCATTGAGATTTTGACAGTATATCTGATTATTGGCAATAATACCTCTTTGGTAATCAAGAAATGTTTGGCGTCCAATGTGGAATGGGTGTCATTCTCATCAAATGCAGATTTGGTGTAATTCTCATCAAGTTAAACTCATGGGAATAGGCTATCTGCTGCAATATCACGTTTTTTGCCAAGTAGAGTTAAACGTTTTGACACAACATGCATTCTCAACTGTGGGCTCACTGAAAATGTTGAACTCAACTAGATAAGCACTTTGGCAAAATATCAGATATTTAATCAGAATCCGTCATTGGCAAAGATAAAACCTTCGCTGTCGAATGACTTTGCAGCAATATCAGCATGTTGGTCAAATACAGTCAACGGCTTTGACAATAACTTTCCTACCAAGTTCCTTTTAGGAACAACGCTGAACTTATAGAGATAAGCATTTTGTCGCAATTTCAGGCCTTTCCAAAATTATTGGCATTCAGAAAACTTTCACAGCCAAGTATGAAGATACCAAACTGCATCACTTGCCCAGATATGCACTTCGTTCCGAACTCCAAAGATTTGGAAATGAAACCACATTGTCATTGATGGAATTAATTCTGGATCTACACAAAATCCTGATCTCTTCCATTTCTGCAAGTTGCCGAAATATCAGACTTCTGGCAAAAGAGATTTAATGGCATTCGCCCAAAGCTTTGAACGACGATACCTTTACCCAGAATGGTTCACTCACTCTGATGATGGCTTTGCCACGGTATCAGATTATGGGCAGTAATATTTCATTTGCAGTCAGGAAATGTTTGGAATGAAACCTGAATTTGATGTTATTCTCATCAAATTAACTCATGGAAATAGGCAATTTGCTGCAATATCGCGATTTTGAGCTAAGAGAGAGACAAAGGTTGTGACACAACATATACTCAAAACTGTGGGTTTACATTTGAAATCGTCGAGATAATCCCGTTGGCAGAGTATCAGATGTTAGGAAAGAAACAATGATTGGCGAAGGGAATGATTTGCATCTTCGTAATGCAAATCCAGAATGTTTAGCTCATCCAGATATGCACTTTGAAACAATATCTGCATTTTGGTCAAATAGAGTCAATGGCTTTGTCAATAACGTCATCATAAGTTTGATTTCTGTCAAAATGCTCAGCTCATCGTGATTTTGGCATTTAAAAAGGCTTCGGAAGCAAGAATACAGAGAGCCAAACTGCTTCACTTGCCCAGATATGCACTTCAGTCCGAAATAACAGAGTTTTGGACTTGAAAGCTCGCTATGGAAATGGAATTATTTGTGGATCTACTCAAAGTCCTGAACACATCCAATTATGCTGGTTGCCGAAATATCAGACGTCTGGCAAAAGAGACGTTTTGGCACTCAGATATTGTTTGGGACGATAATAGTTTTACTCAGAATGCTTCACTCATTCAGATGCTGACTTTGCCAATATATCAGATTATTGACAATAATACCTCTTTGGTACTCAGGAAATGCTTGGAGTCAAATGTGAATTTGGTGTAATTCTCATCAAACTGAACTCATGGAAACAGGCAATTTACCACAAATACAGGTTTTTGGCAAATACAGTCAAAAGTTCTACTAACACATATTTTCTTAACTCTGTGCTGAGTCAGAATGCTGAACTCGTCGAGATAAGCGCATTGGCAAAATATCAGATATCACAAACAAAACGGTGATGGGTAAAGAAAAGAACTTCGGCAGTCTAAGGAGTGGGATTCCAAAATGGTTAATCCATCCAGATATGCAGTTTGCAACGATATCAGCATTTTGGTCAAATACAGTCAATGGCTTGGACCTTACTGTCAAGTTGTATTTAGTCAGAACACTGAACTCATACAGAAAAGCACTTTGCAGCAATATCAGGTTTTTGGAAATATTGGCATTGAGAAAGCCTTCACAACCAAGTATGGAGATGCCAACTGCATCGCTACCCTTTGCTCCGTAATGGACATGGATTATGTCCAAATGGATTTTGACATAAAGCACATTGTCATTCGTGGAATTATTGGAATTCATTCTGAATCTACACGAAGTCCTGACGACGTCCACTTATGCAAATTGCCAAAGTTCCAGGCTTCTGAAGAAACAGACTTATTGACATTAAGGTAATCTGTGGGCCAACGTTAGGTTTACCTAGAGAACCACTCATTCAGACTTTGACACTGTATCTAATTATGGGCAATAATAAGTCGTTGGTACTCTGGAAATATTTGGAGTCAAAAGTGGAATTGGTGTCATTCTCATCAAATTAACTTATGGAAATAGGCAATTTGCTGCAATATCACGTTTTTGGCCAATGGAATCAAAGCTTTTGACACAACATACATTCTCAACAGGGTTTACTGGTTATGAGTAAACTTAGGTTTACTCAAAATGCTGAACGCTTCGAGATGACAACATTGGCAAGATACCAGATATTAGGAAAGTAACAGTGAGTGGCAAAGGGAACATCTTCGCAGTGGAAATCCAGAATGTTTAGGTCATCCAGATATGCACTTTGAAACAATATCAGCATTTTGGTCAAATCGGGTCAATTACCATGACAATAATTTCACCATCAACTTGGATTCTGCCAATATGCCCAACTCATCGAGATAAACACTTAGCCACAATATCATGGTATTTCCAATATTGTCATTGAGCAAGCCTTCTGAATCAAGAATACGGAGAGCCACTCTTCTTCACTTGCAAGAAATGCACTTCATTCCGAAATAACAGAGATTTGCACATGAAAGCTCGCTATAAAAATGGAATTATTGGAATGAATTGTGGATCTAATCAATATCACGTTTTTGGTCAAACAGAGTCTAATGTTTTGCCAGAACGTGTATTCTCAACTCTGGGGTTACTCAAACTCTTGAACTCAACGAGATAAGCACTTTGGCAAAATATCAGCTGTGTCGGAGAGAAACATTCATTGGCAAATAGAAGATCTTCGCAGTCGAATGACTTTGCAGCATGTTGGTCAAACACAGTCAACGGCTTTGACACTACCAAGTTGCATTTAAGCACAGCGCTGAACGCATAAAGACAAGCACTTTGTCGCAATATCAGGGGTTTCCAAAATTATCGGCATTCAGAAAGCCTTCACAACAAAGTATGAAGGTACCACTCCAAAGATTTGGAAATGAAACCACATTGTCATTGATGGAATTAATTCTGGATCTACACAAAATCCTGATCTCTTCCATTTCTGCAAGTTGCCGAAATATCAGACTTCTGGCAAAAGAGATTTAATGGCATTCGCCCAAAGCTTTGAACGACGATACCTTTACCCAGAATGGTTCACTCACTCGGATGACGGCTTTGCCACGGTATCAGATTATGGGCAGTAATATTTCATTTGCAGTCAGGAAATGTTGGGAGTGAAACCTGAATTTGATGTTATTCTCATCAAATTAACTCATGGAAATAGGCAATTTGCTGCAATATCGCGACTTTGGCCTAAGAGAGAGACAAAGGTTGTGACACAACATATACTCAAAACTGTGTGTTTACATTTGAAATCGTCGAGATAATCTCGTTGGCAGAGTATCAGATGTTAGGAAAGAAACAATGATTGGCGAAGGGAATGATTTGCATCTTCGTAATGCAAATCCAGAATGTTTAGCTCATCCAGATATGCACTTTGAAACAATATCTGCATTTTGGTCAAATAGAGTCAATGGCTTTGTCAATAACGTCATCATAAGTTTGATTTCTGTCAAAATGCTCAGCTCATCGTGATTTTGGCATTTAAGAAGGCTTCGGAAGCAAGAATACAGAGAGCCAAACTGCTTCACTTGCCCAGATATGCACTTCAGTCCGAAATAACAGAGTTTTGGACTTGAAAGCTCGCTATGGAAATGGAATTATTTGTGGATCTACTCAAAGTCCTGAACACATCCAATTATGCTGGTTGCCGAAATATCAGACGTCTGGCAAAAGAGACGTTTTGGCAATCAGGTTATGTTAGAAACAATGAGAAGCTTACCCACGATGCTTCACTCATTCAGATGCTCACTTCGACACGATATCAGATTATACGCAATAATACCTCTTTTGGAATCAGGAAATGTTTGGAGACAAAAGTGAATTTGGTGTAATTTTCAACAAAGTAAACTCATGGAAATAGGCAATTTGCCACAATACCAGGGTTTTGGGCAAATACAGTCAAATGTTGTTTCAACATATATTTTCTTAACTGTGTTTAGTCAAAATGCTGAACTCGTTGAGATAAGCACATTGGCAAAATATCAGATATCACAAATTAAACAGTGATGGTAAAGAAAAGATCTTCGCAGTCGAAGGAGTGGAATTCCAACATGGTTACTCCATCCAGATATGCACTTTGAAACAATATCAGCATTTTGGTCAAATCGGGTCAAATACCACAATAACTTCACCATCAACTTGGATTCTGCCAATATGCCCAACTCATCGAGATAAACACTTAGCCACAATATCATGTTATTTCAAATATTGTCAGTGAGAAAGCCTTCTGAATCAAGAATACGGAGAGCCAAACTTCTTCACTTGCCTAGAAATGCACTTCATTCCGAAATAACAGAGATTTGCACATGAAAGCTCGCTATAAAAATGGAATTATTGGAATGAATTGTGGATCTAATCAATATCACGTTTTTGGTCAAACAGAGTCTAATGTGTTGCCAGAACGTGTATTCTCTACTCTGGGGTTACTCAAACTCTTGAACTCAACGAGATAAGCACTTTGGCAAAATATCAGCTGTGTCGGAGAGAAACATTCATTGGCAAATAGAAGATCTTCGCAGTCGAATGACTTTGCAGCATGTTGGTCAAACACAGTCAACGGCTTTGACACTACCAAGTTGCATTTAAGCACAGCGCTGAACGCATAAAGACAAGCACTTTGTCGCAATATCAGGGGTTTCCAAAATTATCGGCATTCAGAAAGCCTTCACAACAAAGTATGAAGGTACCAAACTGCATCACTTGCCCAGTTATGCACATCGGTCCGAAATATTAGAGAGCTGGACATATAAGCACATTGCCATTGATGAAATTAATTCTGGATCTACACGAAATCCTGACCTCTTCCATTTTTGCAAGTTGCCGAAATATCAGACTTCTAGCAAAAGAGGCTTAATGGCCATTAGTTAAACTTTGGAACAATGAATGCTCCACTCATCCGGAATATGACTTTGCCACGATATGACACAACATGCATTCTCAACTGTGGGCTCACTGAAAATGTTGAACTCAACTAGATAAGCACTTTGGCAAAATATCAGATGTTTAATCAGAAACCGTCATTGGCAAAGATAACACCTTCGCTGTCGAATGACTTTGCAGCAATATCAGCATGTTGGTCAAATACAGTCAACGGCTTTGACAATAACTTTCCTACCAAGTTCCTTTTAGGAACAACGCTGAACTTATAGAGATAAGCATTTTGTCGCAATTTCAGGCCTTTCCAAAATTATTGGCATTCAGAAAACTTTCACAGCCAAGTATGAAGATACCAAACTGCATCACTTGCCCAGATATGCACTTCGTTCCGAACTCCAAAGATTTGGAAATGAAACCACATTGTCATTGATGGAATTAATTCTGGATCTACACAAAATCCTGATCTCTTCCATTTCTGCAAGTTGCCGAAATATCAGACTTCTGGCAAAAGAGATTTAATGGCATTCGCCCAAAGCTTTGAACGACGATACCTTTACCCAGAATGGTTCACTCACTCGGATGACGGCTTTGCCACGGTATCAGATTATGGGCAGTAATATTTCATTTGCAGTCAGGAAATGTTTTGAGTGAAACCTGAATTTGATGTTATTCTCATCAAATTAACTCATGGAAATAGGCAATTTGCTGCAATATCGCGACTTTGGCCTAAGAGAGAGACAAAGGTTGTGACACAACATATACTCAAAACTGTGGGTTTACATTTGAAATCGTCGAGATAATCTCGTTGGCAGAGTATCAGATGTTAGGAAAGAAACAATGATTGGCGAAGGGAATGATTTGCATCTTCGTAATGCAAATCCAGAATGTTTAGCTCATCCAGATATGCACTTTGAAACAATATCTGCATTTTGGTCAAATAGAGTCAATGGCTTTGTCAATAACGTCATCATAAGTTTGATTTCTGTCAAAATGCTCAGCTCATCGTGATTTTGGCATTTAAAAAGGCTTCGGAAGCAAGAATACAGAGAGCCAAACTGCTTCACTGCCCAGATATGCACTTCAGTCCGAAATAACAGAGTTTTGGACTTGAAAGCTCGCTATGGAAATGGAATTATTTGTGGATCTACTCAAAGTCCTGAACACATCCAATTATGCTGGTTGCCGAAATATCAAACGTCTGGCAAAAGAGACGTTTTGGCAATCAGGTTATGTTAGAAACAATGAGAAGTTTACCCACGATGCTTCACTCATTCAGATGCTCACTTCGACACGATATCAGATTACACGCAATAATACCTCTTTTGGAATCAGGAAATGTTTGGAGACAAAAGTGAATTTGGTGTAATTCTCAACAAAGTAAACTCATGGAAATATGCAATTTGCCACAATACCAGGGTTTACAGTCAAATGTTGTTTCAACATATATTTTCTTAACTGTGTTTAGTCACAATGCTGAACACGTTGAGATAAGCACATTGGCAAAATATCAGATATCACAAATGAAACAGTGATGGCAAAGAACAGTTCTTCGCAGTCGAAGGAGTGGAATTCCAACATGGTTACTCCATCCAGATATGCAGTTTGCAACGATAACAGCATTTTGGTCATATACAGTCAATGGCTTGGACATTAACTTTACTGTCAATTTGGTTTAGACAGAAGACTGAACTGATAAAGAAAAGAACTTTACTGCAATATCCGGATTTTGGAAATATTGGCATAGAGAAAGTCTTTACAACCAAGTACGGTGATACCCAACTGCATCGCTGCCCAGATATGCACTTCGGTCCGTAATTGCAGAGATTTGGACATAAAACACATTGTCATTTATACAATTATTGGAATTCATTCAGGATCTACAGAAACTCCTGACCACTTCCACTTATGCAAATTGCCAAAGTTCCAGGTTTCTGGCAAAAGAAACTTATTGGCATTCAGGTAATCCGTGGACCAAAGATAATTTTACCCAGAAATGATTCACTCATTCAGATTTTGACAGTATATCTGATTATTGGCAGTAATACCTCTTTGGAACTCAGGAAATGTTTGGCGTCCAATGTGGAATTGGTGTCATTCTCATCAAATTGGAAATAGGCAATTTGCTGCAATATTACTATTTTGGACTAATAGAGTCAAATGTTTTGACACAACATATACTCTCAACTGTGGGTTTACTCAAAATTTTGAACTCGCCGAGGTTAGCAATTTGGCAGAACATCAGATGTTAGGAAAGAAACAGTGAGTAGCAAAGGGATCTTCGCAGTGGAAATACAGAATGTTTAGTTCAACCAGATATGCACTTTGAAACAATGCCAGCATTTTGGTCAATTAGAGCCAATGGCTCTGAAAAAATTTTTGGCAAACGTTGTGGCAAAACATATATCCTTAAATGTGCTTTACTCAAAACTCTGAAAATTTTGAGATAAACACCTTGCCACAATATCCGGATGTTTGAAATATTAGCATTCAGAAAGTCTTCGGAAGCAAGAATACAGATACCCAAACTGCATCACTAGCCGAGATATAAACTTCATTCCGAAATAACTGATGTTTGGACATGAAAGCTCTCTAACATCGATTGTATTATTGGAATGAATTCTGGATCTACTCCAAATACTCAACATGTCCAGTTATCTAAATAGCAGACTTCTCGCAAAAGTGGCATTCAGGTAAACCTTTGAACGAAAATACCGTTACGCAGAATGCTTCACTCGCTCGGATGATGACTCTACGACGATATCAGATTATGGACACTAGTCAGGAAATGTTTGAAACCAAATGAGAATTTGATGTTATTCTCATCAAATTAACTCATGGAAATAGGCGATTGCTGCAATATCACGATTTTGGCCTAATAGAGTCAAAGGTTTTGACACAACTTTTACTCCAACTGTGGGTTTACTCAAAATTTTGAACTCGTCCAGATAATCACTTTGGCAGAATATCAGATGTTAGGAAAGAAACAATGATTGGCGAAGGGAACATCATCGCAGTGGAAATCTAAAATGTTTAGCTCATCCAGATACGCACTTTGAAACAATTTGGTCAAATCATCATCAATATAGATTCAGTCAAAATGCCGAACTCATCGAGATAATCACTTTGCCACAGTATGCTGTTGTTTGAAATATTGGCATTGAGGAAGTCTGGAAGCAGGAATACAGAGAGCCAAACTGCATTCCTTGCCCAGAAGTGCACTTCGTTCCGAAATAACAGATGTTTGAACGTGGAAGCTCCTTAACATCGATGGAATTAATGGAATGAATTATTGATCTACTCAAAATCCTGAACAGGTCCAGTTATGCAAGTTGCCGAAATGTCAGACGCCTGGCAAAAGAGACATTTTGGCACTCAGATATTGTTTGGAACGATGATAGTTTTACCCAGAATGATTCACTCATTCAGGTGGTGACTTTGCAAGATATCATTTTATGGACAATAGTACCTCAATGGTGGTCAGGAAATGTTTAGAGTCAAATGCGGATTTGGTGTAATTCACATCAATTTAAACTCGTGGGAATAGGCTATCTGCTGCAATATCACGATTTTGGCGAAATAGAGTCAACCGCTTTGACATAACATGCATTCTCAACTGCCAATTCATTGGCAATGAGAAGATCTTCGCAGTCGAATGACTTTGCAGCAATATCAGCATGTTGGTCAAATACAGTGAACGGCTTTGACAATAACTTTACTAAGAAGTTCCTTTTAGGCTCAACGCTGCACTCTTAGAGATAAGACACAAACTGCGTCACTTGCCCAGATATGCAGTTCATTCCGAAATAACAGAGATTTGGTCATGAAAACGCGTTATCCTTGATGGAATTATTGAAATGAATTCTGGATCTACTCAAAACCCTGAAGACGTCCAGTTGTGCAAGTTGCCGAAATGTCAGACGTCTGACACAAGACACGTTTTGGTATTCAGGTAATGTTTGGAACGATGAATGGTATGCCCAGAATGCTTCACTCATTCAGATGCTGACTTTGCCAATATATCAGATTATGATATTATCTCTTCGTTAGTCAGGAAGTGTTTGGAGTCAAATCTGAATTTAGTGTAATTCTCATCAATCTAAAGTCATGGAAATAGGCAATGTGCCACAATGTCAAGTTTTTGGGCAAATACAGTTCTATCAACATATGTATTCCTGACTCTGTGTTTAGTCAAAATGCTGAACGCGTCGAGATAAGCACATTGGCAAAATATCAGATATAATAAACAAAACACAACAAAAAAAATGTTGATGGAAATTTTGAGTGTATTTCCCCAAAAACCTGATATTGCTGGAAGTCGCCTATTTCCATGAGTTTAATTTGATGAGAATAACACCAAATTCACATTTATCTCCAAACATTTCCTGACAACCAAAGAGGTTATATTGCCTGTAATCTGATATAATAGCAAAGTCAGCATCTGAATGAGTGAAGCATTCTTAGTAAGCCTATTATCGTTCCAAACATTACCTGAATGCCAAAACGTCTCTTTTGCCAAACGTCTGATGTTTCTACAACTTACCTAACTAGACGTCTTGAGTAGATCCAGAATTCATTCCGAGTTCCTTCAATTTTACCGAGCTTCTGTGTCCAAATATCTGTTATTTCGGAATGAAGTGCATGCCTAGGCAAGTGATGCAGTTTCGCTATCTGTATTCTTGCTTCTGAAGGCTTTCTCAATGCCAATGTTTCAAAGAACACGATACTGAGGCAAACTGTTTATCTCGACGATCTCAGCGTTTTGACTGAATCCAAGTGATGATGATTAAGTTACTGTCAAAGCGATTGACTCTATTTGACCAAAATGCTGACATTGTTTCAAAGTGGATATCTGCATGAGTTAAACCTTTAACTCTAAACATTAACTCTAATATGGATTTATTCAAAATGCTGAATTCATCGAGATATGGAATTGGCAAAATATCAGGTTTTTCAAAATATTGGCATCGAGAATATTCAGAATCAGAAGTGGAGATACTGAAATGCTTAACTCGTACAGATATGAACTTCATTCTGAAATATCAGAGACTTTGTCTTGAAGGTTAGTGACTGTTGAAGGAATTTCCACATATTCGACTACAGAGATTTTCACTTTACCTACGAAGGTTGTTTCCTAACATCTGATATTTTGCCGAAGTGCTTATCTCGATAGCTCAGCATCTTGAGTAAATCCACAGTTGTGATGAAATGTTTTCTCAAAGCTATTGCTTTGGCCAAAAACCTGATATTGTGGCAACCTGCATATCTTGATAACTTTAAGCATTTTCCACAGTTCACATTTGCTTCCACACATTCCCTGACTCGTATGAGGTACTACTGCCAAAAATCTGACGGAGTGTCAAATTCAGTACCTGAATGAGGGCAGCAATTCGGGGAGACCAATTGTCGTTCCAAAGATTGCCTGAACACATATCAAACTCCCCTCTAGCAAAAGCCTGATATTTAAGCAAGTTGCATAACTGGACGTGTTGAGCATTTTGGGTAAATCCAGACTTCAGGCCAATTGTTCCATGAATGGCAACAATCTTTCATGTCCAAAAGTCTGATATTTCGGAATGAAGTGCACATCTGGACGAGTTAAGCATTTTGGACGTCTCTACGTTTGATTCAGAAAATAATCTCAATGCCAATATTTTAAAAAACTCTGATTCAGTACATCCACTTTGATAGTAAAGATTTTGTGAAAGCCATTGACTCTATTTGACCAAAATACTGATATTGCTGCAGAGTGCATATCTGGGGAGTTCGAAGCATTTTGGATTTTCAAATATTGGTCTGCGAGGATTTTCTCTTTACCAATGACTGCTTGTTTCCTAACATCTGATATTTCGCCAAAGTGCTTATCTCGATGAATCCAGCATTTTGAGTAAATCCGTTGCTGAGAATAAATGTCTTCTTAAGCCATTGATTTTATTTGACCAAAAATCTCTTATTGCGGCAAATTTTATATCTCGATGAATTTAAGCATTTTCCCCAATCCACTTCTGATTTCACACATTTCCTGACTACCAACGAGGTACTACTGCTCACCCTCTGATATAATGCCGAGGTCAGTATGTGAATGATGGAAGCATTCTTGGTCAACCAATATTCATTCCAAAGATCACCTCAATGACAAAAAGTCTCTTTTCCCAGACGTCTGGTATTTTGTCAAATTACACGACTAGACTTGTTATGTCTAGATTTTCAGACATAACTAGATTTTCAGGAAATACGGAATTCACTCCAAAACCCGTAACAATAACTCTAACCCTAACCCTAACGTTATGCCTACTGCAACCTCTATTCCTAGCCCTAACCCAGAAACCTAAGCCTAACTTTGCACCTGAGCTTAAAAGTAACCCTAACTCTAACCCTAACCTTCACCACCTATGAATATTTGTTTCCGAACATCCGATATTTTGCCACAGTGCATATCTCGATAGTTCAAGCATTTTGAGTAATTCCACAAGTGAGAATAAACGTTTTGTCAAAGCCATTGACTCTCTTTTGCAAAAACCTCATGTTGCTGCAAATTGCATGTCTTGACTTTAAGCATCTTCCCCATCTACTTCTGAAACTACACACATTTTCTGACTGCCAGTGAGGGACTACGGCCAAAAACGTGACGTCGAGTCAAAGTCAATGTTAACAATTTTCAGTACATCCAGAATTCGTTCCAATAACCCGAATCCTTACTCTACCCCTACACATAACACTAACTAAGCCTAACTTTAATACGAATCCTCAGCTAAACCCTAACCATTACAGTAACACTTACACTACCCCAAATCCTAATCCTAACCTTAACCCTAATCCAAACCATTACCCTAACCCTACCCCTAATCCAACCCTCACCCCTAACCACAACCTTAAAACTATCCTTGACACTAACCATACCCCTAAACTAAACCATAACGCTAATGTTCACCCTAACCCAAACCTAAACCTAATATTTTGGATTTCCACATATTCAGCTGCAAGGATTATCCCTTTACTTATGGCATGTTTGTTCCCGAACATCCGTTATTTTGCCACAGTGCTTATCTCGATGAGTTCAGCATTTTGAGTAAATCCACAGGTGAGAATAAACATTTTGTAAAATCCCACTGACTCTCTTTGGCAAATCTCTGATATTGCTGCAAATTTCATGTCTTGACTCTGAAGCATCTTCCCCAATCCACTACGGACACTGACACAACATCAGGTTTTTGGCAGTAGTCCCTTAATGGTAATCAGAAAATGTGTGTAGAGTCACACCAATCCTAACCAAAATATTTTCGGTTTCCACATAGTCAAATGTAAAGATTTTATCTTTACATACAAATATTTGTTCTGATATATATTCTGATATATATCTGATATTTCGCCAACATGCTTATCTCAATACAGATAAGCATTTTGTGTAAATCCACAGTTGAGATTAAATTTCTTTCAAATCCATTGACTACATTTTGCCAAAAATTTGATATTGCCTTTCTCGATGAATTTAAACATTTTCCTCAATACACTTCTGACTGCACACATTTCCTGGCTAGTGCCCGTATTAACAAATGTGTAGAGTATAGGGCTTATGGTAGGACTCTTAATAGTGTTGAAGAACAGAGGGAATTTGTGTATATGTGATTGGATCCCTGAAAGTTGGCAATCAAGTCGATAAGGTTGTTAGGAAGGCATAGGAGTCTTGGCTTTTATTGGTAGGGGGATTGAATTTCGGAGCCGCAACGTCGTGTTGCAACTGTACAAAACTCTAGTGCGGCCGCACTTGGAGTATTGTGTGCAGTTCTGGTCCCCGCATTATAAGAAAGATGTGGAGGCATTGGAGAGGGTACAGAGGAGGTTTACCAGGATGTTGCCTGGTATGGAGGGCAGGTCTTATGAAGAGAAGCTGAGAGACTTGAGGTTGTTTTCGTTGGAAAGAAGGCGAATAAGAGGAGACCTCATTGAAACATATAAGATGATGTTTAGATAGGTTTAGATAGGATGGGCAATGATAGCCTTTTTCCTAGGATGCAGAAATTTAGCACGAGGGGACATAGCTTCAAATTAAGTAGTGGTAGTTATAAGACGTATGTTATTTACCCAGATATTGGTAAGGGTATGGAATGCCCTGCCTGTTGCAGTTGTAGATGCGCCACGTTTTGGGCATTTAACAGGTCCGTGCATACTTTTATGGATGAAAAGGTTTATGTTAGAGGGTCATTGCGTTTTCTTTATTGGCCAGTGGAATGTCGGAAGCCGAAGGGCCTGTTCTGCGATGAAATTTTCTGTGTTCTGTGCATTCTGATGTAATGGCGAAGTCTGCATCTGAATGAGGGTAGCATTCTTGGTCAACCAATATTCATTCCAAAGATCACCTGAATGACAAACTGTCTCTTTTGTTAGTCATCTGATATTTTGTCAAGTTGCAGAATTGAATGTGTTCAAGATTTTCAGGAAATCCAGAATTCACTAGAGAAACCCTAACACTTACACTATCACTAATCCTAACCCAAATCCTATTCATATCCCTCATCCCAAAACCCTAACCCTCAACCTAACCCAACATTCACCATCAACCCTAACCGTAATCCTAACCCATACTCTAATCCTAACACTCACCCTAATTATAACATTAACCCTAACACTGACTCCGAACTCCAACCCTAATCTAAATCCTAACCTAACCCAAACCTCAACGCTCAGTCCTGACCCCATTCTTAACACTAACCCTACCCTTAAATCAAACCCTAATATTAACCCTGGCCCTAACCCGAACCTAGCAATTTTGGATTTCCACATATTCGGCTGCAATGTTTGTTTCCGAACATCTGATATTTCGCCACATTGTTGAGCTCGATTAGTTCAGCATTTTGAGTAAATCACCAGCTGAGAATACACGTTTTGTCAAGCCATTGGGCCAAAAACATGATGTTGCAGAAAATTGTACATCTTGAGTTTACTAATCCACTTCTGATCCTATACATTTTCCTATCTGTGAGGGACTACTGCCAAAAACCTGACGTAGTGTCAAAACCAGTGTTAACAATTTCCAGTACATCCAGAAGACCTAACCCAACACTGACCCCTAACCATAACCTTAACACTAACGGCACCCCTGGCCCTAACTCTAATACTAACTCTAACCCTAACGATTATCCTAAACCTAACCCAACCCTCACCTCTAAGCATAACCTGAATATTAAGTGTCCCCCTAGCCCCAACTGTAATGCTAACCCTAGCCCTAACCCTTACATTGTACATTAGCCCTAACCTTTCCATATGTTCAACTGCAAAGATTTTCTCTTTACCGATGACTGTTTGTTTCCTAACATCTGATATTTCGCAAAAGTTGCTTATCTCGATGAGCATTTTGAGCAACACCAGACTTCAGAATATATGTTTTGTCGAAACCATTGACTCAATTTGTCCAAAAACCTGACATTGCAGCAAATTCAATATCTCACTGAATTTTCTCCCATTCATATTTGAATCCACACATTTCCTGTCTGCCAATGAGATATTACTGCCAAAAATCTAATGTAGTATCAAAGTAAGTATCTGAATGAGGGAAGCATTCGGGGTAAACCTATTGTCATTGCAAATATGAATACCAATAAATCTGTTCTGACAACAGATTTACGGTTAGTGTTAGAGTTAGGTTAAGAATTAGGGTAACGGTTAGTGTTAAGGTTATGTTTAGGGTTAGGGGTCAGGGAAGGGTTAAAGGTTAGGATTACCGTTAGGATTGGTATTAGGGTTAGAGTTCGGATTACGGTTAGGGTTTGGCTTAGGGATCAGGGTTGAAGTTAGTGTTAGGGTTAGAGTGAGGGTTCGGATTATTGGAATGAATTATGGATTTACTGACAATTCATAACATTGACTGTGACACTACGTGAGATTTTTGTAGGTGATGCCTCATTAGTTGTCAGGAAAAGTGTAGAGTCAGAAGAGGACTGTGGAAAATGCTTAATCTCAACATATGAAATTTGCTGTAATATCTGCTTTTTGGACAATGAGAGTTAATGGCTTTTACAATGTTTATTCTCAACTATGGATTTACTCAAAATGCTGAACCCATTGAGATAAACATTTTGACGAAATATCAGATGTCCTGAAACAAGAATTCATAGGTAAAGAGAAAATCTTTGTACTTCAATATGTGGAAATCTGAAATGTTAGGGTTAGGGTTCAGGTTTGGGTTAACATTAGAGTTAGGGCTAGGGGTATGGTTAGTGTTAAGGTTATGGTTAGGAGTCGGGGTTGGGTTATGAATAGGGTTAGTGTTATGGTTAAGATTAGGGTTAGGGTTTAGGATTTATAGGAAGGGGTTTAGACTACAAGAGCTAGCCTTTGATGTTGCAGTTGTATAAAATGTTGGCTAGATCTCATTTGGAATACTACGTCCAGTTCTGGTCGCCTGAGTACTGGAAGGATGTGGAGACTCTGCAGAAAGTGCAGAGGAGTTTTACCAGGATGCTACCTGGTATAGAAGGTCTGAGTTACAAGGAGAGATGACGCAAATTGGGGCTGTTTTTCCTTAGAAAGACGTAGAATTAGAGGAGATCTAATAGAGGTGTACAAGATTATGAGGGGTATATATAAACAGGGTTAAGCTTTTTCCTAGGATGGACACAAAAAACACGAGGGGGTCACGGGTTTAGGGTGAGAGGGTATGGTATAATTTGGATGCTAGAGGGAGTTTTTTCACACAGAGGGTGGTTGGGGTATGGAACGCGGTGCGAAGTAAAGTGGTGGAGGCAGGCACTCTGGAGTTATTTAAGAGATACTTAGGTGGGCACATGAATAGAATGGAATGGAGGGGTATAGAAAATTGATTTAAAATAGGGATCATGAGCCTTGGGAATCCTTGGGAAGTGTGTAAATAGATGATGATATTGTTGTATTTCAGTCCGCCTTGTCTAACAAGGGGCATACACGCGATGGGTTGTGAGAGGGCTGCTTTTGGATTTTTCGAGCGTAGCCTAGTGCTTCACATCATTAGCGTACGCTTGACCTGGACGAGTTGATGGGCAACACGACAGCTCAGTGACTATTGCTGTGCTGTGCAGATACATGGATTTGAGCCGTCACCGGTGGGAGTTTGTGCATTCTTCCTGTGCTTGCGTGGGTTTTCTCCAAGTGCTCCGGTTTCCTCCCACAGATGTGCTCTTAGGCTGATTGGCAGAACAAATTCTCCAAATAGTCTGAAATTTGGTTCTAATGTATAGATCTATAAACATAGATAGGGATGACATGGATCATGGGTAGAAGTGGGAACATGGAGGTGGCGGCACGGACTTGTTAGGTCGAAGAGCCTGTTTCCGTGCTGTTTTGTTCTTTGTTCTCTTTGTTCTTTGAGGTAGTATGGGCTGAGGTTAGATACATGAAAGGAGAAGTCAGTCTGTTGGGAGTTTTCTATAGGCCTCTGAAAAGTTCCAGAGATGTAGAGGAAAGAATTGCAAAGATGGTTCTGCATAGGAGCGAAAGTAACAGGGTATTTGTTATGAATGATTTTACCTTTACAACTATTGACTGGAAAACTATAGTTCGAGTACTGTAGATGGCTCAGTTTTTGTCCAATGTGTGCAGGAGGGTTTCCTGACACAATATGTAGTTAGGCCAACAAGAGGCAAGGCCACATTGGATTTGGTACTGGATAATGAACCAGGCCAGGTGTTAGATTTGGAGATAGGTGAGCACTTTAGTGATAGTGACCACAATTCAGTTACGTCTACTTTTGCAATGTAAGGGGTTAAATATATACTGCAGGGCAAGAGTTATAGCTGAGGGAAAGGACATTATGATGCGATTAGGTGAGATTTAGGATGCGCAGATGGACACAATTGAAATGTGGAGCTTGTTCAAGGAACAACTACTGTGTGTGTTCTTGATAAGTATGTACCTATCAGGTGGAGAGAAAGTGGTCAAGTGAGGGAACTGTAGTTTATTAAAACAGTTAAATCTCTTGTGAAGACGAAAAAGGAGACTGATGTCAAGATGAGACGTGAAGGCTCAGTTAGGGCGCTTGAGAGTTACCAGTTAGCCAGGAAAGACCTAAAAAGAGAGCTAAGAAGAGCCAGGAGGTGGCAAGAGAAGTCTTTGGCAGGTAAGATCAAGGAAACCCCAAAGCTTTCTATAGGTATGCGAGGAATAAAAGAAAGACTTGGGCAAGATTAGGCCTAGTCAAGTAATGAGAAGTTGTTGTGGAGTCCGAAGATTTAGGAGAGGTGCTAAATGAATATTTTTCATCAGTATTCATACAGGAAGAAGACAATGTTATCAAGGAGAATACTGAGATATTAGATTAGATGGGATTGAGGTTCATAAGGAGGAGATGTTAGCAATTCTGCAAAGTGTGAAAATAGATACGTTTGGGCTGGATGGCATTTATTGCATGATTTTCTGAGAAGCTATGGAGGAGATTGCAGAGTCTTTGGCTTTGATCTTTAGGATATCATTGTCTACAGGAATAGTTCCAGGAAACTGGAGGATAGCAAATATTGTCCCCTTGTTTAAGAAGGGGAATAGATACAACCCTGGAAATTATAGACCAGTGAGCCTTACTTTTGTTGTGAGCAAAGGTTTGGAAAGAATTATGAGAGAGAGGATTTATAATCATCTAGAAAGGAATAATTTGATGAGGGAAAGTCAACATAGTTTTGTGAAGGGTAAGTTGTGTCTCACAAACCTTATTGAGTTCTTTGAGAAGGCAACCAAAGAGGTGGCTGAGGGCAAAGCAGTTGATATGATGTCTATGGAAATTCTGTAAAGCATTTGATAAGGCTCCCCACAGTGGGCTATTGCAAAAGATACAGAAGCATGGGATTGAGGATGTTATAATAGTTAGGATCAAAAGGTGACTAGCTGTAAGACGACAGAGGATGGGATTAAATTAATTAATCTGTCCACCTTAATTAAGAACCACTGCTGGTATGGAGAAATGATCATAACTTCTGCAAAAATGCATTCTGTGTGCTCAAACAGAATCAGGACAACATTGCAAAATGAAAATGAGATACCAACCTAGACCCAAGGGACCACTGTGGAAAACTTACAAATGAACTTAAGACAGCAGAGTTCAATTCCCAGCTCTGGTCAATGTCTGTGTGGAGTTTACACATTCTCCTCACGTCTGCACGGTATTCCTCCACGTACTCTGGTTTCCTCCCACAGTCCAAAAATGTGCAGGTTAGGTTGATTGGCCAGGCTAAGAAATTGTCCCTTAGTGTCCAGGGATGTATAGGTTAGAGGGATTAGTGGGCATAATAAGTAGGGATATGTAGGGCCTTGGTGGGTTTGTATTCGGTGCAGACTCAATGGGCTGAAGGGAAATTAATTAATATAATGATCTATGACCTTTACAAAGAAAGGGAAAATTTATTATTTCAAATTATTGATCAATTCACTCAATGGGTAAAAACATTCCTATGCAACACCCAAAACTGTAACTTTGACATTAGATAATGAAATCATACCCTGATGGGGAATGCAATTACTACTGGATTCAGATCAGGGAACTCACCACTGGAGAGCTCAGAAATGTATGTAGAATGTTTGAAATTAAACAGAAACTACACTTACCATATCATCCATAGTTCAGAGATGTAAAATGAATGAATAGAACATTGAAAAAAACAGTTTGGCTAAAGCCATATTAGAAGAAGAAAATAATTGGGTTCCGGCATTGCCTGCAATTCTATTAAGATAAGGATCTCCATCGCGAGGAACACTGATGACAATGCACCTCCCTGAAGATGTTATCACAGAAGGTGGAGAGTTAATGAATGGAAAAGAAGCAGTCTATCAATTCATGAGGCACTTAATAATCCAATTACATTCCTTTAAAAAAAAGTAGTCACTCAACAACAATATAAAGATTGGATGAAATTAGCTGAGAAGGAAAATCCAAATTTGCCAACTGTGGGATTATGGTACAATTAATGTCAGAAAAAAAAATTAAGCACTAGATGGGATTTAAAATGATTGCAGGAGAAGTAGGTGCTTTGGTTTATGAAAAACATGGTCCTAGATGGAATCACTGGACACAGCTAAAACCTTACCCAAAGGATTGAATTAGTAAAAAGAATCCAGATAAATTTGTATAAAAATGTTAATCTAATCAGATGGTATAATAAAGCAATATAGAAAATGTTAATAATAAAATATTAAATTTATGAATTTTGATTCCAATTATGTATCATATTGTGTGTAAAATTGCGGAATTGTATATAAAAAAAATCAACTATTCATTGAAGAAAGAAAACATCAGTGAATAACAAGCTCAAACAATCTTTGGGCAAGGAACAAAAGCAGAACTTGGCTAAAATAAATATTGTTATTGACAAACACAATTTAAATAATAACGGTTAAAAAAAGGATTATATTACATCTTGTATGTTTTGTATAGAGCAAGTAGATTATCAGGCATATAATAGAAACACCTATTTGTATTTGGTGTATATTTATGACAGAACAACTGATGTGGATTTAGAAAAATGTTAGGTGTTTACCACTCATATACCATTCATGTGGGAAAAAGGTCTCCTTTGTGGCAGGAATTAACAATATGGGATCAATTAACCCAATTTTTGAGGAAATCTAGAAGAAGGATGTGAAAATTAAGCTTTATTTACTTGAAATAGATACCTGTATTCAATACAGCCAAACGAGCAACTAATTTGATTCCAATTAATGACGCAGAGACTGGTCCAGTAGCTCAGAGGGTAAGTAAAAGAGGAGGAAGACAGTATTAATCAGGGACAGTGAGGGGGGTCGGACAGGCTATTTTGCGGGGACAAATGGGAATCTCAGATGGTGGTGAAATGGGAATCTTCAGGGTGCTGGGATCTGAGATGTTACTGGTCATGTCCCAGAAATTCTGAAGTGGGAGAGGAGCCAGAGGTCGTGGTACATATTGGTACTGCTGATGTAAGTAGGAAAAGGGAAGGGGTCATGAAAAGAGAATAAAGGAAGTTGTTGAAAAGAGAATAAATGTAGAAAGTTGAGAAGGAGGAAGGCAGAGGTAATAACCTGCTTGCGCCACAAGAAAGTGAGAGCAAGATTGGAATGAGGTGAAGGATGAATGTATGACTGAGGAGTTGGAACAGGGGACAGGGTTTCAGGTTCCTGGATCATTGGGACCTCTTTACGGGCAGGTGTGACCTGTATAAAAAGGACAGGTGGCACTTGAATCCCAATATCCTGGTGGGAAGGTTGGCTAAGGCTACTGGGGAGGCTTTAAAACGAGAAAGGTTGGGGGGAGGGAATCAAAATGAAGTGACTAGCAGCGAGGAGGTTAGCTTGCAAATAGAGAGGGATTGTCGACAAAGAGCGAAGATAGACAGGTGATGGAGAAGGGGAGCACTCAGACCAAAGGTTTAAGATGTGTCTATTTTAACGCCAGGAATGTGGTGAACAAAGTGGAAGAGCTTAGAGCATGGATCGCTGATTGGAAATGTGATGTGGTGGCCATTACAGAGACTTGGATGTCTCAGGGATAGGACTGGATACTTCAACTGCCGGGTTGCAGATGTTTCAGGAGGGACAGGGAGGGAGGCAAAAGAGGTGGGAAGTGGCATTGTTGATCAGGGATAGTGTCATGGCTGTAGAGAAGGTGGACGCCATGGAGGGATTGTCTATGGAGTCTCTGTGGGTGGAAGTTCCAAACAGGAAGGAGTCAGTAACTTTACTGGGTGTTTTCTATAGGTTTCCTAATAGTAACAGGGATGTTGAGGAGCAGATAGGAAAACAGATCCTGGAGAGATGCAATAATAAGAGTTATCATGATGGGAGACTAGTTTCCCAAACATCAATTGAATTATCCCTAGGGTAAGGGGTTTGGATAGGGAGGAGTTTGTTAGGTGTGTTCAGGAGAGTTTCCTGATACAGTTTGTGGATAAGCCTACAAGAGAGGCTGTTCTTGATCTACTATTGGATAACGAACCTGGACAAGTGTCAGATCTCTCAGTGGGAGAGCATTTTGGGGATAGTGATCATAACTCTATTTTCTTTACACTAGCATTGGAGGATAGGATCAGGCAAGCTAGGAAAGTGTTTTTCTGGATAAGGGAAAATATGCAACCATCAGGCAGGAAATTAGAGATGTTAATTGGAAGGAGGTATTCTCAGGGAAATGTAAGATGGCAGATTTTCAAGGAATATTTGTCTGGAGTTCTGCACGACAATGTTCTGATGAGACAGGGAGGTTATGGTAGGGTACAGAAATCGTGGTGCACAAAAGTTGTAAGGAATCTTGTCAAAAAGAAAAACGTACAAAAAGGTTCAGGGAACTAGATAATGTTAGGGATCTAGAAAAGTACACAGCTTGTAAAAAGGAACTTAAGAAGGAAATTAGGAGAGCCAGAAAAAGTCATGAGAAGGTCTTGGCAGGTAAGATTAAGGAAAACCCTAAGGCATTCTACAAATATGGGAAGAGTAAAAGGATGAGATGCGAAGGAATAGGACCTATAAAATGTGACGGTGGGAAAGTTTGTATAGAACCAAAAGAAATAGCAGAGATGCTTGATGAATACTTTATTTTGGTATTCATGGTGGAAAAAGATCTTGGTGGTTGTAGTGCAGGCTTGCAATGGACTGAAAAGCTTGTGTGTGTGGATATTAAGAAAGAGGATGTGTTGGAGCTCTTGAATAGCAACAAGATAGATAAGTCGCTGGGACCGGATGGACGTACCTCAGGCAACTGTGGGAAGCGAGGGAAGAGATTGCAGAGCTTCTGGTGATGATCTTGCATCATCGATGGAGATGGGAGAGGTTCCAGAGGATTGGAAGATTGCGGATGTGGCTCCTATATTCAAGAAAGAGAATAGTGATAGCTTAGGAAATTATCGACTGGTGAGTCTAACCTCAGTGGTTGGTAAGTTGATGGAAAAGATCATGAGACAGGATTTACGAATGTTTAGAGAAGAATAGTATGATCAAAAGTAGTCAGTATGACTTTGTTAAAAGCAGATTGTGTCTTGCAAGCCTGGTTGAGTTTTTATGAAAATGTGACTAAACACATTGATGAAGAAAGAGCAGTGGGTGTGGTTTATATGGACTTCAGCAAGGTGTATAATAAGCTCCTTCATGCAAGGCTTATTGAGAAAGTGAGGGGGCGTGGGATCCAAGGGGATGTTGCTTTGTGGGTCCAGAGCTGGCTTGCCCGCAGAAGGATTCGTTAAGGGGAATTCGTGCTTGACGAACTTATTGGAGTTCTATGAGGAAGCAACTAGTGCAGTAGATAGAGGGGAACTGGTGGATGTGGTGTTTTTGGGTTTCCAAAAGGCGTTTGATAAGGTGTCTCACAAAAGATTGCTGCAGAAGGTTAGGGTGCAGGAACTTGGGGATAGGGTGCTAGAGTGGATACGGGATTGGTTGTCTAATAGGAAGCAGAGAGTAGGTATTAATGGCTGCTATTCTGATTGGCAGCTGGTGACTAGTGGAGTGCTCCAGGAGATAGAATATAAAAGTAGTGAGGTACTTTTGCAGCTGTATAGGATACTGGTGAAGCCGCAGCTGGAGTAGTGTGTGCAGTTTTGGTCGCCGCATTCGAACAAGGATATATTGGCCTTGGAGGGGGTGCAGAGAAGGTTCATTAGGCTGATACTGGAGATGAGGGTGTTGGATTATGAGGAGAGACTGAATAGGCTAGGTCTGTACTCTTTGGAGTTTAGAAGGTTGAGAGGGGATCTTACAGAGACGTATAAGATAGTGAAGGGGATGGATAAGGTAGAGGTTGAGAAACTCTTCCAGCTTAACAAAGATAACAGGACTAGAGGGCATAGCCTCAAGATTGGAGGGGGGGCGTGCGGTGCGGTTCGGATTAGAGTTGTGAACGAATTTCTTCTCACAAAGGGTGGTGAATCTTTGGAATTCTCTGCCTGATGAAGTGGTGGAGGCTTCCTCGCTGAATATATTTAAATCACGAGTGGACAGGTTTTTGATTGACAAGGGTTACGGGGAGAAAGCAGGAAAGTGGTACTGAACCACTGCAGATCAGCCATGATCTTATTGAATGGCGGGGCAGGATAGCCTACTCCTGCTCCTATTTCTTATACAGATATTGGGATTAATAAATTAAATCTGCACCAAGAGCAGGATTTGCTGAAGCCCACTGGAGAATGATCATTTGTGTAACATTTATTATATCCAACACTTATTGGATTTGTTGAAACAAATGTTACCCAGAGCTGTCCACAGACTGTTACATAGAATATGTAATTCCACATTTTTACCACACTGATGAATTACCAGATATCGATGTACTGCACTGGGCATAGACTATTTCTCTGGAATAATGGTGCCAGGATATTTACATGTAAGACTGACACTGGAACTGAAAAATATTACTTATCTTAGAAAGGGTAGCAAATGACACAGCTTTATCACAAATCAATGTTGAAATAGCTATGAGGAGAGATTGGACAAATTGTTCTCCCTGGAAAGACAGCTCAGTGACTTTCACTGTTTGCTGTGCAGTTACAGGGACCTGGGTCAGATCTCTGGCTTGGGTCAGTGTCTGTAGGAGTTTGCACATTCTCCCCATACTTGTGTGGGTTTTCTCCGGATGCTCCGGTTTCCTCCCACACCTCAAAAACGTGCTTTTAGGCTGATTGGTGTTAATAAATTGTCCCTAAATTGGATCTCCCTTAATCTGGTGCACATATAATTCCATAAATTTGCATTCCTTTATTGTGGAGTCCACTAGATGTAGTCAAAAGTTGAAGATAGAAGGAGGATTGGAATGAGACACTCACTGTGTGTTAAAATGGGCGGCGTGGGATTGTAGGGCCAAAGGGCTGTTTCCTCTGCTGTGTTGCTCTTTGAAATGATAGCAATGCATACAGCTGTGCTACAGAATGGGATGGTGTTGGGCTTCATTCTTGCAGCAAGAGGAGGAACATATGCTTAAATTGGATCAAAACGTTACATTTTGGAGAATAACACTAATCTGATAACTCATATTTGGAAGGAGGTCAAGGAGTTAGAAAAACCGGAGGATTGTGGTCAGTATAGACTTGATGAGCCAAATTGTTTCCTTCTACACTGTAGGGATTCTATGACACTGTAAGAGATCTGCATATAGGATAAGTAGAACATTTCTGCATAGCTAAAGCATACTAAAGCATTTTGAATCAGGTTGTTTATTGGTACAAATTCTGTACAAAATTTAAATTAGATTTAGATCAGTAAATTTTTATCATAATTTTCTGCATGATAAAAGATCAAACATAATCAATGGTTTCAAACATGTGTGTGAAATTCCCTTTGAAAAGATAGTGATTCATGATTCACGATTCACGGGGTTTTTCAAACATTTTCAGACCGAGTCTTCCAAACATTAGAATGCTGCAGGAAGAACAAAGAGCATTATTAAACAAAGGAAAATATACATAACATATTCAAAATGCCAACTCAGTATAAACCTAGAGTAAAAAGAAAAACAAAGAACAAAACAGCACGGGAAACAGGCCCTTCAGCCCAACGAGCCCGAGCCGCCACCCCGATGTTCCCACCTCTACCCATGATCCCTGTCCATGTTTATAGATCTATGGATTAACAACCAAATTTGAGACAATTTAGGGAGAATTTGTTTTGCCAATTAGCCTAAGAGCACATCTTTGGGATGTGAGAGGAAACCGGAACACCCGGAGAAAACCCACGCAAGCACGGGGAGAATGCGCAAACTCCCACAGACACAGGCCCAAATCCATGTATCTGCACAGCACAGCGATAGTCACTGAGCTGTCGTGTTGCCCATCAAATGGTACAGGTCAAGCTTACACTAACGACATGAAGCACTAGGATACTCTCGAAAAAATATCCAAAACTACAAAACATTTAGTGAAAGCCCTCTTTAAAATTGTAAGAATGACACCTGCCATAAGATGAGAACCAACACATAGAAGTACATTAAAGGAATAAGGTGCACAGGCATGCAGATGCACCAAGTGGTCATGACACAAATCACATGCTAATCTTCATAGTGAGAGGATTCATGTGCAAGGGCAGGGAAGTCTTGCTGCAGTTATACAAGGTTTTGGTGAGACCACATCTGGAACACTGTCTGCAGTTTTGATCTTCACAGAAACATAGAATTCCTACAGCAGTTTCAACCCATCAAGTCTATACTGACAACAATCCCACCCAACCTCCATATATTTTTTACGCTGCTAATGCCCCCAAGAGTAGGGTATATTTAGCATGGCCAATCATGGACAAGAAGGCGTACGGTGTACTGGCCTTCATTAATTGAGGAATAGAGTTTAGGAGTCAGGAGGTAATGATGCAGCTCTATAAGACTCTTGTCAGACCCCAGTTGGAGTATTGTGTGCAGTTCTGGTCGCCTAATGATAGGAAGGGTGTAGAGGCTATTGAGAGAGTGCAGAGGAGATTTACAAGGAATGCTGCCTGGATTGGGAGGCATGCCTTATGAAGATAGGTTGAGGGAGCTGGGACTCTTCTCACTGGAGAGATGTAGGTTGAGGGGCGATCTGATAGAGGTTTATAAAATGTTAAGAGGAATAGATAAGGTGGACTCTCAGAGACTATTTCCCCGAGCGGAAATGGTCACCACGAGAGGACACAGATTTAAGGTGCAGGGAAGCAAATACAAAGGAGATGTTAGGGGTAAGTTTTTCACTCAGAGGGTGGTGAATGAATGGAATCAGCTGCCGTTGGAGGTTGTTGAGGCAAACTCTCTGTGGTCTTTTAAAAGACTTCTGGATGAGTATATAGAAACGAATAGGATAGGGGGTTATAGATAGGTCTGTGGATTGGTAGATGTGATCGGCGCAACTTGTAGGCCGAAGGGCCTGTTTGTGCTAAGTACCTATGTTCTATGTACCTAACCCGCACATCTTTGTAGTGTGGGAGGAAACTGGTGCACCCAGAGGAAACCCACACAGACAAGGGGAGAACGTGCAAACTCCACAATGACAATGACCCAGGTCGGATCCCTTGCATTGAGAGGCAGCAGTGCTAACCACAGTGCCATCTATGATTCTATTATTTTATCAGAAGAAGGATGCTTTTGTTGTGGACAGAGTGCAGCAAAGGTTACTAGACTGATTCGTGGGATGGCAGGACTGATGTACAAAGACACGTTGAGTTGGTTACAATAATATTCAGTGGATTTAGAAGATTGAGGAGCAGATCGCATAGAAATCATACAAAATCTTTTTAAAGGACTAGATGAGGTAAATGCATTGTTATAATCTAGGTTCAAAATTCCAAAGTGTTTTATGAAGTCAGTCTAAGACATTAAGCTTTGCACTTTGAATTTGGTACAGGTGAGATAGGCTGTTTTCCTCCAGAAATGATTCGAATGACCTTCTAAGAAGCTTTTATCAAACAAAGTTTACTTAATACAATTGAACTATAATAAGAAAAATCAGCAATATTGTGACAAATGCATATGTCAATGCATTTTCAGTAAATTCACGTTTGTCTTCAAAGTTTCTCTCAATGCCAGTCTTTTTAGCGAAAAAGCTGATATTGCATTAAAGTGCATATCTTGATGAGTTAAGCATTTTGAGTAGATCTACATTTGTTTCCAAAGATTTTCTCAATGCCATTGAATTTTTCACCTTGGATTTTCCCTGTTTAAAAACTGATCCAACATCAATCATTCGTAAATCAAATCCCAGGCAACAATCCAAAGGGTCATAAAACTCCAGGGCACTGCATTAAATCCTGATTAAAAATAAAAAGGATGCCCATTATAGTGCTTCAGCAACAATTAAGAGGGCACTCACTCAATATTATGGCAATAATAAAAAAGCCAGGCCTGCTTGAGAAAAACTGCAGGAAACATGATGAAAACACATTTCCTTAAGGTACAGTAGCATCACATGTGGGAAGGATGTTCCTAATGGTGAGTTCTGAACCAGAGGTTACAGTCTAAGGATATGGGGAAAACTATTTAGGACTGAGATGAGGAAAAATTTCCTCATTCACCTAAAGAACGGTAAAACTTTGGAATATCAAGAACAACAGAAAGCAGTTGGGCAAAAACATCGTTTTCAAGCAGGAGTTAGATTGGGGCTAAAGCGATCAAAGAATACGGGGGTGGAAAAAGAGAAGTGGGAACAGATTACAGTCGGATCATAAACCATGATCATAATGAATGGCAAAGCAGGCTCGAAGGGCCAAATGGCCTCCTCTTTGCACCTATTTTCAATATTTCTATAAAGTGAGAACTCAAATAGTAATATAGAGTATTACCATATTAGATATGAGCAGTCTAAGACAGACTAGAGGAATAGAAAGATAGGGTCAGAGTTTACAGATGTAAAGGCACAATATTGAACAAGGTCAGTGATCGGCAAGCAAAAATAGTGGTGCAGAAATAGTGGCAATAAAGTGGGGAGGACTGGGCTTACATGTTCAAGAACAGTGTTCAGAAAAAATGGGGGCAAAAAAAGGGAAGTGGAGCGGTAGTTATTATAGAATTCTATATTGCAGATGGTGGCCATTCGGTCCATCAAATCTGCACCAAATATGAGACAATGAATCTTAGCCAGGCTCATGTCCTGCTCTACCCCCACGATCCAGATACTTAGGCTGTCAATCTTCTAACCTACACTACTTCAGACACTAAGAGTAATTTAGCATGGCCAATCCACTTAACTTGCACATCTTTAGACTGTCAGAGGAAACTGGAACACCTAGAGGAAACCTACAGAGAGACAGGGAGAATTCACTCAAGGCCCGATGATTAGTAAGAGCATTGCAGTGCTGGAAAACAAGGAAAAAAAGGGGCATGATTGTTCTACAAGTCTGTCACAAGTTGCAGGTGTGGATGGGGATTGGCTTAAACTGCCCTGATTTCCCCACTCTCCACCCATCTATAAACAAGGCATTTTTAAAAAGAAAAATAGTCTTTTATAAATGATGGCATACTTTTCCCAACCCTTAACTTTGGAAAGTTCTCTATCCTCTTGCATAGCCAACTTGAGATAAAATGAGAATAAAAGAGTTGATTTATTTTTACATGTACACATGAGAGGAGCTTCTCAAAATCCACCTGTTTTTGTACTCTCACAATAGATGGGATAAGGAAAAAAGAAGTGTGGTCAGAGCATGACTGCAATAAAACAATGCAAGTGTCAGTTTTACATGTTTTTCGGAATCTGGAGTCAGATGTTGACTGGAATGTTCCTTCCGAGAAGAGGTTGGCTGATTGTAGAATATTTTATCTTTTCGGAGTGAGACTTGCACAAGAAGAGTGAGTCAGTTTGGAAGATTGAGTTCCAAGATTCCAGCAGTTAGTAGGTGTCACGAATGTCCAAGTTCTTACTGCATTCACTGGCTTGATGGCAACAAATTCCATCCCACCTTCAGACTCACCATGGACTATTCTCCAGAATCAGTTGCATTCTTGGACACACGCATCTCCATCAAGGACGGTCACCTCAGCACCTCTCTGTACCGCAAGCCGACAGACAACCTCACAATGCTCCACTTCTCCAGCTTCCACCCTAGATACGTTAAAGAAGCCATTCGCTATGGACAAGCCCTCCATATACACAGAATTTGCTCAGATGAGGAGGATTGTAACAGACACCTCCAGATGCTGAAAGATGCCCTTGTGAGAACAGGATATGGCGCTTGATAAACCGCACTGACCTCCTCAGAAGATGAACACAGGACACGGTGGATAGAGTACCCTTTGTTGTCCAGTACTTCTCCGGAGCGGAGAAGCTACAACATCTTCTCCGGAGTCTTCAACATATCATCGATGACGATGAACATCCCCACCCCCCCACTTCTTGCTTTCAGACAGCCACGCAACCTCAAACAGATCATTGTTCGCAGCAAACTACCCAACCTTCAGGAGAACAGGGACCACAATACCACACAACCCTGCCACAGCAACCTCTGCAAGACATGCTGGATCATCGACGTGGACGACATAGTCAAACGTGAGAATACCATTCACCAGGTACATGATACATACTCTTGCAACTCAGCCAATGTTGTTTACCTAATACGTTGCAAGAAAGGATGTCCCGAAGTATAGTACATTGGGGAGACCATGCAGACACTACGATGAATGAACATCGCTCAACAATCACCAGGCAAAACAGTTCCCTTCCTGTGGGCGAACACTTCAGCAGTCACAGGCATTCGACCTCCGACCTTCGGGTAAACGTTCTTCAAGGGGGCCTTCATGACAGACAACAGCGCAGAGTCGCTGAGCAGAGACTGATAGCCAAGTTCCACACACATGAGGACGGTCTTACCAGGGATCTTGGCTTCATGTCACACTATCTATAACCCCCATGACTTGCTTGGGTTAGCAAAAAACCTCACTTATGTGTCCTGTCTGGAGACAATACACATCTCTCTAACCTCTGCTGTTAGCCAATTTAAGACTTGAATAGCAGGTTAGGTGTAAGGATTCGCATTCTAATCAGCAATTTGTAAACTGTGCTGATATATGTGCTTTTGGACACCAGAACACCTCATTCGCCCGACGAAGGCCACAAAGGCGAAAGCTCATGGATTTACTATCAAATAAATCGGTTGGATTTAAAATTGGTGTTGTCAAACTTTACTGAGTTTACCCCAGTCCAATGCCGGCATCTCTACATCTTGATGGTAGCCAACACAGGCTGCTGCCTTCGAGTTTGGTTCGCATCAAGAGGTCAGGCAGTAACTTCAATTCCAACCAACAGTATCACAATGCAGCTTGCAGAAGCTCATTTGACATTCCTCCTCAATTTGGAGGCAGGCTAGAATGTCGGTGTTTAATTGGAGTCAAGATTCCTTTTGTTATTTTGGAGACACTGGTATTGGTTTAACTAACTGCTGTTCTCTTAGTCAAAACCGTTGTGTGAAGACTGCTAATGTTTTGCCCATTAACACCACAATGGGAGAATATGACAAATTTTTCCTTTGAATTAGCTAAACCAGACTCCCCATCATTCTGGCCCCCGTTAGCTTGAAAGGTTGCATCAAATGACTCAGCAATTTTCAATTTTTAACAGCATAGAAAAAATGACTACATAAAATAGTCCAGCTGATATCAGCTTTCACATTTTGATGGTGAAAATCTCCAAATAATGAGAAAGGGGTAGAAGAGCAAATCATCAGGAAATTCACAGAGGAATCTCTAGGGGAACACTTTATAAGAGTAATAAAAACTGAAAATGCTGGAAAATCTCAGAAGGTGACAGCACCTATAGAGGGAAAAAGAGAGTCAATGTTTTGTAGGGTCGTTCTAACTCAAAACATTGTTCTATTCTCTCTCCACAGATGCTGAGATTTTTCAGCATTTTTGTTTTTGTTTCAGATTCCAGCATTTGTAGTATTTTGTCTTTAACTTGGTAAGAGTAGTTGGTATATCAAAATGCTTAGACTAGTAATGCAGAAAAGCAAAGAACAATTTAATTCACAATTAATAATTTGCCAGGGTGAAATGGAAGTAAAGATGGACCAGAAAAACTTCAATGTAACAATCAGTAAACAAGAATACATGACACATATTAGGTGAGAGTAGTTTGGAGGAAAATAAGACTGACAAAAGATAATACAAAATTCAAAAATCTTCCACCAGTATGTTAGTAGTAAGAAATGGGGTGCATTGTTCCAGGGACAAAGAGATGCGGAGTAAGTTTGGAATGTTTGAATATTTTGTATTGTATTTACAGAGGAAGAAGCTAACAAAATATCAGTAAAAGCAAAGATGAAAATCTAAGTGATGGGATAAAATTGAGGGAGAAGTAGTACTGGAAAGGTTGGCTATGCTTAGAAAGAATCATCATTTGATTCCTATGATTTGAATCCCAGATTGCTAAAGCAACTGTGGATGCAGATAGCAGAAGAGGTTGCCATAATCTCCCAAAGTGGAGAGATGATGGAGGAAATAATGAGAGATAAATGTCACACTCATATTCAAGAAAGTGTAAGACAGTCCTAGTAACTACAATCTATCAGTTTAAAATGATTGAAAAGTCAGGCAACTGGAAGATAAACTATGAAAACTTTAAAAAATGGCATTTGATACAGGAATCAGGAAATGTTCATGATTCAACTATAAGAGGCAGGAAGGAAGCAGACAACAAATGCTCACTCAATGAAGAATCTTCATTGAGTAAAGGAATGCAGAGTTAAAACAGGCATGGTAAACACTGAATTGGGATAAACAAAGGTTTCTGAGTGCAAGTCTCTGAAGAAATCATAGTTTATGTAACATCTAACTTTTATTTACATCTCAGAGCATAAAATTTTGTAAATGGTTGGGTTTATTTGTATTTTTATCACTGCTTCCCTTGGTCCTTTCCTTGGGCTGTACCTATTGATAAGAAATTCCCATAACCTACATTGTGATGTAGCATTCCACAAATGATTACATTTCAAGCTTTAGGCAATAACTTTTTCAAATCATACATGAATAAAGTTGTTTCTACTCTTCAGCATTAGAAACTTTCCTGTTGGGTGCACAGGGTGATCATATTACCTTGCTCCTGCAACCAAACCAGCCGGCATGAACTTTCTTGAATTGTAAAATCTCATTCCCATTATTCCAGATAATGTTCCTGAAGCAACTTTCAAATACAAAAAAACATAAAAGGTTATTCTGCAGGAAATATATCAGTAGTAAAGTTTTAATATTAATCAGAGAGCAAAAAAAAATCAACAGTTTGATTAGGGAAAGCCAACATGGATTTCTGACAGGTGGATTGTCCCTGATTAATCTTATTTATTTTTTGGAGGAAGTAACTGAGCAAGTTGAAACGTGTTGTCAATATGGATTTTAAGAAAACAGTGGGGATTCAATGGTATCACCATCACTGAATCCCCCGCAGTCAATATCTTCAGAGTTTCCATTGACCAGCAACTCAACTGAACTCACCACATAAATGCAGTGGTTATACGAGTGGGTCAGAGGCTAGGAATACTGCAGTGAGTAACTTACTTCGTGACTCCCCATAAGGCACAACTCTGGAGTGTGATGAAATATTCCCCACTTGCCTGGCATCACATATAAAAACATCCACTCCCTCCACCGACGCTCAGTAGCAGCAGTATGTACCATGTACAAGATGCACTGCAGCAATTTGCCAAAAATCCTTAGACAGCACCATCCAAATCCATAACCACATCCATCTACAAGTACAAGTGCAGAGATACATGGGAACACCACCACCTGCAAGTTCCCCTCCAATCCACTCACCGTCCTGACTTGGAAATCTATCACCTTTCCTTCGCAGTTGCTGGGTCAAAATCCTGGAATTCCCTCCCTAATGGCATTATGGGTCAACCCACAGCACATGGGCTGCAGCAAATCAAGGTGGTAGCTCAACACCATCTTAAGGGCAACTAGGAATGGGCAATAAATGCTGGCCATTCAGCGACATCAATATCCCACAAATGAATAAGAAAAAAGCATTGACAAAGTGTCATGTAAAAGGCTGGTTATCAAAATGGGACTCATGCAATAGAAGGGTCAGTGTGAACTTGGGTAAAAATACTGTCTTACAGATCAAAAGCAGTGAGTTGTGGTACATAGTCGTTTTTCAGACTGCACCACAATGTTAACTGAAAATTTATGTTTTTTGAATGTAGGACCTCAATATGAAATGTAGTTTAAATTTCAAAATTTATTGATAATGTCAAACAGAGAGGTTGGCAAACATGGAGAATGATATTAATTAATTGTAATTGAACACAGTTGGTCTAGCAGAGTGAGCAGATGGACTTTGGTCCAGATAAGTAGGAGGTGATGCAATTTGGCAGGTTAGAGAGGAGAAATATAAACTTGGTGGTATAGTTCTAAAGAGTGTATAGTGACAGAAGGAATTAGGATGCATGTACATTAATCTATGAATGTGGTAGGACATATTTGGAAAGTCGTTAGCAAATTATATGGGATCTTGACTTAATAAATAAATATTGTGAATATAAAAGCAAGGAGATTCTTCTGAATCTTCATAAAGCTCTGGGTAGGCAATTACTAGAGAACTGCAATCAGTTCTGGTCACCACAAGGTTAGATTAGAGAAGCTGGGCATTTTCTCTAGGGAGCAAAGGGAGGTTTGATGAGTTTAAAAGATTATGACAAGTTTGAAAAAGATACTCACAGAAATGCAGTTCCCAATAGCAAGGAACAGAGGGCATTGATGTCATTCTTGAGCAAGATATGTAACGGAAGGAAGAACTTTTCTGCGCACTGAGGGTAATGACTTAGAACTCTCTGCCCATGAAGATGATGGATGTGGAGATGAAGAATGGTTTCAAAAGGAAACTAGATGGGCATTTGAGATGAATGGAACTTACGCAGCCAAATGAAAACTTAATATATAATACACAAATAAGTTAACTACTAATGTGGTTGGAATACTCATTCAGAGCAACCATATGTACAGAGACTGACTGGATTACTTTACAGAGAGCCAGCATGCTCTTAATAGGTTTCCTTCTGAATAATGTTGTTAGGAAAACAAGGCATAGATGTTAGGGAATTTGGAAAACTAAACAGTGATGAGTGTACATATTACAGAGGTGGTGGTGCTGGAAATCTTAAAGTACATCAAAGTAAATAAATTCCTAGGACCTGATGAAGTGTATCCCAAGACTTTGTGGGAGCTAGGAAGGAAATTGCGGGTCCCTAGAGGAATTTTGAATCATCGACAGCCACACATGAGGTACGTGAAGATTGGAGGGAGGCAAACATTGTGTCTTTGTTTAGGCAGGGCATCATGGAAAAGCTGAGAACTGCAGGGCAGTGACCTTAATATTTGTAGTGGATAAGTTGGTAGAAGGTATTCTGACAGCCAGAGTCTACCAAGGTATTTAATAGAACATAGAACATTACAGCGCAGAACAGGCCCTTCGGCCTTCGATGTTGCGCCTACCAATTAGGAAAAAGCAATGATCCTCTAACCTAAACCGTTCCCTTTTCATCCATAAACTTATCTAACTTCTTAAACGCCACCAAACTTGGCGCATCTACAACTGCAGCAGGCAGGGCATTCCATACCCTTACCACCCTCTGGGTAAAGAACCTACCGCTGACATTCATCGTATAACTACCACACCTTAATTTAAAGCTATGTCCCCTCGTGCTAGCTTTCTCCATCCTAGGAAAAAGGCTATCACTGTCCACCCTATCCAAACCTCTAATCATCTTATATGTTTCAATAAGGTCTCCTCCTAGCCGCCTTCTTTCTAACAAAAACAACCTCAAATCCCTTAGCCTCTCTTCATAAGACCTGCCCTCCATACCAGGCAACATCCTGGTAAACCTCCTCTGTACCCTCTCCAATGCCTCCACATCGTTCTTATAATGTGGGGACCAGAACTGCACACAATACTCCAAGTGCGGCCGCACTAGAGTTTTGTACAGTTGCAACATGACGTTGCGGCTCCGAAATTCAATCCCCCTACTAATAAAAGCTAAGACTCCGTATGCCTTCTTAACAACCTTATCGACTTGACTGCCTACTTTCAGGGATCGATGCACATATACACCAAGATCCCTCTGTTCATCAACACTATTAAGAATCCTACCATTAGCCCTATACTCTACACATTTATTATTCCTGCCAAAGTGCATTACCTCACACTTTTCCACATTAAACTCCATTTGCCACCTCTCGTCCCAGCTCTGCAACTTGTCCAAGTCTCTCTGCAAACTATAACACCCCTCTTCAATATCTACCACTCCTCCGACTTTGGTGTTATCCGCACATTTAATAATCCATCCTTCAATACCCCCATCCAGATCATTTATAAAAATTACAAACAGCAGGGGCCCCAAAACAGATCCCTGAGGTACACCACTTGTAACCGAACTCCATGATGAATAATTTCCATCAACCACCACCCTCTATCTTCTATCAGCTAGCCAATTCCTAATCCAATTAGCTAAATCACCCTCAATCCCATACATCTGCATTTTCTGCAGAAGCCTTCCATGGGGCACTTATCGAACGCCTTACTAAAGTCCATATATACCACATCAACTGCCTTACCCCCATCCACCTCTTTGGTCACTTTTTCAAAAAAACTCAATAAGGTTAGTAAGGCACGACCCACCCTTCACAAAACCATGCTGACTATCCCCAATCAATTCATTTCTCTCTAAATAACTATAAATCCTATCCCTAATAATTCTCTCCAATACTTTGCCCACAACAGAAATAAGACTCACCAGCCTATAATTCCCCGGAAAGTCTCTCTTCCCCTTCTTGAACAATGGGACCACATTCGCTATCCTCCAGTCTTCCGGCACTATACCCGTAACCAACAACGACCTGAAGATCAGAGTCAGAGATTCTGCAATCGCCTATCTCGCCTCCCAGAGAATCCTTGGGTAAATCCCGTCCGGCCCAGGGGACTTATCTAACTTCAAACCCTCAAGAATATCTAGCACATCCTCCCTATCTACTTCAAAACTTTCCAGTTTGCAACCCTGTACCTCAGTGTTCTCCACAACTACATTTACATCTCCCTGCGTGAATACCGAAGAGAAATATTTGTTCAGTGCCTCTCCAATCTCTTCAGGCTCCACGCACAACTTCCCACTGCTGTCTATGACTGGCTCTAATCTTGCCCTAACCAATCTTCTATTCTTAACATATCTAAAGAAAGCTTTAGGATTCTCCTTGATCCTATCAGACAAAGTCTTCTCGTGTCCCCTTTTAGCTCTCCTCAACTCGCTCTTTAGCTCCCTCCTGGCTAATCTATAGCTATCCAGTGCACTAACTGAGCCTTCAAGCCTCATCCTGACATAAACCTCCTTTTTCCTTTTAACCAGCTAATTAACTTTTTTAGTACACCATGGTTCCCTTACTCGACCATTTCCTCCTTGGCTGACAGGGACATACTTATCAAGGACTCGCAGTAGCTGCTCCTTGAATAAGCTCCACATTTCAGATGTTCCTAGTCCCTATAGTTTCCTAGTCCAACCTATGCACCCTAATTCCCTCCTTATGGCCTCATAATTACCATTCCCCTAGCTATAACTACTGCCCCCAGCTTCATGCCTATCCCTATCCATCACTAAGATGAACATAACCGAATTGTGGTCACTATCACCAAAATGTTCACCAACTTCCAAGTCTAACTACTGGTCTGGCTCATTGCCCAGCACCAAATCCAATGTAGCATCATCTCTAGTTGGCCTACCTACATACTGAGTCAAAAAACCTTCCTGCACACTTTGCATAAAAACTGACCCCTCTAACCAACCAGAGCTATAGCTATTCCAATCAATATTAGTAAAGTTAAAGTCCCCCATAACAATTACCCTATTACTTTCACTCCTGACCAGGATCGACTTTGCAATCCTTTCCTCTACCTCTCTAGAATTTTTAGGAGGTCTATAAAAGACTCCCAACAGGGTGACATCTCCTCTCCTGTTTCTAATCTCAGCCCATACTACCTCAGCAGACAAGTCCTCATCAAACTTCCTTTCTGTCACTGTGATACAGTGACTTTGACTAATCTTTGACTAATAATGCCACTCCTCCCCCCCTTCTACCTCCTTCTCTACTCTGACTGAAGCATTTGAACCCCGGAACCTGCAACAACCATTCCTGTCCCTGCTCTATCCATGTCTCAGAGGTGAGACATTTACAGAGGTGAGGACTGATTAGAGACAGTCAGCATAGTTTTGTGAGTGGAAAATCATTTCTCGCAAATCTGATTAAGTTTTTTGAAGTGGTAATTAAGTGGATGAAGGCAGTGCAGTTGATGTCGTTCATGTGGACTTGATCAAAGGTAGGTGTTCTTAAGGTTAGAACTGTGAAGGGTAGGCATGACCTACTCTTCACAGTTTTGTGGAGGATAGATCGTAAGAACATAAAGAACATAAGAAATAGGAGCAGGAGTAGGCCATACAGCCCCTCGAGCCTGCCCCGCCATTCAATAAGATCATGGCTGATCTGCAGTGGTTCAGTATCACTTTCCCGCTTTCTCCCCGTAACCCTTAATTCCCTTGTCAGTCAAAAACCTATCCATTCTCGACTTGAACATATTCAGCGTGGAAGCCTCCACCACCTCATCAGGCAGAGAATTCCAAAGATTCACCACCCTCTGCGTGAAGAAACCCTCCGCAACTCTGATCTGAACCGTCCCCCCTAATCTTGGGGCTGTGCCCTCTAGTCCTGCTATCTTTGTTAAGCGGGAAGAGTCTCTCAACCTCTACCTTTTCCATCCTCTTCATTATCTTATACGTCTCTATAAGATCCCCCTCAGCCTTCTAAACTCCAAACAGTACAAACCTAGCCTATTCAGTCTCTCCTCATAATCCAATGCCCTCATCTTCGGTATCAGCCTAGTGAACCTTCTCTGCACCCCCTCCAAGGCCAATATATCCTTCCTTGAATGCGGCGCCCAAAACTCCAGCTGCGGCCTCACCAGTACCCTATACAGCTACAAAAGTACTTCCCTACTTTTATATTCTATCCCCCTAGCTGTAAAGGCCAACATTGCATTCACTTTCTTAATCACCTGCTGTACCTGCATACTGTGTTTTTGCGACTCATGCACAAGGACCCCCAGGTCCCTCTGCATCGTTGCATGCTGCAGCTTTTCTCCATTTAATTAGTAATCCTTCCTACCATTATTCTTCTCAAAGTGGATAACCTCACACTTGCTAACATTATACTCCATCTGCCAGGTCCTCACCCACTCACTCAACCTATCCAGATCCCTCTGCAGGCTTTCCACACCCTCCCTGCAATTTGCTTTTCCACTCATCTTCGTGTCATCAGCAAATTTCGTCACCCTGCACTCTATCCCTTTCTCCAGGTCATCTATGTAAATGGTAAATAGTTGAGGCCCCAGCACCGAACCTTGGGGTGCTCCACTAGTCATTCATGCCTTACAAATCTTAATGAGTTCTTTGCGAAGTTGACCAAAGAGGTGGATGAGGGTAAAGCAGTTGATGTGGTGTATATGGATTTCAGTAAAGCATTTGATAAGGCTCCCCACAGTAGGCTATTACAGAAAATACAGAGGCATTGGGATTGAGGGTGATTTAGCAGTTTAGTTCAGAAATTGTAAGAAGACAGAGAGTGCTGGTTGATGGGAAATGTTCATACTGGAGTTCAAATACTAGTGGGGTACTGCAAGATCTGTTTTGGGGCCACTGCTGTTTGTCAGTTTTATAAATAACAATGAGGATGTTGAAGGACGGGTTAGTAAATTTGCAGATGACACTAAAGTCAGTGGAGTTGTGGACAGTGCGGAAGGATGTTGCAAGTTACAGAGGGACATAGATAAGCTACAGAGCTGGACTGAGAGGTGAGAAATGGAGTTTAATGTGGAAAAATGGGAGGTGATTCATTTTGGAAGGAGTAACAGGAATACAGATTAGTGGGTTAATGGTAAGATACTTGGTAGCGTGGATGAGCAGAGAGATCTTGATATCCATGTGCATAGATCCCTGAAAGTTACACCCAGGTTGAAAGGGCTGTTAAGAAGACAAACGGTTTTATTGGTAAATAGATTGAGTTTCAGAGCTATGAAGTCACGTTGCAGCTGTACAAAACTTTCGTGTGGCTGCACTTGGAGTATTGTGTACACTTCTGGTTGCCGTGTTATAGGAAGGTCGTGGAAGCATTGGAAAGGCTTCAGAAGAGATTTACCAGGATGTTGCCTGGTATGGTGTGAAGGTCTTATGAGGAAAGGCAGAGAGACTTGAAGCTGTTTTCGTTAGAGAGAAGGGTAAGAGATGACTTAAAAGAAGCATATAAGATGATCAGAGAATTAGATAGGGTAAATAGTGAAAGTCCTTTTTCTTGGACGGTGATGACTAGCATGAGGAGACATAGCTTTAAATTGAGGGGTATAGGGCAGATGTCAGAGGTAGGTTCTTTACTCAGAGTAGTAAAGGTGTGGAATGCCCTGCCTGCAAAAGTAGTGGACTTGCCAACTCAAGGGCATTTAAGTGGTCATTAGATAAACATATGGATGATATTGGGATAGTGTAGGTTAGATGGGCTTTAGATTTCACAGGTTGGCGCAACATCGAGGGCCAAAGGGCCTGTACTGCACTATTATGTTCTATGTTCTCTTATGGAATCTAAGTTGAGGTAGCCAATTGATACAAAATTGGCTTAATGACAGAAGACAGAGGATAGCCTATGAGCAGCAGTGTGCCTCAGGGATCAATGCTAAATACATTGTTATTTGTCATCTACACGAACGATTTGAATGAGAATTTAGGGGGCATGATTAATCAGCTTGCAGATGACACAAAGATTGGTAGCATAGAGGACAGTGAAGAAGGTTATCTAGGATTGCAACGGGATCCTGATCAATTGTGCCAATGGGCTGATGAATTGCAGATGGAGTTTAATTTAGATAAATGGGAGGTAATGCAATTTGGTAGATCAAACCAAGGCAGGAGTTAATAGGAGGTCGGTGGGAAGAGTTACAGCATAAAGAGACCCAGGAGTACAGGTTGACAGCTCCTTAGAAATTGGAGTCACAGGCGAACAGGGTGGTGAATAAGGCATTCGGCAGGCTTGGTTTCATTTGTGAGAACATTGGATACAAGAGTTGGGACATCTTGTTAAAGTTGTACAAAACATTGGTACGGCCATACTCGGAATAATGTGTGCAGTTCTCATTACTGTATAATAGAAAGGACCTTATTAAACTAGAAGGAGTGCAGAAAATATTTACTAGGATGTTACCAGGACTTAAAAGTCATAGAGGTTTAAAGCATGCAAACAGGCCCTTTGGCCCAATTTATACATGCCACCCAGTTTTTAACCACTAAGATAGTTCCAATTGCCCGTATTTGGCCAATATCCCTCTATAACAATCTTACCTATGTAATTGTCAAAATGCTTTTTAAAAGACAAAATTGTCCTGCCTCTGGCAACTCATTCCAGACACTCACCACCCTCTGTGTGAAAAAATTGCCCCTGTGGAGCCTTTTGTACCTCCCCCCGCTCACCTTAAATTATGTCCTCCAGTTTTAGATTCCACTGCCTTTAAGAAAAGATATTGACTTAAGTATGTTCCTCATTATTTTATAGACCTCAAGAAGATCACCCCTAAGTCTCCTATGCTCCAGAGAAAAAAGTCCCAGTCTATCCAGTCTCTCTTTATAACTCAAACCATCAAGTTTAATTTAGATAAATGTAAAGTGATGCATTTTGGTAAATCAAATTGGGGCAAGACCTACTCAGTTAAATTTCTTACAGCTAAATATAAGTTCAGTACACAAGTAATTAATGTAATTGGAATACTGACTCAGAGATAACCATATGTTCTTGGGGTCTTGAGAGATCTGGTAGGCGCCAAACCCAGCTGCACTCCCAAATAACAGACCAGCTGCTAGAGAGGGCACACTACCTGAATGCAAAAGAAATTTACATTAATTATCAAGCAACCATCAAGGTAAAAGTACAATTCTTTGTAAAACATTGTGTTGTCAATATAACAATACAAAATATACTTTCAAAAAAAGGTGACTGCAGAGCACTTTGTGATGTTCTGATGTGATAACATACTGTATAAATGCAAGATCTTAATTTAATCTTTGAAATAAGGCAAACTGAGAAACTGAATCAGTCAAGAAACCTAATTTCTTTGTTGTTTAATTCACAACCTCATTGAGCCAAGCTCCCCTTGCAGACAGAACCATCTAGACCTGTAACTAAATCATTGTTCCTTCACTGTCATTGGGTCAAATTCTTGGAACTTTCTTTGTAAAAGTATTGTGGTTGTACCTTCATCACATCGATTTCAGGTTCAGGAAAGGGTCTCACCACCACATCTCAAAAGCAATTACGGATGAGGAAATGCTGGCGTTACATCCCATCCCATGAAGAATATTCTAAAAATAAACTGGTTGAAATGTCCCATGAATTCTCTAATCAATATATTTGCTGTGTTGATAACAATGGCTCATGTGACTAATTCTTTATTACCATTTACATCGACCCATACAGATTCTATTTTTATCATACTGATAACGGTGTCCCTTTTTTTCTACTGCCTTCCCTTATCCTTAACCGCAAGCAGTATTAAGTGTGGTTTAATGAAAATCTGATGCAGATTTAACATAACCTCCATTCTTTTCAATTCTATTACTCCAGAAATAAAGCCTAATGCTTGACCTGCCTTTTCAAAATCTTGCTGATGCGTTATGAACTTTTACCGAAAGGTATATGTTTGTATTTTGAAATTCTCTACTCTGCCAAGATTTGCACCTTCAAAGTAATAAGCGACCTCCTTATTCTTCCTACAAAAATGTACCACCTCACTGCGTCATACTGATTCATTAGCTAATAATTTGCTCATTCTGCACATTTATTAATGCCTTCTTGTAATTTATTGCAGCCCTTAGTATTAACCATTCTGCCCACAATTGGGTTTCATTTGTAATTTTAGAAATTGTACTTTTGATTTCAAATTCCAAGTCTTAAAGGAAAATTGTGAACAGTAACGATGTTAGCACAAACCCTTGTTTGATTTGATTTATTGTCACATGTATTAGCATACAATGAAAAGTATTGTTTCTTGTGCACTATACAGACAAAACATACCATTCATAGAAAAGGAAACAGAAAAGTGTAGAATGTAGTGTTACAGTAATAGCTAGGGTGTACAGAAAAATCAACTTAAAGCAGGCTAGGTCCATTCAAAAGTCTGATTGCAGCAGGGAAGAAGCCGTTCTTCTATCGGTTGGTACATGATCTCAGATACCTGATGGAAGAAGGTGGAAGAGAGAATGTCTGGGGTTCATGGGGTCTTTAATTCTGCTGGCTGATTTGCCGAGGCATCTGGAAGTGTAGACAGAGTGATCGGATGGGAAGGCTGGTTTGCGTGATGGATTGGGCAACCTTTTGGATCACAACCTTTTGTGGTTTCTTGCGGTCTTGAGCAGAACAGGGGCCATACCAAGCCGTGATACAACCAGAAAGAATGCTTTCTATTGTACATTTGTAAAAGTTGGTGAGTCGTAGCTGAATGCCAAGTTTCCTTAGTCTTCTGAGAAGTTAGAGGCGTTGGTGGACTTTCTTAACTATCCTGTCGTCATGGGAGGAAACCAGGACAGGTTGTGGGAGATCTGGGCACCTAAAAGCTTGAAGTTCTTGACCCTTTCTACTTTATCCCCATTGACATAGACAGGGGCATATCCTCCTCTATTCTTCCTGAAGTTGATGACAATCTCCTTCATTTAGTTGACACTTAGGGAGAAATTACTGTCAACACACCAAGTTCACCAGATTCTCTATTTCATTCCTTTACTCTGTCTTTGAGATTGAGATGTAAACCACTACAGTGGTGTTGTCAGCAACCTTGAAAATTGAGTTGGAGGGGAATTTGGACACACAGTCATAGTAGTGTGAAGCAATACTTCCCATCTTTTGCATCTCATTACCATTTTACTCTGCTAGCTAGCTAGCTGAAATCTCATGACATCAGGTCAAACATGGGCATAAAGATGATTATCACATACCTTTTCAGTTGATAAACCAGCATTCTTCCCATGTTGAAGTCTTTGGTAGTCTCTCAGGGTTGAGGATGACTCTGGGAAGGTGGGTATTGCAGTTGGTAAATAGTCCGATCATGGAGCCACAGGTTTGGCAGGTGGTGTTTTAGGTGGGTGGGAGGGATGCTCTGTATTCTGTGCTCTCTTTCCACTGTTTATACTTAGTCTCCACGTGCTCCACTCGAAACTTGAGGTGACTGGTGTCTTTGCAGATGCTTCTTCTCCTGTTTATGAATTCTAAGGAAAGCAATTCCCCTATCTCTCAATGGAAATGCTGGACACTTTCAGACTGTCTTGTAGTGTTTCTTCTGCTCTCATGATCGCTTGCCTTTTTCACAAAGTAGGTATCTTTTGGTGTTTTATTTCTAATCATAAAAACCAACTCCAATTAAACCCAATCATGGTCCCCACAAGAGATAAACAATATCCAATACCACAATAATGGATCAGATTCAAGGTCTGCAGTCCAGCAACATACTGCGTAAATGGCAACTCATTGGTGGAGATGGCTTCACAAATATCCCTTTCTCAATGATAGGGCAGCTCAGTACATCAATGTGAAAGGTAAGACTGAAGCATTCACAACAATCTACAGCCATAGTTGTTGAATTGATGAGCATCTCAGCCTCCTCCAGAGGTCCCCAGCATCAGAGATGCCAGTGTCCAGCCAATTCGATTTACTCCACATGTTATCAAGAGACAGCTGAAGGCACGGGACACTACAAAGGCTATGGTCTGACTGATATTCCAGCAATAGTATGAAGACTTGCGCTCAAAACTTGCTGCATTCCTAGCCAAGGTATTCCAGTACAATTACTAAACTAGTATTAGTGAAAAATTGCCAAGGTATGTCCTATTCTTTAAAATTTAGACAAATCCAACCCAGTCAATTACTGCCTCATCCGTTTATGCTCGATCAGCAAAGTAATGGAAGGAATCATCAACAGTGCTATCAATAAACAGCACTTACAGCAACTGTACAAAACTCTAGTGTGGCCGCACTTGGAGTATTGTGTGCAGTTCTGGTCCCCGCATTATAAGAAAGATGTGGAGGCTTTGGAGAGGGTACAGAGGAGGTTTACCAGGATGTTGCCTGGTATGGAGGGCAGGTCTTATGAAGAGATGCTGAGGGATTTGAGGTTGTTTTCGTTAGAAAGGAGGCGGCTAAGAAGGGACCTAATCGAAACATATAAGATGATTAGAGGTTTAGATAGGGTGGACAGTGATAGCCTTTTTCCTAGGATGGAGAAAGCTAGCACGAGGGACACAGCTTTAAATTAAGGGGTGATAGTTATAGGACGGATATCAGAGGTAGGTTCTTTACCCAAAGGGTGGTTCGGGAGTGGAATGCCCTGCCTGCAGCAGTTGTAGATGCTCCAAGTTTGGTGGCATTTAAGAGGTTAGTTGATAAGTATATGGAAGAGAAGGGAATGGTTTAGTATGGAGGGGCATTGCTTTTTATATTGGTCGGCACAACATCGAAGGCCGAAGGGCCTGTTCTGTGCTGTAATGTTCTATGTTCTATGTTCTATTACTTAGCAATAACACTCAGTTTTGGTTCTGCAGGGTCACTCATTCCAGCCTTGGTTCAAACACGGACAGAAGAATTAAACATCAAAGATGAGAACGCTGAGAATGACTGCCCTTGATAACTCACATTGGGTTGGACAGCTCTAGCAAAAGTAGAAATCAATGGAATTGGAAAGAAAACTCTTCACTAGTTGAACTCAGATCTAGCACAAAGGAAAATGGTTGGCGTGGTTGGAGATCACCTCAGCACTAGGGCATCATGACAGTAGTTCCTCAGGGAAGTGCCATAGGCCCAAACATCTTTAGCTCCTTCATCAATTACCTTCCTTCCATTACAAAATAAGAGGTGGGAATATTGGCTGATGATTGTACAATGTTTGTACCATTTGTGACTCCACAGATCCTAAGGCAGTTCATGTCCAAATGCAACAATATCCAGGCTTGGGTTCACAAGTGGCATGTAACATTTGCATCATACAATGTGACAAGAGAATCAAGCTCCTTTACAATGATTCTCAACACTAGTGCCCCAAAAGGCTGTGTTGTCAGCCCCTTATTATATTCCTTACTATACTGTGTGGTCTTTGACTGTGTGGTCAAATTGCTCTCCAACTCAATTTTCAAGTTGGCTGATGATACCACCATTGTGGGTTGGATCTAAAAATGATGTGAGATGGAATACAGGAAAGAGAGAACTGATGCGATGACAATCTCTCCCTCAATATCAATAAAATGAAAGAGATAGTCATTGACCTCAAAAAGCATAGTGGAAAACATGCCCCCGTCTAATTCAACGGAGATGAAGTAGAAATGGTTGAGAGCTTTGAGTTCCTAAGCATCCCTATCATCAACAGTATATCCTGGTCCCTTCATGCCTGTGCTATAGTTAAGAAAACCCACCAATGCCTTTAATTCACAGGAGGCTAAGGAAATTTGGCATGTACATTACAACTCTCACCAACTTTTATGGATGCATCATAGAAGGCATCCTTTCTGGATGTATCACAGTTTGGTATGGCTCCTGCTCTGATCAACAAACTACGAAGTGTTGTGAACGAAGCCCAGTCTATCATGCAAACCAGCCTCTCAACCACTGACTCTGTCTACACCTCATGCCATGGAAAAGCAGCCGCAGAATCAAAAATACCACGCAGCCGGGACATACTCTCTTCTATCTTCTTCCATTGGGAAAAAGATACAAAGGTCTGAAGTCACATATCTGTGATAGTGTACAAACGAAGCAGTGGCCTGATGGGAAAAATAGTCAATTATTTAGTATAAAGTAATGACAACAGACATTTCAAAATGCCAGACACCTATAAAGCTGATTGACTCTGAACAAAGAAATGACTACAACCAGTGAAGGCCAAATGCTTGCAAATGTTGTTAAGTTTAATTATCATAACTCAGGAAACAAGAAATTCTCCAGTACATTATATCAACCGAGTCAGCAATAGCTTCTTTCCTGCTTCTTTTCATCAGTCCTCACTCAGAATAAGGCAAACCTAGATATAGAATTCAACAATAGGGACTGTGGATAACTTGAATAGTTTGACATACGAAATGAGACAATTTTAGAGGCTTTGACGGGCTTAAAAATGGACAAATTCCTGAGGCCGGATGAATTGCATCCCAGCTACTGTTGGAGTCAGTGGTAGGAAAACAATTGGAGAAAATTCTGGAGGAGAGAATTAATCTCCACTTAGAAAATCATGGGGATAGTCAGTGTGGTTTTGTCAGAGGAAGGTCATGCCTAACAAATCTGATTGAATTTTTCAAAATCATGATCAAGTGTGTGAATGAAGGAAGTGCAGTTGATGTATGGATTTTAGCAAAGCCTTTGATAAGGTCCCATGTGGGAGGTTAATTGGAAAGGTGGAATTGGTGGAACTGATTTAGTAATAGGATAAAAAGGATGGTGGTACTAGACTGTTTGTTTTAAATCATAGAATCCTACGATGCAGAAAGAGGCCCTTTGGCCCATTGAGTCTGCACCGAATACAATCCTACCCAGGCTCTACCCCCATATCATACCCACTAATCCGTCTAATCTACACATCCCTACAGACTAAGAGGCAATTTCACAGCATAGCCAATCGACCTAACCTGCACATCTTTGGACTGTGCGAGGAGAAAACGCACGCAGACACAAGGAGAACGTGCAAAGTCCACACAGACAGTGACCCGAGTTGGGAATCAAACACAGGCCCTGGAGCTGTGAAGCAGCAGTGCTACCAACTGCGACCATGCAACCCTCCGTGCTACCGTGCCTTTACTGGAGGCTGGTGTCCACAAGGTTCAGTGCTGAGTCCCTTATTGTTATATGCATAAATAATCATAGAATTCCTACAGTGCAGTATAGCCCATCAAGCCTATACTGACAATAATACCACTTTGGCCCCATCCCTGTAACCCCCCATTTTTACTTTGATAATCCCCTCTGCCTAAATAATATAATCCGCACATTTTTTGACTGTGGGAGGAAACCGGAACACCTGGAAGGAACTCACGTCGACATGGGGAGAATGTCTGTGTGGAGTTTGCAGTCACCTGAGGCTGGAATTGAACCTGGGTCCCTTGCACTGTCAGGCTGCAGTGCCACCCATGATATAGTGAAAACAGATGATAACATAGACATAGATGATAATTGTGTGAATGGTAAGCAAGTTTACAGATGACACCAAGATTGTAGGGTCGTCAATAGTGAAGGTGGTCACTGGTTCCAAGGTGATCTGGGTGGGTTATCAAGGTATTTAATCTTCATAAGTGCGAGGTGATGTATTTTGGAAATAGTAACAAGACAAGGGGGTATTTAATGAACGACAGAACACGAGGAGGTTCAGAGAAATGGGTCTTGGGTACTTATTCACAGATTCCTGAAGATGGCACAGCAAGTGAATAGGGTCGTTAAGACATATGGGACACTTGCTTTCATCAGCTGTGGCACAGAGCATAAGAACAAGGAGCTAATGCTGGAGCTGTACAAAACACTGATCAGATGTGCAGATCCACAGTACCCTGAAGGTGGCAAAACAGGTGATCAAGAAGTGAGATGGCATGCCAGCCTTCATCGGTCGGGGCGTTGAGTATAGGAATTGGAAAATCATGTTAGAACATAGAACATTATAGCGCAGAACAGGCCCTTCGGCCCTCAATGTTACGCCGACCAATTGAGAAAAAGCAATGACCCTCTAACCTAAACCATTCCCTTTTCATCCATAAACCTACCCACTAAGCACTTAAACGCCCCCAAACTTGACGCATCTACAACTGCAGCAGGCAGGGCATTCCATACTCTTACCACCCTCTGCGTAAAGAACCTATCTCTGACATCTGTCCTGTTGCAGCTATATAAGACAGTTAGGCCACAATTCTGGTCATCACACTATTGGAAAGATGTTGGTGCATTGGAAAGGGTGCGGAAGAAATTTACTAGAATGTTATAAGTCATAGAGGCTTACAGCATGGAAACAGACCCTTCAGTCCAACTTGTCCATTGCCATCCTTTTTTTAACCAATAAGGTAGTCCCAATTGCCTGCAATGGCTCACATCCCTCTATATCATCTTACCCATGTAATTGTCTAAATGCTTTTTAAAAGACAAAATTGTGCCCGCTTCTACTACCACCTTTGGCAACTCATTCCAATCATTTTGTGAAAAAATTTCCCCTCTGGACCCTTCTGTATTTCTCCCCTCTCACTATAAACCAATGCCTATCTATAGGGAAAGATGTTGACTATCTAGCTGATCTATGCCCCTCATTATTTTCTAGACCTCTATAAGTCTCCTATACTCCAGGGAAAATATACTATCCATTTTAAATTCAAAATTATGTGACAGAGAGGAACGGGAGATGGGTGTTTGGGTTTATTAAATTTGGATTTGTTTTTTCCTTACTGGGGGTGTTTCACATTGGTGTTTTACAATTAAACAGTAATAGGAATTGATCTGCCACCTGCTGTGTGTCTCAGGCTAACTAATCGTCCCATTACAGACTAATTTATTGTTTTTCCACTAGGACTGTGAAAGATTTATGGAACTTTTCAACCTGAGCCAGAAATTACAGAATTGTGTGATTTAACTGAAAATTTTCATGCCAGAAGACCAATATTAAAATTAGGGTCACACCTGCTCCTAGAATTATATTTTAAAATCAAATCGAACAAACAGAATGCTTGAAAAATATGTTTTCATGTTGAAGCGTGATAGAAATCCTTTTTTACCTCATGCAGAGAACTTCAGAACCCAAGACTGCTTCCAGTCTGGTTTGGAGGATATGGACTATGAAGAAAGGCTGAACAACCTTGGACTGTTTTCATCTGAATGTCAGAAGATGACCTGATAAAAGTTTATAACATTATGACAGGCTTGGATAGAGTGGACAGTCAGAGCTTTTTCCCAAGTCCAATGGTCAATTACATGAGAGAATAGGTTGAAAGTGAGAGGGGGAAAGTTTAAAAGAAATGTAATGAGCAGGTTTTTCTCAGAGGGTGGTGAATGCTTGGAAGGAAGGAAGAAGTGGTGGAAGCAGATTCTATAACAACGTCCAAGACACATCTGAACAGATATATGAATAGCCAGTGAATAGAGAAATACGGGCCATGTAGAAGAAAGAAAATATTAGAAAGGCGTCTGTGTCTACACAGACCCGGTGGACCAAAAGGTCTGTTCCTGTGCTGTACTATTTTTTGTTCTAGTTACCATGAAGCATAGGCATCAGCACCACAGACAACTGAATGGCCATCTTGAAAAAAAAGTCAATGTTGTTAAAGAATTGTTTATATACATAGAACAGTAAACACAGGAACAGGCCCTTTGGCCGACAATGTTGTGCTGAACATGATGCCAATTTAAACTAATCTCTTCTGCCTGCCCTTGGTCCGTATTCCTCTATTCCTTGCATATTAGTGTGCTTATCTAAAAGCTTCTGAAACATCCTTTTGCATCTGTCTTCTCCACCACCACCGTGGCAGCTCACAATTTGCCCTTCACATCTCCCCTGAATTTGGCCCCTCTCACCTTAAGTGCATGCCCCCTCATATTTGACATTTTAATTCTGGGAAAAAGATTCTGTTAACCTATCTATGCCTCTCAATTTTACAGATTTCTATCAGGTCTCCCCTCAGTCTCCGCCATTCCAGAGAAAACAACCATAGTTGTCCAGCCTCTCCTTATAGCTTATAGCTTTTTGTTTAAGAAGGGGAAGAGAGACCTTCCTGGGAATTATAGGCCAGTGAGTCTTACTTCTGTGGTGGGCAAGGTATTGGAGAGAATTATTAGGGATAGGATTTATAGTTATTTAGAGAGAAATGAATTGATTTGGGATAGTCAGCATGGTTTCGTGAAGGGTAGGTCATGCCTTACTAACCTCATTGAGTTTTTTGAGAAAGTGACCAGAGAGGTGGATGGGGGTAAGGCGGTTGATGTAGTATATATGGACTTTAGTAAGGCTTTTGATAAGGTGCCCCATGGAAGACTTCTACAGAAAATGCAGATGTGTGGAATAGAGGGTGATTTAGCAAATTGGATTAGAAATTGGCTGGCAGATAAAAGACAGAGGGTGGTGGTTGATGGGAGATTTTCATCGTGGAGTTCGGTGACGAGTGGTGTGCCTCAGGGGTCTGTTTTGGGGCCCCTGCTGTTTGTAATTTTTATAAATGATCTGGATGAGGGTTTTGAGGGATGGATGGATCAGTAAATTTGCAGATGATACTAAAGTTGGTGGAGTGGTAGATAGTGAAGAGAGGTGTTTTAGTTTACAGAGTGACTTGGACAAGTTGCAGAGCTGGGCCGAGAGGTGGCAAATGGAGTTTAATGTGGAAAAGTGTGAGGTAATGCACTTGGGCAGGAACAATAAATGGGTAGAGTATAGGGCTAATGGTAGGGCTCTTAATAGTGTTGAGGAACAGAAGGATCTTGGTGTATGTGTCAATAGATCCCTGAAAGTAGGCAGTCAAGTGGATAAAGTTGGTAAGAAGGCATATGGAGTCTTAGCTTTTATTGGTAGGGGGATTGAATTTAGGAGCAGCAGCATCATGTTGCAGCTGTACAAAACTCTAGTGCGGCCGCACTTGGAGTATTGTGTGCAGTTCTGGTCGCCACATTATAAGAAAGATGTGGAGGCATTGGAGAGGGTACAGAGGAGGTTTACTAGGATGTTGCCTGGTATGGAGGGCAGTTCCTATGAAGAGAGGTTGAAGGATTTGAGGTTGTTTTCGTTAGAAAGGAGGCGGCTAAGGGGGGATCTTATTGAAGCAGATAAGATAATTAGAGGTTTGGATAGGGTGGACAGTGATAGCCTTTTTCCTAGGATGGAGAAAGCTAGCACGAGGGGACACAATTTTAAATTAAGGGGTATGAGTTATAGGACGGATATCAGAGGTAGGTTCTTTACTCAAAGAGTGATTAGGGAGTGGAATGCCTGCCTGCAGCTGTTGTAGATGCGCCAAGTTTGGTGGCGTTTAAGAGGTTAGTTGATAAGTATATGGATGAGAAGGGAATGGTTTAGTTAGGAGGGGCATTGCTTTTTATTTTGGTCGGCACAACATCGAAGGCCGAAGGGCCTGTTCTGTGCTGTATTGTTCTATGTTCTATGTTCTATATCGTCTAATCCAGGCAACATCCTGATGAACCTCCACATCCTTCCTGTAATATGGCAACCAGAATTGAATGCAATACTCTAAGTGGGAAAATGAGATGTAGTCCAAAAGCCAGTGTTAAGGGTTGCAAGTTACTGAGAAAGGTACCAAGGTCACAGGAATTTACAGGCAGACAGGATGGTGGGTTGAAGCACGTCTACTTCAATGCAAGGAACATCAGAAATAAAGTAGGTGAACATGGACTGTGGATTGATACTTGGGACTATGATGTCGTGGCCATTACAGAGACATGATTAGAACAGAGACAGGAATAGATGTTGACAGTTCTGGGTATAGATGTTTCAATAAGAGTAAGGAAGGTGGTAAAGAGGTGAAGGAATAGCATTGTTAATCAAGAGGCAGAGGATTGGCATTGTAAATGACTGCTGAAAGGTATTTCGAGTGACCTGCCTACTGAGGTAACATGGACTGAAGTCAGAAATAGAAAAGGATCGGTCATGTTGTTAGTTTTCTACAGGCCCCCAAATAGTAATACAGATGTGGAAGAGGAAATAGCAAAGCAGATTATGGAGAGGTGTAGAGGGTCACAGAGTAGTTATCATGGGTGACTTTAACTTTCTAAATATTGATTGGAATTTTTATAGGTCTAATAGTTTGGATGGGACACTTTTTGTACAGTGCGTGCAAGAGAGTTTCCTGACACAATATGTGGATAATCTGACAAGAGGTGGGGCCACACTGGACTTGGTACTGGGTAATGAACCAGGCCAAGTGTTAGATTTGTTTGTGGGAGAGCACTTTGGATATAATGACCATAATTCGGTGTCCTTCATTATTGCAATGGAGAAGGATAGAGTCTCACGACAGGGCAAGGTTTATAATTGGGGTAGGGTAATTATGATGCAATTAGGCAAGAATTAGGGAGCATAAGTTGACCAACGAGGTGCATGCATTCGGCAGGTCGTGCGAGGGCTGCTTTTGGATGTTGCTTCAGGAGTGGCCTAGTGCTTCAAGTCGTTAGTGTATGCTTAAACTGGACCATCTGATGGGCAACATGACAGCTCAGAGACTATCGCTGTTGCTGTGCAGACACATGGATTTGGGCCTGAGTCTGCGGGAGTTTGCGCGTTCTCCCCATGGTTGCGTGGGTTTTTTCCGGGTGCTCCGGTTTCCTCCCACTTCCCAAAAATGTGCTCTTAGGCTGATTGGGTAACAAATTGTCCCTATATGGGACCCTATATGGGAATCTTCCACAATAGGCATAGCCTAAAGTCACGGATACGTCATTAAGACGTTAGGACGGCGGCGCGGGCTCATTGGGCCGAAGGGCCTGTTTCCCATGCTGTGTTGCTCTTTGTTCAAGATGGGAGCAGAAACTGTCAGGTATGGGCACAAACAAACAGCAGAGCTTTCTCAAGGAACAAATACTGCGTGTCCTTGACAGATATGTTCCAGGCAGGGAGGGAGGCAATGACCAATGGAGGGAACCATTGGTCACAAAGGAGGTTGTGACCAATGGTCCACGGGGATAGTGCCAGAGGACTTAAGAGGAAAAAAGAAGCATATGTAATGATGAAAAAGCAAGGTTGAGTTGGGTCACTTGTGGTTACAAGGTAGCTAGGAATGAGTTAAAGAAAGGGCTTGGAAGAGCTGGAGGGGGGGCATGAGAAGTCCTTGGCGGGTCGGATAAAAGAAAACCCCAAGGCTTTTTACTCTTATGTGAGAAATAAAAGAATGAACAGGGTGAGTTAGGGCCAGTCAAGGATAGTAGTGGGAATTTGTGCATGGAATCAGAAGAGATAGGTGAGGCATTGAATGAATACTTTCCTTCAGTGTTCACTAAGGAGAGGGGCCATGTTTTTGAGGATGAGTGCATGATACAGGCTGATAGGATGGAGGAGGTAGATGTTCTGAGGAAAGGTGTATTAGCAATTTTGAAAAACCTGAGGGTAGATAAGTGGCCTGGACCAGATGGGCTACATCCTAGGATATACTTTGGGAGGTAAGGGATGAGATTGTGGAGCCTTTAGGAAGGCTCCACAGGAAGGATGCGGAAGTTATTGAGAGGGTGCAGGGGAGATTTACAAGGATGTTGCCTGGATTGAGAGGCATGCCTTATGAAGATAGGTTGAGGGAGCTAGGTCTCTGCTCCCTGGAAAGACGTAGGTTGCGAGACGACCTGATAGAGGTTTATAAAATGATGAGAGGAATAGATAGGGTGGATTCTCAGAGGCTATTTCCCCGAGCTGAAATGGTCGCTACGGGAGGATGCAGGTTTAAGGTGCTGGGCAGCAAGTACAGACGAGATGTTAGGGGTAAGTTTTTCACTCAGAAGATGGTGAGTGAATGGAATCGGCTGTCATCGGTGGTGGTGGAGGCGGCAAACTTGCTTGGGGTCTTTTAAAAGACTTCTGGATGAGTACAAGAGATTAAATGGGATTGGAAGTTACAGATAGTTCTATGGCCTAGTAGGTATGGGTATGATCGGCGTAACTTGTGGGCTGGAGGGCCTATTTGTGCTATAGTGTTCTTTAGCTTTGATCTTTGGGTCCTCACTGTCTACGGGGATAGTGCCAGAGGACTGGAGAATGGCAAAAGTTGTTCCTCTCTTCAAGAAAGGAAACAGGAATGACCCTGGTAATTATAGGCCAGTGAGTCTTACTTCAGTGGTCGATAAGTTAATGGAAAGGGTCCTGAGAGATAGAGTTTATGACCATTTGGAAAGATGCAGTTTAATCCGGATAGACAGCATGGTTTCGTGAGGGATAAGTCCTGCCTCACAAATTTGATTGAATTCTTTGAGGAGGTAACTAAGTGCGCGGATGAAGGTTTGATGACATCAATTGATGTCATATACATGGATTTTAGTAAGGTGTTTGATAAGGTTCCCCATAGTAGGCTCATGAAGAATATAAGGATGTGTGAGATAGAAGGAAATTTGGCTGATTGGATAAGTAACTGGCTGCATCATAGAAGACAGAGGGTGGTGGTGGAGGGAAAATTTTCAGACTGGAGGCCAATTACCAGCAGTGTACCACAGGGATCAGTGCTGGGTACTCTGCTATTTGTGATTTTTATCAATGACTTCGAAAAGGGGGTAAGTAAATTTACTGATGATACTAAGATTGGTGGAGTAGTGGATGAGATGGAGGGCTCTTGCAGGCTGCAAACAGATTGATAGGATGCAGAAATAGGCTGCAAAGTGGCAGATGGAGTTTAACCCTGATAAATGTGAGGTGATTCATTTTGGTTGTACAAACTTGAATGCAGATTACTGGGTCAATGGCAGGGTTCTAAGGAATGTGGAGGAACAGAGAGAGATCTTGGCGTTCTTATCCAAAGAATTCTGAAGATTGCCACTCAAGTGGATAGAGCCATGAAGAAGGCTTATAGTATGTTCGCGTTTATTAACAGGGGGTTTGAGTTTAAGAGCTGTGGCATTTTGCTGCAACTATACCGGACCTTGGTGAGACCACATTTGGAATAGTGTATTCAGTTCTGGTCACCTCACTATAAGGAGGATGTGGAAGCATTGGAAAGAGTGCAGAGGAGATTTACCAGGATGCTGCCTGTTTGGAGGGTAGGTCTTATGAGGAAAGGCTAAGGGAGCTGGGACTTTTCTCTTTAGAGCAGAGGAGGATGAGAGGTGACTTATTAGAGGTTTATAAGATGACGAGAGGGATTGATAGAATGGACGTGCAGAGACTATTTCCTCTGGATGTAGCTGTTACACGGGGGCATAACTATAAGGTTCATGGTGAGATATAGGAGGGATGTCCGAGATAGATTTTTTACTCAGAGAGTGGTTGGGTTGTGGTCCTTTCATACCTCCTCTAAACTTTTCCCCATGCACCTTAAACCTATGTCCCCTGGTTCTTGTCTTTTCCAACTAAAAAAAAAGCATCTGAGAATCCACTCTGTCCATGGCACTCAATTTTGTAAACCTCTATCAGGTCACCCCTCAACCGCCACCATTCCCATGAGAACTAACCAAGTTTATCCAATCTCTCCTCATAGTTAATACCCTCCAGAACATGCAACAGCCTGGTAAACCTCTTCTGTACCCTCTCCAAAGCATCCACAGAGTGTGGCAACCAGAATTGTACACAAAATTCTAAATGAGGCCTAAGGTTCTGCATAGTTGCAGCATGACCTGTCAATTTTCATACTCAATACCTTCACTGGTGAGGGCAAGCATGCCATACGCGTTCTCGTCTACCTTATCCACATGCATTGCCACTTTCATTGACCAATGGACACGTATGCCTAGCTCTCTCTGTTTGTCAATACTCCTAAGTGTTCTACCATTTACTGTAATTTCTACATGTATTTTTTTTTGTTCTTTGTATTGGACCACCCAAAATGCATTATCTCACACTTTGGCCAAATTAAACTCCATCTGCCATTTCTCCGCCCAAGTTTCCAACCAGTCTATATCTTGCTATATCCTCTGACAATCCTGTTCACTATCCGCAACTCCATCCGTGAACTTATTAATCAGACCAGCTACATTTTCCCCCACATCAGTTATATACACTATAAACAAAGGTGTCAGAACCGATCTCTGTGGAACATTGCTAGTCATTGCCTTCCATTTCTGAAAAGCAACTCTGTCGGCTATGGCCAAGCAGTTCTGTATCCATCTTGCCAGTCTCCTCTAATCCCGTGTGACTTCACCTTTTGTACCAGTCTACCATGAGGTACCTTGTCAAGGCTTTACTGAAATTTATGCATACAACATACACTGCCTTTCCTCATCTACCATCTTTGTCACTTCCTCAAAAAACCCGATCAAGTTAGTGAGGCATGGCTTCCTCTTCACAAAACTATACTGTCTATCTATAAATCAATGTGTTTCCAAATGTGAGTAAAGCCTGTAATCCCGTGTGACTTCACCTTTTGTACCAGTCTACCATGAAGTACCTTGTCAAGGCTTTACTGAAATCTATGTATACAACATCCACTGCTACTCTTATCCCTGCTACTCTTTTTAAACAATGGAACAACATGGCTATCCTCCAGTCCTGTGGAGCTTCACCTTTTGCCAATGAGGTTACAAAGATTTTGTCAAGGTCCTAGCAATTTCTACCCTTGCCTGCCTTAGTATTCTGGGATAGATCCATCAGACTCTGAGGAATTATCTACTTTAATGCTTCTCAAGATGCCCAACATCACCACCTTTTTGATATCAACATGACCCAGAGCATCTACGCACCCTTTCCTAGGCTCCTCATCCACCAAGTCCTTCCCTTTGGTGAACTGAGACAAAGTATTCATTTAGTATCGCGCTCATTTCCTCTGGTTCCATGCGCAGATTCCCTCCATTATCCTTGAGTAGGTCAACTATTCCTCGGCTACCCTCTTGCAGTTTACATATTACAAAACGCCTCAGGATTTTCCTTAATCCTGTTTGCCGAGGACTTTTCATGATCTTTTTTAGCCCTCCTAACTCATTCTATAAGTTCCTTCCTACATTCTTTATATTCAAGAGCTTCATCTGTCCTTTCTGCACTGTAGAGTTCTATGGTATTCTAAGCCTTTTAGACCTTACAAATGTTTCTTTTTTCTTTTTTGACAAATCTCATAATATCCCTCGTTATCCAAGGTTCTCAATACTTGCCACACTTATCCTTTATCCTCATAGGTACCTGTCGGTCCTGAATTCAAATCAACTGACATTTGAAAGTAATGAGTAGGCCATTCAGCCATTTATTGAAATATAAGTTATAGAAACCTTACAATACAGAAGGAGACCATTCAGCTCAGAGACTGCACCAATCACAATCCCACCCACACCTTATTCCCATAACCCCACATATTTACTCTGCTAATCGCCTTAAAACAAAGCTCAATTTAGCATGGCAATCAACCTGACCCACACATCTTTGAACTGTGGGAGGAAACCGGAGCTCCATAGGAAACCCGTGCAGACATGGGGAGAATGTGCAAACTCCATACAGACAGTGACCCAGGTCACTGACGCTGTAAGGCAGTAGCGCTAACCATTGTGTCACCTTGCCTACCATCAACTTATCGCACATATCTTTGGATTGTGGAAAGAAACCAGAGCACCTTGAGGAAACCCACACAGACACGGCTCAATCCTGCTCTGGCATTCATTTTGATCATGGCTGATCATCGAATTCAACATCCTGATTCCCCCATTCTTTCCACACCCCTTGATCCATTTAGCCTCAAGAGCTATATCTAATTTCTTCTTGAAGCCAGAGAACATTTCAGTCTCAAATATATTCTATGGTAGTGAATTCCACACATTCACCACACTCTGGGTGAAGAAATTTCTCTTCACTTCATTTCGAAAAGGTTTACCCCATCTCCTCAAACTATGCCTTCCCTCCTAATTCTGGACTCCCCCACCATTGAGAACAGTCTTTCTGAATCTACCCTGTCTAACTCTGTTAGAATTTTATAAGATTCTACGAGAGTAGGAATTAATGGACCTTTTCAAATTGGCAGGCAGTAACTAGTTGGGTGTCACAGAGATTGGTGCTGGGACCCCACCTAACTCATAATATATATGAATAATTTGGACGAGGAAAGAAAATGTAACATCTCAAAGCGTGCAGATGATACCAAGTTGGGTGAGAGGTGAAGTGTGACAAAGGTGCATGATCTGGAGAGGTCAGGTGAGTGGGCAACTCAGCATGATCTGGAGAGGTTACGTGAATGGGCAACTCAATGGCAGATGCATTATAATTTGAATAAATTTTGGAAGCAAAAAAAAGGCAGGTTACTACTTGAATGGCTGTAAATTGGTAAAGGGGAGTGTGCAGCGGGACCTGGGTTCTTAGTGCACCAGGTGCTGAAGGTAAGAATTGAAGCCAGTAAAGGTGGCAATTGGTATGTTAGCCTTTGTTGCTAGAGATTTTGAGTACAGGTCAGGAATGTGTTGTAGCAATTATTTAAGGCCTTGGTAAAACCACATCCAGAATATTGTGTGCAGTCCTTTTCTGAGGAAGAATCTTTTTGCTCACGAAGGAATACAACAAAGATTTACCAGGCTGATTCCAGGGATGCAGGACTAATGTATGAGGAGAGATTGATGTCTGAGGGTAGGATTGTTTTTGCTAGAGTTCAGATGAATGAGGGGGAAATCTCATACAGACTTATAAAATTTCAGCAGGACTCAACAGGATAGATGCAAGGAGGATGTTCCTGATAGTGGAGGAGTTCAGAGCCAGGGGTCACAGTCTGAGAATTCGGGGTAGACCATTTAGAATGGAGGTGAGAAGACATTTCTTCATCCAAAGAGTGGTGAGCCTGTGGAATTCATTACCACAGGAACTGGCTGATGTCAAAATACTGAATGTGCTCAAGAAGCATGGGAGTGTGTGCAAACTCCACACAGACAGTGGCCCAGGTCCCAGGTGCTGTGACATGGGGAGGCAGATAGAGCACTTGGGCTGAACGGGATCAAAGGTTATGGGAAGAAAGCAGGATTAGGCTTGAGTTGGACGATCAGCCATGATTGTAATGAATGGCGGAGCAGACTTGAAAGACCAATGGCCTCCTCCTGCTAGAAATACCTTCTATATTTCTATCCCCTCTCACTCTTCTGAACTCCAATGAATATAATCCTAACTGACTAATACTTTTCAAAGTCCACGTAAGAATCTATTCCATTACTTGGAGCAACCGGTTACCACTAAGAATTTAAACAAATTAATCACGCATAATTTACTTTGCTGCCCTTGGTGGATTCAGATGTGGTGGAGACAGACTGCGAAGATGTTGTTACGTGGTCGTTATTGGTTGGTGTTTGGTGAGCGGATCCTACCTAACAAGGAAACCCGAAGTGATGCTCTTTCTAGCAGGTTAATGTTGCTTCCTGAGAAACCTCTGACAATTGACTAGAACTATTGCCAGGAAAAGACTATGAAGTCGTATGATGGTTGACACAAGATAGGATCAATGCCCACAAACAAGAAACTTAAAAGTACTCAGTTTATTTCTAAACTTCTAAGGAATAGAATTCTAAATATGAGAAGGAACTAGCCAAGTTCAACAGCATGGTTCCATTTGAGCAGATGACCATTGAGGATCTGAACAATTCTTTCCCTGCAACCAAACTGGAGAAGTATCCCTTCTGGCCACACAAGTGTCTCCTAACAAGTGTCTGTAACCGTCTCCTGCTCCAATCTGTGCTTTCTACAAATATAACTATTGCAAATTTTTAAAAAAATCCTTTATCTTGTCCTCATATTTCAAGTTTCCAAAACTTTCCTACCACTGATGCAGTTAAGACTAACTGCCTGCAGTTTCCTGATGATTCCTTCCCTTAATCAAACGATGATTTAACATTAGCAATTCTCTGCCTTGACTTCGTAAATGAGGTTTGGAAAATGCCTCCTACCTCTGCTCTCTTTTTGATCACGTTATTCACCTCCTATGCGAAAATTGATTTTATATTTTAACCGCGACGACTTTTCTTTTGATTCTCAACAGACACCACTATTTACCTAGTTAATCTTTTGCACGTTATGTTTGCTAAGTTATTCAGGGTTCCGTTCAATGTCAGAGAAACATCAGTGGGTGACAGGAGACCCGAAAAACTATCCACACAAATACTTCACCGAGCTACAAACGGAAAGAAGGGGGGCACCGTTTCTCATTAACACAAACTTCTTACCAGCTTTGACATAACCAAGCAAACCTCCTGACGCCACCAACGCCGCATATCCAAAACCGACCCAGTCTACCGCCATCTTGGACAACACCGAACAACCTCTGGCGCGTGCGCAGAGCTGCAGCGAGGAGGGAGTTCCATGTCGCCCAGAGCTCGCGGAGGGGGGACGCCCTTCAGGTCAAACCAAGTAGACAAAGTCAAACTAAATTAGGCAGCTCCCCAAAAGAAAGGGGAGCAGCCTGTATAAAGGAAACTTAAGACACATCAAATCAAAATGTGATTGTCAGGGTCTAAAACGCACCTCAGCCCCTGCAGTGCCCAGCAGGCGCAGAAGACATCGACTGTGCCCGCAGGCACCGCATGCTTCCTCTCCAGGGACACCTGGCCGCGAATGTAGCTGCGGTAGAGAGGCAGGCGGTCAGGATGGACAGCCCCCCTCATTGCCCACTGCCAGGATCTATTGATGGCGCCTCTCGCCAGGCCTAGGAGCAGGTTCACGAGGAGATCGGCATCTCAACCCACCCCTCTCTGCACCAGGTGTGTCCATAGAACAAAACATCAATAAAATATGTTCGAGAAAATCAAAAAGGGTGTGCAATCTATAACATGAAACATAGATGTAGTCCACAGACCCCACGAAACCACAGAAAGGGTAGTCTCGGGAACCGGAAAAATCTACGGTTGTACAGCACCACTGCGTGCAGCAGCCTCCACCCCAGGTCCCTGAATGGTACAGGATTGTAATGTTAGCTCTCTATGTCTTGTAAAGGTTTGGGGTTTTAGGCATGGAGGGAAAGGTGATAGACAGAATCGGGTCCCAGCACTTGATCCTATCTGCTCTGAGACAGTTTCCAAGCATTTGGATTTGATTTGATTTATTATTATTCATATGTAGCATACAGTAAAAAGTATTGTTTCTTGCACGCTGGCAGACAAAGTGTAGCATTCATAGAAAAGGAAACGAGGGAGTGCGGTGTGTAGTGTTACAGTTACAGCTGGTGTGTAGAGAAATATCAACTTAATGCAAGGTAGGTCCATTTAAAAGTTTCATGGCCCCAGGTAAGAAGCTGTGTGGCCTCAGATTTTTGTATCTTTTTCCTGATGGAAGGTGAAGAGAGAATGTCCAGAGTGTGTGGGGTCTTTAATTATGCTGGCTGCTTTGCCAAGACAGCATGAAATTTAGATAGAGTCAATGGATGGGAGGCTGGTTTGCGTGATGAATTGAGCTATGTTCATGACCTTTTGTAGATGCAGAGATAAAAGGATAAATATGTTTCAAAATCACAGAGGCACTATGATAATTAACATTAGCAGAAAAAGATCAGTTGATACAACTTAAACCAAAACTGAGAAAATAAAATCTTATAGATGTAAAATAAAATTGAATTAGAGTTACACTGGGACTGAAAAGGTGACTTTGTGATCAGCTGTTCCTCCATTTGAGGATGAAGTCCACTCAGAGTTTCTGCCACGGATCTTCATGTGACTGAACAGGTCAATTCTCGACCTCTTTATCTTTGGGTACATGGAACAGATGCCCCACAAGATGGTGGGATCATTGTGCAGAACTTAAAGCACCAGACTGGTATAAGTGTTCATTGCTCATTGTGTCCTGTAACAGCTGTGGAGTTCAGTGATAACTCCACGCACCCTGGCCATTTGGAAACCCGTATAGTTTTTTCAGCAATCCACTGACAATCTGTCCTAGCCCTTGGTTCATTTCATGACCCTATGTCTATGTCTTGGAAAGGGTTGGGGTTTTAGGCATGGAGGGAATGGTGATAGACAGAATCGTGTCTCAGCACTTGATCTTTATTTGCTAGGTCAAAATACGTTTGCCCATCTCTGGCCAATTGTCTAGAAGAAGGTGGCAGGAGGTCCATCAGGCATCCTCCCTCACCCCAGAAAGCAACACTGCCCTCTCATTTTCATGCTGGCCCTGATTCTCCTATCTGCTCTCCATTAGGTGCCATAATTTAATGATCATCCCAGGCATTAAACATCATTAAGGCTCATGGGAAGAGGCAGTCACATCTTACTTGAGGCTCATGGCCATAGAACCATTGTTTCAGCAGAAAATGATGCGCTCCATAACTAATCAATTGATGGAAGGAATGATCTGGACCATAGGCCATGAATCAAGATAAGGGGCCACGGGTCAATTTCCATGACTGTGCAAGCTAGTTGCAGTGGGCAACTGAAGCATTTGATGCTAGGCAGCAGGAAGGGCAAGGATTGGTCAGCCTTCAAACGCTGGATCATAATAGGGTTAGGGAGGACTTGAGGGTCAAAGAATGGATAACGTTACTAAATGCCTCTCTGCCTCTACTTTCCGCCTCCTAACAGATTCGAGATGATTTTTGGACTCAGGCCATGCTAACTCCCATTAAACCATTGGCAGCCCTCCCTGAACCCCTTTTGCTCACAGGAAATGTTAGTCTCAACTGAGAATCTCTCCATTTCAAGCCTGAGTGAGTCTTAGGACTCCTTTCATTGATAGTCCCATGGCAGATGAGGGAGAGGAATCACAAGGCACACAAGAATCAGATTCCCAGTAACAATGGAAAGTCCATATCACATCAAAAACCTACATTTTAACACAATCAGTGAAAGTTTATGTGTTCTTCCTCTGCCCGGCACCTGATCACTCTGACTTCAACATTATTCCATTGGAAAAACATTGATAACCTCAGACCCTTCTTGGCAATCACAAGTGCTTTCTGAGAAGTCACTTATTGTGAACATTGGCTCTTTCATTCAACACTGTAAAGATTTTAGCAAAAGAACATTTCTCTTGGTGATAAAATTCTTCACTCTATGGTACCATTTCAGATTCTCAGAAGGAGATCTGCCTGCACAGAATTAACATCCGCACCACACAAACAACTGCCATACCTTTGACAAAAAGACACAAGGCACTTTTATGAACTCCCAGGGAAAGTCAGGAAAAGGGCCACAGCACGTTTTGCAAAAAACAAATGTTGAGCCCACTGGTTTCTCATATGTGTGGAAGGGATTGTGAGCACTGTAGCTTTTAGACCAAGGGATGGCCAGCAAATCCCTGAATGGTACAGGGTTGTAATGTTAGCTGTCTATGTCTTGGAAAGGGTTGGGGTTTTAGGCATGGAGGGAATGGTGATAGACAGAATCGTGTCTCAGCACTTGATCTTTATTTGCTAGGTCAAAATACGTTTGCCCATCTCTGGCCAATTGTCTAGAAGAAGGTGGCAGGAGGTCCATCAGGCATCCTCCCTCACCCCAGAAAGCAACACTGCCCTCTCATTTTCATGCTGGCCCTGATTCTCCTATCTGCTCTCCATTAGGTGCCATAATTTAATGATCATCCCAGGCATTAAACATCATTAAGGCTCATGGGAAGAGGCAGTCACATCTTACTTGAGGCTCATGGCCATAGAACCATTGTTTCAGCAGAAAATGATGCGCTCCATAACTAATCAATTGATGGAAGGAATGATCTGGACCATAGGCCATGAATCAAGATAAGGGGCCACGGGTCAATTTCCATGACTGTGCAAGCTAGTTGCAGTGGGCAACTGAAGCATTTGATGCTAGGCAGCAGGAAGGGCAAGGATTGGTCAGCCTTCAAACGCTGGATCATAATAGGGTTAGGGAGGACTTGAGGGTCAAAGAATGGATAACGTTACTAAATGCCTCTCTGCCTCTACTTTCCGCCTCCTAACAGATTCGAGATGATTTTTGGACTCAGGCCATGCTAACTCCCATTAAACCAGGTGACTACTGCCAAATCATTTGGCAGCGGCAAGAGCGCCAGGGTCAGCAGAGACATGAACTAGCACCACAAATGCCAGTCCGAAAGCATCAGGAGTTTGCTGCAGAGCCTCAGCTGTCGGCTATCCATCAGGCCAAGGGGGAAGGGAGGAGACAACAGCAAAATTCATGCTATGAGTCTATAAAAGGTGCTGGCTTTAAAGTTTATTTATTAGTGTCACATTAACACTGCAATGAAGTTACTGTGAAAACCACCGAGTCACCACAATTTGACATCTGTTCATGTACACTGAAGCATAATTTAGCCAATGCACCTAATCAGCATGTCTCTTGGACAATGAAAGGGAACTGAAGCACCTGGAGGAAACCCACGCAAATGCGGAGAGAATGGGCAGACTCCACATAAACAGTGACCCAAGCCAGGAATCAAACCAAGGTCCCTAGCTATCAGCTAACAGCACTAACCACTATACCACTGTGCTGTCCACATCTTGCTGATGACAATGCCATCACGGGGACACAGTGAAGTCTCTGTGCCAGGTTCTCATCTACCTGACAAAAAGGAGGACACTCATTCCTGGTGGCTGTTAAAATCATGACTGTGCTAAACTTTCTTGCCATTGGAGCATTCCAGGGCTCGACATGTGTGGAACCTTGCATCTTCAGTGCACAGCTGCAACTGTCAGTGATGGATGCCCTGTATGCCCAGGCATTGGACTACATCACTTTTCAGTCAGGCAAAATACTTCATTTGTTGACAGTGTGGAATCACTCATAACACTACACTCATTGAGTTAAGCACCTTGCCATAATATAAGTTCTTTCCCAAAATGACACAAAGACTGACACAGCCACTTTGAAAATGAGTGCTGAGTCATTCTAAATGCTTAACTCATTAAGATAAGCACTTTGCAGTAATATCAGCCGTTGTTTAAAAAAAAATCATTAACAGACAGACCTTAGTAAAGCCACACTTTGATAAAGAGTGTCAAGTCACTGAAAATGTTTCACTCATTGAGATAAGCCATTTGCAGCAGTATCAGCCTTCCGGCAAAAATGACTCAAAGCCAGAGGGAATCACACTGAAAATGAATATGGAGTCACTCAAAATACATAACTTATTGGAATAAGCACTTTGCTGCAATACCAAGAGTTTTCCGAAAATGACTCAGAAATGGTGAGAGTGTTCTTTTAATGATATGGGAGAATGTTGAATAAGAGACAGACTAGATTTATAATCTCAAGGTTATTTATTTATGAGACACTCCAACTAAATGCATGGATGAGGGATTGGTGTAGGGCAGAAGGCTTCATATTCATTGATCATTGGGAAGTCTTCAGGAGGGAGGGTCACCTATTCACAAGGGATAGGGAGCAGTTGACTGGGAGGGGAACACATATTTTAGCTGGGAGGTTAGCTGGAGTGTTTCAGAAGTGTTTAAACTAATGGGGAGGGAGGGGGGGGAGAGAGAGGGAACTGGGAGTGGGAGAGAGAGGGATGATAGGGTAACACCAGAAGGTAGAAAGGAATATCCGAGAGCTGGGGGTCTTCAGTGCATGTGTTTTAATGCGAGGAGTGTGACTGGCAAAACAGATGAACTGAAGGCAATAATGGTCACGAGGAGTTTAGAAGTGGTGGCGGTGACCGAGACGTGGTTGAAGGAGGGGCAAGACTGGCAATTGAATATTCCAGGGTATAAGTGTTTTAGGCGTAACAGAGTTGGTGTGAGGAGAGGCGGGGGAGTGGCTTTATTAGTTAAGGACAACATCATAGCAGTGCAGAGGGAGGGAGGTATGGATGATTTAGGAATTGAGTCTCTATGGGTGAAGTTGAGGAATAGGAAGGGAGTGGTTACTCTGTTGGGTGTTTTACTACAGACCGCCCAACAGCCCGCGAGCCATGGAAGAAGGGATATGCAGGGACATTTTAGATAAGTGTAGGAAAAATAGGGTGGTAGTAGTGGGAGATTTCAATTTTCCTGGAGTAGATTGGAGTGTGCCCAGGGCTGTAGGAGTGGACGGGGAGGAATTTGTACAGTGTGTTTTGGAAGGGTCCTTGCAGCAGTATATGGATGGCCCGACTAGAGATGGGGCTATACTGGATTTGGTTCTGAGAAATGAGCCAGGCCCAGTGGTTGACGTCGAGGTAGGAGAGCAGGTGTCAAATAGTGATCACAACTCTGTCTGCTTTAGGATATTAATGGAAAAAGACGAGACTGGCCCAAAAGGGAAGGTATTTAACTGGGGGAGGGCTAGATACGGCCAGATTAGGCAAGATCTTAAAGATACCGACTGGGATAAGCTTTTTGAGGGCAGGTCGACGAGGTACATGTGGGAGTCTTTCAGGGGAAAACTAAACTCTCTGCAGGAAAGATACGTGCCAGCAAGGAGGAAGGATGGGAAAGGTAGGATTAGAGAACCTTGGCTTACCAGGGAGATTGAGGACTTGATCAAGAAAAAGCGAGAGGCTTACATTAGATCTAGGCAACTAGGGACTGAGACAGCGATGGAAGCTTATAGAGAGTGTAGACGGGATCTTAAAAGGGGTATTAGAAAGGCAAAAAGGGGCCACGAGGTGGCTCTGGCAGGTAGGATAAAGGAAAATCCAAAGGCATTTTACTCCTATGTAAGGAGCAAAAGGATGGTTAGAGGCAAGATTGGACCTCTTAGGGACAGAGGAGGGGATCTATGCTTAGAGCCTGAGGGAATAGGGGAGATCCTGAATGAATACTTTGCGTCGGTATTCACGCAGGAGACTGGACAGATGTCTGTGCCTGATGTTGACAAAGTTGAAGATTGGTTGGGGGAAATAAGGATTACGAGGAAAGAGGTGTTGGGGCTGTTAGGCAGCTTAAAGACATATAAAGCTCCGGGGCCTGATGGCATTTACCCCAGGCTGCTAAGGGAGTTGAGGGAAGACTTGGCTGTGCCTCTGACGCAAATCTTTGTCTCTTCCTTGGACACAGGTGAGGTCCCAGAGGACTGGAGGATAGCAAACGTAGTACCGTTGTTTAAAAAAAGGTCAGAGGGATCACCCAGGGAACTATAGGCCGGTGAGCTTGACTTCAGTTATAGGTAAGCTAATGGAGAGGATCCTTAGGGACAGGATGTATGAGCATCTGGAGCGCTGCGATCTGATCATGGATACGCAGCATGGCTTCGTCAAGGGGAAGTCTTGTCTTACGAATCTAGTGGAATTTTTTGAAGAAGTGACAAAAACAGTTGATGAAGGACAGGCTGTTGATGTCGTCTACATGGATTTCAGTAAGGCGTTTGACAAGGTTCCTCATGGTAGACTGATAGAGAAGGTGAAGGCGCATGGGATACAGTGTCGGGTATGTAGATGGGTCGAGAACTGGCTCGGGAGGAGGAGACAGAGGGTAGTAGTGGAAGGCTCTTTTTCCGGCTGGAAGCCTGTCACTAGTGGGGTGCCACAAGGCTCAGTACTAGGTCCTCTTCTATTTGTGGTCTACATAAACGACTTGGAAGTAGGGGTAGGTGGTGAGATCAGCAAATTTGCTGATGACACCAAGATGCTTGGATTGGCGGGTACAGAAGAGCAGTGTCAGGCAATACAACAGGACATAGACAGGTTGGTAGACTGGGCAGATAGATGGCAAATGGAATTTAATCCGGATAAATGCGAGGTGATGCATTTTGGCCGGAAAAATGTAGAGGAGAGTTATAGGATAAAAGGTAAAACTATACGTAGCATAGAGACGCAGAGAGACTTGGGGGTGCAGGTTCACAAGTCTCTGAAGATGTCCTCACAGGTGGAGAAGGTGATAAAGAAGGCGTATAGTATGTTAGCTTTCATAGAAAAGGGTATAGAATACAAGAGTAGGAGTTTGATGTTGCCGTTGTATAGAACTTTGGTTAGGCCTCACTTGGAATACTGCGCCCAGTTCTGGTCTCCGTACTATCGGAAGGATGTGGAGTCCTTGGAGAGAGTGAAGAGGAGGTTTACCAGGATGCTGCCTGGTATGGAAGGACTGTCCTATGAGGAACGATTAGATAGACTGGGGTTGTTTTCCCTTGAAAGACGTCGGCTTAGAGGGGATCTCATAGAGGTGTATAAGATTATAAGGGGTATAGATAGAGTAAATGGAGGTAAACTGTTTCCACCTTCAGAAATGGATAGGACGAGGGGTCATGGCCATAGGGTGAGGGGGGCTATGTATAAGACGAATATTAGAGGGCAGTTTTTCACACAAAGGGTAGTGGGGGTGTGGAATGCACTGCCGAGTAAGGTGGTGGGAGCAGGCAAGCTGGGGCTGTTTAAGGGTCTCTTGGACAGCCACATGAGCGGTATGCAGATAGAGGGATATATTAGGACTGTTTAACTACGGCTTTTTTCCACAGGTAATTCGGTCCATACTTTGAGCATGCATTCGGCAGGTGGTGCGGGTACAGCCCTTGGATGTTGATTCATGGGTTGCCTGGTACCTCATGTCGTAAATGAGTGCTTTATGTGGACCATCTGAAGGGCACCATGACAGCTCAGAGACTATTTCAGAAACAAGTGTCCAGTATAATATTTATTTCCTCAGGATAACCAAGTCTAATTGCCTTCTCGGCATTCTGTCTCCACCAAGGCCAATTCGAGGATCTTACAACCAGTCAAAATGATGGGCATTGACTGGAAAGGGCAAGGACTTAATCAAGGTGAGTTTATGACACACATTTACTGGGAACTCCTAGTTTATGGGAAATAATTGCAATGTAATGAGGTTCAACAGCTTATCCACACCTTGATGCACTTTAAGACTTCTAGTACCTCCTCCTCGTTAAATGTACACTCCTCAAGACATCTAGTTATTTCCACAAGTTCCCTAACATCTATGTTTTTCTCAACAATGAATACTGATCAGAAATTTTAATTTAGGATCTCACCCATTTCTTGTGGATCTGCACATAAATGACCTTGTTGATCCTTAAGATGTCCTACTCTCTCCCTAGTTACTCCTTTGCCCTTTATGTATTTGTGTAAGCTCTTTGGATTCTTCTTTGCCTTTCTTCTAAAACAATTGCATTCCCCTTTTTTCCCTCTTAGTTTCTCTCTTAACTCTCCTCCTTCTATGCTCTTCAAGGGATCCTCTTGATCCCAGCTGCCTATGCATGTCATATACCCCCTTCTTCTTGACCAGGGCCTCAATATTCCGAGTAATCCAGAGTTCATACTTCTTACCAGCCATGCCCTTCCTTCTAAGAGGAATGTGGTTATTGTGAACCATGGTTAACACACCTTTGAAAGCCTTCCACTTATCAGATATCCAGATTCCAATTAACTGTTGAATGTTCCTGTGTGATATCTTCAAAATTGGCCTTGGCCCAATTTTGAATTTTAACTTTCAGGCCAGATCTTTCATTCTCCTTAGCTATCTTAAAACCAGTAGAATTAGGGTCACTGGTCCCAAAGTGATCCCTCACTAACACTTCTGTCACCCACCCATCCTTATTGCCCCCTCTCTAATCAGGCCATTCATATGCTGAATGAGAAATTCCTCCTGAATACACAACAAATTTCTCTCCATCCACATCTCTGATACTATGGCTGTCCCAGTCAATGTTGGGAAAGTTAAAATCCCCTACTTGTACCATGCTATTTTGATTAGAGCTCTTTGTAATCTCTTTACATACTTGTTCCTCAATTTTCCACCAACTATTTGGGGGCCTATAGAGTGACCCTATTAAAGTGATTTCCCTGTTCGTATTTCTCAGTTCTACCCATAGACTCAATGCACGAAACTTCGGGTATATCCCCTCCCAGAACCGTTTTCCTTAATCTAAAATCCAACTCACTCTCCTTTCTTACTTCCTGTTCTATCTTTTCTATAGCATTTGTACCCTGGTACATTGACTTGCCAGTCCTAACATTCTTATAGCCATGTTTCAGTAATTGCTATAATACCCAGTCTCATGAACCCATCCATGTCTTGAGTTCATCTGCCTTGCTCGTCAGACCTCTTGCATTGAAATTAATCTCGACTTCCCTTGCTCTCTCTCTTGCTTTTGCCTGATCTGACTCGTACTAGGATTACTGACACTGCCTTTACTATTTAATGTGCTCTCTAACATCTGTGCTGCCCTCAACCTTTCTTCTGTCTCCCTACTGCTTTGCGTCTCACTCCTCTGCCAAACTAGTTTAAAACCTTCAGAGTGGCTTCAGCAAATCTCCATGCCAGGATATTAGTCCCCCTCCAGTTCAGGTGGAGTTATAGCCCCAGTTCTGAAACCAACAAAACAGAACCAGGTTCCTGTTCCATTTTTTCCAGTTGGAGTATCCATAAAACTGGAGTATCCAGGAAACTGGCTTGCTTTAAACACTAATTTTTCCAAAGTAAAAACTTTGTATCTCCAGAGCACTAAATGAAGAGCATCAAGTGTGTGCCAAGAGGCAGGAGCTGGGACAAGTTGTGAACTTCCAGCTTGATCCCAAGATCCAACTGCAGGCTTGCAATGTCATAAAATCATAAGAGTCCTTACAGTGCAAAAGGAGACCATCTAGCCCATTGAGCCTGCCATGATAACAATATCACCCAGGCCTTATCTCTGTAATCCTCACATATTTGCCCTGCTAATCTCCCTGAATCTAAGGGCAGTTTTAGCATGGTCAATCCATCTAATCCACCATCTTTGCACTGTGGGAGGAAACCAGACCACCTGGAGGAAATTCACACAGACTCAGGACAACATACAAACTCCACACAGACAGCCACCTGAGACCAGAATTGAACACAAGTCCCTGGCACTGTGAGGCAGCAGCAGGTTAATCTCTGTATTAACATGCCACTAAAACTAACTATTTTATGGACTGTGCGTCTTAACAGAAGAAAATAATTGATTTGCACACTTAGATCCAACTAACATCAAACAGGTTTTATTGAAAAGCTGCTCTCGGTACAACATAAAGTACAAACTGAAAGTAAAACAGCAGCCAAAATACACACCTAATGACATCACCATCAAATAATGTGGTCAGTTCTTAAAGCAGCCCATGTCTTTTTTAAATATATAAAACTGGATACAAAACTGGCTTGGTCGAAGAAGCCATAATGTGGATATTGGACTGGGGTAAACATAGTAAGAAATCTAACAACACCAGGTTAAAGTCCAATGAGTTTATTTGGTGCCATAAGCCACTAGCTTTCGGGTGCTGCTCTTTCATCAGGTTAAGTGAGAGTTCTGTTCACAAACAGGCATATATATAAACACAAATTTAATTTACAAAATAATGGTTGGAATGCAAATCTTTACAGGTAATCAAGTCTTAAAGATACAGACAATGTGAGTGGAGAGAGGGTTAAACACAGGTTAAAGAGATAGAACATAGAACATTACAGCACAGAACAGGCCCTTCGGCCTTCGATGTTGCGCCGACCAATATAAAAAGCAATGACCCTCCAAACTAAACCATTCCCTTCTCTTCCATATACTTATCAACTAACCTCTTAAACGCCACCAAACTTGGCGCATCTACAACTGCTGCAGGTAGGGCATTCCACTCCCGAACCACCCTTTGGGTCAAGAACCCACCTCTGATATCCGTCCTATAACTATCACCCCTTAATTTAAAGCTGTGTCCCCTCGTGCTAGCAAAGGATGTGTATTGTTTCCATGGGGGAGCAAATTCACACCTCAATATGACATCTTCACGCATAGGTTCAAACAAGACCTCTTCACCACATACGATCTTCAATTGATGGTATACATTGATGACATTTTCTTCCTTTAGACTCATGATGAACAATCACTGAAACAATTATATAATGATAGCAACAAGTTCCATTCCACCATCAGACTACATTCACTATGGGCTACTCTCTGGAATTGATTGCATTCTTGAACACACGCATCTCATCAAGGACAGTCAACTCAGCACTTCACCATGCCACAAGCCCGCTGATAACCTCACGATGCTTCACTTCTCCAGCTTCCATCTGAATCACATTTAAGAAGCCATCCTCTGCAGACAAGCCCTCTGTATACACAGGATCTGCTGATGTGAGGAGACTGGTCCAGTTGTTAAAAGAACAGAAAAACAGAATATGGCGATCAACTCAATTGATTGACTGTTCTGACGCATCACAGCAAAAAACTGCATCGATCTCCTTAGAAGACAAACATGGGACATGGCAGACAGAGTATCCTTTGTCATCCAGTACTTCCCTGAAACGGAGAAGATACAACATCTTCTCCAGAGTCTTCAACATGTCATTGATGAAGACAAACATCTCACCAAGACTATCCCCACACCCCCACTTCTTGCCTTCAAACAATCACACAACCTCAAACAGACCACAGTCTGCAGCAAACTACCCAGCCTCCAGGACAACAGTGACCACGGCACCCCCCAACCCTGTCATAGCAATCTCTGCAAGGTGTGCTGGATTATTGATGTGGATGCCATCATCTCACGTAAGAACACCATCCATCAGGTACACGGTACATACTCTTGCAACTCAGCCAATGTTGTCTATCTGATACACTGCAGGAAAGGACGTCCTGAGGCATGGTACATTGGGGTCACCATACAGACACTACGGCAATAGATGAATGAACACCGCTCAACAATCACCAGGCAAGAGTGTTCTCTTCCTGTTGGGGAATACTTCACTGGTCATGGGCATTCAGTCTCTGATCTCCGGGTAAGCATTCTCCAAGAGTGTTGCTCTTGGAGTGTTGCAAAAGGCATTGCTTTTTATTTTGGTTGGCACAACATCGAAGGCCGAAGGGCCTGTTCTGTGCTGTAATGTTCTATGTTCTATGTTCTAAGGCAGCTTTCATGACACACCACAAGCAGAATCGCTGAGCAGATTGATAGCCAAGCTCCACCCATGAGGATGGCCTCAGCCGGGATCTTGGTTTCATGTCACACTATCTGTAACCCCCATGACTTGCCTGGGCCTTCAAAATCTCACTAACTGTCCTGGCTGAAGAGAATACATGTCTCTTGAACCCGTGCTTCCCTTCTTTCCACTCACATTGTCTGTATCTTTAAGACTTGATTATCTGTAAAGATTTGCATTCCAACCATCATTTTGTAAATTGAGTTTCATGACAGAGCAAAAGCTAGTAGCTTGTGCTACCAAATAAACTTGTTGGATTTTAACCTGGCATTGTGAGACTTTGGTCAAAGACGACAGAGGATAGCAATGGAAGTGCATTTCTGAGTGGAGGGCTGTGACAAATGGTATTCCCCAGGGATCAGTGCTTGGGACCTTTAGCTATTTGTAATATATATAGAAATGATTTGGAGGAAAATGTAACTGTTTGATTAGTAAGTTTGTGGATGACACAAAGATTAGTGGATTTGTGGAAAATGATGAGGACCAACAGAGATATAGCAGGATATAGATCAGTTGGAAGCAGGCAGAGAGATGGCAGATGGAGTTTAATCCAGACATAAAGGGCAGCATGGTAGCACAGTGGTTAGCACTGCTAATTCACAGCTCCAGAGACCCAAGTCCAATTGCTGGCTTGGGTCACTGTCTGTATGGAGTTTGCATGTTCTCCTTGTTTCTGGGTGGGTTTCCTCCAAGCGCTCTGGTTTTCTCCCACAGTCCAAAGATAGGGTTAGGTTGATTGGCCATACTAAAAATTGTCCCTTGGAGTCCTGAGATGCATAGGTTAGAGGGATTAGCGGGTAAATATGTAGGGATAAAGGGGGTATGGCTTGGATGGGATTGTGGCCGACTCAATGGGCCAAATGGCCTCTTTATACACTGTAGAGTTTCTATGATTCTATAATGCATTTTGGAAGGTCTAATATAGATAGGAAATATAAGCAAATGGAAGAACCATTCAGAATATTGATAGGCAAAGGGATCTGGATGTACAGGTACACAGGTCACTGCAGTTGGAAAAAGGTAGCCAAGAAGACATATGGTATATTTGCCTTCATCGGCTGGGGCATTGAGTTTAAAAAATGAAAGTCATATTGCAGCTTTAGAGAACCTTAGTTAGGCCACACTTGGAATATAGTGTTCAATTCTGATCGGCACACCACCACGGATGTGAAGATTTTGGACAGGGCACAGAAAAGATTTACCAGGATGTTGCCTGGTATGGAGGGCAATAGTTATGAGGAGAGATTGGAGAAACTTGGTTTGTTCTCACTGGAACAACAGAGGTTGACCTGATTAAAGTCTACAAGATTATGAGGGGCATGACAGAGTGGATAGGCAGAAGCCTTTTCCCAAGGTGGAAGAGTCAATTACTAGGGGACATAGGTTTAAGGTGCAAGGAACAAGGTTTAAAGAAGGTGTACGAGGTAAATTTTTTACACAGAAGATAGGGTGGCTGGAACTCATTGCCAGAGGTGATAGTGGAAGCAGGTACAGTAATGACTTTTAAGTGGCATCTTGACAAATACATGAGTAGGATGGGAGAAAAGGGATATGGTCCTTGGATGGGTAGGGGTTTTAGTTAAGTTGGGCAGTATGGTCAGTGTTGACTTGGAGGGCTGAAGGGCCTGTTCCTGTGCTGTAATTTTCTTTGTTATAACATCCGTTACTTTTTACTTCTGTGGTCATGACAACAAATTACTTTACTATATAATGGGATTAATAACATCGAGACACAATACTACACATCATTAATAGTCACAGTCAGAAAGAAAGCTGATCATGAAGACATCTATTCTTCCTTGGGAGTATACAACATTCTGGAATTTAGCTGTCCTTTACCCTGTATGTATGATTTGAAACTTCAATAGACATTTCTCTTGCAAGTAATTTTGTATCATTCTCACTTGGTATAGTAGCATAGATACAATCAACAAATCTGCAAAACTGAAGAATGGATGACAAGGGAAATCATGAACTTAGTTAAAAAGAAAGGAAGCATACGATAGGCCTAGGCATCTAAAAACTAATGAAGCCCTTGAGTATAATGCAAGTAAAATAACTTAAATGTGGAATGAGGAAGGCTAAAAGGGGCCATGAAATGCCTTTAGCAAACAGAAGAATCCCAAGGCTTTTTGTATATATATTATGAACAAGAGGGTCACAATAAAAAGAATAGATCCACTCAAGGACAGTGGAGGGAGGTTATGTGTGGAGCCACAGGAAGTGGGTGAGATCCTTAATGAGTACTTTGTATTGATATTCACCAAGGAAAAGGACATGATGGATGTTGAGCAGGGATAGATGTGTGCATGCTCTAGAGAATGTCAAAAATCGAAGGAGGATGTGCTGGATCTAAATTCCATTAAAGTAGACAAACCGCCTGGGCCAAATGGGATCTGTCCCAGGTTACTGCGGAAGACAAGAGACGAAATAGCTGGGGCCTTAACAGACACCTTCACATCCTTTTTGACCACAAGTGAGGATCCAGAGGCTGGATAATAGCTAATATTGTTCTATTGTTTAAGAAGGAAACAGAGATAATCCAGAAAATGATAGATTGGTGAGCCTGATGTCAGTAGTGGGGAAGCTTTTGGAGAAGATACTGTGGATCAGAATTTATGTATATATGAAGAAAACGGACTGACTCATTAACTAGTCCATATAGCTCTGCTCACCACACTACCAGAACGATGTGAAAGCTTTGGAGAGAATGTAAAGTAGGGTTACCAGGATGTTGCCTGGTCCTGAGGGTGTTAGCTATGAGGACAGATTGAATAAACTAGGATTTTTTTCACTGGAAAGACTGAGGGGAGACCTGATACAGGTTTACAAAATTATAATCGGCATGGACAGGGTTGATACTCAGAGGTCTTTTCCCCCAGGTTCCAAGTGTCAATTATAAGGGGCACAGGTTCAAGATAGAGAGGGTGAAAGTGGGCACCTGAAATATGCTGGCAGAGGTGGTGGTGGAAGCAGGCACATTAGCAACATTTAAGAAGTATCTGAATGGGTACATGAATAGAGATAGAACAGAGAGATAATGACCAAACAAGGGTGGAAGGTTTTTTTTCTGTAGTTTTGTTCAAACTTATAGAATCCCTACAGTGCAAGAAACCATTTTGCCCATCAAGCCTGTGCCAACAACAATCCCACCCAAGCCTTTTCCCATCCATTTACCTTACTAATCTCCCTGACACGAAATGGCAATTTAGCATAGCCAATCCACCTAATTCACACATCTTTGGAGTGTGTGTGTGTGTGTGTGTGTGGTGGCTGGGGGGTTGGGCAGGGGGGTGCAGCTGTGGGAGGAGGAACTACAGCATCCAGAAGAAACTCATGTAGATAGAACATGCAAAATCCAGTTACTTGAGGCTGAAATCAGACCAGTGTCTCTGGCGCTGTGAAGTAGCAGTGCTAACCACTGTGCCACCCGAACAGTGCCACCCTATGCAGGCTTGGAGAGTCAAAGGGCCTGTTTTTGCGCTGTATGGGTTTTTGTTCTTTGTTCAAATAACTGATTCAACTAAGCCTTTCATAGTAGCATCCACAACATGGGGAATTATGGATGTTGACACTTCTGGAAATGGTTTCTGAGAAATCATTTTGAGATTACAATTGGTTAGTATAGCATCATCAAACTAGTTCATCTTCAATTGGAACCATGCAAGAAATTGTTTTTGCTAAAACAATAGCTGGTGCCGATCTCTCACTGATGGCGCACTTGCGTGCTAACACATTTTGTTGAAATGAGCATTGTTTTGCCTTCACTCCCTGTCTAGCAATTTGAGATTGTTGTTCATGCTCTGCCATCTCTGAAGTTTTTTTAGTAATAACAAATCAAATGTAGTTCTCAATTTTGTATTTAAGAGTAGCGATGCAGGTGAACTTCGGGTAGCCACATGAGTAGTCTTTATAAGATGTCAAGAAGATATTCATACAATTTGATAATGGACTTTGCTCTTTTGAAGTTTTAAAAATGTTCCAAGGATTGTACGAATGTTTAAATTAACCCATTGGTTGATGGATAAGGTGTGGATTTTATATCCTGAATACTATTTACTTTGAGTTAATTCTCAAATGCTTATAAAGTAAACTGTGAACCATTATCACTAAATCTGTTCCAGTTTACCAAATCTTTCAAAATCCATCATCTTCCCCATTATGGGATCATTTCTGGAACATCTCTGAACTTGAGAAGCTGTCACAAGCAAATGATCTCCTGGTGAAAAATAAAGAATATTAGCAAAACTAATTGATGGTGTCTGCTCAATAAACCAAAGCAAATCTTATAATGCATGGCACTCTGATTGGTGATTCTTTATGTTATATGAGTGTACAGATAAGATCAATGTCCATTTTTGCAGTGGCACAGTAGTTAACATACTTTCAAATCATGTGATCAGTTATTAAAGCAGCCTGCAAATTTTTAAAATATATAATAGCTCTTTAACTACAGTAGCTTTAATATGTTACTGGAGCTGGAATTACTGTGGCTGCTGCCACCAGACTTGCTCTCCAATAGATCCTCATTAAAGGATTTAAAGTATATTCATTCCAATTACAAGGCTTCTAAAGCAGTCTGGGATTGGTATTTTTGATCAATACATAGAACATAGAACATTACAGCGCAGAACAGGCCCTTCAGCCTTCGATGTTGCGCCGACCAATTATGAAAAAAGCAATGACCCTCCAAACTAAACTAGAAAGAACTGGCATTTATATAGCATCTTTCACAACATTTCAAACTACTTTGCAGCCCACTAATTGCTTATTGAAGTGTAGACTCTGTTGTAATTTGTATACAGCTAGTTCCCAAAAGCAGCAAATTTTCTTATATTTTTAAGCAATACTGCTTTAGGAATAAATATTGGGTAAGGATTCCGCTGCTTGGCTTCAAAACAATGTTGTGAGAGCAAACAAACCTTGGTTTAACACGTCATTCAAAAAAAAGCACCTCCAACAGTGCAGCATTCCCTTGGTGTGGTGTTCTCTTAGTGCCCCGCGGCGCTCCCTCAGTGTGGCACAGAGCTCCCTCAATGTTGTGTGGTGCTTCCTCAACGCGACACAGCACTTCCTTGGTGCCGCACAGCGCTCCCTCAATGTGGTACAGCACTCTCTCAGTGCCACGTGGCACACCCTCAGTGGCCCCATAGCGCTCCCTCAGTGTTGTGTGGTGCTTCCTCAATGTGGCACAGCACTTCCTTGGTGCCCCATGGCGCTCCCTCAGTGCCTTGCAGCGGTTCCTCCGTGCCCCCATAGCACTCCCTCGGTGCTGCACTGTCAGCCTGGCTTTTGTGCTCAACTGCCTGGAGTGGGACTTGAATCCCCAACCATGTGACTACCCCACAAAGTCTAACTGACACTGGAGAGAAATCCCGTGCCCTTGCAGACTTAGAATTAGAGAACTCCGACAATGCAGAAGAGGCCATTCAGCCCATCAAGTCTGCACCGATTCTCTGATATTTGGGTGGCATGGTGGCACAGTGTTTAACACTGCTGCTTCACAGCACCAGGGACCTGGGTTTGATTCCCAGTTTGGGTCACCGTCTGCACGGAGTCTACACACCCGCCCCATACCTGCATGGGTCTCCTCCAGGTACTCCAGCCTCCTCCCACAGTCTGAAAGTACCTCTGAGTTGTGGCAGTGTAATTTGTAGGGTTCTGCCTTCCTGGAATGCGACAGAGTATCCAGAGATTTTTGGAAAAACAATTTTCAGAACAATTTCAGACAACTTTGAAAATGCACAGTAAAGTGTAACTTTGGGAAAACACTACCAGTTTCAAATTGAAGATTTGCAAAGAGCTCATGGAAGTCCTAGAGGAGAGGCTGAATAAGCTAAGATTGTTTTCACTCAAAAGATAAGAGTTGACAGTATAAGGAGAGGCATAGACAGGATGGATAGTCAGAGACTTTTTCCTAGAGTGCAAGTGTCAATTATAAGGAGGCATAGGTTCAAGGTGAGAGGGGGAAAATTTAACGGAGATGTGTGGGGTGAGCTTTTCAGGCAGACTGATGAGTGCCTGGAACACACTGCCAGGGAATGCAGTGAAAGCAAGTATATTAGTAACATTTAAGAGACATCTGGATGGGTACGTGAATAGGGAAGGAATAAAGGGGTACAGACCAAGTAAGGGCAGGTTTTTTCTTTCACTTACTTAGGGCATCATAATCAGCACAGGCTTGGAAGGCCTGTTCCTGTGATGTACTTTTTGTTGTTCTTCAAGTAGACCATTTTGACCCTTGAGCCAAGAAGGGAGAAACATAGGAACGAGAAGTAGGTCTCTGCAGGACGAGGGAGCCCTTTGCTCAACGCTGCAATTATAGCCTGAGGTGCATTTTTGCAGGTTGGTTCACCATTTCTGATGTCCAGGACTTGCCTCTCCCATAGTTCTTCTGGTTAATGATTTTTCATGCATTGTGGTCTGGCTCCCGATTGCTTCTAGTACATTCCCGGGCTCTAGACCTGCCTTTAGGTCTTTCTCCATCCACTATCCTTTTTTGGTAAATTGCTCCTGAGCCAGAGCTAGTTCCTACAGCTTTAGGCCAATGCTTCATGAGTCAATGTCACATTATTTAAAGAGCAAAAAACAACACAACACAAGAAACAGGCCCTTCGGCCCTACAAGCCCGTGCTGTCACTTTTAATATTGAGTAAGTGCCTCATTCTAATCCTTCTTCTACTTATGACTTTTGCCTACATCCCAATAAAGGGGTGCAAATTTAGAGAATTATACGCCAGAATTATACACCAGGAGGTCTAATTTAGGACAATTTGTTATGATCAGTCTAAAAGCACATTTTTGGAGTGTGGGAGGAAACCGGAACACATGGCAAGCATGGGAAGAATGTCTGTGGGAATTTGCACATCGACCCAAGTCAGAGATCCGACCCAGGGTCATGTATCTGCACAACAAACAGTGATAGTCACTGAGCTGTTGTGTTGCACGTCAGATGGTCCAGTTTAAGCGTACACTAACGACGTGAAGCACTAGGCAACTCTTGAAGCAACATCCAAGAGTAGCTCTTGCACAACCCACCGCATGTATGCCCCTTGTTGGCCAACAAGGCAGACCGAATCACCTGTGGATGTAAAAGAGACATCAATAAACATACACAGCTTATACAGACATTCACAGAAGATCCCCAGAAGCTCAAACATAAGACGGGTGAGCCATAAAATATGTTGGACAGCCAATAGGAATCTACTGACTCCCAGGAAGGTCCAGAGGCTCTTGATCCTTAATTAGAACAATCTCTAGTCTGCTCATGTGCCTATGTAAGCCTTAAACAACTCTAGCGTGCCTGCCTCCACCACCCTACTTGGCAGTGCATTCCAGGCCTCCACAACTCTGTGTGAAAAACATCCCTCTAACATCTGAATTATACCTCGCCCGTCTAACTCTAAGCCCCTCGTGATTTTTGTATCCAACCTGGGAAAAGGTTCACTCTATCTATACCTTCATAATCATACATACATCTATTAGATCTCCCTTCATACTCCGTCTTTCCGGGGAGAACAGCCACAATTTGCCCAATCTCTCCTCGTGTCCCCCTTTTCTGGGTTAACAACTGCTTATTGGTTAACAATTTCCTGTTTCTGACTTGCATGCTGGCCTTCAGAACTTTAGATGCTCATTTTGCACCGTTTAACTGAGGATTTCTGTTCCAGAATTTCTGATTCACCACTTGGCTGCTTCGCTGGTTAACTATTTCTCCTTTTTGACCTCTTTGGTTCATGACTTCAGTCACAAAAGAACAGAGAAACACATCTCAGTGGGATTTAGTAGTAGTGACACTTTGGGGGTCACAAAGTGGTTTCTGATTTCCAGCAGGCCAAAAATGGGATGTCCCAAGGATCTGGCACTGGGCAGATGCTGAATGGCAGGGCTGTGATGAGCCCCAGTTAGACAGTGTACCTTTGGATGAACTCACTCACCAGAAGGAAGAGCGACATTCCGAAAGCTTGTACTACCAATTAACCCTTTTGAACTTTAACCTGGTGTTGAGAGACTTCTCACTGTGCTTACTCCAGTGCAATTCTGGTATCTCTACACCTTTGGGTTCAACCATTGCACAAGTTGGTACCTGGGCACATTTCACATAATAAATGGCTATAGATAGAAAAAAATTTGTTTCAATTCGATATTTAGTATACTGGCTGCAACAATCGTCATTGAAACATGCGCTTCATGTATACCTAAAGTAAAGAACATATAAATGTCAAAAGATGAATTATTCTACCTTAAGCTTGCATTAATAAATTCAGATAATCACCCACAAACTGTTGGTTTGCCATTTATGCTTGTACTAGTTTATCACTTACTTCCAGTTACATTGCAACTATGTCATTTTGAAACCAATATTGGACCAAAATGCTGTAATTACTGGAGACTGAAGATCTCAAGATTGATGATTAATGAACAAAATTCAGGATCAACTGAAGCAAAAAGACTAGTCTGTATTCTTTATATATCCAAGCAATTTTGAAACTACTTCAGGTGACTGAATAAAATAAATTTGACAAGATTAGAATAAAAAAAAGCTCAAATATTCAGTGTGAAGTGTTGTCAAAGATTAGGCCACAAAATGATGATGACACAAAGGTTGGAGATGTTGTGGGTAGTGTGGAGTGTGGAGGGATGTCAGAAGTTGTAGCGAGACATTAAAAGGATACAAGACTGGGTGGAAAAGTGGCAGATGGCATTCAACCCAGATAAGTGTTCATAAGTAGTTCATTTTAGCAAGTCAAATAGAATGGCAGAATATAATATTAATGATAGGACTCTTGGCAGTGTGGAAGGTCAGAAGGATCTTGGGGTCAGAGTTCATAGGACGCTCAAAGCAGCTGCGCAAGTTGAAGCTGTGGTTAAGAAGGCACATGGTGTACTGGCATTTATTAGTCGAGGAATTGAGTTTAGGAATCGAGAGATAATGTTGCAGCTGTATAGAGCCTGGTCAGACCGCACTTGCAGTACTGTGCTCAGTTCTGGTCACCTCATTACAGGAAGAATTTGGAAACCATAGAAAGAGTGCAGAAGAGATTTACAAGGATGTTACCTGGATTGGGGAGCATGCCTTATAAGGATAGGTTGAGGGAACTCAGCCTTTTCTCCTTGGAAAGGCAAAGGATGAGGGGTGACCTGATAGAGGTGTATAAGGTGTTGAGAGATATTGATCGAGTGATAATCAGAGACTTTTTCCCAGGGCTAAAATGGCTGCCACAAGAGGATAAGTTAGGGGTAAGTTTTTCACTCAGTTGTGGCTGTGTGAAATGGCTGCCGGCAACAGCAGTGGAGACGAATTTGATAGGGTCTTAACAGACTTTTAGATAAGTACATGGAACTTAGAGGGTTATAGGTAAGCCTAGTAATCTCTAAGATAGGGACATTTTCGGCATGACTTTGTAGGCCGAAGGGCCTGTATTGTGATGTAGTTTTTCTATGCTAGCACGAGGGGACACAACTTTAAATTAAGGGGTATGAGTTATAGGACGGATATCAGAGGTAGGTTCTTTACTCAAAGAGTGATTAGGGAGTGGAATGCCCTGCCTGCAGCTGTTGTAGATGCGCCAAGTTTGGTGGCGTTTAAGAGGTTAGTTGATAAGTATATGGATGAGAAGGGAATGGTTTAGTTAGGAGGGGCATTGCTTTTTATTTTGGTCGGCACAACATCGAAGGCCGAAGGGCCTGTTCTGTGCTGTATTGTTCTATGTTCTATGTTCTATGTTCTAAAGTGCATTAGAGAATTTCCTCTAATTTTGTGTTCTTCTGCTTCACATTGTTTCATTTTCTGAATACTCTGACTTGCATGGAATAATTCAATAGGTGCCAACTACTTTCCATTTCTCTCAAATAGCTGTTCACTCACAAGCAGAGTGTAAAAGTAAACAGTTCATCTTACAAACACGATAATTGTAATGACTGGATGGCAAAGGAAGACGGCAACTGAAACAAAAAACAATTCTTTCAATCATGAATGCTATCAGAGGTATACACTAGCCATTAGGTCATTGTACAGAAATATTTATTTCAGGTATTTTAACATTTTTTTCTTCATTATTGATAGTGAAATGAATATTTAGATCTGTTAAAGCAGAATGTCATTATGAGTTTTGAAAACCACAACTTAATTATTTCTAATTGACAGTAATATTCTATAGGTCTATTTAGTCAACACATTCAGGATTATATACCAAGGGACTAATCCTAAGAAATCAGTCTATTCAGAGAATGTCAATAATTCACTGACCTACATGTTGACTTTGCACACACAAAATCATTGACATTTATATGTTCTTTACTTGTTTGGTAAAATCATTAAATAGGTAACCTGATCATCCATAGACAACACATTGACCATAGATTAAAGTCACAACGTTGTCAAAACATTTCAAGTTGGTTCATTTTTTAATTTTTCTTCCTCTTTGCTTTTCTTGAAGCAGCCAATTTCCTTTTGATTGAAAATTGTCTTCCCCTCTTCTTTGGGTATTCAACTCCATCCAAGGCAGCAACTTTTATTTCATTTTCCATTTCTTTCTGAGGCATACTGATAGCTGGATATTCTGCAACAGAACAAACATAGGAAATTAGTTGAAACATCAAACAGCTACGAAATCTCAAATAAATATTCAATGACATTGAGAGAGAAAACGAGGGTCTATATATTGCTGTACACATGTCCTGAGGCTCACTATCAAATGTTGAAAGGGTCTTAGCTGCATTTCACAACCAGGCTAATCTCTTCACTCTTGACAGCAGAATACAAGAGTTAGCTTGTCCACTGCTTCGCACGTCAAACATTGCTTTTTCTACTTGCTAACGAAACATTTGAAGGTCAACAATCAACATACTTGCACACATCAACCCTTTTTTATTCCTGCCTGTGCACTGATTTTAGGCACATTAAATGGCTGCTTGCTAATACAAATAAGATTAGAGGGCACATTACTGATTGAAGGAGGGAAAGGGTTAGTGAATTTTGTACCTAGAATATATCACAAACATAACCCTTCATCATGACTGATCTTCCCAGGCTTATATTGATCCTGGCATTAATGTAAAGTACTTGTTCATGTCTTTCATTCTTTAATTCTAAAAGACAAATGGTAGATGTGAATATAGATGGTCAGATGTGAATGTAAAGACAGATGGTCAGGTGCGAATGTTATTTTGCAGACATTGCCTGTTTATATTAATCACACAAGTAACTTCAAAGACAGATGCCGAAGCAGTTGCAGATGTTGTAATTGAAGGAAGATCAAAGATTTTGACTGGAATTGGAAGTTTGTGTCACGTTTGTTACCAGGACTCACGGTGTATAAATACCTGCTTGTATTTATGAGAAGACTGACAGTCTATTATCATGAACCAGTTCTCCCAAAGCTCTTGAATAAAAGCCAGAGCTTTGAAATAAAAGCCACTGTATTTGACTCTAACAATCTTAGAGGTGTTATTTTACCTACAACACTGATTGTTTACAAACAATCTATGACTGTGGGTGCACTGTGTTAACTACCCCAAAGATTACATACTTTAGGTACTGTAATATTTAAGTAATGCAAATTTCACCATTCTTTTACAGTATATACCTTGTTCTTTAATCTCTTCTAAAATACTTCCAGGATTTGACAACCACACAGCCAGACAGGTCAGCCGGGCAGAAGTATTTATTTCACTCAACAGTAAAGGATGACTTTGAACCTGAAATGTACACATCAGATGTGGGTTTCAATTACAAGTATTGTTTACAGATGCAGAAGAGATCATTAAAGCAGTAATTAATGTATACGATCACAGATGTAAACTTCACTTGTTTAAGCAAAAACAGAAGAATGCTGGAAAATCTCAGGTCTGACAGAATCTGTGGAGAAAGAGTAGAGCCAACATTAAGTTCAGATGACCCTTCGTCAGAGCTAAGAGAGTCAACAGAAAAATGCTGGAAAATCTCAGCAGGTTGTTTCAGATTCCCGCATTTGCAATATTTTGCTTTTATCACTTGTTTAAAGCTCATTTTTCTCAAACCTCTAATGAGCAACTCTTAAAATTCACATTTAAAAAATCTACCTTTTTTTCTGACACTCAATTTTTCGCAGTAAGAAGTCTGACAATATCAGCTTTGAGTCCAACCGATTTATTTAAATTTGGTGTTGTCAGCCATCTTACTGTGTTTACCCCAGTCCAACGTTGGCATCTCTACATCATGACTCAATTTTTCAGCCAGTAATTTTTGTTGTTATGCCAGATTTTCCTCATTTTCCCTTTAATTTCTGCAGTCTTTTTGAGGGGGGCTCAGTTTCCTGGATCTTACATTTCAGCTAAGAGTTCAATTTGTTCATTTTGAAGAGCAGGAAGAGTCAGGAATTGCAAGAGTCTTCAGTGTGTGTATCACGCTCAAATTGTTACTCAATATTGGAGATTGTTAGAAGTGACAAACTCTTTAAGATCACAACACAAACAGGCAAAGGACTCAGCAGGAGGGAACAATAAGTGAATAAATGTGGTTGTTTTCAGAGATTCCATAGTTAGGGAACAAATGGGGGTTTCTGTAATCACCAATCATGAGTTCCACAAGTTGTGTAACCTCAACCCAGCCCCAACTTCTCAAGGGATCCTACCAGCTGACCACCCCAAACACTATCTATTTACCTGCATGCTTACTTTTACCCTGATTGTTCAAGTGATGGGACACTTGAACACAGCTGTTATATGGAATATGATGCTGTGCAAACAGGAATGTGCGGCTTATTGGGCCGAAGGGCCTGTTTCCCATGCTGTTTTGTTCTTTGTCTTCCTTACCTCTGACTCAGCTATCCTTAATAGGACAAGGAAAATGCTGCACTGTTCCTGCCAGATCTGAGACTGAAAGTCATGAGAAAGGAATGGTTGGATTTCAAGAAAGTCTAATGTGCCCAGTTGGGCCCACTCTCAAGCAGCACATTGTGGAGTCCAACCATTTTCTGTATAAAAATGTTTTTCTCATCTGGCCAAACAGACCAGGTGAGATGCAGTGAAACTTAAAGGAAGTGAGAATAATAATTGAGGGTCTATAAACTTTCAGTCTTCTAGACTTGCAGCAACTGCCAGAGGGCTGGAGAATTGCAGATATTATATCTTTCTTCAAAAAAGGTTGTAAGCATAAGCCCAGAAACCATAGAAATATGAAGGAGGATAGTACAGAACTCGTAGTATGAGGTTCTTCATTTAGTTTTATCACAATAAATAGACTAGGTTAATATGATATAAAGTGTCATGTATATAAGTGAGAATGCACAATATGCATAGAACAAGATATGCAAAGGTTTTATAAACTGCATAACCACAAATTAACCACATATGATCAGCTTAAATGGATTTCAATATATATGTATTGTGCACCTTGGCCAACTTTGTTCTCAATGCAGCATGATGGGAAACAAAGTGTTAGACAGGCCAATTTCTTTTAACACAATGAAGCATAGAAAGGCAATTTCTTATCTGTTTTTGGATATGCAAAAGCATGTTTAATCATAGGCCTGGTAGAAGGGTGTGTTAGGAGGGTGGTGAAAAAGGCATATGGGACATTTGTCTTTATCAATTGAGGCATAGATTACAAACGCAGGAAAGTCACACAGGAATTATATTGAACTTTGGTGAGGTCACAGCTAGAATACTGGTCACAACATTATCAGAAGGATGTGATTGCACAAGAGGGGTACTGAGGAGATTCACCAGGATGTTGCCTGGGATGGAACATTTTTGTTATGAATAGAGGTTGGGTGGGCTTTGATTATTTTCATTGGAGCAGAGAAGGGATGACCTGATCGAGATGTACAAGATTATGAGAGGCATGGACAAAGTGGATAAGGAGCAGCAGTTCCACTTAGCTGAAGGGTCAGGCATGAGGGGACACAGATTTAATGTGTTGGGAAAGAGGTTTAGGGGGAATGTGAGAAAATGTCTTTTCACCCAGAGGGTGGTGACAGTCTGGAATGCGCTATTGGGAGGATATTCCAGGAGGAATTGTCTCACCTCCTTTAAAACATACCTGGATTAGCACTTGGCACTTCATAACACTCAAGACTATGGGCCAAGTGTTGTTAAAGGGGAATAAGTGAGATGTCAGGTGTTTCTCATGGATCAGTGCAGATTTGATGGACAAAGGGTCTCATCTGTACTGTATGATTCTATGAAAGACCTTTCAACTGTCTTAAAACCATTAGAACTACTCAAAACCAGAAGATTAAATTCAGACAGTTTAAATTAAATAATTTATTGCTATTTTTGGACCACGTTTCTCACTCTATACCACCTCCACCTTTTCCAAGGATACATATTACACATACATGATTGCCTACCTTTTTAATATCTATCTGCCATAGTTTAATGTAACCATCACTGGATGCTGTGGCAAGTACATTACTTTGTGCCACTTGGAAGAAGTGCATTGTTTTCACTCTGGAAAAAAAATGTTAGTAATTCAGTTTATAATAATAACTGAATTGATATTCAGTGGAAATATTTCCACTGCTAAGATTTGATAGAATATTACAAACAAACTCTTTTGTTGCAAAAGCTGATTCCTACCCACCTGTCAATTTTATCAGTCATACTATAACCCAAGAGACTGGATGGCATCTTCCCTTCAACACAGTATTCCTACTAAGGACAAGCTTTTAAACAAGATTGTTGATGTCAATCTTTGATTGGAATCTGAAGGTTGAGAGTTCAAATTTTATTCCCAAATATTATTGCATAATATAGTTAATGTAAATGTAGGATGGAGAGAGTGCCACACTGTATTTCATTAACCTAAAGACTTCTGTTCAGGTAGAGACAACAGATCTTTGGTAATAGTTGAAGAAAAGCAGAGAGTTATCCTAGCATTTTGGCCATTCAACAAGCTACCAAAAAAATGCAGTTGTGCTTTGACCACATTCTATACACAATTGGCTGTTATGTTTGCCTGAAAAGCAATACTGACTACATTACAAAGAAGTCCTTTAGCTCTGAAGCCTTTGGGATCTTCTGAAGATGTGAAACACATTACATAAGTGCAATTTTTTTCCCATTAGAAAATGTTTCCAGCAAGATCTAAAGTTAATGTTGTAGAATAACCAGGCATCAAACCCAAATTTGAACCAATGTCAGTGACTAATAGAATAAATTAGATATACAATGAAATAAAAATTTCAAGTTCACTATCTGCATATTTACAGCATGCAAGTCGGGCACCTTCACGCAGCATCCAATAATGATATACTAATTACATATGCAATCTTTTAAAATTCAAGTATCTTCTTTTCATAAGTTAGAGGAAAATAGGGAGATGGGTTAAAGGGTTTAAACATCAGGGAGTAAGCCTTGTCTTCCTGCAGAAGAATTTGGCTATGGAGGGGGAAAATGTGATATTGTTTAACATGATCCTGCATCAGGCACATTCAACCAGCAGATCTCAAATTTTAAGGTGCAGAGCTGAAAGATTGCACTAGAGTTCCATTAGGAGTAGAAGACTTGAAGTACACAAGGGAATCGAAGGAGGAGCAAGGAAGTATTTAATAGCATCAGCAGTGTTGATGATAAGAGGGTTAAAAGGAGAGGACATTTAGAGTTTAAAAACATAGAACAGTACAATTGGAACAGGCCCTTTGTTCCATGATGTTGTGCCAAACATGATGCCAAATTAAAACTCCTTTTTGATTGCCCTTGGTCCATATCCCTCTATTCCTTACATATTCATGTGCTTATCTAAAAGCCCCTTTCACAGCATGACACCAATCACTGTGTTTAAAAAAAACTTGCCCCTCATCTTGTTTGAGCTCATCCCCTCTCAACTAAAGTGCATGCCTCCTAGCATTTGACATTTCAACTCTGGAAAAAAGATTCTGTCAACCCTTTCTTTGCCTCTCAGTTTTATAAACTTCTATCAGGTCTCCCCTCAGCCTTTGCCACTCCAGAGAAAACAGTTTGTTCAGCCTCTCCTTATATCTCATCCTCTAATCCAGGCAGCATCCTGATGGACTCTTTTGCACCCTCTCCAAAGTCTCCTCATCCTTCCTGTAACGTGTGACCAGAATTGAATGCAATAACCTAGTGCGATCTAACCTGACTCTTGTTCTCAATGCCCCGATCAATAAAGGCAAGCATGCCATATGCCTTCTCTGCCACCCTATCTACTTGTGTGGCCATTTTCAGGGAGCCAAGGACTTGAACCCCAAGATCCCTCTGTACATTAATGCTGTTCAGGATCCTGCCATTAAATACCACCTGCCATTTCTCTGCCCATATTTGCAGCTAATCTCCAGCACACTGAATCTCTATCTGCTTGATTATTGTAAGAGAATATTTGTAGTAGCAGCAGTAAAATGCGAAATATAGTCTCATCAACATGCAATGGGCAGGATGTTGAAATATAATGAGCCCAGTATGTTATTTAATGTAATTGAATGTATGATGGCTAATGTGATAGAATCAGGAATGGTAAGCATTTATTAAACATTGAGTGTAAGCAGCTGTAGGCAGTTAAACCTTGAGAAACAATGGTCACACTATGGCCCAGAAAACAGGGATGGAGTACATATATTCTCTTTGTCACCTAGTTTAAAGTCTAGCTAAGCCACCATTGTGTATAAACAACATTAATGGGGTGAGGGCAAAGGTCGGAACTGTCATATAAACAAACTGGTTTCACAGAGTAGTAAATGCATCGATTAGTGACCAATCCACGACAAGGTAAATTATTAGCAGAGCCAGCACTAATGGTGGGTAAAGATAAGCCAGCCTTGAGGATGAGATAAGAATCTCAGGGCATGTATCTGTAAACTGTATAAGACAAGCTGTAAGTGAGCATTTCACTGGAGTGTTCCGGACATCCCGGCTTTATTCTCGTGTGCTGGAGAATAAAGTCTTACTACATGAAAAATCAAGGCTCAGACTCTCATTTAATAAGCTAAAAGTACATTGTCGTCCTGGGGAACCACGACATTATCTCCATTATTGCCTCAAAAAAAAACAAGTTAGTAAGATATGACCGGCTCCACACAAAGTGATGCTGACGTTCCCTAATTAGGCTACGCTTTTCCAAATGTGCGTAAATCCTATCAGGGAGTCCTTTCCAAAAGTTTCCTGACCACAGAATGTGAGAGTCCCCTATAATTTCCTGGATTATCCTTTTCTCTTTCTTGAAGAGAGAAAAAACATTAGCTTCACGCCAGTGGTGAGTGAGGAATCAAAGATCTTGGTCAGGGCCTCAGCAATCTCCTCTCATCCCTTGCTCAAAAATCTGGGGTAGATCCTGAGGACTTAACTATATTAATGCTCTTCAAGAGACCCAACACCATTTCTTTCTTGATCTCAAAATGCCCTAGCATTTTAGCATGCTCCACACTATTCCTACCATCCTCCATGTCCTTCTCCTCAGTGAATACGATACAAACTTATTTAGGATCTCACCCACATCTTTTGCCTCCAAACACAAGTTTCCTCCTTTATCCCTGAGCTATCCTACACTATCCTTGTTATCCTCTTGTTTTTAATGTATGAAATGCCTTGGGATGCTCCATATTTTACTTGCCAAAGTCATTTCATGGCCCCTCCTCGCTCTCCTAATTCCCTGCTTGAGTTCTTTCCTGCTTTCTTTATATTTCTCATGGGCTCTGTCTGATTTTAGCTTCCTAAATCTTACATATGCTTCTTTTTAACTAAATTCGCAATCTCTCTAGTTATCCAATGGCCCCTTATCTCACCAGCTTTGTTCTTCATCCTTCTGGAACATGCTGGTCCTAAACTCTAATCAGTTGGTCTTTAAACATGTCAAATGTGGTCTTCCCTATAGAAAACTGCTCCTATTTAATTCTTCCTGACTCCTACCTAATTCTGTTGTAATTTGTCCTCCCCAATTTAGGACCTTCCCACAAGATCCTGACTTATCCTTATTCATAGCTATCTTAAAACTCAAGGAGTTGTGATCATTGTTTTCAAAATGCTCTCCCAATGAAATGTTAGCCACCTGGCCAGGCACATTTGTCTATACAGAGTCCAGTGTGGCCTCTTCTTCAGTTGAGACTATCCATAAAATGTTTCAAGATACTCTCTTGGTTGCACTTAACAAATACAACCTTGTCTATGCCTCTTGTTTTAAGTCCCAGTCAATATTGAGGAAGTTTAAAGTTACCCACTATGATAATCTGTTGGTATTGCATCTTTCCACAATCTGCCTACATATGTGTTCCTCAATGTCCTAATGACTGAAGGGAACAAATAGTACCCAAAGTGATTGCATTCTTCTTATTTTTGAGTTCTTCTTATATTGCCTCAGATGAATGAGTCCTTTCTGAAGATGTGACATTCACCCTGATTAGTAATGTAACTCCTCTACTTCTTTTACCTCCTCGTCCATCTTGTCTAAAACACTGAAACCCTGGAACATTGAGAGAGGGACAAAATTGGTGCTGCTCAATCAAAGCTCTGTAATGGCCACAACATCATAGTCCCATCTACTGATTCAGGCTCTAAAGTCATCTACCTTACCCATAATACTCCTTTGCACTAAAATAAACACTTCAGCCAATGAGTCCCATCCTGCTTATTAAGCTGTCCCTGCCTGTCCTTCCTTTCAGACTTAGTGGCCCTAAAATATACCTTCCCTTTAAACTCTCCACTTGCTTAATGTCACTAATACTAGTGAACCTCCTTGCAAGGATATTGCTTCCTCTCCAGTTTAGATGCAACCCATCCATCTTGTGATGTCACTCCTGACCCAAAAGCAATCCAAATGATCCAAGAACCTGAAATCCTGTCCTCTGCATCAGCTCTTTAATCACGCATTCACCATTTTAAATGGTGTTTAAAAGGCAGCACATAAGATCACGTTAAGAGATGGGAATTAGAAGACTATGAGAAATTGATCAGAAAGACCTTGTTGGTAATAAAAACCTCCTTTGAGATATTGAGCTAGTGCAGGTGGCCATGTTTGAGGAAGTTAAGCAAAGAGCTGAGTCAGGATGACAGTACAGAAAACTAGATTATAGTTCAAAAGGATATGCTCAATTCAAACAAAATAAATAAGACCAATAAATTTGAAGTCCGAAAGAATTCGTGCAATACCTGACATCATGAGCCTTGAACTCAGAAAGATACTTTTTTGAGTTTATATCATACAGTCTGACATGTTCTTCATCCCCAGCAATAGCAATGATTGACTCCTAATGACAAACAAAATGTTTAATTTTATTAACAATGAATGAATTTTATTACAAGACTTTAAAAATAATACTCATCAACCATGATGTTATAATGAAACAGAAAATCCAATGGCATCATCATATTGGCTAGTTCTCACTTCTGACAGCTGCCCATAAACACTTTGCAAGCTTTTGAGTGGAAAGTTTCTCTATTTATTGTCTTCCCCAGCCTAGTGCTCTCTACAAGATACCTGAGACCAAGGACAGTAACAATACTCCAACCAGAATAATAAGAACATGAAAAACAGGTGAAGTTGACCATGTGACCAAGCTTGCTCCACCATTCTAAATGACTGTGGCTGGTTTTCAGCATCAACCCCATTATTCCCCTTTCTGAGACACCAAAAATCTGTCATATTCGTTTAAGGCCAAGATAAAAAAAAATGAATAATCCATAATCCTCAGGTTCAGAATTCCAAAGATCTGCAACATTTGAGTTTAGAAACGTCTCCTTGCTTCAGTTCTAAATGATTGTTCCCTTATCCTGAGACTGCGCCCAAGCACTAAACATTGCCCAGTCAGCATAAATATCCTTTCAAGGTCTATCATGTTGATCTCTTCGGAATTTGGTATTTTTCAATGAGTCATTGAACATAACACCCTGTCCCCTCATCTAAGTCAATGTAACACCTGTGAAATAACACCACTACGCACAATGCCTGTTAACTTCTTTATCAATGAGAAGTATCCTCAGGAGCTCACTCAGATGGTGTCAGAGAACACAGGTATTTATTGCAGTCCAAATAACAATAGCCCTCTCAGAGTCACCTGACCTCCTTAGGAGGGTTATGCCCCAACATACATAACATTTCTCGCCTCTAAACAAAAATCTCCCATAATGGCAACAGCTATTACATACAATTACACTTTTCTTTTATTTAATTTCAAAGTATTGGTAAAGAACCCACAGTGAATATTGAAATAACTTTGTACATGGAACATTTTGCATCACAACACGTTACCGTATTATTCATTTGTGAACAGGTGTGGAAAGGTATTACTGCCCAAGTGACCCTCGCTCCAAGTCAGGTAGAGACTTCGTTAAGCATCATCTGTTTGATGCATCGGCTTAAGGGTGTAGGGAGAATACAGAGAATAAAAGCGCATAATTCTCAGCAAGGCTATTCCCCAGTTCCATTTCTGGATCAGTAATAGGGAGCACTTGAAACATTACCATCTTAACAATGTCAGGACAATCAATTAAAAAAATTAAATTACCCAGAAGCTGCAGGAATTAAATGTCTCTAGTCTGACCAATATGAAACATTATTATTATCAGAATGCTGCCTGGTATGAAAGGTCTGAGTTACGAGAAGAGGTTAGGCAAACTGGGGCTGTTTTCCTTAGAAAGACATAGACTTATAAGAGATCTGATAGAGGTGTACAAGATTATGAGGGGTATAGATGGAGTAAACAGGGTTAAGCTTTTTCCTAGGATGGACTCAAATAGCATGAGGGGTCACGGGTTTAGGGTGAGGGGGGGGGGTAAGGTATAATTTGGATGCTAGAGGGAGTTTTTTCACACTGAGGGTGGTGGGGATATGGAATGTGCTGCCAAGTAAAGTGGTGGGGGCATGCACTTGAGTTATTGAAGAAATACTTAGATGGGCACATGAACAGAATGGAAATGGAGGGGTATAGAAAACTAAAAATAGGGATCATGAGCCTTGGTAGTCCTGGGAAGTGTGTAGATAGATGATGATATTGATGTACGTGTTTTTATCCTACAGGTGCTTTGGTCCACCTTGTTGTCTAATGAGGGGCATATACGATGGGTCGTGAGAGGGCTGCTCTTGGATTTTTTTTTGAGTATCCTAGTGCTTCACGTCGTTAGTGTACGCTTGACCTGGACCATTTGATGGGCAACACAACAGCTCAGTGACTATCGCTGTGCTGTGCAGATACATGGATTTGGGCCTGTGTCTGTGGGAATTTGCGCGTTCTCCCCATGCTTGCGTGGGTTTTCTCCAGGAGCTCCGGTTTCCTCCCACATCCCAAAGATGTGCTCTTAGGCTAATTGGGAAAACAAAATTCCCTAAATTGTCTCAAATTTGGTTTTTAATCCACAGATCTATAAAATGGACAGGGATCACGGGTAGAAGTGGGAACAATGGGTGGCGGCGCGGGCTCGTTGGGCCAAAGGGCCTGTTTCCCATGCTGTTTTGTTCTTTGCTCTATATTCACAATGTGGTACAATTCGTTCTTTAGTTCTCCACGCACACGTCATGGTACGTGAACATGATGTCTTGGGGGTTGCTTACTGAAAATAGCCTGAGGTTTGTCTCTGGTGATTATTGTCTTGCTGAAGCCACCATCGTTGGCCCTGCTTTGTGCACATTGTTGGCCATCTATACCAACCTCCCAGTTTTTTCTGAAGAATGAGAAACAATAAATTCCATGCCTGCCTCCCCGGTACCTCTGCCGGCACTGTCCGGAACACCTCCGAAATTGCACATGTGCTTCCCACCCTTTGATATGGGGCCACTAATGGTTGGTCTGCACACCAACGCCAAACTAACTCATCCATAGTTTCCACCATAGAGGACAACGGCTCTGTCTTGAATAAAATCATGACATAACCCACTTAACACTCGAAATGCAGTTTCTAGCAAGTACCAACTCACTCTCATTGTACATAACCGTCTCCCAGACATCAATGTTGCTGGGAAACATTTAGTTGTTGCATGAGGGTGTTTCTGTATCATCTTTGCATCAATGATCCTTACCCCTGAGAATTAATTCACATTTACAATCCACTACATTAGATTGAAAATTTTCAATTATCCTGGTAAATTTATTTTGCCACATAACTCTCCAGAAATTATTTATGTTTATTTTGCACTAATGATAAGTATTGACACTGTTTTATTGACCATTCTTGAGAACTCACTAATCAATTAAAGTCAAATTCTCAACATCCAAGATGGGAAAAAGAGTGAAAAAGAGAGAATTATTACTAATTGTTGAACAGACTGTTACTCTCACACATTGCTTTAAGTTCATGCATTTCCATGATTCTACTTGTGACTCTTAATAAAAAAAAAAGTGACTGCTTACCACTGAACAATTTCAATCCTAAGTCAGTGCCAAATTATTGTTTTCTTAAAAAATGCTGTTTATTTTTGATCATTCAGATGCCAGGGTGGGCAGTGACACCTAAGCACTCTGCATGGTTATCAGATACTGCTTGCTTTCCCATTTTGTATGGGATGGATGTGTAAGAGCCAAAGAAAGAAATCACAAGAAGAAAAAAAGACATAAAAAGGAAAAGAAAAAGATATTTCAAGACATAAAAAGAAAAAGGAACAAAACAGCAAATGTCAAATTAAGAAACTAAAGTTCCAAAAGAACAAAAAAACTAACAAAAACTGGAGTAAGCAAATCAGCTGAAAAGTATCATTTTCCCAGCCTTGTCAATAAATGGATTACAAATTAAAGAAAATTGTAGTCATTTTTTTTAAAAAAGATAAAAAAACAAAGTAAAATAGGTAAGAACTTTATAAAATTAGTCTGGTTCTGACATAGAAGCTTCAAACATAATACTCAAGATATGGAATGTTAAACACCAATGTGAACATACTGTTACAAATGTCAGTGATGAGATCCTTTTCTTGCACATAATGGTGTCATTGATGGAGGCAGTCTTCAGGGTGTAAATGTCCAAGTGGTTATTTGAAATCACAATATAACTGTTTCCGCATGGGGACCACTGGACATTTTGGGCATCTAAGGTATCAAAGGAAAATTGAAACTCATGAATATGTAACAAAAATAAATGCTATCAAAAATATATTGTATTTTGTTTTTATCTCACAGACTGAAGACTCTTCACCAGAGCTCCAGTCCATCTAATCTCTCTTCATAACTAAAACTCCAATCTGGGCAACTCTCTGGTAAAACTCCTCTGCCTCCTTTCAAGTGCTATCACATCCCTCCTATAATGTGGATTACAGAACTGCACACTATACTCTACCTGTGGCCTAACCAACGTTTTATGTAGCCCAGTATAACCACCTGGCTTTTAAGCTTTGGCTAATGAAAGTATATCATATGCCTTCTCAACCACTTTACCAGTTCTGCTAACTTAAGGGACTGTGGTTATATGCACACCAAGATTCCACATTCATTATGTATTTCCCTTGCTTTATTTGTCCTTCCCAAGTAGTGAGTGTGTGCATGTCTATCCCTTCCTTTGCTTGTCTAAGTGTCTCTCATTTCTCCTCTCCATTCCTCTATTATTTAGCAAAGGTGAGATACAAAAAGTCAAGCATTTGATTTGTGGTCTGTGAACATGCTAATGACAGATGTGGAACAGTCAGGGCATTACAATTAACCTGGGCTTTAGAATTGGGATAGCAAGAATGACCATTTCAAGATATTGAAGAATTGCAGTTATCCCTTAAACTATACTTTATCTTCAAGAAAGCCAAAGAGGGGTGAAACATGATAAAACTGGAACAGAAAATGTCTCAAATAGAAAATGGCTCATGCCAGATCTATAAATCTGGTAGAATTTTTTGAGGAGGTGACGAAAACAGTGGACAATGGGTGAGCCGTTGATGTCTTCTATATGGATTTTAGTAAGACGTTTGACAAAGTCCCTCATGGGAGGTTAGTTGAGAAGGCTAATGGGATACAAGGACAGATAGCTAGATGGGTAAGTAACTAGCTTGGTAATAGGAGACAGAGAGTAATAGTGGAAGGGTGTTTCTCTAGCTGGAGGTTGGTCACTAGTGGTGTGCCGCAGGGCTTGGTACTGGACCTCTTCTATTTGTAATATATATAAATACTTGGAGGAGGGAGTAAGTGGAGTGATCAGCAAGTTTGCAGACGATACAAAGATGGCTGGACTTGCAGATAGTGAGGAGCATTGTCAGGCGATGTGGCAGGACATAGATAGGCTGGTAGCTTGGGCAGACAGATGGAATTCAATCCTGATAAATGTGAGGTGATGCATTTCGGGAGAAAGAACATAGGGGAGAGGTATATGATAAAGGGTAGACCTATTAAGAGTATAGAAACGCAGAGGGACCTGGGGGTGCAGGTGAACAAGTCTATGAAGGTGGCAGAGCAAATGGAGAAGGTTGTGAAGAAAGCATATAGTATGCTAGCCTTTATAGGAAGGGGTATAGAGTACAAGAGTTGGCCTTTAATGTTGCAGTTGTATAAAACACTGGTTAGACTTCATTTGGAATACTGTGTCCAGTTCTGGTCACCTTACTACCAGAAGGTAAGACTCTGGAGAGAGTGCAGAGGAGGTTTACCAGGATGCTACCTGGTATGGAAGGTCTGAGTTACGAGGAGAGATTAGGCAAATTGGGACTGTTTTCCTTAGAAAGATGTAGACTTAGAGGAGATCTGATAGAGGTGTACAAGATTATGAAGGGGATAGAACATAGAACAATACAGCACAAACAGGCCTTTTGGCCCACGAGTTGCACCGATCACATCTACCAATCCACAGACCTATCTATAACCCCCTATCCTATTCGTTTCCATGTACTCATCCAGACGTCTTTTAAAAGACCCCAGCGAGTTTGCCTCAACAACCTCCGACGGCAGCCGATTCCATTCACTCACGACCCTGAGTGAAAAACTTACCCCCAACATCTCCTCTGTATTTGCTTCCCTGCACCTTAAATCTGTGTCCTCTCGTCGTGACCATTTCAGCTCGGGGAAATAGTCTCTGAGAGTCCACCCTATCTATTCCTCTCAACATTTTATAAACCTCTATCAGGTCGCCTCTCAACCTATGTCTCTCCAGTGAGAAGAGTCCCAGCTCCCTCAACCTAAGACCTGCCTCCCAATCCAGGCAGCATCCTTGTAAATCTCCTCTGCACTCTCAATAGCCTCTACACCCTTCCTATAGTGAGGCAACCAAAACTGTGCACAATACTCCAAGTGGGGTCTGACAAGAGTCTTATAGAGCTGCATCATTACCTCCTGACTCCTAAACTCTATTCCTCGATTAATGAAGGCCAGTACACCATACATTCTTGACCACTTCCTCCACCTGCGAGGCCAATTTAAGAGTCCTATGGACCCGGACCCCGAGATCCTTCTGCTCTACAACACAGCTAAGACTCCTACCCCTTATATTATACTCCTTCATCCCATTATTCCTGCCAAAATGGACCACTACACATTTATCCACGTTGAAGTCCATCTGTCACTTCTCCGCCCAGTCTCGCATCCTGTCTATGTCCTGCTGCAAGACAGGATAGATAGAGTAAACAGGGTTAAGCTTTTTCCTAGGACGGACTCAAATAGTACGAGGGGTCACGGGCTAAGGGTGAAGGGGGTAAGGTATAATTTGGACGCTAGAGGGAGTTTTTTCACACAGAGGGTGGTGGGGTTATGGAATGCACTGCCAAGTAAAGTGGTGGAGGCAGGTACTCTGGAGTTATTTAAGAAATACTTAGATGGGCACATGAACAGAATGGGAATGGAAGGGTATAGAAAACTGATTTAAAATAGGGATCATGAGCCTTGGGAGTCCCTAGGAAGTGTGTGAATAGATGATGATGTTGATGTACTTGTTTTTATCCTACAGGTGCTTTGGTCCACCTTGTTGTCTAACGAGGGGCGTACATGCGATGGATCGTGAGAGGGCTGCTCTTGGATCTTTTGAGAGTATCCTAGTGCTTCACTAGGTTAGTGTACGCTTGACCTGGACCATTTGATGGGCAACACGACAGCTCAGTGACTATTGCTGTGCTGTGCAGATACATGGATTTGGGCCTGTGTCTGTAGGAGTTTGCGCATTCTCCCCGTGCTTGCGTGGGTTTTCTCCGGGAGCTCCGGTTTCCTCCCACATCCCAAAGATGTGCTCTTAGGCTAATTGGCAAAAGAGATTCTCCCTAAATTGTCTCAAATTTGGTTTTTAATCCATAGATCTATAAACATGGACAGGGATCGCGGGTAGAGGTGGGAACATCGGGATGGCGGCGCGGGCTTGTTGGGCTGAAGGGTCTGTTTCCGTGCTGTTTTGTTCTTTGGAATTTAGTGATATTAGCAGTTTTACTGAAACAGGAATACAGAGTACTGGGTTAATGTTAAGATACTTGGTAGTGCGAATAAGCAGAAAGATCTTGGTGTCCATATGTATAGTTCCCTAAAAGTTGGCTTCCAGGTTGATAAGAAGGCAGATGGTGTGTTAGCTTATATTGGTAGAAGGATTGAGTTTCAGAGCCATGAGGTCACGTTGCGGTTGTATAAAACTCTGATACGGCTGCACTTGGAGTATTGTGTATAGTTCTGGTTGCCGCATTGTAGGAAGGTCGTGGAAGCATTGGAAAGGGCGCAGGGTACAGAGGAGATTTAGCAGGATGTTGCCTGGTATTGTGGGAAGGTCTTATGAGGAAAGGCAGAGAGACTTAAGACTGTTTTTGTTAGAGAGAAGTTTAAGAAGTGGCTTAATTAGAGGCACACAAGACGATCAGATAAAGTGGACAGTGAGAATCTTTTTCCTCAGATGGAGACAGCTAGCACGAGGGGACATAGTTTTAAATTGAGGTGTGCTAGATATAGGACAGATGTCAGAGGTAGGCTCTTTACTCAGAGAGTAGTAAGGGCGTGGAATGCCCTGATTGCAGCAGTAATGGACTCACCATCATTAAGCGCATTTAAATAGTTATTGATAAGCATATGGATGATTTTGGAATAGTGTAGGTTAGATGGGCTTTAGATTGGTTTCACAGGTCAGCTCAGAGGGTCAAAGGGGCTGTCCTGTGCTGTAATGTTCCATGAAAAAGATCATGGTGAAAAAATTGGCTTGTCTAATGGTGCTTCAAGTGCCACTACACAAACTCCATTAATTACACTGGGCTGATAGGTACTACTTGTATAGTAGTCTTCAATATAAATATCAATGAGAATTCCTTTTTTCGATTTGATTTATTATTGGCACACGTAATGGTATTAGTGAAAAGGATTGTTTCTTGTTACAAACAAAGCATACTGTTCATAGACAAGGAAACGAGAGAATGCAGAATGTAGTGTTACAGTCCTTGATGGGGTGTAAAGAAAGGTCAACTTAGTGCAAGGTAGGTCCATTCAAAAGTCTGATGGCAGCAGGGAAGAATGTGTTTGAGTCAATTGGAAGTGACCTCAGGTCTTTGTATCTTTTTCCCAGATGGAAGAAGGTGGGAGAGAATACATCCAGGATGCTTGGGTACTTAATTACGCTTTTCCGAGGCAGTGGGAAGTGATGACCAAATCAATGGATTGGAGGTTGGTTTGCATGATGGAGTGGGCTACATTCACAACCCTTTGTAGTTGATTGCGGTCTTGGACACAGCAGGAGCCACACCAAGCTGTGATACAATGAGAAAGAATGCTTTTACGGTGCATCTGTAAAGGTTGTCAAGAGTCATAGCCAAGAGGCATTTGGTGAGCTTTCTCAAGTATAGTATTGGCATGGGGGGAAACCAGGACAGGTTGTTGATGATCTGGACACCTAAGAACTTGAAGCTCCCAATTATTTCTACTTCATCCCTATTGATGTAGACAGGGGCACGTTCCCCACTACACTTCCTGGAGTCAATGATTATCCCCTTTGTTATGTTGACATTGAGGGTGAGATTATTGTCGTCGCAGTAGTTCACCAGATTCTCTATTTCATACCTGTTCTCTGGCTTTCTTTGTGATCCGACCCACTACAGTGGTATCATCAGCAAATGTGAAAATCAACTTGGAGGGAAATTTGGCCACAGAATCATTGGTGCATAAGGAATGTAATACAGGGCTGAGATCACAGTCTCACATCTAACCTGTGTTGAGGGTAGTCATGAAGGATTGTTGCTGTCTACCTTACTGACTGTGGTCTGTGGGTTAGGAAGTTCAGGACACAGTTGCAGAGGGAGGAGCAGAGTCGCAGGCCATGGAATTTGGAGCTGGGTTTCATGGGAATAATGGTGTTGAAGGTTGAGCTGTAATCAATAAATAGGAGTCTGACAAAGGTATCATTGTTATCTAGGTGTTCCAGGGTTGAATGCAGGATCAGGAAGATAGTGTCTGCTGTGGACCTATTGCGGCAGTAGGCGAACTGTAGGGAACCAGGGAAACCGAGGGGCTGGAATTGATTTATGCTATGACTAACACATGGAACATGGAGGCAACAAACAAGCTCTACTACTCTGCATTAATTATAGTGATGCCAAATGTAAGCATTTCACATTGGACAATAGTTCTCCTGCAGTATAAACTATTAACAAAAGTCCATCCAAAAGCTCTATGTGCTTGTCTACAGTAAATCAATTAGAAGTTATTTTACATAAAAAACAGTTCAGGAAGATTCCAAAAGCTGACAGCACAAAATCATCAAGTGACAGAAGCCCATGTTATGGCAGCTAACAAAATTAAATGGGAACTGTTTACAGCACCATTTACACAAGTAAATATTGAAATAAAAATGCAGCCAAAAATTGTGACAATAGGATGCAATGATTGCAGACAGGAAAATATTAAAAAGAGCACTTGTTGGGGTGAAGTTTGTTCATATTTTAAATAAATTGCAGTCTAAACTTACTCTTCTTTATGTTTTTGATGAAAGCAGATTTTCCTTCAATCAGATTCCATGTTCTGCAGAAATAATAAAAATAATTTGGCTAATTTACATTTGTATTCCTTAAACGCCTTAATTTCATGCCAAACAACAAAATGCAAAATGTGAGTGAAGCTTTAACTTTCATGTTCATTTTGGCACAAGGACCATTATCTTGGTACACTACACAATAGTGCCATTATCTTGTCCAGAAATGTACAGAACTTGTACTGCAATGTTGTACGACTGAACAGATAGTGTCACATCCCATCTTGGCTGCTGGAACACCAGCCAAAACATTCAGGTGAAAAACACTGCATTTCAAAACAGGCACAAGTTGGCAATGTTAATCCGGTGGCAGGGGTAGGGGAATACTCAAAGTCTAATCAACGAAATTACAGAGCACAGTAACTTAAGGAACCCTCAAGTGAGTTCATAGTCTAAAACAGAATTCACCATTTTTAAAAACCTGCTGTATTATCATAACATGAAATTACTTCCGAGCCAGCTCACATCACATCTCTACATTTCTATCCAATCAACTGCAGCTTAATGATATGTTCCTGACGACATAACTTGAGTTGGTTTGGAGGTCTTGAATGGGATGTGTTGACTCAAAGATCAAATAACAGTACAGAACAAAAACAGACCCTTCAACCCTCCAAGCCTGTACTGACCACGATGTCTGCCTAAACTAAAACCATATGCACTTACAGATTCTGTATCCTTCTATTCCCTATTCATGTTTTTATCTAGTTGCCCCTTAAATGTCATTATTGTACGTGCTCCCACCACCTCCCCAGGCAGTGCATGCCAGACATTCACCACCCTTTGTTAAAAGCTTTTCACATATCTCCTCTAAACTTTTCTCCACACACCATAAACCTATGCCCCCTAGTACTTGACTTTTCTACCCTAGGAAAGAGCATCTATCTACTCTTATCAATACTGCTCAATTTTGTAAACCTTTCTCAGATCACTCTTAACCTGTGTCGTTCCAGAAAGAATGAACTGAGTTTATGCAACCTCGCCTCACAGGTCTCCCTCTAGACCAGGCAAGAGGTCCTGATAAACTTCTTTTGCATGCTCTCCAAAGCATCTACATTCTTCTGGTAGTTTGGCGACCAGAATTGCACACAAAATTCTAAGTGAGGGTTATACTCAATGCCCTAATGGATGAAGGTAAGCATCGCATGTGCCTTCTTGACTACTTTATCTACCTGCATTGCCACTTTCAATGATCGGTGGACATATACATCCATATCTCTCTGCCTGTCAATATTCCTAAGGGTTCTACCATTTACTGTACAATTTTATATGCATTGAACCTTCCAAAATGCATCACCTCACACTTTTCTGGATTAAACTCCATTTGTCATTTCCCTGCCCAAGTCTCCAACCACTCTATATCTTGCCATATCGTCTTTGCTATCCGCAACTCCACCAATTTTTGTATCGTCTGAAACTTACTAATCAGACCAGCTTTATTTTCCTCTAAATCATTTATATATACTATAAACAACAAAAGGTCTCAAAACTGATCTCTGTGGAACACAGATAGTATCAGCAGCTGAACAACAAGGAACACTACAGACAGTTACCCGCAGATCCAACCAAAGAACACAGACTGATCAAGACCTCTGATCTGCACCTTCAGAGCACCCTCCGTGCTCTCACTGCACATATTTCCCATGTTGGAGATCTCTAAAGCCCCCCGAAGATGCTCACGGCAAACTCACCCGGTCGTCCCATCGTATTGGGCAATGGGACTGTGCGAGAACCTCTCCTCTATGTCAAGGGTGTCTTAAAACCTATTGTAGAAAGAATCCCCAGCTTTTGTTGCGACACTATGCATTTCCTACAGAAACTCAGCACATGTGAAACAGTTGAACCAGAAGCACTCTTCATCACAATGGATGTCCCTGCACTCTACACCAGCATCCCCTATGACAATGGCACTGCTGCAACTGCCTCAGTACTCAATGCTGACAACTGCCAGTTTCCAGATGCAATTTTACAACTCATCTGCTTCATCTTAGACCACAATGTCTTCATCTTTAACAACCATTTCTTCATCTAGACACATGGAACAGCCAACATCTTCATGCGCAAGTTCAAACAAGACCTCTTCACTGCACAGGACCTTCAACCAATACCAGACACTAGATACATCGATGACATTTTTTCCCTTAGTCTCATGGTGAACAATCACTGAAACATCTACAAGATGACATCAAGTTCCACCCCACCATTAGACTCACCATGGACTACTCTTTGGAATCGTTTGTATTCTTTGACACACTAATCTCCATTAAAGATGGTCACCTCAGCATTTCACTGTACTGCAAGCCCATGGGATAATCTCACAATACTCACCAGCGCCAAGTTTGGTGGCGTTTAAGAGGTTAATTGATAAGTATATGGAAGAGAAGGGAATGGTTTAGTTTGGAGGGGCATTGCTTTTATTTTGGTCGGCACAACATCGAAGGCCGAAGGGCCTGTTCTGTGCTGTAATGTTCTACGTTCTATGTTCTATGTTCTACTCCAGCTTCCACCCTAAACATGTTAAAGACATTCGCTACAGACAAGCCCTCTATATACACAGGATCTGCTCAGATGAGGAGGATTGCAACAGACATATCCAGATGCTGAAAGATGCCCTCATAAGAACAGGATATGGTGCTGGACTCATCGATTAACAGTTCTAATGCACCACAGCAAAAAACCACACCAATCTTCTCAGGAAGCAAACAAGGGACACGATGGACAGAGTACCTTTTGTCATCCAGTATTTCCCTGGAGTGGAGAAGCTACAACATCTTCTCTGGAGCCTTCAACATGTCATTGAAGACGACAAACATCTTGCCAAGACCATCCCCACACCCCCACTTCTTGTCTTCAAACAACCGCACAACCTCAAACAGATCATTGTCCACAGCAAACTACCCAGTCTTCAGGAGAACAGTGACCACGACACCACACTATTCCTGCCATAGCAACCTCTACAAGACATGCGGGATCGACACGGATGCCATCATCTCATGAGAACACCATCTACCAGGTACATACTCTTGCAACTCAGCCAAAATTGTCTACCAAACATGCTGCAGGAAAGGATGTTCCGAGGCATGGTACATTGGGGATACTATGCAGATGCAATGACAACAGACAAATGAACAACGCTCGACAATCACCAGGCAAGAGTGTTCTCTTCCTGTTGGGGAACACTTCAGCGGTCACGGGCCTCTGATCTTCAGCTAAGCATTCTCAAAGGCAGCCTTTACAATACATGACAGTGCAGAGGCGCTGAGCAGAGGCTGATAGCCAAGTTCTGCCTACGAGGATGACCTCAACCAGGATCTTGTCACACTATCTGTAACACCACAATTTTCCTGGATTTGCAAAATTTCACTAACTGTCCTGTCTGGAGACAATACACATCTCTCTAACCTGTGCTTAACTCTCTCTCCACTTTCATTTCTGTTGCTTTAAGATTTGATTACCTTAATGACTTGCATTCCAATCATTATTTTGGAAATTGAGCTTGTGTCTTTATATGCCCTGTTTGTGAATAGAACTTCCATTCACCTGATGAAGGGGCAGCAAGCGCTCTGAAAGTTAGTGGATCTTGCTACCAAGTAAACCTGTTGGACCATAACCTGGTGTTGAGAGTCTTTTTACTGCATTTACCCCAGTCTGATGCCAGCATCTCCATATCATGAGCACCGCTAGTCATAGTCTTCCATTCAGAAAAGCACCCCAATAACCTCCTCCTTCTCTGCACAATTTTATGATTCTATGAACTGCATTCCATCACTCTGTAATGCAGTACATTGAGCTATTCATCGAGAAGCGCAGAGACCACAACATCCCCTCCAAAATCAGAATGCCAGTCTTGAGAAGCAGTAAGAATATTGGGTGGAATTTTTCTCCTCCTGTGTTTCATGGTGATGGGAGGTGATGCACACTTGCTGGCATCTGGGTCCTGACAGGGTAATTTGATGAAGTGGATTTAAAATTGTCTCATTTGTAGAGGACAGAAGGCTGCTTTAATAACTGGTGCTTTAATAAAAGCCAGTGTGCAGTGGCATACACAGGAATCTGTATTTGGTCCCCTATTGTTCATCATTTATATAAATTACATAGGTGACAATGTGAGGGGTTGGATTAGTAAGTTTGTGGATGACAAAGATTGGCTGGGTAGTTAACAGTGAGGCTGAGTGTCTTGGGCTACAAGAAAATATAGACAAGATGGTCAACTGGGCAGATAAGTGGCAAGTGGAATTTAACCCTGACAAATACGAGGTGAGACACTTTGGAAGGAGTAATTTAACAAGGAAATATTCAATGAATGATCGGACATCAGGAAATTCTGCGGAAGAAAAAGACCTTGATGTGTTAGTCCACAGATCTCTAAAAGCGGAAGATAGGGTGGTGAAAAAGGTATATAGGAATCTTACCTTTATCAATTGAGGCATAGATTACAAAAGCAAGGAAGTCATGTTGGAGTTGTTTAGAGCTTTGATGACACCAAAGTTAGAATATTACATGCAGTACTGGTCGCCACATTGCATTAAGGATGTGATTACATTTGGAGGGAGCAAAGAGATTCAGTAGGATATTGCCTCAGGTGTAACATTTAAATTATTGACAGAGATTGGGTAGGCTTAGGTTGTTTGAAGCAGGGACTGAGGGGATGACCTGATGGAGGTGTGCAAGATTATGAGAGACATGGACAGACTGGATAAGGAACAGCTATTCCCTTCAGTTGAAGGATCAGTCACAATGGGACATAGGTTCAAGGTGAGAGGCAGGAGGTTGGGAGGGGTGGGGGTGGAGAACGGGAGAAAAATCCTTCTTACCCAATGGATAGTGACAGTCTAGAATGCGCTGCTGGGGAGGGTGGTAGAGACGGATTGCTTCACATCCTTTAGAAACTATCTGGATGAGTACTTGATATGTCATCACATTCAGGACTGTGGGCCAAGTGCTGGCAGATAGGATTAGCTGGAAGTTCATGAGTTTCTAATGTGTCAGCGCAACTTGATGGGCTGAAGGACCCCTTCTGCACTGAATGATCTATAAGGAGAACAGATTTAAACCAATTGCAACAGAAGCCAAGGCAACTAGGGACTGAGACAGCGCTGGCAGCTTATAGAGAGTGTAGATGGGATCTTAAAAGGGGTATTAGAAAGGCAAAAAGGGGCCACGAGGTGGCTCTGGCAGGTAGGATAAAGGAAAATCCAAAGGCATTTTACACCTATGTAAGGAGCAAAAGGATGGTTAGAGGCAAGATTGGACCTCTTAGGGACAGAGGAGGGGATCTATGCTTAGAGCCTGAGGGAATGGGGGAGATCCTGAATGAATACTTTGCGTCGGTATTCACGCAGGAGACTGGACAGATGTCTGTGCCTGATGTTGACAAAGTTGAGGATTGGTTGAGGGAAATAAGGATTACGAGGAAAGAGGTGTTGGGGCTGTTAGGCAGCTTAAAGACATATAAAGCTCCGGGGCCTGATGGCATTTACCCCAGGCTGCTAAGGGAGTTGAGGGAAGACTTGGCTGGGCCTCTGACGCAAATCTTTGTCTCTTCCTTGGACACAGGTGAGGTCCCAGAGGACTGGAGGATAGCAAACGTAGTACCGTTGTTTAAAAAAGGTCAGAGGGATCACCCAGGGAACTATAGGCCGGTGAGCTTGACTTCAGTTATAGGTAAGCTAATGGAGAGGATCCTTAGGGACAGGATGTATGAGCATCTGGAGCGCTGCGATCTGATCAGGGATACGCAGCATGGCTTCGTCAAGGGGAAGTCTTGTCTTACGAATCTGGTGGAATTTTTTGAAGAAGTGACAAAAACAGTTGATGAAGGACAGGCTGTTGATGTCGTCTACATGGATTTCAGTAAGGCGTTTGACAAGGTTCCTCATGGTAGGCTGATAGAGAAGGTGAAGGCGCATGGGATACAGGGTCGGGTATGTAGATGGGTCGAGAACTGGCTCGGGAGGAGGAGACAGAGGGTAGTAGTGGAAGGCTCTTTTTCCGGCTGGAAGCCTGTCACTAGTGGAGTGCCACAAGGCTCAGTACTAGGTCCTCTTCTATTTGTGGTCTACATAAACGACTTGGAAGTAGGGGTAGGTGGTGAGATCAGCAAATTTGCTGATGACACCAAGATGCTTGGATTGGCGGGTACAGAAGAGCAGTGTCAGGCAATACAACAGGACATAGACAGGTTGGTAGACTGGGCAGATAGATGGCAAATGGAATTTAATCCGGATAAATGCGAGGTGATGCATTTTGGCCGGAAAAATGCAGAAGAGAGTTATAGTATAAAAGGTAAAACTATACGGAGCATAGAGACGCAGAGAGACTTGGGGGTGCAGGTTCACAAGTCTCTGAAGGTGTCCTCACAGGTGGAGAAGGTGATAAAGAAGGCGTATAGTATGTTAGCTTTCATAGAAAAGGGTATAGAATACAAGAGTAGGAGTTTGATGTTGCAGTTGTATAGAACTTTGGTTAGGCCTCACTTGGAATACTGCGCCCAGTTCTGGTCGCCGTACTATCGGAAGGATGTGGAGTCCTTGGAGAGAGTGCAGAGGAGGTTTACCAGGATGCTGCCTGGTATGGAAGGACTGTCTTATGAGGAACGATTAGATAGACTGGGGTTGTTTTCCCTTGAAAGACGTCGGCTTAGAGGGGATCTCATAGAGGTGTATAAGATTATAAGGGGTATAGATAGAGTAAATGGAGGTAAACTTTTTCCACCTTTAGAAATGGATAGGACGAGGGGTCATGGCCATAGGGTGAGGGGGGCTATGTATAGGACGAATATTAGAGGGCAGTTTTTCACACAAAGGGTAGTGGGGGTGTGGAATGCACTGCCGAGTAAGGTGGTGGGAGCAGGCACGCTGGGGCTGTTTAAGGGTCTCTTGGACAGCCACATGAGCGGTATGCAGATAGAGGGATATATTAGGACTGTTTAACTACGGCTTTTTTCCACAGGTAATTCGGTCCATACTTTGAGCATGCATTCGGCAGGTGGTGCGGGTACAGCTCTTGGATGTTGATTCATGGGTTGCCTGGTACCTCATGTCGTAAATGAGTGCTTTATGTGGACCATCTGAAGGGCACCATGACAGCTCAGAGACTATCGATGTGGCTGTGCAGACACTTGGAATTGGGCCGGTGTCTGCGGGAGTTTGCGCGTTCTCCCCGTGGTTGCGTGGGTTTTCTCCGGGCACTCCAGTTTCCTCCCACAACCCAAAAATTCGCTCTTAGGCTGATTGGGAAACAAATTGTCCCTATGGTGAAAATTTTCCATATTAGGAATAATATATATATTATTATATAGGAATATTAAAATAGGATAATGTATTTGCTACTATATAGTATGACAGCAGCGCGGGCTCGTTGGGCCGAAGGGCCTGTTTCCCGTGCTGTGTTGCTTAAATTAAATTAAATAAATTAAAAATTAAATTAAACATGAGAAAAATAGATTTTCCAGCAACGCCTTGGAATGCAGTACACGAGTGTGGCGGAGTTGGTTTAATCAAAGCATTCAAAAGGAAACTATATTGTTACCTAAGAAACAGAATGTGTAGGGTTTTGGGGAGGAGACAGAAAATTCGCACTGAGGACCAGTGCAGATATGATGGGTCAAATGGCATTTTTCTGTGCTGTAACAATTCTGTGATTAGCCAAATCAGACACCATATGAAAACATTCATGTCAAAGTTACAAGCTTATCACAGCTATGAAGTGGATAAGAGGATAAATTGTGTACTTTCACATTTCCACAATAAAGTTTATTTATTCGTCACAAGTAAGGCTTACATTAACACTGCAAAGAAGTTAATGAAATTCCCCAAGTTGGCACATTCCGTGCCTGTTCAGGCCAATGCACCTAACGAACACATCTTTCAGACTGTGTGTGGAAACCAAAGCACCTGGAGAAAATCCATGCAAACACAAGGAGAATGTGTAAACTCCAAACAGCGACCCAAACCAGGAATCAAACCCGGTCCATATTAATTACTGTGCCATTCCCTTGGCACAAAAAGTGCATTTTAGGAAGTCGCACAATGTATAGCCAATGATTTTCTTTTTGACAATCAATTTCCAGTTGGGCTGTCAGTGTGGCATGTTTGCATGTACTGGAAGTTACAGGTATACACAAGACCCTTTACAGACAGAAGAATGTATTTACTTTCTTGTAACAGACAAAAAGAAAATCATGGTGTTTTTCTTTTCAGCAATACTCAAATTGTTTACAATGAATTTCAGAAGGGTGGCACTACTGCCTCATAGCCTAGGGACCCAGGTTTGATTCCCAAATTGAGTCACTGTCTGTGTGGAGTTTGCACATTTTTCCTTAATTGAAGGTCCCATGGGTTTCCTCCGGGTGCTCGGGTTTCCTCCCAGAGTCCAAGTTAGGTGAATTGGCCATGCTAAATTCTCCCTCAGTGTAGGTGCTGGAATGTGGCGATGAGGAGATTTTCCACAGTAACTTCATTGCAGTGTGAATGTAAGTCTACTTGTGACTAAATAAATTTTAAAGGTTTGACAAGAAATCTTACCATATCTACAGATCTCTGAAAGTTGCCACTCAAGTAAATAGAGCCACGAAGAAGGCTTATATTGTGTTGGTGTTTACTAACAGAGGGTTTGAGTTTAAGAGCCGTGGGGTTATGCTGCAACTATACCAGACCTCACTGAGACCACATTTGGAATATTGTGTTCAGTTCTGGTCACCACACTGCACTATAAAGCACTTGGAGAGAGTGCAGAAGAGATTTACCAGGGTGCTGCCTAGTTTGGAGAGTAGTCTTATGAGGAATGGCTGAGGGAGCTGGGGCTTTTCTCTTTAGAGTGGAGGATGAGGGGTGACTTACAAGTTTATAAGATGATGAGGGGGATTGATAGAATGGATATACAAAGACTATTTCCTCATGTGGATGTAGCTGTTATTAAGGGGCATAACTATAATGTTCATGGTGGGAGATATAGGAGGGATATCCGAGATAGATTCTTCACTCAGAATGGTTGAGGTGTGGAATGCACTGGTTGCTGTGATAGTGGAGTCGGACACTTTAAGAACATTCAAGCAGTTATTGGATAGACACATGGAGCACACCAGAATGATAGGGAGTGGGATAGCTTGATCTGGGGTTTGGACATAGCTTGGCACAACATTGAGAGCTGAAGGGCCTGTACTGTGCTGTAATGTTCTATATGTTCCACAGTGTTTACATTACTTTTAAAATGTGACTGTAAAATAGAAGAGCAGGATAACTACAGTGCAAAAAGAATCATTCTGCCTATTGAGTCTACATTGACAACAATACCACTCGGGCCCCAGATCCCTGAAGATAGAGAAAAAATATTCTATGATCTTGGTTACATTTGTTGATAATTTCTAAATCATTGGTTTTAGTGTGAGATCAACGTTATTTAGCAGAATAAACATAACATGGTTACATGTCATTTTGAACTAACCTAAAAGACATTTTTAATAAGCTATCAGATAGCGATGTGATTGGCGCAACTTGTGCGCTGAATGGCCTGTTTGTGCTGTAGTGTTTCTATGTTCTATTTCACTATTGAAAACCAGTAAAATCAATCGAGAGTCTTAATTGTGAGACAATAAAAGAATAAACAATTAAACTATAAATGCATCAATTAGGTTGGTAATATAGCTTGCACACTGTTTTATTTCTTATATTGTACACAATCATGACTTAACTCCAAGTACACTAGTCATAAATAAGAATTGCATAACGTTGTCCTCCCAGTCAGTCTAGAAAGATAAAATGGAACTCATGTGATGATACTGTGTTTTTAAGATATGTATTTATGTCATGTTGCTTGTGAGTGATGTGTTTAAAATTAAGCTGACTTACATGTTGCCAATTTGTCTGCACTAGGCAGCTCACATGCTGAGAATGCAGACTAATAACTGGCTTTAATTAATAGATTGAGTTAATCTGAGTTAATGTATTTTTGTTTAGTTTGGTTCCCCCGGGGTTTCACAGCAGGGCAGTGTATTCCACACCTCAACCACTCAGTGAAGAATCTACCTTGGGCATCTCTTCTATATCTCCCATCATGAACATTATAGTTATGCCCTTAGTAACTGGTACATCCACACGAGGAAATAGTCTTTGCACACCCAATCTATTGATCCCACTCATCATCTTATAAACCTGTAAGTAATCTCTCATCGTCCTTTGCTCTAAAGAGAAAAGCCCCAGCTCTCTCAACCTTTCCTCATAAGAGCTACCCTCCAAGTTGACTGACAGAGATAATGGTTAGTAAAGTTTGCAGATGACACCAAAACTGGTAGCATATTGGACAGTGAAGATTGTCTTGCAGTAGGATTTTGATCAATTGGGCCTGTGGGCTGACAAATGGCAGATGGAGTTTAATTTAGATAAATTCAAGGTAGACTGATAAATTCATTTTGGTAGACTGAACCAGGGCAGAACTTAGTCAGTTAATGGTAAAGTGTTAGAGAGAATTACAAAAGAGATCTAAGAGTACATGTTCATAGCCCCTTAAAAGTGGAGTCACAGGTAGACAGTGCAGTGAAGAAGACATTCAACATGCTTTGTTTCACTGGTCAGATCACTACAGCACAAACAGGCCCTTCGGCCCACAAATTGCGCCATCATACCCATACCTACTAGGCCATTTAATCTCATGTACTCATCTAGAAGGTCTTTTAAAAGACCCCAGTGAGTTCGCCTCCACCATCACTGACGGCAGCTGATTCCATTCACTCACCACCCTCTGAGTGAAAAACTTACCCCTAATATCTCCTCTGTACTTGCTGCCCAGCACCTTAAACCTATGTCCTCTCGTAGCGACCATTTCAGCCCTGGGAAATAGCCTCCGAGAATCCACCCTATCAATTCCTTTCAATATTTTATAAACCTCTATCAGGTCACCTCTCAACCTTTGTCTCTCCAGGAAGAACAGAACTAGCTCCCTCATACCCTATCTTCATAGGGTATGCCTCCCAAACCAGGCAACATCCTTGTAAATCTCCTCTGCACCCTCTCAATAGCTTCCACATCCTTCCCATAGTGAGGCGACCACAACTGCAAACAGTACTCCAAGTGGGGTCTGACAAGGATCTTAAGTTGCAGCATTACCTCCTGACTCCTAAACTCAATCCCTTGATTAACGAAGGACAGTAAACCATATGCCTCCTTGACAACATCCTCCACCTGCGAGGCTGATTTAGGAGTCTTACGGACCCGGATCACAAGATCCTTCTGCTCCTCAACACTGCTAAGACTCCTACCCTTGATATTGTACTCCTTCATCCCATTGGTTCTGCCAAAATGGACCTCTACACATTTATCTGTGTTGAAGTCCATCTGCCACTTCTCCGCCTATTCCTGCATCCTATCTATAACTCCCAATCCCATTTAATCCCATGTACTCATCCAGAAGTCTTTTAAAAGACTCCAGCGAGTTCACCTCCACCATCATCGGCATTGAATATAGGAACATTGAATACAGGAGCTGGGACGTCTTGATGAAGACATTGTGCAAGACATACAGTCACACTTGAATACTGTGTATAGTTAGAGTAGAATCTTACAGTACAGAAGGCCCATAAAGTCTGCACCTATCACAATCTCACCCAAGCGCTATACCCAGAAATTTACCCTAGCTAGTTGCCTGACACTAAGGGGCAATTCATCATGGCCAATCCACTTAACCCACACATCTTTGGACGGTGGAAGGAAACCAGAGCACCTGGCAGAAATCCACACAAAGGGAGAATTGCAAACTTCACATAGACAGACCCGGGTTTCCAGCACTGTGTAGCAGCATTGCTAATCACTGTGTGACAGCAGTGCTAATCACTGGTCACCCTATTATAGAAAGGTTCTTGTTAAACTAGAAATAATACAAAAAAGATTTACTCGGATGCTACCGAGACCTGATGGTTTGATGCTGGATAGACTGAAACTTTTCTCTCTGAGTATAGGAGGCTTAGGGATGATCTTAAAGAGGTCTATCAAATAATGAGGAGAGTAGATCAATGAGATAGTCAATATCTTTTTCCCAAACATAGGGGAATCTAAAACTATAGTGTTTAGATTTAAAGTGAGAGAGAAGAGATACAAAAGTGTCCAGAGGGGCAATTTTTTCAGAAGGTGGTGAGTGTCTGGAACAAGCTGCCAGAGACAGTAGTAGAGGCAAGTACAATTTTGTCTTTTAAAAAGCTTTTGGGCAGTTACATGGGTAAGATAGCCACAGAGGGATATGGGCTAAACACGGGCAATTGGCACTAACTTAATGGTTTAAAAAAAGGGTTAGCATGGACAAGTTGGGCTGAGGGGCCTGTTTCCATGCTTAAACTTCTATGACTATGATAATCGTGAATGGGTGGAGCTAAGATTGCAAGAAAAGTCTATTTTCTGAGTGATTCTGAAAGAAGCAAGATGTATCTCTCTCCGAAGACTGTTATTTGGGCTGTCGGAAGACATGTCTCTCTCACTCTCTAAAGTATTCACAAAGTTCTAGGGCTGTTAGCAAGTATAATATGCAAGCATGCGTATCACTAACTGATTTTGAAGAAGAGTTTTAGTCTATAAAAGTTCCTATAGTTTAGCAATTAATTGGGTCATTTCATGTTTTAAATCAAAATCCCTACGACGCAGAAGGCAGCCCATCAAGGCCCATCAAGTCTGCATCAACTACAATCTCACCCAGCCCTATTTCCATAACACCATGTATTGACCCTGCTAATGCCCCTGACACGAGGATCAATTTAGTGCATCAATCTAACCCACACATCTTTGGACTACGGGAGGAAACAAGACAAGGGAAAACGTGCAAACACACAGACAGTGACCTGAGGCTGGAATTAAACCTGGATCCCTAGCATTGTGAGGCAATAATGCTAACCACTATGCCACCCCTATTTCAATTGGCAAAATTTAAGCTAATTCATTCATTATGATTCAACTACATTTAACAGTACAAACTCCTTGTCCTCACGGTAATGCTAAAATAGAAAAACTGTTGGGCTCTAGTCAGGCTTCATGCTCTGGTACTGTAATACTGTTTAGACCATGTAGGCCTTGACTGAATGAATGAATTTATTCAGGCTGTCTCAGTTACAAATTGACACTTAACCAACTATTGCTCAACACTTGAGATTAACTCAAGATAAGAATTTATTAAAAGAAGTCAATACCTTAAGGCTAGGAGTGGAGTGGAGATGCTGACATTGGATTGCGGTGAGCACAACAAGAAGTCTTACAATATCTGGTTAAAGTCCAACAGGTTTATTTGGAACTATGAACTTTTGGAGCGCTGCTCCTGGAAGGTGTTTTGATACTTCTTATTAAGGTTACAATAATATCTAAAACCGATATCTTGTATCATTATTGACAAATTTTAAACCAATTGGCTAGTCACCAACAACTTGGGCTAAGATGGGTCCCAAGAAGTCATCTTTGTTAATACGCTATCCACATTTTCAGAACTATACTGATTAATTAAGGAGGGGCGATGACAAGTCTGTTTAATTGTTAATGTTAAACATTCTTTTCTTACTGCTAATTGCTGTTAATTGACACTTGGCTTTTTTTTTGTCATGGTCAAGATGCAAAAGATAAATATATTTAATCAACTGGACTACTTTACAAAGTCATTTTTTTCTAGTCTTCAGAATTGCAGAAGGAACAAAGTGTCTTCAACTGGTCAACTGAGGCTTGCAGCAATTTCAAAGGAACAATGGCCACATGGACTAGTTAACTTTGAATAAAGGCAAGTCTTCATAGGTCTTAACCTCCTACAATAATGCTAATGGTCAAAGCATTAACTACTCTAACAAAACGGTTTTGACAAGAGCTTCAGTTTACCAAATTAGTGTCCCAAAACAAAGGAATCCTGACTCCAACTGAACACCTAAATTCCAACATTGGGAATGTACATTGTGTCCTACTTTGAAGAGATATATCCCATGTCTTGCCCCAATCTGCATTGTTATATCGTTTAGTGGAACAAAATTCAAGCAATTTCCATTTGACCTCCAACATGAACAGAACTCCAGGCAACATCTTACACTGCCCGTCATTAAGCTAAGTGCAGCAGATAGGAGCCTGGCATCATCCAATCTGCAACTGCTAAAACCTTGGAACTTGAACTCACACTACATGCCTTTTGCCATCATAAAAAACTTGCTCTGGGAAGACTGAGTACTCTACAATCGTAGAGCATAGAACATAGAACAATACAGCACAAACAGGCCCTTCGTCCCACAAGTTGCACCGATCACATCTACCAATCCACAGACCTATCTACAACCCCCTATCCTATTCTTTTCCATATACTCATCCAGAAGTCTCTTAAAAGACCCCAGTGAGTTTGCCTCAACAAACTCTGACGGCAGTCGGTTCCATTCACTCACCACCCTCTGAGTGAAAAACCTACCCCTGACATCTGCTTTGTATTTGCTTCCCTGCACCTTAAATCTGTGTCCTCTCGTAGTGACCATTTCAGCTCAGGAAAATAGTCTCTGAGAGTCCACCCTATCTATCCCTCTCAACATTTTATAAACCTCTATCAGGTCGCCTCTCAACCTACGTCTCTCCAGTGAGAAGAGTCCCAGCTCCCTCAATCTATCTTCATAAGGCCTGCCTCCCAATCCAGGCAGCATCCTTGTAAATCTCCTCTGCACTCTCTCAATAACCTCTACGACCTTCCTATAATGAGGCGACCAGAACTGCGCACAATCATTCAACCTTCCTTACTTCCTTAGGAAGGAGCATTCCAGTTGACTTCTGATTCTGAAATCATGTAAAAACCCTACTCAAATTTTATTGCAGTCATGTCCTGAACACACCCTATTTCCTTACACCCCCATTTACTGTGTAAGTGTAAAAGGGGTAGATGTTATGAAATCCTTTGTGTATGTGTGTGCATAAAAATACACTGGTTGGTGTCACACCTGGCAAATGGGAAGATGGTTAACATTTTCACCACACAAATGCCAGGCAACGATCATCACCAATTAGAAACACTCTAACCCCTGCCTCATGACATTCAATGATGTTACCATCACTGAATCCCCCACTGTCAACATCCTTGAGATTACCATTGACCAGAAGCTCAACTGAACACACCACATTAAGTGAGATGCCAGCATTGGACTGGAGTGTAAACAGTAAGAAATTTCACAATACCAAGTCAAAATCCAACAGGTTTATTTGGTAGCAAAATCCACCAGCTTTCAGAAAGACTTCTTACTGTGTCCACTGCATAAACAGTGGCTACAAAAGCAGGTTCAGAGCCTAGAAATACCATGGCAAGTAACTCACCTCCTGGTGCCCCAAAGCCTGTCCACCATCTACAAGGCAGAGGTCAGGGGTGTGATAGAATATTTACTTGCCTGGAGGGGTGCAGCTCTAGCAACACTTAAGAAACTTGACACTATCTAGGACAAAGCAGCCCGCTTCATTAACACAACATCCACTCTCTCTGACACTCAGTAGCAGCAGAGCATATTATCTCCAAAACGCATTGCGGAAATTCTCCAAAATCCTTTCAAACGCACTATCAACTCCATCTCGAAAGACAAAGGCAGCAGATACATGGGAACATCACCACCTGCAAGTTTCCCCTTTCAAGGCACTCACCATCCATTTGGAAGTATTGCCTTTCCTTCGCAGTCACTGGTCGAAATCATGGAATTACCTCCCCTACAGCATTGTGGATCAACCCATAGCTCATCATCGTTTTCTCAAGAGCAACTAGGGACAGGCTATAAATGCTGGCTAGCCAGCAATGCCTATGTCCATAAATGGATTTTTAAAAAAATCCCTTTTTTCAACCCTTCTTATTTTGAGTTTGCTGTGAAAGTTAGTAAGTGATTGGAACGTTTTCAAATGTAAGGGTTGGAGAAAATATGCCATCATTTTTAAAGAGGGAATAAAAAAAAAACCTGTTTTTAATGGATGAGTAGAGTATGGGGAAATCTGAACAGTTTAAATTGACCCATCTCCTGTGACATACTCACTACCTTCCTTTCATCTTAAATATTGCATCTGCATCATTGTGAAGATAGTGCCATTTATGCACCTGTAATCAGACCCACTTCTCCCTAGATGTATCCACGTACCTTAATGTTTTGTCTGTTCCCACTGATAAGGCCAACTTTCCAGATGGATGTACCGAGACCGATGACACTTGGCCTCTGTTTAAATAAAGGAAACTGATTTAACATTGATTAATTACTTCAAGCTATTCCATTTTTATATTTACTAATATTCTTAATCAATTTATCCATTAAACATTGTCTTTATCGCCAGCCTACAGTGCAGTATCTGGTGGATAGATGGCAGCATTCCACCAGTTACAATTCTAGAACCTTTTAAAACAGAGCAAGGTGGGGATACCTTCATGACATAGTAACAAACATTAATGATTTGGACATGTACGTGAGGGGGCACAGTTGGGAAATTTGCAGAAGACAAAGATTGGCCAAGTAGTGGATAGCTATAATCTCCAAAATAATATTTGAGTTCATTGAGTCCACAGTAAAGTGGCAGATGGATATCTATGATCTCTCAACTACTGAGACTTTCCTCTTCCCAGATGACATCTAAACTAAATAAATCCAGCTTGTAGTTACCACACAATACAAGATTAGAGATCAAGTCTAGGAAATGTCTTTTGCCTGGTCTTGCAAAGATATTGACAAATAGCCTTTACAAAGGTTTCTACATTGCCTTTCATTCCTCTAAGATGTGGATATGGGCCTTGCCTTCTGATTGACTGTTGTGGACAACCTTAGAGTAATTTAACTCTTTTTCAATCGCTGGCAAAACCTTCACTACAATTTCTCTCAACTAATTGATACAAGTCGACAAGAATCTGCAGCTTGAGGAAGTAATGGAGAATTTGGCTGCCCTGACAAACTGAGTGGTTCAACAATTCCATGGTGTTAGTGCGTCTTGGGTTATAAGTCTTTTGACCCATTTGCAATCACCAATTTACTTAAACAGGTTATGTTAGCACCAATCCCCTTCAACATGTTTTTTTCTGTCATGCTGTCTGATGCTTTCCACGATAGTGATTCTGCCATCTAAATCAGATATCACATGAGAAACTGCTCAATCTGCGAAGATGTCAAGCAAAGACTGAGATCCCCAAGGACATACTTTGCTATATTCTCTTTGCTAATGATTGTGCTAGTTCAACATTAGGCATGAAATACTGGAAGGACTTATTCTACAGTTCATACAACAACTATTGTTTTCTTTGTACTGATCATGAGACTTAAGTATTGTTCAAACCTGCATTATGCCATTTTTGTCACCTAATCACCTCTGCCCTCAACTTTCAAGGCTCTATTTGCCTCACATGCGAAACGTCCCCCCCCCCGTCCCCCCGACTTCAATGGAATAAAACCACCACAATTCTCTCTCAGGTTCCGAACAGTCACCATACCGGATCTGAAACATTAACAATTTCTTTCTCCACAAATAGTGGTAGACATACTAAATTTTTCCAGCATTTTTTATTTTTAACCCTGCTTCAGAACCTGCCAATGGTTGTCAGATTCACTTATCTCAGCAGCACATTCTCTCTCAAGCAGCCTATATCAATCTCATCCAATCTTTTCAGTTAGGCTATAAGCAGCTTTGGTGAGACCCAAAACCATTGTAGTGCATTTTTGCAGACTTTTAGTTCATAACCACTCACTCTTAGGGCATCATCTTTGGTTTTTAAATTCATTCTAGTGAACAAGGTCAGCTTGATTAACATAGAACATAGAATACTACAGCACAAACAGACCCTTCGCCCACAAGTTGTGCTGATCATATTCCTACTTACCAGGCCTATTTATAACTCTCAATCCCATTAAATCCCATGCACATGATTACTCATCCCTAATTGCTTGAGAAGGTGACATAGTCAGGGTCTTGAATCACTATAATCCACAGGAAAGTTACAACATGCTCAACTTGTCCATGCCAGCTTGAGGACACCCACCGTCTCTTTCTAATTCACCTTCCTGCACCTGCCAATAACCCTGTAGCTTTAAATGTAGATCCAGGTACTTCTTAAAAAAAGAGCTTAGAATCTGTGCCTCACCACCAACCTGGGCAGTAATTTACAGAAACGTAGAAAATCGAAGCAAGAATAGGCATTTTCGCCTTTTGATCTTGCTTGTTGTTCATTTTGATCATCAAATTCAATATGCTGATCCCATCTTCCCCCCATATCCATTAATCTCTTTAGCCCCAAGAGCTATACCCAATTTCTTCTCCAAATTAACAACTTTGTGGTAATGAATTCTATAGATTAACCATTCTTTTGGTGAAAAGTTCTTCCTCACTCAAACTTAAAAGGTTTACCCCTTATCTTCAAGGTATGGCTCCTAATTCTGGATTCCCACATCACTGGGAAGATCCTTTGAATTTATCCTGTCTAGAATTTTAAGATTTGAGATTCCCCTCTAACTCTTCTAACTTTCAATGAATATAATCCTAGCCAAATGGCCTACTCCTGCATCTATGTTTCCCGTCTCTTATCGTGCGTCAGAGCCGCCATCCGAGAAATTAGCCTGACAAACCTTTGCTGTACTCCCTATATTGCAAGAGCATCCTTCCTCAGATAAGGACACCAAATTTGCACACAATAATTAAGTTGTAGCCTCACCCATGCTTATACAATTGCAGTAGAACATTCCTATTGTTCTACTCAAATCCTTCTGCTACAAAGGCCAACATACCACTTGCCTTTTTTACTGCCTGCTATACCTGTACACTTACTTTCAGCAACTGATGCATGAGGACACCAAAGCCGTGCTGAGTATCCACCTCTCGCACTTTACATTAACTAATAATCTATTATTACTACCAAATGGATAACATCACCTTTACCCACATTGCATTGCATCTGTTACGCATATACTTAGACATACTCCCTGTCCAAACCATGCTGAAGCAAATCTGCATCCTTTCTCACAGTTCACCCTCCCACCTAACTTTGTATCATCTGCAAATTTGGAGATGATATGTTTTGTTCCCTCTTTCAAATTATTGGAAATCTTAGGGTGGAATTGGAGATCTTGGCAGCTTAGCACATATAGAACAGAGTAGAATCTCTACAGTGCAGGAGGCCACTTGGCCCATCATCTCTGGACCAACAGAAATTGCATTCTAATCCACGTATTCACACAGAGTCCCCCTGACACTTAGAGGCAATTTAACATGGACAATTAACCTAGCCTACACATCTTTGGATTGTGGGAGGGAACTTGAGCATCCAGAGGAAACCTACTTAAATATGGAGAGAATATGCAAATGCCACAGGCAGAACTCAAGCAATACTCCTATCAGCCAGATCTTCTCAAAGCAGTGCAGGTTCAGAAGGAAGTGGAAGCAATACTACAAGACAGCACAGAGTCAAAGAGTGTGGAGTTTGCTGATTGTGTTGGTCCTCAAATTTAATGGCATTCAACGATTCTGTGTAGATTGTCGGAAAGTCAACACTGTGACTAAATCTAATTCATACCAAATTCCGAGGCTTGTCTGGAAAAAATAAGGCAAGCTACTATAAACATAGACAGAGATCATGGGTAGAAGTGGGAACATCAAGGTGGCGGTGCGGGCTTGTTGGGCTGAAGGGCCTGTTTCCCGTGCTGTTTTATTCTTTGTTCTTACATCACAAAGTTGGACCTACTTCGCAGTTACTGAAAATACCTTTATAATCCCAAATGGGCTATATCAATTTAAAGTAATGACCTTCGGGATGAAAAACATGCCAGCTATTTTTCAAAGGCTTATGAACAAAGTTGCTGCAAGATTGACTAATTGTGCTGTCTATATAGATGACTTAATGAGCTTTCATCATTCATGGAAAATGGGCTGAGCTTGAGACACGACTGAAGGCAAAGTTGTTCATAAACTTGGCAAAAACAGAATTTGTGATGGTGAAAGTGATATTCTTGGGATACAAAATCGGATACGGACAGATAGTGCCAAAAAACATGAAGACAAAGGCCATCAAGGAATTTCTAAGACCGTCATTAATAAAAGTGCTACAATTTTTGGGCTTGAGCAGATACTACAGAAAATTCATATCAAACTTTAGTAGCGTAGACAAACTGGTTAAAAACATGCAACTTCAGTGGACAAAAAAAATGCCTGGAGACATTTGAGAAATTGAAAGCAGTGTTAACCACTGTATCTGTTTCAGTCACACTAACTTTGTGAAACCCTTTAAAGTTGCCATTGACGCAAGCGATGTAGGCATTGGAGCTGAGCTGTTACTGGAGGATGATTCTGGAATGGAAAGTCCAATCTATTCATTTTTGAATAAACTCAATTGTCACCAGGCAAAATATTCCATTATTGAAAAGGAGTTAGTGTTTAGTAACGGCCTTACAACATTTTAATGTTTACATTACAAACAACACATTAAAGATGATTGGTATACACAATCACATTTCTGGAAAAATTTAAGGACAAGATCATCAGATTGTTTCACTGGAGTCTTATGTTAAAAGCATTTAACTTACAGACTGTACAGGTTGCAGATTGTGAAACTGTTATTGTGAATGCTTTATCATGGAGTTTAATAAAGAAAAAAGCCATCTTTTCATGATGACATTTTTTTTTTAAAGGGGAGGTGCTGTGAAGTCACTGTTACTAAAATTATAAAAAAAATTTAAAATGCTAAGTGTTCTAAAATGGCATGACGTGTTAAGTATGTAGTTTCTTTTGTGCTTAACGCTAAGGTATAAAAAAACATTGCATATGCAGGGCCTGAAACATTGTATCGAGAGGCCAGGCAGCAATGTCACCAAGACAACAGCCTGTTTTTGACGTTTGCCCAGTTTAAACATAGCATTTGAATAACAGCAGTCTACCAGACCTGAGTTTGATGTTTCGGTAAACTATAAATGAATCCTATTGTGGCAATGTTGCCATGTCATCAGGGGATATAATGACAGGAAGCAGTGGCAAAGGAGAGGAAGAGCACCTGCCGTGCCGCGCGAGGGGTAGAGCGAGAGAGAGAGAGAGAGATAGAGAAAAAAGAAACTGGCTGGATATCATAACTGCATTTAATAGAAAGCCACATATTGTTAATGAAGATAGCAAAAGAAGCTGTTCCAGAAGACAACAAGCCTGGTTGTATTTTAACAGAGTGAGTATAAATTCTATTTGATTGATAATAAGTGAAAATTTTATTTATCTAAACAGCATTGTTTTATTTGGTTAATAGTTTAGTTAACCTCTTCACTGTTAGTTAGATTAAGTAACATTTTATTTTTGATTTTTACACAGAATCTCAGGTAGTTAATTTGATTTAATCACTAAATGTTGTTGAAGAGAAGAACGTGCTATTTCACACACACTAACAGATTATGAGGCAAGATACTCCTTTTTGAATAGTTAAGTGTTAGGTCTCAGAGAGAAGACCAACACAGGCCTCACCACCACCCTATACAATCACAAGAAAACCTCTATTTTTAAAATCCTTTGCAACAAAGGCTAAAATGCCATCTGTCTTAAGTACTTTTGATTTGATTTATTATTGTCACATACATTAATGTACACTATTGTTACTTGTGCTATACAAAGCATATTGTACAGAGAGCAGAAAAGAACAGGTTATGGAATGTAGTATTACAGTTATAGCTAAGAAAGACCAACTTAGTGCAAGATAGGTCCATTCAAAAGTATGATAGCAGCAGGGAAGTTCCTGTTCTTGAAGTGGTTAGTACATGATCTGATTTTTATATGTTTTTCCTATCAGAAGGAGGTTGAAGAGAGTTTGCTCAGGGTGGGTTGGGTTCTTGATTATGCTGGCTGAGGCAGTGTGAAATGACAGAACTAATGGATGGGAAGCTGGTTTACATGATGAATTGGGCTTTGCTCATGACCCTTTTGTGATTTCTTGTGGTCTTGGACAAAGCCAGAGCCATACCAACCAGAAAAAATGCCTTCTATGGTGGACTTGTAGAAGTTGATGACAGCCAACGTGTCAAATTTCCTCAGCCTCCTGAGAAATCGTAACTATAGCGTCTGTGTGGAGGGACCAGGACAGGTTGCAGATGATCTAGACACCTAGAAACCTGAAGCCTTGATCATTTTCACTTCATCACTGTTGATATGGACACGGGCATATCCTCCATCATGCTTCCTGAAGTTGATAACTATTGCGTTTCACTGACACTGGGAGGGATTATAGTTGTTGGACAAGTTCACTAGATTTTCTTTTCATCTTTTTCCTATACTCCGTCTCATTAGTGTTTGAGATCCAATCCTACCAGTGATGTCATCAGCAAACTTGGAGAGGAATTTGGCCCATAATCATAGTGAATATGGAGTATGGTAAAGGGCTGAGGACACAGCTTTGGTGTTGAGGATAATCATGGAGATGTTGTTGCCTGTTTTCACTGATTGCACTCTATGGGTTAAGTATAGGATCTTGTCACAGAAAGGAGGAGCCAAGCCCTAAACTACAGAGTTTGGAAATAAGATTTGTAGGAATAATGGTGCTGAAGGCAATAAATAAGTGTACCATGACAGATGGTACAGTGGGTTGGCACTGCTGCCTCAGTGCCACTGACTCAAGTTTGATTCTCAGCTTGGGTCACTGCCTGCTTGGAGTCTGCACATTGTCTGTCTGCATGGGATTCCTCTAGGTACTTTGGTCTCATCCCACAGTCCAAAGATGTCGAGTTAGATGGATTAGCCACAGTAAATTGTCCCTTAATGCCAGGGAGATTAGCAGGGTAAATATGTGGGGTTATGTGGATAGGCCTTATATGGGATTATGGTTAGTATAGTTTCAATGGGCCGAAGGACCTCCTTCCACACTGTAGGGATTTTATGAAATGTCCTAGTTATCCAGAGTTCCAGGGTTGAGCGTAGGGCCAGACAGATGGGCATCAGATGTGGAACTGTTGCAGTGATAGGTGAACTCTAGTGGATGCAGGCAATCTGGGAGGCTGGAATTGGTTCATGCCATGATTAACCTTTCAAAACATTTCTCAATAATGGATGTCAGAGCCACTAGGCAATAGTCATTAAGGCACACTGCCTGGCTTTTCTTTGTTACATGGATGATGCTTGTCATCTTGAAACAGATAGGGACCTCAAATCAGTGTAAAGAGAAGTTAAAGACGTCCGCAAATATCTTTGCCAGCTGGTCTTCATAGGATCTGAGCTTGACCGGATACCCCACCTGAACCAGTTGCTTTCATTCGTTGAGTTTCAAGAAGGCTGATCTGACGTCTGCAATGCTGACTTCAGATAGTGGTTCAGCCAAGACTTCAGGGGCAGCTTTGTTCTCAATGACCTCTTGCCCAAAACAATTATAGAACGTGTTAAGCTTAGAGAGGAGTGGATCGGTGCCGGCGATTCTACATCTTGAGGTCTGTTATATCTTGCAAATCTTGCCATAGATGGGGATTCCGTGTGGCTAGCCTGGGACTAATTTGGTCTGGTACTGTCTTACAGCATCCTGAACAGATCTTCATAGATTGTATCCAAATTTCTTGTATAGATAAGGATCGCCTGACTTGAACACCTCAGACCTAGACTTCAGAAAACAGTGGATATCTTTGTTCATTCAGTTTCCTTTTCGGACCTGCACATTAAGTTCCATTTGCCATGATTTCTCCCAGTCACTCAACCTATGATACCCCGTTGCAGAATCACAACATGCTCTTTGTATCATCAGCAAACTTGGACATTCTCTTCCTCCAGATCATTAAAGTGAACAACTGCAGGCAAAGAAACAATGCCTATGGTACTCCACAAACCATATCTCTCCACACTGAAGAGTATCCATTTATTCTGACTGTTTTCTGTTTGACATCTAGTTTTCAATCCATGCAAACACACTTCCTCCAATTATATGGGCCTTTTCTTTCTGCGCCAACCTTACGTGGCTTTTTGTAATTAAAGACACTGCATCTACAGTTCCCTTCATAGAAATCATCACAGAAACCCTACAGTAGAGGAAGAGGCCATTCGGCCCATCCAGTCTGCACCAACCACAATCCCACCCAGGCCCCACCCCCACATATTTTACTCACTAATCACTCTAACCAACGTATCTCAGGACATTAAGGGGAATTTTATTAGTATGGCCAATCAACCTAACCCACACATCTTTGGACTCTCTTCTACATTTTCTCTCTGTTACATCTTAAAAGAACTGAAGCAAGTTTGTCAAACATGAATTACCTGTCATTAAAACCATGTTGAACAGGTTTGATTATATTCAGCCTTCATTAGTGATTAACTATTTTCTCTTTGATTACTGAACCCCAGTATCTTCTCATTAATAAACATTAACCAACTGCTGTATAGTTCCTTACCTTCTGCCTTTTTCCCTTTTTGAACAAAGGATTCACTGGCTTTTTTCAATCTCTAGTGTACTCCTGGAATTCATTGAGTTATGAAAATTTTCAACCAATAGATCCACTACCTTGCAGCCACTCTCTTAAAACCCAAGCGTGCAGTTCATCGGGTCCAGATGATTTGTCTGCCTTTCGCACCTGGAGTTTCTCCAATACTCTATCTCATGACTGGAACTTTTCTAAGTTCTACCATGTTATTTGAAATTAGCCCATCAGATATCTTGGGGGTACATGCAATGGCTAACACGGTGAAGATTGATGCAAAAGACTTATTTAATATTATTATTTTTTTGTTTGCTGTTATCAACTCACCAGCTTTGTTCAGTAGAGCAGTGGAGGTTCCACCTTTACCCTAGCAACCCACTCCCTATTTACCACTCTACTGTGGCTGTGAAAATAATTGACAGGGATCATTCATTTACTCGGGTACTCCAAAGAAAATTAGGAGTATGTTCCGTCTAAGTCTTTCCCTACATCACCCATTCTACTTATACAGAAAGTACTGCACAATGGGAAGTTGCTCAGTATAGTAAATCTGTATAAAAACTATATTAGAATTTGGAAACGCAACAAACATTCCTCTCTATCACGTGCATAAGAAAATTACTTATGTATTAAGTACAAATATTAAGCTATATGAATGATTCTTACTTATGAGCTGGAATAGACTTCAGGCACTCCCATTTTTTTGTGTCCCAGATACAGATGATTCCATCTTCTGCTCCACTAAGCAAATGTGTACTTCCATAGAATTCAAGACAAGTTATTGTACCTTTAGAAAGGATAGGCCTAGATTAGATCAATGTTGAGACACATGCAATACAAAGTGGAGATCAAGTATCACAAATATTGGCAATTTAGCAGCCTATCATTCGAACAAGGAAGCAAAACTTTCTGCCTGATGCCACTGCACACACAGGGAAACTGTGAAAATTCCACATAGATACTCACCCCAGGCTCCCGAAGCTGTGAGGTAGCAATGTTAACCATGCCCCAAACTTGATAGCATTCAAGACAAAAGGAATATTGAGAAGAGATTTGCAAAATCTGGAAGTGGATTCTCGTTGAGAACAGCTGCAAAAAAAGCATTGTTTGAAAGAAAATTCTAAAGTGTGTTTTCCTGGGATTGAAGATTGGAAAAATTTACGTGGAAGCCGGAGACAAGTGTGAAAATTTGGCTCTCGTAAAAAATAATCTGACGACATTTGAGTAGTAATCCACAGAAATTCAGAGTGGAGTTTGTCTGATCACAATCATTCTGTGGGCTTAAAAGGACTGTGTTTTCTGACTATTATAGCACATTGTAGCATACTAGGGGATTTTCACAGTAACTTCATTGCAGTATTAATGTAAGCCTACTTGCGACTAACAAATAAATTTTATTTTAAGATATACTTTGTAATCCGTGTTAACAAATTTAGTAAGAACTCTCAACACTAAGTTAAAGTCCAATAGGTTTATTTGTAGTAAATGCCACTAGCTTTCAGAATGCTGCCCTTAATCAGGTGAGTGGGGCATTCTGATCACAAACAGGGCATATAAAGGCACACACTCAGTTTACAGAATACTGATTAGAATGCGAGTCTTTACAGCTAATCAAGTCTTAAAGGTGCAGACAATGTGAGTGGAGATAGCAGTAAGCATAGGTTAAAGAGACATGTATTGTCTCCAGATAGGACAGTAAGTGAGATTTTGGCAAGTTACGGGGGTTACAGATAGTGTGACATGAACTCAAGATCCCAGCTAAGGCCATCCTCATGTGTGCGGAACTTGGCTATCAGTTTCCGCTCAGCAACACTGCACTGCCGTATGTCGTGAAGGCCGCCTTGGTGCTACGCTACAACAATGGATGAATGAACACTGCTCAAGAATCACCAGGCACGACTGTTGCCTTCCTATTGGCAAACACTTCAGCAGTCACGGACATTCAGTTTCTGATCGGTGTTCATTCATCCATTGTTGTAGCACAGCACCAAGGTGGCCTTCATCACATACGACAGTGCAGAGTTGCTGAGTGGAAACTGATAGCCAAGTTCCGCATGAGGACGGCCTCAACTGGGATCTTGGGTTCATGTCATACTACCTGTAACCCTGATGACTTGCCAGAATTTGCAACATCTCACTTACTGTCCTGTCTGGAGACAATACACATCTCTTTAACCCATGCTTAATGCTATCTTCACTCATTGTCTGCACCTTTAAGACTTGAATAGCAGATTAGCAGTAAAGACTCACATTCTAATCAGTATTCTGTAAACTGTGTGCCTTTATTTGCCCTGTTTATGATCAAAACTCTCCACTCACCTGACAAAGGAACAGCATTCTGAAAGCTAATGGTGTTTACTACCAAATAAATCTGTTGGACTTTAACTTGGTATTGTGAGACTTCTTACTGTGTTTACCCTAGTCCAACACCAGCATCTCCATATCTTTAATTTAAACAAATTTAAAAGGTTAAGGCAACCTGTTTTTTTTGTTGTTAAATAATGTTATTGCTAAAAGCACTGCATGATGGCAATGTTTAACACTGCTGCCTCACAGCGCCAGGGACCTGGGTTGAATTCTGGCCTCGGGTCACTGTGTGTGCACATTCTCCCTGTGTCTGCATGGGTTTCCCCCGATGATCTGATTTCCTTCCACAGTCCAAAGACGTGTGGGTTTGATTAATTGGCCATAAGAAATTGAGCCTGTCAGGGAATGAGCAGGGTAATGTTTAGGGTTACATGGATAGGGCCTGGTTGGGATTGTACCTCGAGCTCCAAGCAGAGCAGGCAAAGGACACGACAGACAGGAACACACCAGGGAGGTGAGGGTGGTGGTGATAGTGGTGAAGAGGGATGGTAGGAAAAAAAGAGGAAAGTGGTAGTCAGATTTCATAGAATCCTTACAAAGTGAGGCCCAAAGGTCTTGATAATTTTCAGATTCAAAGGTACAAGACTTTCAATATACCAGTACATTCCAGGACCTAGTACTGTTTCCACGTGAAGAGATACAGTGGCTTAAATCATCCCTTTTGTGTTATTAATGCCTTCGACATTGGATTAACAATAACCTGACCAATTACTGAGTTACCTCTGGTGTAACTACTGTTAAAAAACTCTAATCAGCTATTACATCAGTCTGCAAAAAGCTGAATGTTACAAAATATAAAAACATATCTTTACTCACCAGTATGATACAGTAATGATCCTTGATCAGTTTTCTTTTTCATGTTATACAGTTGAATAGTTTCATCTTTACTGCCTGTCGCCACATATTGATCATTTACAGCCACAGTGGTTAAAGAGGCTGTATGAGCATGATGGGTAAAGTCAGGTTCTGGATTCCAGCTCTAAAAAGAACAGCAATTTATAAGAGGATTGATTAATTCTCAACAGCAGCTCACTCTTCTGGATGAAAGCATCCACATTATGTTGTAGACAGAGAAAAACAATGACTACAATAACAATTTAACAATAATGGCAATTACGGCTTTAAAATAATTATTCCGGCTGACAGTTAAGCAGGTGGATTTCTGGTCAGCTTATAATCAAAACCAGTTTTAAGTTACTCTGAGTTAGGATTCTGGTCTGGGAACCGTGACCTGAAGTTGTTGACCAACTATGGGAAGTTGCTTACTTTTGAATAGGCTTGGTGGCATCAAATTTTACTGCCATTATGTAAGGGACATGCAATCTGAAGCCTAATGGCATTGTTTACAAGTAATTTCATTGGCTGTTCAAGCCATGTGATCGGTTTCCAGTTAAACAATTAGCTGAATGACAGAGAATCTTCTGGAAGCGAGTATGTGTAGATGAAAGATATGTCTGTTGTTTGCCAACAACTCTATAGAGATTCACTATCATAAGAAGTCCACCCTGAGGACTCTTCAAAGAAGATTATGAAGAAAAATTCAACATTGGGTACAAAAAGTTGCAACTTTAAATCTTTAAGCAAACCTTGGCCAAGAAATATCCCCAAAGTGTTAACAGAGATTGTTGAACGATTTAAAGAGTCGACTCCTATTCTTGTTGTCTCATTTAGCTGGAATACTTGGATGGAGTTTAAATTAATAGCGGAATAACAATGTCACATGGTTGATATTGTGCATATGGACTTCCAAAGATTTTTGGTTGCATGCAATAGATATCTTTAGTAAAATTGAAGTTAGTGGCAATGTGGAAGCAGAACAGGCTAAAGTAATTGTAAATGGTGAGACTAGAGAAAACAGACCCAACTGCCAATGCAGGAACCACAACCATGGAAAACAAATACTTTCCCGACATACTGACCAATTGAAGAACCTCATCAGATGCATCTATACCCTCAATACTGTAGACAGTTCACACCGACTCCAAGCAACCTCTTATCCAGGAAGCATGGAAAATGTGCAGGCCTGTGGGCGAGACTGAAATAACTTGGTCCCAAGGCATCCCTCCCCAGCTTACTCCAGGCAAATGTCCAATCTCTTCAAAACAAAATAGATTAACTTAAAGTCAGACTCACTTTTCAAAGAACAGTGAGAGACTGCTACATGTTCTGTTTTGATGTAGAGATGCCAGCGTTGGACTGGGGTAAACTCAGTAAGAATCTGGCAACATGGAAGAGAAGGGAATGGTTTAGTTTGGAGGGGCATTGCTTTTTATTTTGGTCGGCACAACATCGAAGGCCGAAGGGCTGTTCTGTGCTGTAATGTTCTATGTTCTATGTTCTAACACCAATTTTAAATCCAACCGATTTATTTGATAGTAAATCTGCAAGCTTTCGGCCTTTGTAGCCTTTGTCAGGCAAATAAGATGTTCTGGTCTCCAAAAGCACACATATCAGCACAGACAGTTTACAGGTTGCTGATTAGAATGCGAATCCTTACACCTAACCTGCTATTCAAGTCATGTTCTGTTTCAGGGATATGGCTCACTCCTGCTTCACTGGACTGTGCCCTGCAACTGAAGGATTTCTCAATTCACTAAATGCACGAGACTTAATAAGATTGAGGGTTATAGGTAAGCCTAGTAGGTAGCGATATGATCAGTGCAAAGGGCCTGTTTGTGCTGTAGTTTTTCAATGTACCACATGGTGGCCTTAGGCAAGGCTATGGGAGGTGGGGTCAGCCTTCTAATCAACACCTCTTGGTGCTCAGTCGTGGTGAGATTTTACTCAATAAGTCTGACAACACTAGAACAAAGAACGAAACAGCACAGGAAACAGGCCCTTCGGCCCTACGAGCCCGCGCCGCTACCCCGATGTTCCCACCTCTACCTGTGATCCCTGACTATGTTTGTAGATCTATGGATTAAAAACCAAATTTGAGACAATTTAGGGAGAATTTGTTTTGCCAATTAGCCTAAGAGCACATCTTTGGCACGTGGGAGGAAACTGGAGCACCCGGAGAAAACCCACGCAAGCACAGGAAGAATGCGCAAACTCCCACAGACTCAGGCCCAAATCCATGTATCTGGACAGCACAGTGATAGTCACTGAGCCGTCGTGTTGCCCATCAAATGGTCCAGGTCAAGCGTACACTAACGACATGAAGCACTAGGATACTCTCGAAAAAAATCCAAGAGCAGCCCTCTCACGACTCGTCGCGTGTATGCCCCTTGTTAGACAACAAGGTGGACCAAAGCACCTGTAGGATAAAAACAAGTACATCAATATCATCATCTATTTACACACTTACTAGGGACTAGATTTAAATCCAACCAATTTATTCGATAATAAACTCAACCTTTGTCTCTTCGTCAGGTGAATGGAGAGTTCTGGCCTCAGACAGAGCATATAGCAGCACAGAGAGTTAACAGATTACTGATTAGAATGTGAATCTTTACACCTTATCTGCTACTCAAGTCTTAAAAATGGCCAATAATGTGTGTGGAAGGAGCATTAAGCCCAGATTAGAGATGTTATGTCTCCAGACAGTACAGTAAGTGACGTTTAGCAAACCCAGGCAAGTCATGGGGGTTACAGATAGTGCGACATGAATCCAGGATCTCTGTTGAGACCGTCCTTCCGTGTGTGGAACTTAGCTATCAGTATCTGCTCAACGACTGTGCTGTCATGTGTCGTGAAGGCCGCCTTGGAGAATGCTTACCTGAAGGTCAGAGGCCGAATGCCCATGACTGCTGAAATGTTCGCCAATAGGAAGGAAACAGCCTTGCCTGGTGATTGTCGAGCGATGTTCATTCATCCATTGTCATAGCGTCTGCATAATCTCCCCAACGTACCATGTTTTGGGACATCCTTTTCTGCAGCATATTAAGTAGACAACGTTGGCCAAGTTGCAAGAGTACGTACTGTGTACATGGTGGATGGTATTCTCATATGTGATGACGTCATCCATGTCGATGATTCGGCATGTCTTGCAGAGGTTGCTATGGCAGGGTTGTGTGGTATTGTGGTCATTGTTCTCCTGAAGGCTGGGTAGTTTGCTACGAACAATGGTCTGTTTGAGGTTGTGCAGTTGTGGGGATGGCCCTGGTGAGATGTTAGTCTTCATCAATGGTATGTTGAAGACTCCGGAGAAGGTGTCGTAGATTCTCCGCTCTGATTGTTCCCTTCCCATTGGCAAGCACTTCAGTGGTCACGGGCATTTGGCCTCTGACCTTCGGGTAAGTATTCTCCAAAGCGGCCTTCACAACACATGACAGCACAGAGTCGCTGAGCAGAGACTGATAGCCAAGTCCCACACACGAGGATGGTCTCAACAGGGACCTTGGTTCATGTCGCACTATCAGTATCCCCCATGACTTATCTTGGTTTGCTAAACATCACTTACTGTACTGTCTGGAGACAATAACATCTCTTTAACCTGGGGCTTAATGCTCCTTCCACTCACATTGTTGGCTATTTTAAGACTTGAGTAGCAGATCAGGTGTAAAGACTCACATTCTAATCAGTAATCTGTAAACTATCTGTGCTGTTATATGCTCTGCTTGAGGCCAGAACCCTCCATTCACCTGAGAGAGGGGCAAACCCCAGAAGCTTGCGAATTTACTATAAAATAAATCGGTTGGACTTAAACCTGGTGTTGTTAGACTTCTTACAGTGTATACCCAAGTCCAAAGCAGGCATTACCACATCGAGATTTTACTTCTCAGACCTAGAGTCATCATGGCTAATGACTTCAACCAGGCCACGTTCAAGCGTGTCCCAACACCAACATGTCTCTGACCCGACCAGAGGCCAAACATCTTTGACTACTGCTACACAGGCAAAGGTGGCAATCCCTCTGTCCTCCATCCACACTTGTCAAATGAGATCTCAAGGCTGTGCTTCTGCTCCCTGCTTACAAGCAAAAAACTGAAGCAAGAGATTCTGATAAAGTCTTGCAGTGGTAGTCTGAGGAAACAGATGATCTTATACGGGACTGCTTTGAGTTGGTGTACTGGTCAAAACTGAAGAATTCAGCAACCTACCTAAATAAGTCCTCCACCACAATAATATATAGTTCATTAATAATATGTACAAGTTTGTGTGCCATACAAGCTAATCTGAGCGTTTCCCAACCAAAAACCATGGATAAACAGGGACATGCACTGCTTACTGAATTCCAGGTCTGAGGTGTTCAACTCAGGTGACTCTGACCTATACAAAAAAATCTACATACCATCTATGGAAAAAATCAAAGATGCCAAGAGACAATATCAGACCAGGCTAGAGTCCCAGGCTAGCCACATGGACACCCACCAGTTATGACAAGGTCATCTATTATGTGTCGACAAGTGGAATCGCTGGCAACAATGCACCCCTACGATGAGCTCGATGCACTCTATGCTCATTTTGACCAGAAGTCAGTGAACAGACATCATCCATTGACTCTGTTTACACTTCCCACTGCCTTGGCAAAGCAGCCAGCATCAATCAAGGACCCCTGGATATTCTCCCTTTCACCTTCTTCCGTCGGGAAAAAGATACAAAGTCTGAGGTCATATACCAACCAATTCAAGAATAGCTTCTTCCTTGCTGCCATTAGACTTTTGAATGGACCAACGTTGCATTCATTTGATCTTTCTCTGTATCCTAGCTATGACTGTAACATTACATTCTGCACTCTCCCATAGAGAACTGGCAGATTTCTCAATTCACCAAATTTACCGCATTGCGGCCTTAGGTAAGGCTAGGGGAGGTGAGGTCAGCCTTCTCTATGAACAATATGCTTTGTATAGCACACAGGAAACAATACTTTTCACTGTATGCTAATACATGTGACAATAATAAATTAAATCAAAATCCGCTCTGGATGCCTTGAATGATCTGAAGTCTCCATTACAGACATCAGATTGGCTTCTTTGAAAGTCAACCCACAAAAGCAACTGGCCCGGATGAGCACTCAGATTCCATATAAACCTGCTGGCAGGACTACTCGGAGACATCTTGAACCACTTCTTACTTCGATCTGAAGTACCTGCTTCAAAAGACGACCATCATTCCTGTATCAAAGAAAAGCCAGGCAACGTGCCTTAATGATTATTGCCCAATTCTGCCATTATGAAATGTTTTAGAAGGTCAGACATGGCACACACTCAATTTCCTTCTCCCAGATTGCCTCAATTCATCACAGTTCACCTATTGCCACAACAGATCCACAGCAGGTACCAACTCCCTGGGACTGGAATACGAGGACACTTACATAGGAGTCCTATCTATTGACTATAGCTGAGCCTTCAACACTATTATCCCAACAAAACTGTGGTCTTGGGCTTGGCTCCTCCCTCCATGACTGGATCCTAGACTTCCTAACCCTATCTTTACTAGCAATCAGTAAAAATAGCATATAACACCTCCTCCAAGATTGTCCTCAATACCAACTTTTGCAAGTGCTCAGCCCCTTATTACACTCCTTACTCACTTATAGTAGGATGGCCAAATTGCGTCAAGTCCATTTTCAAGTTTACTGGTGATATTATTGTAGTGGGTTGAACCTCAAATAATGAAGAATTAGGGTAGAGGAAAGAGATAGAGAATATGGTTAAAAAAAAGTGCAATGACAATCTTTCCCCCAATGTCAATAAGATGAAGGAGATAGTCAACAACTTCAGGAATTGCAGTGGAGAACAGACCCCTGTCTACATCAATGGGAATAAAGTGGAAATGGTCAAGAGCTCCAAGTTGCTATATATTCAGATCACCAATCTGTCCTTACGCTATAATTAAGAAAGGCCATCAACACCTTTCTCAAAAGGTTAAGAAAATTCAGCATGTCCACTTCAACTCTTACCAATTTTTACAAATAGAACACAGAACACTACAGCATAAACAGGACCTTCAGCCTACAAGTCGCGCCAATCATATCCATACCTACCAGGCCATAAAACTATCTATAACTCTCAATCCCATTAAATCCCATGTACTCATCCAGAAGTCTCTTAAAAGACCCCACTGAGTTCGCCTCTACAACCATCAACAGCAGCCGATTCCACTCACTCACTATCCTCTGAGTGAAAAACTTACCTCTAACATCTCCTCTGTAACTGCTCCCCAGCACCTTAAACCTGTGTCCTCTTGTAGCGATCATTTCAGCCCTGGGAAATAGCCTCCGAGAATCCACCCTATCTATACCTCTCAACATTTTATAAACCTCTATCAGGTCTCCTCTCAATCTTCGTCTCTCTAGGGAGAAGAGACCTAGCTCCCTCAACCTATCTTCATAAGGCATGCCTCCCAATCCAGGCAACATCCTTGTAAATCTCCTCTGCACTGTCTCAATAGTTTCCATATCCTTCCTGTAGTGAGGCAACCAGAACTGCGCACCGTACTCCAAGTGGGGTCTGACAAGGGTCTTATAAAATTGCAGCATTGTCTCCTGATTCCAAAACTCAATCACTCGATTAATGAAAGCTAGCACATCATATGCGTTCCTGACCACATCCTCCACCTGCGAGACCGATTTAAGAGTCATATGGACCCAGACCCTGTCTGGGTGCTGTCGGTGCAGAGTTTGCACCTTCTCCCCACGTCTATGTGGGTTTCCTCCAAGTTCCTCCCACAGTCAAAGATGTGTGGGTTAGGTTGATGGACCATGGTAAATTGTCCTTAGTGTCAGGGGGATTAGTAAAGAGGAGGGATTACAGACTAGGGTATGCGTTGGATTGTGGTCGGTGCAGACTCTATAGGCCAAATGGCCATCTTCTGCACTGTAGGAAGTCTATGAAATAATAGAATGTCTGGTATAATATGGTGAAACGAGCAGACATAAGTATTAAATGTTGAACTTTTAATAGTGCTGCATTTATCACTGCAAATGGTTATCTGGAATGCACTGCTTGAAAGTAACTTTCAAAAGGAAATTGAAGCTGAAAAATTACCATACTATTAGAGGGAAACAGCAGAGGAATTGAGCTAATTGAACAGCTGTTAAAAAGAGCTGACAATGCACAGAATGATCTCCTACTGGATAATACAGGTGGCACAGTAGCACAGTGGTTAGCATTGGTGCTTCACAGCTCCAGGGTTCTGGGTTTGATTCTTGGCTTGGGTCACTGTCTATATGAAGTTTGCACATTCTCCTCATGTCTGCATGAGTTTCCTCCAGGTACTCCAGTTTCTTCCCACAGTCTAAAGATGTGCAGCTTAGGTTGATTGGCCTGCTAAGAAATTGCCCCTTAGTGTCCAGGGTAGTGGAGGTTAAAGGCATTTGTGGGTATAATGTGTAGGGCCTGGATGGTATTATGGTCGGTGCAGACTCAGTGGGCTGAAGGGCCTCTTTCTGCACTGCAGGGTTTCTATGATTGTATAATATCATCCCATGATTGCAAACTCAGGTGGCTTTAAGGCAATATTTACCACAATGAGTTAACAAATATAGTTATCAAATATATGTATGTAAAATACAAATAAATCACCAGGAATAGTAAAGATACAGTATCAGAAATTCAAAGAGTTGTGGTTTATGATCATGTGGTCACTCCTTTTCCAGCCATCCCAGTGTGAGCAGTCTGAAAATGCAATTTAACTAGAAATTTGGAAAAGTGGCTCATAACCTCATCCCAATACTGAATCAACTATTCAGTTTTAAATGCAATGTTAATAACAATAGTGCTCACTAATATTAAAAGTACAAATTGGATAGCAGTATGCAGTTAAATATGCAAATCAGGAACTAGCCAAGATGCCTTACTCCAAAGATAGTTGTTTCTTGTCATTTAACACATAATTGAAATACAAGGAGCAGCATGAAGTTGCAATAAATGCTAAACTCACCAGATAAAGATAAGGTTTCTCCAATCAAAGTAACCATTTAACAGTTTTATTGCTAAACAAGCTGTCTGGCATGAAAATAAACTAACAGATGCAGAGTCCCACTGCTTCAATTTTAATTATTAGAGACTTATGGATTAAGAGATAACAAGGTTATGTGCATCTTTATTATCTTAACCTAGCCCTTCTTTCACATTATTTGCTTTTTGTACCAAGTTTGAAACTGAACCCAATGTTACAATCACAACCTTAGCGTTTCTCTGCTTCCGCACAAGCCACCAGAACTGCTGAGCATTTCCAGCGTGGGCACAATTTCATTTCAACAAATGCTTCCCGGTTCAGACTGCGCTGTTCATTACCGCTATCTCAAACAAACTGGCTAGGGAGACAGACATCATATAGATGATACAAATGTGCTCTTTTGTTGATAGGAATTTACAATGACAGTATAAGGACTTCATCGATAACTGCAAAATTCCACCTACAATCCGGGTTTCCAAAACAATGTCCATTCACTAAGATTGCATTGCCATCCAGGATATATATCGTAATAGTCTATAAACTCTTTGATTACTACTGCCCTTTGAAGAAATGCTATTTTGTCATAAATAAAACACTAGAAACTTAGAAAGTCAGCAAAATAAACTCTGACGGCAGATTGCAAAATTAATCTAACTTTCTACATACATGCGTATGTAGAAAGACATATGCTTCCTCTCAGGCAACTTCACGAGGATCTCTTTGATCTTCGGAGCTCCACAATGTCTCGACCTATCTAATGGCACGCAGGTTCAGAACCAAGCAGCATATCTGCTTACCTGTTCCGGCCTCTTTACTCGATAACCAAAAATAATCTGCTCGTAACAACCCGCGATCAGCACCACTTCAGCCCCCATATCTCTCGCCTCTACCTTCAGCTGCAAACGTAAAAGGACCAGGGTCTTACAGCGTTTCATCGGCGCGGGAAATGACGTCACCGCCTGCCCAATCGCAGTTACTGATTCTGTTGAAAGTTTATTTGAGATCTTCAGTTCGGACTTTTGCATTTTCTTTTGCAAATATCAGGAACGGAGGGAGATAGTGGAATTAATTGTGATTTGACCGAGTTATGAACGAGGCTGAGAGTTAGACTGCGTGCCGGCGCCTACGGAGGACATAATAACGGTTCCTCCTGGGACAATTCTATTGATCGGATGTGCGGGCGGATTTGCGACGCTTTGGAACAGACGGACGGGGGCATGGCCACCCTGTGGATGGGAGACGTGAGTGTTTTGCTTACTTTAATCGACAGATGTGGCGGATGCCAAAATTGAGAGGGAGGGAGGGGTGAGGTTATCTCGTATGGAAACAATGTTGACAATTAGGTCCAAGCTTCTCTGTTCCTTTAGTCCAGTGGGTGTCCTCTCGCTTCTGTCAAAGTGATAACGTCTCCAAGTGCCACCTTGCTATTCGTGTGCATTTTCCTCATACTCAGGTTGACTCTTGAATGTCGTCTTTCTGCACCATTGAGAAAATTTTAGACTATAAGACCACAGAAATAGGAAGAAGAGGAAAGCGTTCAGCCTGCTCCGCCTTTTAAAAAAATAATTCGTGGGCATCATTGGCTGACCAGCATTTATTACCCATTCCTAGTTGCCTGAAGCAGTTGAAAGACAACCACATTGCTGTAGCTCTTGGGTCGCATGTAGGCCAAATCAGGTAAAGATAATAGATTTCCGACCCTAAAAGACATTCGTGAAATAGGTGGGTTTTTCTATCAGTGACAATGGTTTTATTGACGGATTTTTGATTCCGGATACTTTTTATTGAATTCAAATTCCGCTATCAGCTGTGGGTTCCCAGAACATTCAGTAAGAGGTCTGACAACACCAATTTTAAATCCAACCGATTTATTTGATAGTAAACATTAACACAGCTTATCTCCTGTAGAGCAACTGGCGTAATCCCCAGTTTCTTGTCCATTTGTATCTCTGTTCTGCCATTCACTTAATGGATACTTTTAGCACCTTATCAGCCTACTGTATCCTCAGTTACATTCTCTTTGACCAATTCTCCCCCCCTCCCCCATAGTATAAATCTCTGTCGATCCTTTCTGCTCTGACAAAGGGACATCTAGACTTGAAACATTGGCTCTATTCCTTCCCCACTGATGTGTCAGATTTTCTATTCTTGTTTCAGATTCCAACACCTGCAGTATTTTGCTTTTATTTCGAGAACATTAGCCAGTTTAATAGTCTGATGATAATACCAGTGGGCCATCGCCTCCCCGGGGAAATCAATATGATCATGGCTGCTCCAGAATTCCTCATGTCCACTTTCCTGCTCTTTCTGGTAATCCTTGATTCCCTTATTGATCAAGAAATTATCTATTTCAGCCTTAAATATACACAAGGACTTTATCCCCACAGCTGTCTCTGGCAAGGAGTTCCAAAGACTCGCAACCCTCCAAGTGAAGAAATTCCTCCAAATCTCAGTCTTAAATTGACACACATTTATTCTGAGACTATGCTCTCTGGTCCTAGGTTCCCATGAGGAGAAATATCTTCTGAGCTTTTACCCTCCCAAGCCCCTTAAAAATCCTATATGTTTCAATGATATCCGTCTGAATTTCAATGACTAGAGTCCTAACCTGTTTAACCTTTCCTTATAAGACAATCCCTCCATCCTCTAAGTGAATCTTCTCTGAACTGCCTCCAATGATATAATATCTTTTCTTAAATAAAGGGGCCAAAACTGTACACAGTACTCCAATTGTAGTTGCACAAGAACTTTGTAGAATTACAGCATGACTTCCCTACTCTTATACTCTAACCCCTTTGAAATATGGGCCCACATTCCGTTAGCCTTCCTGATTACCTGATGCACTCATGCTAGCTTTCTGAAGTTTTTCTCCATTTAAATAATACTCTGTTCTTTTGCTCTTCCTTCCAAAATGAACAACTTCACAGATTCCTACATTATATTTGCCAATAGTTTACTCAATTACTTTTACTCTTTGTAAATTGTTTGTAACCTTCTTGCAACTTGCTTTTCTACCTATTTTTGTGTCACCTGCAAATTTGCCTGCAGTACATTAACTTCCTTCCTCCAAGTAGTTGATATATATTGTAAACAGTTGTGGTTCCAGCACTGGTCCCTATGTAATCCCACTGGTTGCACGTTGCCAGCCTGAAAAATAACCCTTTATCTGCATTTGCTGTTTTCTGCTTATTCGCCAATTTGCTGTGCAGCCAATATATTATTTCCAAGACTTCACTTTTTGTGAGGTATTTTGTTGAATGCTTTCTGGAAGTCCAAATATTGGCTCACCTTTATCCACTCTGGAGTGCTGCTCCTTCCTCAAGTCAGTGAACATGTAGAAATTTGATATCTGTGTCTATATATGCGATCGTTTTGGAAATCCTCTGCACATTAAGCCACCAATTTGTGGTGTGGCTGGTAGCCATGATGTGGAGATGCCGGCGCAGTAATGTCTCATAACACCAGGTTAAAGTCCAATAGGTTTATTTGGAATCAAGAGCTTTTGGACCGCTGCTGTTCTTCAGGTGAGTGGACAGTAGACTATCACTTCTCAAGTGATGGTGATGATATTTAATTCCTACCCTTTACTCTAGTATGAATGAGATGCTTGAAATATCTTCTGCCGTAAAGACTAATGCAAAATATCTGTTGCACTGAAAGAGGAAAAAGAAACAGGGAGAGTATGAAAAGTGGGGGCTTGGCCTGCTTTCTGGTTGGCTGTGGAACTTGCTGCTCTAAGAAACTGTCTCGTAAACACTCCATGAACTCTTCTTCCAAGTTTTCTTTACCGATTTGATTCCTCCAATTCATATGTAATTTAAAATTATAATACTTGGATTTGCATTTGAAGTGCCAAAACCTGCAAGGCTCTGAATCAATAAATTGAGAACTAGAATAAGACTGACATGGACACAATTGGTTAAAAATTGTTATCTTTCTATAAAGCTACAGTGGTGAATCAGAAGTGATGGATGAAACGTGAATCCAATGTTACATTTGTCCCTTGAATAGACATAGAATCATAGAATGTGGGAGGAGGCCATTTGGTCCATCAAGTCTGCACTGACAACAGTCCCATCCGCGTCTTATCCTATTATCCCACACATTTACCTTGCTGGTCCCCTGACACTAAGTGGCAATTTAGCATGGCTGGTCCACGTATCCTGCACATCTTTGCCTGGTGCACCCGGAGGAAATCCATACAGACACGGAGGACGAGTAAACTTCTCATAGACAGTGACACAAGTCCAGAATTGAATCCAGGTCCCTGGCACTGTGAGACAGCAGTGCTAACAACTGTGCCACCTTGCCAGTTGTATAAGATTCAATGGCACTATTCAAAGTACAGGAATCTCAAGTGTTCTGAGGAACCTTTATCCTCTAACCCATGCTACCAAAACAGATTATATGATCATTTGTCACAATGATACTTGTAGGATTTAGATGGACATCTCCTTATATTGCAACTTCAAAATATTTATTTGGTTGTGAGATACTATCGGATGTCCTAAACTTATGGAAGATGCTAAATATAAGATTATTTGATTTTACTTTCCATGGCTCTAATTGATGTAACGTTATGCCCACCACCATTTTATATTCTTTCCTCTTCAGTTCTCAGAACAGTCATGTCATAAAAAATAAGGCCAACTCTCTTGTCTTCAACAACCTCCTTATCTCTTACTTGTCTATTCTCCCAAAAATCTGTGAAGGAGACTACCCATTTCAAGATTTACTTTTTATGTTCCTCAAGTTTGTCCCAATAACATCATAAAAGAGACCCTATCTTCCATTGCAGCTTTTTTACCTCTTCCCCTCCAGTCCACCAAAGTTTACACTTTGTCCTGATTCCATTCCTATCTTTTTCAATGTAGCCATTATATCGTGAAGGGCTACTCCTATGTCTTACCAATTACCTGTGCATTGTCCCCGGGTTCTTTCTAAGTTACTGCCTTGACCTGAATGTTTAATCAACTCTCAAACAAAGCACAATCCTATCATCACTCCACTGGCTTTCTAAGTTACTGGCAGATTTAATTTAAGTCTCTTTGTCTGAATGTTCATTTTGCACAACTGCTTTGGTAATACATAACTGATTAAAAGTCTACTTGGCTGCATGTCATTTCTGCATTTTATACATTCCTTTATATATGCTACTGCTACTTGTATCCCTACATAATCAATGTGGCTCTAAAATAATAGCAAAATACTGTGGCTGCTGGTAATCTGAACTGAACAGACTGTATACCGGAAAAACTCAGCAGGTCTGGCAACATCTGTGGAAAGAGAAACAGCTAGTGTTCAAGTCTATTCAGAGCTAAAAAGAGAGAAAAATGTGATGGATTATATACTACATAAGATGGCGTGGAGCAGCTGAAGCCGAGTGGAAAGTCAGTGATATGTGGGAACTTGGAGAAAATGCAGCAAAGATGTAGAGGACACAAAATAAAAAAAGTATTTTTGGCAATGTGAAGGGCTACAGAAAATAAAATAGAAGAGTTTATTAATAGGAGAACAAAGGTCAGCGCTCAGTGAAAGCAAAACTTGGGAACAAATGATAAGGGATTAAGTTGTGATGGAAGGAGAGTGTTTGGGACAAAAAAACATTTTGAGAAAAAATGGTCAAGATGGAGGAGGAAGGTCACAGTCTAAAGTTGAACTCAATACTGAGTTGCAAAGGCTGTAATGTGTCTAATCCTAAGATTGGTGTTGTTCCTTCAAAGAACAAAGAACAAAACAGCACGAGAAACAGGTCCTTCGGCCCACCTAGCCTGTGCAGCCATTGCAATGTTCCCACTTCCACACATGATCCCTATCTATGTTTATAGAAACCTGCATTGGAACCAAATTTGCGAGACAAATTAGAGAGAATTTGTTTTGCCAATCAGCCTAAGAGCACATCTTTGGGGTGTGGGAGGAAATCGGAGCACCCAGAGAAAACCCACGCAAGTACGGGGAGAATGCGCAAACTCCCACAGAAACAGGCCCAAATCCATGTATTTGCACAGCACTGATAGTCACTGAGCTGTCGTGTTGCCCATCAACTGGTCCAGTTCAAGTGTACATTAACGACATGAAGCACTAGGATGCTCTCGAAAAATCCAAGAGCAGCCCTCTCACGACCCATCGCGTGTATGCCCCTTGTTAGACAACAAGGCAGACCTAAGTACCTGTAGGATAAAACAGAAATACATCAATATCATTTACAATGTACAAACTTCCCAGGGAACTCCCAAGACTCATTATCCCTATTTTAAATCTGTCTTCTATGTCCCTTCCTTCTGTTCATGCGCCCATCTAAGTATCTCTTAAATAACTTCAGAGTGCCTGTCTTCACCACCTTACTTGGCAGTGTGTTCCATACCTCCACAACTCTCTGTGAGAAAACTCCCTCTAGCATCCAAATTATACCTTACCCCCCTCACCCTAAGCCTGTGACCCCTTGTCAACCAAGGAAAAAGCTTACCACTGTTTACTCTATCTATACCCCTCACGACCTTGTACACCTCTATTAGTCTACGTCTTTTTAAGGAAAACAGCCCCAGTTTGCCTAACCTGTCCTCGTAACTCAGACCTTCCATACCAGGCAGCATTCTGGTAAACCTCTTCTGCACTCTCTCCAGAGTCTCCACGTCCTTCCGGTAGTAAGGTGACCAGAACTGGACGCAATATTCCAAATGAGGTCTAACCAATGTTCTGTACAACTGCAACATTAATGGCCAGCTCTTGTACTCTATACTCCTTCCTATAAAGGTTAGCATACTATATGCTTTCTTCACAATCTTCTTCAGCTGCTCTGCCACCTTCAGAGGCTTGTGCACCTGCACCCCCAGGTGCCTTTGCGTTTCTATACTCTTAATAGGTCTACTCTTTATCATATACCTCCCCACTACATTCTTTCTCCCAAAATGCATCGCCTCACATTTATCAGGATTGAATTCCATCTGCTACCTATCTGCCCAAGCTACCAGCCTATCTATGTCCTGCTGTATCGCCTGACAATGCTCCTCACTATCCGCAAGTCCAGCCATCTTTGTATTGTCTGCAAACTTGCTGATCACACCACTTACTCCCTCTTCCAGGTCATTTATATATATTACAAATAGAAGAGGTCCCAGTTCCGAGCCCTGCGGCACACCACTAGTGACCGACCTCCAGCTGGAAAAACACCCTTCCACTATTGTGTCTCTGTCTCCTATTACCAAACCAGTTACTTATCCATCTAGCTACCTGTCCTTGTATTCCATTAGCCTTGATCTTTTCAACTAACCTCCCATGACGAACTTTGTCAAACATCTTATTGTTTGTATTGGGCTTTACTGGAACGTTGCAGCAGGCCAAGGATGGATTTGTGGCATGAGAGCAAGATGGTGAGATGACGTGGCAAGCAGCAAGAAATTGGAATGATGCTAGAAGATTGAGCAAAGGTGTTGCGCAAAGTAGCCGCCCAGTCTGCATTTAGTATATAATCCATCATGTTTCTCCTCTTTAACTTTGGAGAAGAAACAGAAATTTGAAACATTAACTCTGTTTCTTTCTGCTCAGATTCTACCCAACCCGCTGAGTTTCTCCAGCATCTTCTGTTTTTATTGTTAATCAATATGGCTGTCTATCTCTCTCTTAATTGAAAATGCTTCTTTAAAACATATTTCTTCATGTTGGATTTCTTTTCATTCCCCCCAATCCCACTCACAAATCTCACAGTTTGCTTAACACTTGACTGCTTTTGTAAAATGATAAAGGTGCTCCTCTTATATGAAGGGTTCTATAAAATGTATGTATCACGCAGTGTATTACTCATTTAAATTGTTTCTAAAAACCTGAGGTTCCTGTTGGTCGTGGAAGGGTTAGGTCAATATGCAATAGAATTTGTCCAGGTATCTTTTAAAGTAACGAGCCTTTCATTCAACAGTTAAATATGACATACATTGATTTTTGGACTTGGCAATTCTTTCTGCAATTGGTTTTTAAATATAACTTTCAACAACTGTTGTTGCTACTGTTATGGATATTAGCAGTGATTTTCACATTTTTCTTTCTTCCCTTTAAGTTGGAACAGTATATGGATGAGAGTTTTATCAAACAAGCCTTTACTGCTATGGGTGAGCCAACCGTTAATGTGAAAATCATTAGCAACAGAATGACTGGGTAAGAAAAAGCCATGAAATCAGTTTACTCTATTAGAGCAGAAACTGCCAGACACCTAAATGCAGCACAGTTACTACCTTGATGTCTTCATCATCATTTATTAAAATACAGAATGGACTGAAGAATTTTAGTTGTGAAGAAAGATTAGATCAGCTAGGGTTGTTTTCTTTGGTTCAGAGGGCAGACCTACTTGCAGTGGATAAGCTTATGTGGAATCTAAATAGAGTGGAGAGTAAGGCCCAATTCCCTTTGGTTGAAGGGCCCATAACCAGGCAGCATAGATTTTGGTATTGAGGAAGGGCGTTCATGAAAGGTTCAAGGGAAATTTCTTTCACCTGGAAGGTGGTAAGGTTCTGAAGCTTGCTGCCTGAAAGATTAGCAGAACCCCACAAAAATATTTGAAAAAGACTTGGATATCCACATGAAGTGCCACAAACTACAAGGCTACGGTTCAAGAGGTGGGGTGGAATTTTCACAAAATTACACAGTGCTATTTCCTTTTCTAGCTAGATCAAACAGCAATTCTGTGCAATTTCAAAGTGCTGGTGAACATGGTGCAGCCAGCTGGGAGCATCGGGGGCGTAAACTGGGATTCAGAGATTAGGGTGTCGTTTTTAGAAGGCATCTCAAAATGTAAATAAAGGCCCTTCTTGCTCCCCCACAGACGTCGGGACAATCCCTCTTCCACTCCCACCCAAATATGGGGAACCCTGGAAAACAAGAGGGACATCCCCATCTTCGAATACTAAGGGCCAACCTTCACCATGTTTCATCACTGCCTGGATGCCAGGGATAGTGCCAGGGCATTGCCTGACCATGCCCCTCACCAGCCTGGTGTTCTACTCAGCTCCAAGCCTTGGTGACGTCATTACGACTTGTTTCTGTTTTTAAAAACCAATAGTGCTTCCACCAACAGGAGGGAACATTCAGCACTCTCAGAAGCAACAACGTTAAGTAGTATAATAATATTTAACTGAACTTAATTTCATGGTAATCAAGTTCACACCCATTTTCTGGGAATTAACCTGATTACAATGCTGGGGGGGCATGAGAAGATCTCAAACTGAGATCTTGCCTCTGCAAATCAAGAGTTGGTGGCCATGACTGCATTTGCGCCCATGACAAACAAGCGCTGAGAATCTCACTCCTGGAAAGTGGGATTAGGCTGAGTGGCTGTTCATCAACCAGGCAGATATGATGGGCCAAATTTCAGTGATCATATATTTTCTGTCATAGTTTTTCTTTGCAGAATTCAGCCTAGAGTCCTGAAGAAGTAAATTTCTTATGACAAATGTTTCTAAAATGCAATGCAATTGTAGTTTTTCACTCCATCATTATTCATTCATTGCTTCAAACATTTGATAAATAAAAACCTAAAAATAATCTTTGCTGATTTTTATCTTTATTCTGTGAAGTTCAGAGAAATTTCAAAACTGATTTATTGGGTATTAGAGGAATAGGGGCCTGGGTGGGAATGTTGCCAGTGCAGACTTGTTGGGCCAAATTGTTTCCTTCTGCACTCTGGTGAGTTTATGGTTCTATTCTATGGTTCTGATGACATTTTCAGGGGAGCAAAGAACAGAGGAGTGACCATTTGTTTTACCAGATTTTAAATCATCTGTGGAAATCAATATGTGGAAGAAGGCCTTGCTACTATCACAGTTTATCTGAAGTAAAATTTGTTCTTTGAGTGTTGCAGCAATAGAGCACCAAATGAAGCCTGATGTTATAATATTCTGCCAGACCCTGCCAACTGTTTGGTAAAGTACTAGCATCTGGAGGAAACTGAGATTGTCTTGTCCTGAGCTTCAGCAGTAACTAGTAGTTTTCCATCTAAGAAACTGCAACTTTTGTGCTGCTGGAGCTGCACCCTGCTGGAGGTTGGCCTATATCTTAGTATGGAACAGGTTTTTAATTTTGGACAGAAATACCATCATGCTTAGCCCTATAAGCTTTAGGGTTTTGAAATATAAAACATATCTAATCCTAAACTCATTAAAGTTTTTTTTTTATTTCTAACAATCAAGTCCTTAGTTGTACCTGACCTACAAAGTACAAATAACTAGTACTTATGGATCAAGAAGAATTTATTGAGCAAGATTTTACACATAGTGAACAAGAAGTGGTGAAGACAAACTAAAAGGTTCTCATCTCTCAAGATCCCTAGGAAGTTTTGATGTTGTCAGCATAGGCAATGTCCCTCTCCTTTGCCTTTCAGTGATGTTGAATTGTATCCAAACGAGTATACCCAGAAGCCATGGTATCACTGTATCGACAAAGACACGAATTGTCCACCTCTTATCTGTCAGTCCCTCATTCCTTCTTCCTGTTTTGGAAATGTCCTAATTCTCTTCTTCTGTTCAAAAATGATGCAAATCATCTTGTTCCACCTCAACTATGTAGACAAAATCATGCAGACTAGTTTGTCCCTTTCCCCAAGATCCCTCAGAGTTTGCATTATATTACAAACAAACAATACATTTCTTCCAAATGCAAAAAAGCGATGAATAAAGTCATATTCTCTTGTCAACATATTTTAACTTAAGCCCCTCCTCATATCAGAAAATAAAAGTTCTCCACTGGTACAGACGAATTGAAGCAATACATGGTTTGCTTAATTATAAGGTATCATTTCCAGGTTCAGACTGCTTTAGCCATTCCTTCAAACAGATTTTAAAAAAACACCAAATTGTATTATGGGCAATTAAAGCAGCATATAGCTGCTTCAGCTCAAGGAATTCGGTTATCAAACAATTTTGTTTGTTCACAAAACAACTATCTCCTACTCCCCAGGTGGCAGAAATTCAAACTGATCCTTTTAAATATGGTTAAGGAATAAATTCCAAATATATAACAGATTCTAAAAATTAGTCTAATTATCAAAATCTTACAGCTGTGGACAGGAGTAGAACAACAGGCTTCACTGCTCATGCAGCAGTATCAAATTCCAGGGCAATATTATCAGGAATGTCTATCATTTATTTTTGATAATTGGCCACTAATATGAAAAGTAAACCATTTGTATCTTTTTTCTGAGTATGCTGATTATCTCCTGTGACTGAAGGCTTTATTAAAACATAAATGTTAACAATTCCTAATAACAGATATGTGAAATGGCATTTGAGCTGTATATTGATCCCATGTATTTTCTGAAAGATAAGGAAAAATGAGTCACCAATCTGACACCTGTCCTTGTATTTCCCTACAGTTCATTAAGGTTAGAAGTGGTAACTTGTCCTTTTCATTAGGAAATGTTGCACTGATTTTAAAAAATGGATAATAACTATAAATTCTAAAAAAGAATTATAAATAAATCAATGGATCTGAATTCCTACTGCAGCTGAAGTCTCTACCAATAATGTAATTCCATAGTGCATTTTATGGTTAAATACAACACATCTTAATGGGATCTTTGAAAGGATAATGCAAGTTTGGAGTGTATCCAGTGCCAAGCTTTGCAAATCAGGAAATGCCACAAGGATGTGATCCCCACATATGTTGAATTGACTGAAGTGAACTAGAGCAGCAAAAAAAAAAAATCACGCACACACTTGATGTGGAATGTGGGCTCGGGATTTTATTGTGTATGTTGTGTATATGCATGTTGAGTGCATCTATGATGATAGCTGAAACAAAAGCAGAAATTGTTGGAAACGCTCTGCAAGTCAGGTGGCATCTATGGAGAGAAAGAGTTGTTTCAAATCAATGACCCATCTTGTCTACGTTACTGTCTGTCATTAAGTAAAATATAAATACACTGAAGTAATGGAGAGTGTCTTGCATCTGTGAAATGCTATGAGCAAAATTTAATATATGGAAGGACTTTGCTGTTATCAAAACTACTATAGACCATAACTTGAAATTCACTGCATAACTCAATTAACATTCAACTTTGAAGCTTTTTTTACATATTGCAGCAAAACAGATGTTATGATTCTATTGCTCTCCATAGTCTTGTAGATGTTGGTACTTTTCATTCATGTCTGGTTTGGTTTCAGAACACTCGCAGGATATTGCTTCGTGGAGTTAGCTGACCAAACTAGTGCTGATCGTTGTCTCCATAAACTGAATGGGAAGCCTTTGCCAGGTTCAAATCCGGTAAATCCCTTCAATAGACATTTATCACTGTTGCAGAACCATGGCTCAGTTGATAGCAGTCTTGCCTCTGAGTTAGAAGTTGTGGATATAACTCCCACTCCAGGACTTGAGCACAAAATCAAATCTGACATTCCAAAGTGGTACTCCAGGAAGTGTTGCACTGTGAGAGGTGTTGTCTTTCAGATGAAACATTATTAAACCATGGCCTATATTTCAAAGAAAAGAGTGGTATGGTATGAGAAACCTGCTTCTGAAACAGAAGCTCTGGGTTCAAATCCCACCCCAGGACTTAATGGCCAAGGAAGATGCATTCAAAACAAGCCAAATAGATTTACTACCCACCTATAAAACCTTCCAACATGCCACTGGCTGGTGGGAAAGACTCCTGATCAGCAATGCTTGATGCAATGTGGCATACCTAAAGGTATAAGCCTCTGGCGATAATCAGTACCTATTCCAGGAATAACTAGCTATGGAAACAGACAAAGGTCTGCATTAGTGCATCACCAGGTGTAGAAAAGAATTGGAATCTCACTGAAGAGCAGGGGAGTTGTTCTCAGTGTCCAGGGCATTATTTATTCTTAATCAATACCAGCGAAACATTTTATTTAACAATTATAACATTACTATTTGTGTGAGCTTATTGTTATATTACATTTGGGTGGCACTGGTGGTTAGTATTGCTGTCTCAGTGCCAGGATTTCGATTTCAATTCTGGCCTTGGGTGACTGCAGGGAGTTTGCAAGTTCTCTCTATGTCTGCGTGAGTTTTCTCTGTGTGCTCAGAGTCCAAAGATGTGCTGATTAGGTTGATTGGCTATGCTATATTGCCCCTTAGTGTCAGGGAATTAGCAGGGTAAATACATGGGGTTATGGGGAAAGGGCCTGGTCTGGATTGTTGTTGATAGAGGAAGAACGGGCCAGACTTTGTGTTCTAGTTTCTATGTTAACATTGACAAGACTTCAGTACTTTTTTTGTAAACAATGCTTTGAGATGTTGTGTGATCATGCAAGGTACTATACAAGTGAAAATGTTTCTTTATAATTCTTAATAAAATGATCTTGCATGTAATCCCAATTTTTCTTGTTTCAAACGTACAGCCCAAGAAATTCAAGTTAAATTATGCAACCTACGGGAAAAAACCAGATGCAGGGTACGTATTTATTTTGTCCATTTCAACTTTTTCTTTTCTCCATAATTCCATTTGCACAGAGTTTCATCAGGTGCAAGAGCAGGTGAGCTAGGAGATAGCACTCTTTAATGAGAAAAAGCAATTCTAATAATATATATCCATAAAATTTCATTTCAAATTATTGTAAAATGACAACTCTTTAAAAATTTGTAGTTGAGTTGTACAGATTTCTAACATAATGGCAGATTTGATTAAAATAATTTAAAAACATTTTTACAGGATTTCAGTGTCATTGACTTGGCCAACATTTATTGCTCATTCCTAATTGCCCTTGAGAACATAGAACATAGAATGTAGAACATTACAGCACAGAACAGGCCCTTCGGCCTTCGATGTTGCGCCGACCAATATAAAAAGCAATGCCCCTCCAAACTAAACCATTCCCTTCTCTTCCATATACTTATCAACTAACCTCTGAAACGCCACCAAACTTGGCGCATCTACAACTGCCGCAGGCAGGGCATTCCACTCCCGAACCACCCTTTGGGTAAAGAACCTACCTCTGATATCCGTCCTATAACTATCACCCCATAATTTAAAGCTGTGTCCCCTCGTGCTAGCTTTCTCCATCCTAGGAAAAAAGCTATCACTGTCCACCCTATCTAAACCTCTAATCATCTTATATGCTTCAATAAGATCCCCTCTTAGCCGCCTCCTTTCTAACGAAAACAACCTCAATCCCTTCAACCTCTCTTCATAGGACCTGCCCTCCATACCAGGCAACATCCTGGTAAACCTCCTCTGTACCCTCTCCAATGCCTCCACATCTTTCTTATAATGTGGGGGACCAGAACTGCACACAATACTCCAAGTGCGGCCGCACTAGAGTTTTGTACAGTTGCAACATGACGTTGCGGCTCCGAAATTCAATCCCCCTACCAATAAAGCTAAGACTCCATATGCCTTCTTAACAACCTTCTCGACTTGACTGCCTACTTTCAGGGATCTATGCACATACACACCACGATCCCTCTGTTCATCAAGACTACTAAGAATCCTACCATTAGCCCTATACTCTACACATTTATTATTCTTGCCATAGTGCATTACCTCACACTTTTCCACATTAAACTCCATTTGCCACCTCTCGGCCCAGCTCTGCAAATTGTCCAAGTCTCTCTGCAAACTATAACACCCCTCTTCACTATCTACCACTCCACCGAATTTAGTGTCATCTGCAAATTTACTAATCCATCCCTCAATACCCTCATCCAGATCATTTATAAAAATTACAAACAGCAGGGGCCCCAAAACAGACCCCTGAGGTACACCACTTGTCACCGAACTCCAAGATAAATATCTCCCATCAACCACCACCCTCTGTCTTCTATCTGCTAGCCACTTCCTAATCCAATTAGCTAAATCACCCTCTATCCCATACATCTGCATTTTCTGCAGAAGTCTTCCATGGGCCACCTTATCAAACGCCTTACTAAAGTCAATATATACCACATCAACCGCCTTACCCCCATCCACCTCTTTGGTCACTTTTTCAAAAAACTCAATAAGGTTAGTAAGGCACGACCTACCCTTCACAAAACCATGCTGACTATCCCCAATCAATTCATTTCTCTCTAAATAACTATAAATCCTATCCCTAATTATTCTCTCCAATACTTTGCCCACAACCGAAGTAAGACTCACTGGCCTATAATTCCCTGGAAGGTCTCTCTTCCCCTTCTTGAACAATGGGACCACATTCGCTATCCTCCAGTCCTCCGGAACCACACCCGTAACCAACGAGGACCTGAAGATCAGAGCCAGAGGCTCTGCAATCTCCTCTTTTGCCTCCCAGAGAATCCTAGGGTAAATCCCGTCCTGCCCAGGGGACTTATCCAACTTCAAACCCTCGAGAATATCTAGCACATCCTCCCTATCTACTTCGATACTTTCCAGTTTGCTACCCTGTACCTCAGTGTTCTCCATAACTACATTTACCTGTGTCATTCACCCCTGCGTGAATACCGAAGAGAAATTCAGTGCCTCTCCAATCTCTTCAGGCTCCACGCACAACTTCCCACTGCTGTCTATGACTGGCCCTAATCTTGTCCTAACCAATCTTCTACTCTTAACATATCTAAAGAAAGCTTTAGAATTCTCCTTAATCCTATCAGCCAAAGTCTTCTCGTGTCCTCTCTTAGCTCTCCTCAATTCACTCTTTAGCTCCCTCCTGGCTAATCTATAGCTATCCATTGCACTAACCGAGCCTTCAAGCCTCATCCTGACATAAGCCGCCTTTTTCCTTTTAACCAGCAAATCAACTTTTTTCGTACACCAAGGTTCCCTTACTCGACCATTTCCTCCTTGCCTGACAGGGACATACTTATCAAGGACTCACAGCAGCTGCTCCTTGAATAAGCTCCACATTCCAGATGTTCCCAGTCCCTGTAGTTTCCTAGTCCAATCTATGCACTCTAATTCTCTCCTGATGGCCTCATAATTACCCTTCCCCCAGCTATAACTACTGCCCCCAGCTTCATGCCTATCCCTATCCATCACTAAGGTGAACGTAACCGAATTGTGGTCACTATCACCAAAATGTTCACTAACTTCCAAGCCTAACAACTGGTCTGGCTCATTGCCCAGCACCAAATCCAATGTAGCCTCACCTCTAGTTGGCCTATCCACATACTGAGTCAAAAAACCTTCCTGCACACTTTGTACGAAAACTGACCCTTCTAACGAGCTAGAGCTATAGCTATTCCAATCAATATTAGTAAAGTTAAAGTCCCCCATAACAATTACCCTATTACTTTCACTCCTGTCCAGGATCGACTTTGCAATCCTTTCCTCTACCTCTCTAGAACTTTTAGGCGGTCTATAAAAGACTCCCAACAGGGTGACCTCTCCTCTCCTGTTTCTAATCTCAGCCCATACTACCTCAACAGACAAGTCCTCATCAAACTTCTTTTCTGTCACTGTGATACATTCTTTGACTAATAATGCCACTCCTCCCCCCCTTCTACCTCCTTCTCTACTCTGACTAAAGCATGGTGATTGTGCACTACCTGCTTGAACTGTTGCAGCCCATGTGGTGTAGGTACACTCATAATGTTGTAGGAAAGGGAGTTCCAAGATTTTGACCAAGTGAAAGTGAGTTTAAGTTACTGCAGTGCATCTTGTAGATTGTATGCACTGTTGCCACTGTGTTTTGGTGGTGGAGGAAGCAAATGTTGAAAGTGGCAAATGAACAGAGAACAACACAGCATAGGAAACAGGCCCTTCGTCCCAACAAGCCCATGCCGCCATTTTAACAGCATGAGTTCCCACTTCCACCCATGACCCTTCTCTATGTTTATGGAAATCCACATTGGAAACCAGATTGGGGAGACTATTTAGGGATGTTTTGTTTCACCAATCAGCCTAAGAACACATTTTTGGGGTGTGGGAGGAAACTGGAGTACCCGGAGAAAACCCATGCAACCACAGGGAGAACGCGCAAACTCCCACAGATGCTGGCTCAAATCCATGTATCTGCACAGCAAACAGTGATAGTCACTGAGCTGTCATGTTGCCCATCAACTGGCCCAGTTTAGGCGTACACTAAAGATGTGAAGCACTAGGCTACTCTTGAAAAATCTAAGAGCAGCCCTCGCACGACCCATCATGTGTATGTCCCTTGTTGGACAACAAGGTGGACCGAAGCACCTGTAGAATAAAAGGGAAAAACATCAATAACATGCACATCTTTTGCACACATTCAAGGGAATTCCCAGTAAAGCAAATGAACAAAGAACAAAACAGCACGGGAAACAGGCCCTTCGGCCCAACAAGCCCGTGCCGCCACCCCGATGTTCCCACCTCTACCCACAATCCCTGTCCATGTTTATAGATCTATGGATTAAAAACCAAATTTGAGACAATTTAGGGAGAATTTGTTTTGCCAATTAGCCTAAGAGCACATCTTTGGGATGTGGGAGGAAACCGGAGCTCCCGGAGAAAACCACGCAAGCACGGGGAGAATGCGCAAACTCCCACAGACACAGGCCCAAATCCATGTATCTGCACAGCACAGCGATAGTCACTGAGCTGTCGTGTTGCCCATCAAATGGTCTAGGTCAAGCGTACACTAACGACGTGAAGCACTAGGATACTCTCGAAAAATCCAAGAGCAGCCCTCTCACGACCCATCGCGTGTATGCCCCTCGTTAGACAACAAGGTGGACCAAAGCACCTATAGGATAAAAACAAGTATATCAATATCATCATCTATTTACACACTTCCCAGGGACTCCCAAGGCTCATGATCCCTATTTTAAATCAGTTTTCTAAACCCCTCCATTCCCATTCTGTTCATGTGCCCATCTAAGTATTTCTTAAATAACTCCAGAGTACCTGCCTCCACCACTTTACTTGGCAGCGCATTCTATACCCCACCACCCTCTGTGTGAAAAAACTCTCTCTAGCATCCAAATTATACCTTACCCCCCTCACCCTAAGCCCGTAACCCCTCGTGCTATTCGAGTCCATCCTAGGAAAAAGGTTAACCCTGTTTACTCTATCTATACCCCTCATAATCTTGTACACCTCTATTAGATCTCCTCTAAGTCTACGTCTTTCTAAGGGAAACAGTCCCAATTTGCCTAACCTCTCCTCGTAACTCAGACCTTCCATACCTGGCAGCATCCTGGTAAACCTCCTCTGCACTCTCTCCAGAGTCTCCACGTCCTTCCGGTAGTAAGGCGACCAGAACTGGACGCAGTATTCCAAATGAGGTCTAACCAACGTTTTATACGACTGCAACATTAAAGGCCAGCTCTTGTACTCTATACCCCTTCCTATAAAGGCTAGTATACTATATGCTTTCTTCACAACCTTCTCCACTTGCTCTGCCACCTTCAGAGAATTGTTCACCTGCACCCCCAGGTCCCTCTGCGTTTCTATACTCTTAATAGGTCTACCCTTTATCATATACCTCCCCACTACATTCTTTCTCCCGAAATGCATCACCTCACATTTATCAGGATTGAATTCCATCTGCCATCTATTTGCCCAAGCTACCAGCCTATCTATATTCTGCTGTATTGCCTGACAATGCTCCTCACTATCCGCAAGTCCAGCCAACATTGTATCGTCTGCAAACTTGCTGATCACTCCACTTACTCCCTCTTCCAAGTCATTTATATATATTACAAATAGAAGAGGTCCCAGTACCAAGCCCTGCGCACACCACTAGTGACCAACCTCCAGCTAGAGAAACACCCTTCCACTATTACTCTCTGTCTCCTATTACCAAGCCAGTTACTTATCCATCTAGCTACCTGTCCTTGTATCCCATTAGCCTTGACCTTCTCAACTAACCTCCCGTGAGGGACTTTGTCAAACGCCTTACTAAAATTCATATAGACGACATCAACAGCTCGCCTTCGTCCACCGTTTTCGTCACCTCCTCAACAAAAAAGTCTACCAGATTTGTAAGGCACGACCTCCCCTTAACAAATCCATGCTGCGTATCCCTAATCAGATCGCAATGCTCTAAGTGTCTATACATCCTATCTCTAAGAATCCCCTCCAACAGCTTCCCTACCACTGATGTCAAACTCACCGGCCGATAATTTCCAGGGTTATCCCTACTACCCTTTTTAAACAACGGTACAACATTTAGCTATCCCCCAGTCCTCTGTGACATAGAACATAGAACAATACAGCACAAACAGGACCCTCGGCCCACGAGTTGCGCCGATCACATCTACCAATCCACAGACCTATCTATAACCCCCTATCCTATTCTTTTCCATATACTCTTCCAGAAGTCTCTTAAAAGACCCCAGTGAGTTTGCCTCAACAACCTCCGACGGCAGTCAGTTCCATTCATTCACCACCCTCTGAGTGAAAAACCTACCCCTGACATCTCCTTTGTATTTGCTTCCCTGCACCTTAAATCTGTGTCCTCTCGTAGTGACCATTTCAGCTCGGGGAAATAGTCTCTGAGAGTCCACCCTATCTATTCCTCTCAACATTTTATAAACCTCTATCAGTCGCCTCTCAACCTTCGTCTCTCCAGTGAGAAGAGTCCCACCTCCCTCAACCTATCTTCATAAGGCCTGCCTCCCAATCCAGGCAGCATCCTTGTAAATCTCTTCTGAACTCTCTCAATAGCCTCTATATCCTTCCTATAATGACCACAGGACCTCACCTGTGTCCAAGGAAGAGACAAAGATTTGCGTCAGAGGCCCAGCAATTTCATCTCGCACCTCCCTAAGCAGCCAAATGAGCCAGAACAGTATGTTGAAAGGTCAGTAGAAATCAATTAATTCCCAGGAATGCCCCAAGGCTCTTGATCCCTAGTCTTCTATATCTCTCCATCTCAATTCCACTCATGTGCCTACCTAAGTATCCCTCAAATAACTCCAGCGTGCCTGCCTCCACCACCTTACATGGCAGTGCATTCCATACCCCCACAACCTTCTGTGTGAAAAAACCACATCCAACATCCTCTAACATCCAAATTATACCTTGCCCCGCCTCACCTTAAGCTTGTGGCCCCTCGTAATATTTGTTTCCAACCTAGGAAAAAGCTTACCACTGTTTACTCTATCTATACCCTTCATAATCTAACACACCTCTACTAGATCTCCTCTCAGTCTCCGTCTTTCTAAAGAAAACAGCCCCAATTTGCCTAATCTTTCCTCATATCCCAGACCTTCCATATCCAGCATCCTGGTAAACCTCCTTTGCACTCTCTCCAGGGTCTCCATGTCCTTCCAGTAGTAAGGCTATCAGAACTGGACGCAGTACTCCAAATGAGGTCTAACCAACGTTTTATACAACTGCAACATTAAATGCCAGCTCTTGTACTCTATACCCCTTCCTTTAAAGGCTAGCATACCATAAGCTTTCTTCACAAACTTCTCTACCTGTACTGCGCTTGCACCCCCAGGTCCCTCTGCGTTTCTATGCTCTTAATAGGTCTACCTTTTATCATATAACTCCCCCCTTCATTATTTCTCCCAAAATGCATCACCTCACATTTATCAGGATTATACGGTGAGCCCTCAATCAGGCTGCTTTATCCGTGTAATGTTGAGCTTCTTGAGAGTTGTTGCATCAGCACTATCTAGCTAAGTTGAAAGTATTCCATCATACTTTTGACTTGGATTTGTAGTGGAAGGTTCTGGGGAGTCATGAAATGAGTCATGTGTGGCAGATTCCACTGCCTCTGACCTGTTCTTGTACCTACAGCATTTAGATGACTGGTTCACTTTTTGGTCAGTAGTAACCCCAAGATATTGATGGTGGGGGATTCAGTGAAAGTAATGTCATTAAATGTCATGGGGAGATTATTGTATTCTCTCTTGTTGGAGATAGTCGTTGCTTGGTAGTTATGTGGCATGAATGTTATTTGCCTTTGTTAGTCCAAGTCTGACTATTGTGATATTATCCATTCAATAAAATATATTATCAAATATGCTAACAAGCATGATACTGCCTCAACCAGTCTCTCACATTTTATAATTTGTAGACTTGCCTTATGTACTTTATAGTATAATTTTATTAAATTATTTAATTTGTAATGTCAGGCAGCACACAGTGGTTAGCACTTTTGCCTCACAGTGCCAGGAACCCGGGTTCAATTCCGAGTGATTTTCTGTGTGGAGTTTGCATGTTTTCCCTATGCCTGCGCGGGTTTCCTCTCTCAGTCCGAAAAACGTGCAGGTTAGGTGGATTGGCATCCTAAATTGCCCCTTAGTATCAGAGGATTAAAAGGGTAAATATGTGGAGTTGTGGGGATAGGGTCTGGGTGGATTCGTGGTCGGTGCAGACTCGATGAGTCAAATGGCCTCCTTTTGCATTATAGGAATTCTATTCAGGGAGACGTAAATGTAGTTGTGAAGAACACTGGGATACAGGGTTGTAAACTGGAAAGTATTGAAGTAGATAAGGAGGAGGTGCTAGATATTCTTGAGGGTTTGAAAATAGATAAGTCCCCTGGACCTGACGGGATTTACCTTAGGATTCTCTGGGAGGCAAGAGAGGCGATTGCAGAGCCTCTGGCTCTGATCTTCAGGTCATTGTTGGTTACAGGTATAGTGCCGGAAGACTGGAGGATAGCGAATATTGTCCCATTGTTCAAGAAGGGGAATAGAGACTTTCCAGGGAATTATAGACCGGTGAGTCTTACTTACTTACTTCTGTTGTGAGCAAAGTATTGGAAAGAATTATTAGGGATAGGATTTATAGTTATTTAGAGAGAAATGAATTGATTGGGGATAGTCAGCATGGTTTTGTGAAGGGTAGGTCGTGCCTTACTAACCTTATTGAGTTTTTTGAAAACGTGACCAAAGAGGTGGATGGTGGTAAGGCGGTTGATGTGGTATATATGGACTTTAGTAAGGCGTTTGATAAGGTGGCCCATGGAAGACTTCTGCAGAAAATGCAGATGTATGGGATAGAGGGTGATTTAGCTAATTGGATTAGGAATTGGCTAGCAGATAGAAGACAGAGGGTGGGGGTTGATGGGAGATATTCATCATGGAGTACGGTTACAAGTGGTGTACCTCAGGGATCTGTTTTGGGGCCACAGCTGTTTGTAATTTTATAAATGATCTGGATGAGGGTATTGAAGGATGGATTAGTAAATTTGCAGATGACACCAAAGTCGGAGGAGAGGTAGATAGTGAAGAGGGGTGTTGTAGTTTGCAGAGAGACTTGGACAAGTTGCAGAGCTGGGCCGAGAGGTGGCAAATGGAGTTTAATGTGGAAAAGTGTGAGGTAATTCACTTTGGCAGGAACAACAAATGTGTAGAGTATAGGGCTAATGGTAGGACTCTTAATAGTGTTGATGAACAGAGGGATCTTGGTGTATATGTGCATAGATCCCTGAAAGTTGGCAATCAAGTCGATAAGGTTGTTAAGAAGGCATATGGAGTCTTAGCTTTTATTGGTAGGGGGATTGAATTTTGGAGCCGTAACGTCATGTTGCAACTGTACAAAACTCTAGTGCGGCCGCACTTGGAGTGTTGTGTGCAGTTCTGGTCCCCACATTATAAGAAAGATGTGGAGGCATTGGAGAGGGTACAGAGGAGGTTTACCAGGATGTTGCCTGGTATGGAGGGCAGGTCTTATGAGGAGAGGCTTAGGGATTTGAGGTTGTTTTCGTTAGAAAGAAGGCGGCTAAGAGGAGACCTTATTGAAACATATAAAATGATTAGAGGTTTAGATAGGGTGGACAATGATAGCTTTTTTCCTCGGATGGAGAAAGCTAGCACGAGGGGACATAGCTTTAAATTAAGGGGTGATAGTTAGAGGACGGATGTCAGAGGTAGGTTCTTTACTCAGAGGGTGGTAAAGGTATGGAATGCCCTGTCTGCTGCAGTTGTAGATGCGCCAAGTTTGGAGGCATTTAAGAGGTCCGTGGATAGGTTTATGGATGAAAAGGGAATGGTTTAGGTTAGAGGGTCATTGCTTTTTCTTAATTGGTCAGCACACCTTCGAGTGCCGAAGGGCCTGTTCTGCGCTATTATGTTCTATAAATTATATGGAACTATGTAAACCAACATTACACAATATACAAACTGTAAAGTAACACCATATGGGAAACAAGATACAGACGAACATTTCATTTTTTTTGGAGGGGCTAGAAGAACATGTTAGTTGTGCTGTGCTGGCTGTCAGTGATATTAAGCTGTTATGTAGGAACAGAACGGAAACTATAGCTATCTTGTATTATATAAATTAAAGTTGTGTCTACATGGGACGAGCACTCATTGGATGGTTAGTTGTACGCCTAAGGAGATATATTAGTCTGAAAATGCTTGATTGTGTCTCATCTTGGAAGCTAAGAAGACCCGGAACTGGGACGGGAGACCATCAAGGAAAACGGATGTATTAGCCTTTCCTTCTCCACTCACTGCTGGTTGGTCAAGATGGTCAACAAACAAACAATAACCTGGAGGTCTTATAGCAAAAAATGTCATAAGCATCAAATAAAAGGAATTTCTTATACACACATAGTAAGGGACTTTATGACAGAAAGCAGAATGGTTAAGGTGCCACACAAAGCCTATATTTCAGAAAAAGGTGAAGACCAAAAAAATTATGCTGAGACTATAATGTGTGGAATGCAACTATCAATCAAAGACAATGCTGGTCATCAAGACAGGCAAGCACTTTCAATTCAAGGAGATAAGAAGAGGAAGGGCCAAGTTGTCCAGTTCCAAGTTGCATTCTTTAATTTTTTTTAAATTTGATTAAATTTATGGGAATCGGTTTTCCAAAAAAAAACAGAGACATGGGTCATTTGACTTGATTACCTGCCTCTCTTCTGTACTTAGATATTTCTGGAGAGAGAAAGAGGGAGCATTCACTGGCTTGAAACCTTCTACGACCAGTAGGCTGTGGATGATAGGAGCTGGGGTGCATCATCATGAAAATTTCAAAGTTTCTTTTGAAGCTTTTGTTTTTGTTATACTGGTTAATAATGCCCTTTTCACTTGTGGGAGTTTAATTGGTGTAAGGGTGTCAAAAATGGGTATGAAGAGGCACTATTGACACAGAGTTGTCGAGTTTGGAGGTTAAGTGGGTAAATCTAAGATTTCTTGTAGGCCTAGCACAAAAATTAAATTTTTGCATTTTAAAATGCTCTGTATCCATGATGCACCTGTCTCTTTTATTCCAAGAGCTCTAACTTTGCTTACAACTCTGTGATGAGGCACTTTTGGAAATTTCTTTTGGAAATCCATGTACACTACATCCCATACCCTTATCAACCCTCTCTGCTATCTCATTAGAAAACTCCAGCAAGCTACTTAATACAATTTGCCCACAACAAATCACTGCTCGCTTTCCTTAATTAAGCTGCATTTAATTACAGAGGTTAAACTAATCGAGCTTATCTTTACACTTCTTCTTGAAAATGTTGTAACATTTACAATTCTTCAGTCCTTGGCGCCACCAGAGATGAAGGAAGACTGAAAATGATCAGGTACTCTATAATTTACACTCTCACTTTCTTCATTATGCTTATACTTATCTGGCCCAGGTGCCTCTTCAACCTTGAGTACAGAGACTCTATCTGACAGATCCTCCTTCTCAAGTTAAATCCTTTAAGTTTAGAAACTACCTCTTCTTTGACCATGACCTGTGCTGCATCATCTCCTTGGTAAAGACAGATGCAAAGTATTAATTTAATATGTCAGCCCTTATCTCCATGTGTAAATCTCCTTTAAGTTTCCAACTGGCCCTCCTCCAGTTATCACCGTTTTATTGTTTATGTGCCTGCAGAAGACTTTTGTACTCTCTATATTAGCAGCCACTTCCTGTACTCTCTTTGCTACTGTTACATCCCTTTCAATTCCATTCTGAACCTATATTCAAACTGGTCTCAATTGTATGGTCTGCTTGATATCTGAAAAGGCATACTGCTTCTGCTTCATCTTAATTTCTGCGTGCAATTTTATGCCCTTACTTGTCCCGAAAGCATAAAATCTCACTCAAGGTCAATGGACTTTTCCAATGTACATATCTCACCTGCTCCAATTCTTGTCAAGTGGGGTGGTAAAATTCTGGCCTCTATCTTTTTTTCTTCCTGAATGTTGTTTGTCCAACATTTCCCCTTTATGGGAATACACCTTGACTCTCCTTGAACTATCTCATTTTTAACTGTAGTTTTGCCAATTAATCTTGGATTCCAATCTGTCTGGACCAGATTGATTCCTGCCCAATTGAAGATGGCATTCTATAGATCATAGAAAAGTTACAGCACAGAAGGAGGCCATTCAGTCCTTCTTGACCATGCCAACCTGATAATATCCAGGTGTCCTTTCTAATCCCAACTTCCTCTGCCTGCCCATTGCCCTGTATCTTACAGTACTTAAGGTGCAGATTGGAGTACTTTTTAAAAGACAGAAAATCTGGAAGATCTCAGCAGGTTTGACAGCATCTGCAGAGCCAACATTTCGAGTCAGGATCATCTTGACTTGAAACATTGGCTTTATTCTCTCTCCAAAGATGCTGTCAGACCTGCTGAGATTTTCCAACATTTTCTGTTTTTCAGATTCGAGTAGTTGCAGTATTTTGCTTTTTAAGAGTATAGGGTCTCTACCTCTACCACCAACTTAGGCAATGAATTCCAGACACCATCATTCTTGCATAAAAATGTTCTTCCTCGTTTCCCTCTACAGATTCTGCCACTTATTTTGAATCCAATCCATATTATCTCTTCCCCTTGTAATTTTGTACACCTCTATGAAGTTACCCCTCAGACCTCTTTGTTCCAAACAAAGCAACTCCAACCTGCTCATCAGTTAAATATTCTTACAAGAAGTGGTTTACTTCTTGTCCTTTTCCATTACCTTATGATACAATGATCACCAACTCCCTAAGCGTTGTCTGCAGATTCGCAATCCACTTGGGCCCAATACATTCCCAAGAAGCAAATCTAAAAATGTTTCCTTCCTCATTAGACTGGAAACGTGCAACCATAGAAGGTTCTCCTGAATGAAGTCTTGGAGCCCGAGAAAATGACTGAGGCAGATATAATAGCAACATATAAAAAGCACTTGGGTAATTACATGGATGGGAAGGATTTGAGAGTCAAATGTGGGCAATTAGGACTAGCTGGGAGGGCACCTAGTCTGTATAGACTGGTTAGGTCAAAGGACATGTATCTGTGCTGTATTGCTGCATGATTGTATATCTCTGTAACTCTTGAACTCTAATTTCTGGTTAACTGTTGTACTGACACCCCCCCCACCCCTCGCCTTCACTCCAAATGGGGTTTCACTCTACAGAAACCCTGACCCTCTACAGAAACCCTTGAAAATCCCCATCCTCATATCCCCTGACTACATAGAACATAGAACACTACAGCACAGAACAGGCCCTTCGGCCTTCGATGTTGCGCCGACCAGTATAAAAAGCAATGACCCTCCAAACTAAACCATTCCCTTCTCTTCCATATATTTATCAACTAACTCTTAAATGCCACCAAACTTTGGTGGCAACCAAACAAGTGCAAACTTGGCGCACCTACAACTGCCGCAGGCAGGGCATTCCACTCCTGAACCACCCTTTGGGTAAAGAACCTACCTCTGATATCCATCCTCTAACTATCACCCCTTAATTTAAAGCTGTGTCCCCTCGTGCTAGCTTTCTCCATCCTAGGAAAAAGGCTATCACTGTCCACCCTATCTAAACCTCTAATCATCTTATATGTTTCGATAAGGTCCCCTCTTAGCCGCCTCCTTTCTAACGAAAACAACCTCAAATCCCTCAGCCTCTCTTCATAAGACCTGCCCTCCATACCAGGCAACATCCTGGTAAACCTCCTCTGTACCCTCTCCAATTCCTCCACATCTTTCTTATAATGTGGGGACTACCTCACTAGTCCCTCCTCGATTACCCCAACCCAAACCTTCCCTCCCTCCCAAAGCCTCGGAAGAAAATTTCTCCGAGTGTCATTGCCTGTCTCCCCAACCTCCCCCGGCAATAGCTGTCTCCTTCTCAACTACCGTGCCAACTACACTACCAGTGACTATCCACCTCAGCTTCTGTGGCTACCCTCACCAACCTCCTGCCTGTCTATTACAACCCCAAACTCTTTTCAACTACAACCACACCCAACTGCCCTCCACGCTCACATGACAACTTTCCCCCACCCCAGTACCTTTCCACAGACCTGCCTTCCTAACTTCTGATTAGACCTCAACTAAACTCTGCCCTCCTTAACTGCCAATTAAGATATCCCCCAATAAATATACCAAATCTAACCCCTCTATGGCACTGCTGCCTCAGCACCAGGGAACAGGGTTCAATTGCAGCCTTGGGTGACTGTGTGGAATTTTCACGTCCTCCCCATGTCTGCGTGGATTTCCTCCAGCTACTCCAGTTTCCTCCCACAGTCTCAAGGTGTGCAGGTTATGTGGATTGGCTGCGCTAAATTGCCTCATTGTCATCCATCCAAGTACAAAGAACAAAACAGCACGGGAAACAGGCCCTTCAGCCCAACGAGCCCATGCCGCCACCTCAATGTTCCCACTTTTACCATGATCCTTGTTATCCCTGTCTATGTTTATAGATCTATGCATTAGAACCAAATTTGAGAGAATTTAGGGAAAATTTGTTCTGCCAGTCAGCCTAAGAGCACATCTTTGGGATGTGGAAGGAAACTGGAGCATCCAGAGAAAATCCATGCAAGCACAGGGAGAATGCGCAAACTCCCACAGACACAGGCCCAAATCCATGTGTCTGCACAGTACAGCAATAGTCACTGAGCTGTCATGTTGCCCATCAAATGGTCCAGGTCAAGCATACACTAATGACATGAAGCATTAGGCTACTCTCAAAATCCCTCTCATGACCCATCGCGTGTATGCCCCTTGTTAGACAAGGTGAACCGAAGTACCTGTAGGATGAAACAAAGATATCAATATCATCGACAATTTACACACTTCCCAGGGAACTCCCAAGGGACTCATGATCCCTATTTTAAATCAGTTTTCTATATCCCTCTATTCCCATTCTGTTCATATGCCCATCTAAGCATCTCTTAAATAACTCCAGAATGCATGCCTCCACCACTTTACTTGGCAGCGCATTCCATACCCCCACCACCCTCTGTATGAAAAAACTCCCTCTAGCATCCAAATTATACCTTACCCCCCTCACCCTAAGCCTGTGACCCCTCGTGCTATTTGAGTCCGTCCTAGGAAAAAGCTTAACCCTGTTTACTCTATCTATACCCCTCATAATCTTGTAGACCTCTATTAGATCTCCTCTAAGTCTATGCCTTTCTAAGGAAAATAGCCCCAATTTGCCTAACCTCTCCTTGTAACTCAGACCTTTCATACCAGGCAGCATCCTGGTAAACCTCCTCTGCACTCTCTCCAGAGTCTCCACATCCTTCTGGTAGTAAGGTGACCAGAACTGGACTCAGTATTCCAAATTCTAACCAACGTTTTATACAACTGCAACATTAAAGGCCAGCTCTTGTACTCTTTCCCCCTTCCTATAAAGGCTAGCATACTATATGCTTTCTCCACAACTTTCTCCACCTGCTCTGCCACCTTCAGAGACTCTGTCTCCTATTACCAACCCAGTTATATAATTATTATATTATTATATTATATTATTATTATATATCCACTTTTATACAATGGATGATAAAGCGATCGATGGATTACATGCACATATCTGTACAGCATAGAAAGAGTGCAAGTTAACTTTCAGGAAAAAGAAGAAAAAGCAGCAACAATTGCACATACACAGCATGCTGTTTATTGCCACATGTGGTCATACTACAAAGAGAATATGTATTTCATTAACCAGAGGGAAAAAAGTACAGGGCAACATTTTGTTTTAAAATCCAGTGACCCATCCAAGGGTCATGATCCCCAGATTGAAAACCATTGTTCCAAAGGAATTGGCCAACTTTGATGTCCAATTGTAAGAGTAGGAATTTGGTGACAGATGCTGTCTTTGCTAAGGAATTAGCCTTGCCTGGTTATGGCTTAATCTTACTAAAGATTTCAGAATGGCGCCAATCCCATCAGATTCCAGGACAGTGGTTAGCACTGCTGCTTCATAGCTCCAGGGTCCTGGGTTCGATTCTCAACTTGGGTCACTGTCTGTGTGGAGTCTGCATATTCTCCCCCTGTCTGCGTGGGTTTCTTCCGGGTACTCTGGTTTCCTCCCACAGTCCAAAGATTAGCTATGCTAAGAAATTGCCCCTTTAGTAGTGTCCTGGGATTAGTGGGTATAATATGTAGAGATATGGAGGCAAGGCCTGGGTGGGATTGTGTTCAGTGCAGACTTGATGGGCTGAAGGGCCTGTTTCTGCACTGTAGGGTTCTGTGATTCAGTTACTTATCCATCTAGCTACCTGTCCTTGTATTCCATTAGCCTTGACCTTTTCAACTAACCTCCCATGAGGGACTTTGTCAAACGCCTTACTGAAATCCATATAGATGACATCAATGGCTCACCCTTTGTCGACCGTTTTCGTCACCTCCTCAAAAAATCCTACCAGATTCGTAAGGCACGACCTCCCTTTAACAAACCATGCTGCGTATCCCTAATCAGATCGCAACACTCTAAGTGCCCATACGTCCTATCTCTAAGACTCCCCTCCAACAGCTTCCTTACCACTGACGTCAAACTCACCGGCCTATAATTTCCAGGATTTTCCCTACTACCCTTTTTAAATGACGGTACAACATTAGCTATTCTCCAGTCCTCTATATGTGGTGTTACAGGGATAAGGTGGGGAGAAAGTGTCAGAGTCGGTGGAGACTTTGCACTGGAAGAATTCTATAATTCACCCTAACTGGGGAGAAGAGTGGGTCTAAGATGAGTATTTTAAACTTAAACAAGGGCAACTATTTGGGCGTGAAAATTGAACTAGGTGGGGTGAGCTAAGCTACTAGGTTAGATTGATAGAGAAGCAATGGCAGATATTTGAGGAGCTATTTCAGAATAATCAGAACAAGTATATTCCTGTTTAAAAAAAAAACTAAAGGAAGGAGCTACCATCCCTAGCTAACCAAATAAATTAAGGAAGAATAAAAGAGCAGAGTATTACTTAAATGGAGCATGACTACAGAATGCTGAGGCACATAGAGATTTTGGTATTCTCATGCATGAGGCACAAAAAGTTAGTATGCAGGTGCACTAAAGTAAAGGACTAGGGGGCTACTGTTTTTAAAATTAGGGGTCACCTTTCTAAGATAGAGATGAGAAGAATTTTTTTTGAGGGTTATGCAATTTAGAAACTCTGCCTCAGAAGATGCAGAAAGTGGGTTCCCTGAACGTTTTTAACATCACAGTTGACAGACTCTTGGTAGGCTGTCTGTGTGGAGTTTGCATGTTCTATCCTTTGCATGCATTTTCTCTGAGTACTCTTGTTTCTCCTACACGCCAAAGATATGTGTATTAGGTTAATTGGTCATTCTAAATTGCCTCTTAATTACAATGGGACTGGTAGGATAAATGTGTGGAATTACAGGATAGGGTCTGGGTGGGATTATTGTCAGTACTGGCTTGATGAACCAAATGGCCACCTTCTGCAATATAGGGATTCTATGATTCTATGAGTATCGAAGGTTATTGGGGGTAGATGGGGAATGTGAAACTCAATCCATACCGATCAGCCACAATTCTATGGAATGATGGAGTAGGCTAGAGCAGCTGAATAGCCGACTTCTGCTCCTATTTAGTATATTTGTACATTGCCCATCTCCTTCTCCACCATTCCCCTTGTCTAAACCCCGCCCTGGCAACTGCCTGCCCTATCCATCAACTGCCCAACCAAATCCCTGACTGCCCTTCCCACCATTCATCTGTACCCTATCTCCCATTGCCTTCCACCCATCTCCTGTATTTTCAACCTTTGATCATCCACCCAATTCAACCCTGCAATCATACACGCTTGCCCTACTCTGTAGAAGGATCATTTAGAGCCAAAGTATTAACTCTCTTTCTCTCCACAGATGTTGCCAGACCTGCTGAATTTACAGCTTGAAATCATAGAATACCTACAGTGCAGAAAAAGACCACTGTGCCCATCAACTTGCACCGACAACAGTCCCACCCAGGCCCTATCCCCATAATCTGACATATTTACTTTGCTAATATCCCTGACACTGAGGGACAATTTAATATTGATTAAGCTAAACTACGCATCTTTGGACTGCAGGATGAAATCTGAGCAGCTTGAGGAACCCCACACAGACAAGGGAAGAACATGCAAACTCCACACAGTCATCCCAGGCCAGAATTGAATCTGGGTCCCTGGTGCTGTGATGCAGCTGTGCTAACCATTGTGGTATCGTGCTGTCCTTCGGCCTTCGGGTATATGTGATAACGGCAAAAATTATAAGTACATTGATCATACCTGGGGCTTAAAGACTATTGAAGCCCCCAGTGGTCATGGGCATGGCTGCATGGTGCCTATCAGGCAGTACCCATTATTGGGGACCATCTGACACACTGGACATCTTGGCAGTAACCACTGGACATGCTAGCATTTTCATCTGGATACCACCAGTGTGTCAGGGGCAATGCTAAGGAGCAGGGCTATGACAAGGGGACATACAAGTAGATCCATCTGAAGGGCCCCAATGCTGGTGACCCTTTTTGGGGAGGGAATGGGGGCCATGCCACCAATGTTGGGTGGGGACTCCCATTGCACTGTGAGATCAGGGTACCTGAGTGCTCTGAAGCTGGGCTCACTTGTGTGTTTAATCTCCTCAACTTCCCTGTAAACTTCCAACTCTCCAAACAAATGACTTTGTCGGAGGATTGCAGTGCGGAGCGCGTTTGAGAGACATAATGATGCTACAATTGAAATGGAATAGAAAACATTCTAATGTCATTCCTGAATCACTTAACATTTATATATTAACATTCATATATTAGTGTTTTTTTTTTAATAGGATGTATATAGTTAAACTTTATAGAAACTTTTAAGGTCGCTTTTTTGGAATTTATTGCTTTTGCCACCTTTGATTAAAATCACATTTTCATTGTAATTATATCTTATCCAACAGCCAAGAATATTCAATATTTGTGGGTGATCTTTCTTCTGAAGTTGATGATTTTCATCTGTATGATTACTTTGTGAAAAAATATCCATCTTGTAGAGGTGGAAAAGTGGTGACTGACACATCTGGGAACTCAAGGTATTGTAACTGCTTTGTAATATCAATGGTTAAAAGTTGGGTACACTTTTACAGAGCTCTGAGCAGGAAAGACATCTCGCCAAACTGCAATTACCAATGTAATTTATATGTTTTAGCATTAACCACTGAAATTTAGTTATAATTTAATGATTATTAAATGCCCATCTTGTCATGTGCTTTGAAACAACCCTTATTTTTTATAAACCACATTGGCGAATGAAAATCATGCCATATGTTGAATAAGAACATTCTTTCTGTCCCAGCTAGGATTAACAAGGACATCAAATACTTGGACTGATGATACCTCAGATGTAACGTAATAACTCTAAATTATGTGGTTCAAACTATTTACAATCTGTTGATTCAAGCCAGTTCATTCCATGAGGTGTGCTGCAATGTAAACAGTTCTTTGGTCTTTTTCTTTTATTAGAGGTTTTGGGTTTGTCAGGTTTTCTGATGAAGTAGAACAGAAAAAAGCTTTGGAAGAATGTCAGAACAGCAAAGGATTAGGAGGAAAATCCATCCGAATAAGTATAGCAGTGCCAAAAAGGTAAGTTGTATCATCCTGGCATGTGAAGAAACCTTTTTGTAAATATTTGAGATGAGCATTAAGATTTCAACTACTTACATCTTATCAATAACTTGGATGAAGGGACCAGGCATATGGTTGCTGATGTAGAAAAGTTAGCTGTAAAGAGGACCTAAGGAGTCTGAAAACAAATGTAGGTAAATTAAGTGAGTGGGAAAAGAATTGGCAGAAGAGTGTACTCTGGCAACATGTGAACTTGTCCATTTTTGGAAAAGCAACACATTACTTAAATAAAGTGATAGTGCAGAACTCTGCAGTACAGAAGGATCACAGAATCCTACAGTGCAGAAGGAGGCCATTTGGTCCTTCAGGTCTGCACAGTCCACAATCCCACCTAGCCCTATTCCCATAATTGGCATTTACCCCCTGACACAAAGTGGCAATTTAGCATGACCAATTAACCTAATGTGCACATCTTTGGACTGTACGACGAAACCGGAGCACCCGGAGGAAGGCCGGTGCTTACATGGGGAGAATGTGCAAACTCCACACAGACAATGACCCAAGCTAGGAATCGAACCCAGATCCCTGGTGCTGTACATGAATGACAAAATTTGTTTCCAAAGTACAACAAGTGATTAGAAAGGTAAATGCAATGTTCATGTTTATTGGAAGAGGAATGGAATATAAAAATTTGCTAAATTGTCAGGGCATTGGTGAGACCACATGCCAGAATATTGTGTATATTTAGCGTGGCATGATGGCACAGTGGCTAGCTTTGCTGCCTCACAGTGCCAGGGATCCTGATTTGATTCCTGCATTGGATCACTGTCTGTGTGGAGTTTGCACGAAACTCTCTATGTCTGCGTGGGTTTCCTCCGTGTGCTCTGGTTTCCTCCCATAGCCCAAAAATGTGCGGGTTAGGTAGATTGGTCATGCTAAATTGACCCTAGTTTCAGGGGATTAGCAGGATAAATTTGTAGGGTTACGGGATAGAGTCAGATTGTTTTGGTGCAGGCTCATTGGTCAGATGGCCTGAAGAGATTCTAATTTTGGTCTCCTTATTTTAAAAAAGATGTAATCAAATTCGAAGCAGTTCAGAGAATATTCATTTGACTGATTCATGCGATGAAAGGGTTATCTTACGAGGATAGATTGGAACTGCATCTTTTGGATTTTAAAGTAATATCTTATTGTCACAGGATCCTGAGTGACTTGACAGGATGAATGCTGAAAGGATGTTTAACCTTGTGAGTGGGACTAGAACTAAGGGACATCATCTAAAAATAAAGGGTCTCCTATTTAAGAATGCAATGAAGAAACAATTTTTCTGAGTCTATTTAACTTATTACATTCTGTTTCCTGGAGAGTGGTAGAGGCAGGTACATTGAATATTTTGAAGGAAGAGGTAGATTGATCCTTCAGTAACAAGGAAGTCAAAGGGTATCAGGATAGCCAGAAAAATGAAATTGTGGCTACTATCAGATCACCTATGATCTTATCAAATGGCAGAGTTGGCTTGAATGGCCAACTCCTGCTTTTAAATCATTATGTTTGTATGAAGGAACTAATCAGATTTTGGTGAACAAATGGGATTGAGATTTTTAAATCACCAGTGACCAGGATAGTCTTGAGTTCTAAGCTTTGATCCAAATGTCTATTTGGAGTCAGCCTTTCTCAATCAGAAATCTTTTTTATTTTCTACTTAAAAATGGGCAGTGGGACACAGGAGATGAAAGGAATAGATAAGTGAAAACATTTTTTTAAGAAGGGAAAAGCAGAATAAGGGACTGTTGTAGTAAAAATTTAACCAATATTTGGTCATAACAGTTATACTAGAGAACTGAGATGTCACTACACAATTGCAGTATTTGAGAGAACAGGTGAAACATAATGGTGGGAAATAAAAGTTGAGAATCAAAATTATATTTTACAGATGTATACTTTCAGAGGATGACACTGAAAAAAAATCAGTGTTTGAAAAATAACCCCTTGAGTGCAAGCAAATGAATAATTTCCAAACCATTTCAGTTTATGAAAGATTGTGAAATAGGTTATAATTTGAATGAACAGTAATAACTAATAAATATTGAATACCAGATAAAAGGGCACAATATTAATAGATTTTATGGTAGTATTGTGTCAGAATACAGAACATTCAACTCTCGGATGTGTTGTGGCACAGTGATAGCATCCCTATCTCTGACCCAGAAGCTCCAGTTTCAAATCTGTTGCATGTTCAAACATTTGAACAAAAATTGTGGGAATACTCAGCAGCCCAGGAGCATCTACAGAGAAACAGAGTTAACTTGAAAGTTTATGATATTTGATTGTGTTCAAATTATCCTCCTAGTGTTTAAGTGGGTGACACAGTTGCTAACGCTGCAGCCTCACAGTGCCAGGGACCTCAGTTTGATTCAAGCCTTCGCAGAATATCTGTGTGGCATTTGCACATTATCCCCGTATGTGCGTGGGTTTCCTCAAGGTGCTCATGTTTCTTCTCACAATCTAAAGATGTGCGGGTTAGGTTGCTTGGCTATGATCAATGCTTGGGTTACAGGGATAGGGCAGGGAAGTTGGCCTTGGTAGAATGCTCTTATAGAGGCCCCGTACAGACTCATTACACCGAACGGCCTCCTTTTCGCTGGAGGGATTCTATGGATTCCATCTTCATGACTTTGCTCCTTCTTATCCCTTGGAATTTCCTCCAGATCGACAATCCTTCAAATGTTCAACCAACAGTGGAATCTACCATATTAGAGTTTAGTGAGGACCAATGAATATAATCCATGCTTTTAGTGGAACATTTAAATGGAAGTCCATGGTCAGTAACATCCTCCGATATGGAGAGAGAACAACCAATGAGCCAGATTCAGTTAGTAGCCTAACAGTGCATGAATATTTAACAACGATCAAAATGATCCACCTTGGGCCATAAGACCTAATGACATAAGAACAGAAGAAGACTTCTTGGTCCAATGAGTCTGCTCCACCCAGTCATTGAGATCATGCCTGATCTAATATGATAATCCTCTGCTTTCTGGCCTTTTCCCCGTAACCCTTTGTTGTGGGGCTGTCGCAAAGTTTTAAATACAGCAAGAAAAACAATCATTCCCCTCAAATAGCCAGACAAAGTCATGGAGTGGTTTTGAGATAATGTATTGACAAACCGCAGCACTATGGAGGTCCAACTAAGTAATTCAGGGCAGTCAGAGTGCAGAATTCAGAAATATGCAAGAAATTATAGTTTCAAATTTGAATACAAGTAATTAGCATATGGGAGTTATTGGAGCTCTTTTCCTCAGAGCACTATGGGTACACTTAGACCACATGGATTGCAGCAGTTCAAGAAGATTACTATCTTTGGGGGCAATAAATGGGCAATAAATACAAGCCTAACAGCAATGCCCACATTCTATGAATGATTGAGCAGTATGGGAATTGTGCTATTGTCAATGTAAATAAGTGAATAATGGACATATTGAATAGTTTTACTTAAATATTTACAACAGAAGTCAGCAAGCTGGGAATCCCAAGAAAATTAACATTAAGTTTGCCAATATTAATTGAAGTTAAATAGCTGTAATGAAGAAAATAATAGCACTAAGGAATGACAAACTTACAGGACCAGATGTTCTCCATCCAAGATTTTGCATCCAAGACATTGCAGATAACCTAACTATAATCTTTCAAAGTTTTCTTTATTCAGGAACTGTTCCCCTTTTAGATTAGAAAATTGTGCATGTTACTTGTTTAAAAAAAGATGAGAGGAAAACCAGGAAATCATATTTACTCTTAAGTAAATACATTTGTTGTCAGGAAATTACATAGTATCTATAATAAGAATGAAGTTAATAAACAGCTTGAACCTTTTCAGCTGAAAAAGAGGATTTATAAAGGGTAGGTCATATCTCTGATAGACCTGTGGCTTAAACAGGACAGGGAACTAACTATGGATCTTATTTACGTGGCCATCCGAAAAGCAATTTATAAAATTCATCATCAGCAGCTGTTGGCTGAAATTGAGTTCCATGAATTGAATGCAAATGAGAGACTTAGAAATCGGATGCATGACAGGAGACGTCCACCCTTTATTTCAATTGATGTGATGTGACTCGTAGTGTCGGACAAGGATCAGCTTTTTGACCTGAAATACTTATTAACTTATGAACTAAATACAAAGAGAACAAAGAACAACACAGCATAGGAAACAGGTCCTTCGGCCCTACAAGCCCACGTCGCCCATTTTAACACTCAGTGAGTGCCTCATTCCAGTCCTCCTTCTACCTACAACTTTGATCTATGTCTCTTGGACTCCCCAGTAAGGGGTGCAAATTTAGAGAATTATGTGTGCGCCAAATTAAGGGAGGTCTAATTTAAGGACAATTTATTAACACCAATCAGCACATTGTTGGGGTGTGGGAGGAAACCGGAGCACCCGGAGAAAAGGGTGAAGCATGGGGGAGAGTGTGCAAACTCCCACAGACACCGACCCAAGTCGGAGATCCGACCCGGGTCCCTGTATCTGCACAGCAAACAGTGATAGTCACTAAGCTATCGTGTTGTCCGTCAATTGGTCCAGTTTAAGCGTACACTAACGATGTGAAGCATTAGGCAACTCTCAAAGCAATATCCAAGAGCAACCCTTGCATGACCCACCACGTGTATGCCGCTTGTCGGCCAACAAGGTGGACCAAATCACGTGGACATTAAAAAGGAGACATCAATAAATATACACAGCCTATATAGACATTCACGGAAGATCCCCAGTAGCTCCAATGTAAGAGACAGGTGAGCCATAAAATACAACCGACTTGGGTTGTAGGATAGAAAGTCAGATTCCAATTTTGCCAGTGATTTAAGATTGTAAATTTAAAGAAACATAGAAAATGTATGTAGAAGTAGGCCATTCAGCTCTTTAAGCCTGCACCATCATTCAACATGATCATGATTGATCTTGCAGTTCAGTATCCCATTCCCACTATCTCTCCATACCCCTTGATTCCTTTAGCTACAAGGATTCTGTTCAGCTCCCTTTTGAACGTGTCTAACGAACTGGCCCCAACAGCTTGCTGTGATAGAGAATTCCACCGTTCACAACTCTTTGATTGAAGAAATTTTTCCTCACCTCAGTCCTGAATGACTTCTTATTCTTACTAATTCTGCACTTTCCTAACATTGGGAACATTCTTCACACATCTAGCCTGTCCCGTCTCATTGGGATTTAATATGTTTCTATGAGCTTCCTGCTCATTCTTCTTTCTTCTAAATTCCAATGAGTACAAGCCCAGTTGGTCCAGTCCCTTTCCATATGTTAGTTCTGCCATTCCAGGAATCAGTCTGGTGAACCTTTGCTGGACTTCCTCGCAAGCAAGAATGTCCTTCCTCAGACTAGGAGACCAAAATTGCATACAATGCTCAAGGTGTGGCCTCACCAAGGCTCTATATAAACTGCAACAAGACATCCTTACTCCAATTCTCAAATCCTCTTGCTACGAAGGCCAGCGTGCTGTTAACTTTCCACTTGCTGTACCTGCATGCCATCCTTCAGTGACTGTTCCACCTTGACACCCAGGTCATGTTGCACTTCCCCTTCTCCTAAATTGCCACCATTCAGATAATAATCTTTCTTCTTGTTTTTGCCACAATAACCTCACATTGATCTACATTATATTGCATTTGCTAAGTATTTGTCCACTCAGCCCACCTCCAAGTCCCCTCCATCCTCTTAGCATTCTCCTCACAGTACACTGCCACCTAACTTAGTGTCATCTGCAAATTTGAAAATATTGCATTCAATTCCTTCATCCAAAACATGAATATATATTGTGAGTAGCTGGGGGCTCAGCACTGAACCCTATGATATCCCACTAGTCACTGCCTGTCACCCTGAGAAGAACCCATTCCCACTCTCTGCTTCCTGTCTGCCAACCAGTTCTTTGCCAATGCATGTCTCGTATCTTCTAAATTAGCTTTCTTCAAGTTTAGGACCCTAGTCTCAGACTTAACTGTGTCACTCTCCATCTTAATGAAGAATTCTGCCATATTATGGTCACTCTTTCTCAAATGATCTCGCACCACAAAGTTGCTAATTACTCACTTCTCATTACACAATAACCAGTCTAGGATGGCCTATTTTGCAGTTGGTTCCTTGACATATTGCATGAAAAAATAATCCCTATCATTTGGAAAACTGCGTCCAGTTCTGGTCGCCTTACTACCGGAAGGACGTGGAGACTCTGGAGAGAGTGCAGAGGAGGTTTACCAGGATGCTGCCTGGTATGGAAGGTCTGAGTTACGAGGAGAGGTTAGGCAAATTGGGACTGTTTTCCTTAGTAAGACGTAGACTTAGAGGAGATCTAATAGAGGTGTACAAGATTATGAGGGGTATAGATAGAGTAAACAGGGTTAAGCTTTTTCCTAGGATGGACTCAAATAGCACGAGGGGTCACGGGCTTAGGGTGAGGGGGGTAAGGTATAATTTGGATGCTAGAGGGAGTTTTTTTCACACAGAGGGTGGTGGGGGTATGGAATGCGCTGCCAAGTAAAGTGGTGGAGCAGGTACTCTGGAGTTATTTAAGAAATACTTAGATGGGCACATGAACAGAATGGGAATGGAGGGGTATAGAAAACTGATTTTAAAATAAGGATCATGAGCCTTGGGAGTCCCTGGGAAGTGTGTAAATAGATGATGATAGCGATGTACTTGTTTTTATCCTACAGGTGCTTTGGTCCACCTTGTTGTTTAACAAGGGGCATACACGCGATGGGTTGTGAGAGGGCTGCTCTTGGATTTTTTTCAAGAGTATCCTTGTGCTTCACGTCGTTAGTGTACGCTTGACCTGGACCATTTGATGGGCGACACGACAGTTCAGTGACTATCGCTGTGCTGTGCAGCTGCATGGATTTGGGCCTGTGTCTGTGGGAGTTTGCGCATTCTCCCTGTGCTTGTGTGGGTTTTCTCCGGGTGCTCCGGTTTCCTCCTACATCCCAAAAATGTGCTCTTAGGCTAATTGGCAAAACAAATTCCCCCTAAATTGTCTCAAATTTGGTTTTTAATCCATAGATCTATAAACATAGACAGGGATCACAGGTAGAGGTGGGAACATCGGAGTGGCGGTGCGGGCTCGTTGGGCTGAAGGGCCTGTTTCCTGTGCTGTTTTTGTTCTTTCTTTGTTCTTGTTCTTTGTAAATGTGGTACTGTGATTCAAGATGGGTAGCAAGGATAACTCAGGTAATTATAGACCGGTGAGTTCTTCATCCATGGTAGGGAAATTGTTGGAGAAGATTCTTAGAGATAGCACATTTACCATGGAATAATCTCATTAGTGATAGACAGCATGGTTTTGTAAGATGGAAGTCATGCATCACAAATTTGGTTGAGTTTTTTGAGGCATTGACAAATACAATTGACGAGGGAAGGGCCATGGATGTCAACTGTATGGATTTTAGTAAAGCGTTTGATGAAGTCCCTCATGGCAGGTTGGTGCGAAAAGTTAAATCTTTTTCTGTCTGAAGGCCTGTGACTAGCAAGGCTCTGTATTGGCATATCTGCTGTTTGTGATATATATAAATGATTTGGAAGAACGTGTAACTGGTGTGATCAATAAGTTTGCAGATGACACAAAGATGGCTGGACTTGTGGATAGCGATGAACATTGTCAGAGAATACAGCAGGATATATATAGGCTGGAAAACTGGGCATAGAAATGGCAGATGGAATTTAATCCAGATAAATGCGGAGTGATGATTATGATAGAAGTAACATAGTGGGGAGCTTATACAATAAGTGGCAGAACCGTCAGGCATATAGATGCACAAAGGGACCTGGGTGTGCAGGTCCACAGATCCTTGCAGGTGGAGAAGGTGGGGAAGAAGGCATATGGCATGTTTGCCTATACAGGATGGGGCAAAGAGTATAAAAGTTCGAGTATGATGTTGCAGCTATATAGAACGTTGATTAAGCCACACTTGGAATACTGCATGCAGTTCTGGTCACCTCACTACCAGAAGGACATAGAGGCTTTGGAGAGAGTGCAGAGAAGATTTACCAGGATGTTGCCCGGTATGGAGTGTCTTAGTTATGACGAGAGATTGGGTAGGCTTGGGTCCTCTCCCTGGAAAGACAGAGGATGAGGGGCGAGCTAATAGAGGCATATAAAATTATGAAGGGCATAGATAGGGTGAACAGTGGGAAACTTCTTCCCAAGTCAGAGGTGATGAACACAAGGGGTCACAGGTTCAAGGTGAGGGGGACAAGATTTAACACAGATGTCAGAGGGATGTATTTTACACCGCGGGGTGGTGGGAGTCTGGAATACACTGCCAAGCAAGGTGATAGAGGCAGACATGCTGGGATTGTTTAAGACTTATCTGGATAGCCACATGAACAGATTGGGAATGGAGGGATACAAATGAAAGGTCTAGTTGGAAGATGACCGGCACAGGCTTAGAGGGCCGAACGGCTTGTTTCCTGTGCTGTTTTGTTGTTTGTTCTTTGAACTAACACCCCTACTCTTCTAGAGATCGTATCCCTCTACTTGTATTCTATTCAGGTATTCAAGACTCCCTTAAAGTCACTATTGTATCCACTTCGACTACCTCCTCCAGCAGCGAGTTCCAGGCACCCACCACCCTCTGTGTAAAAAAAAAACTTGCCTCATACATCTCCTTTAAACCTTGTCCCTTGCACCTTAAACCTATGTCCCCTAGTAATTGACTCTTCCACTCCAGGAAGAAGCTTCTGACTATCCATGGCTCTTGTAATCTTGTAGACTTCTATCAGGTTGCCCCTCAATCTCTCATTCTAGTGAGAACAAACCAAGTTACTCCAACCTCTTCTTATAGCTAATGTCTTCCATAGCAGGCAACATCCTGATAAATCTTTTCTGTATCCTCTCCAAAAGCCTCCACGTTCTTCTATATTCCAAATGTGGCCTGACTAAGGTTATATAAAGCCGCAACATGACTTGCCAATTTTTAAACTCAGTGCCCTGGCTGATGAAAGCAAGCATGCTGTATGCCTTCTTGACTACTTTCTCCACCTGTCTGACTTGAGTACCTATACACCCTCTGCCTATCAATACTCTTAAGGGTTCTGCCATTTATTGTATATTTCCTATATGTATTAGACCTTCCAAAGTGTAGTACTTCACATTTGTCTGGATTAAACTCTATCTGCCATCACTCCGCCTAAGTCTACAACTGATAGACTTAGGCGGATAGACTTAGGCAGCAGTTGTAGATGCGCCAAGTTTGGTGGCGTTTAAGAGGTTAGTTGATAAGTATATGGAAGAGAAGGGAATGGTTTAGTTTGGAGGGGCATTGCTTTTTATATTGGTCGGCGTAACATCGAAGGCCGAAGGGCCTGTTCTGTGCTGTAATGTTCTGTTCTATGTTCTATGATCTATATCCTGCTGTATCCCCTCATGGTCCTCATCACTGTCAGCAAATCCACCAATCTTTGTGTCGTCCACACACTTACTAAACAAACCAGTTATATTTTCCTCCAAATCATTTCTACATATTACAAACAGCAAAGCACTAATCCCTGAGGAACACTATTTGTCATAGACCTCCATTCAGAAACACACCCTTCCACTGCTACCTTCTGTCTTTGACCGAGCCAATTTTGTATCCACCTTGCCAGCTCATCTCTGATCCCGTGCAACTTACCTTCGGCACCAGTCTGCCATGAGGGACCTTGTCAAAGCTTTACTAAAGTCCATGTAGGCAATATCCACTGCCCTATCGTCATCAATCATCTTCATCACTTCCTTGAAAAATTTGATCAAGTTAGTGAGGCATGAACTCCCCTTCACGAAACCATGCTGCCTTTGCTAATATGTCCAGTTATTTCCAAGTGGGAGTAAATTTCATCTGGAAGATTCCTCTCCAATAATTTCCCTACCATTGATGTTAGGCTTACCATCCTGCAATTATGTGGATAATTCTTGCTATTCTTTTTAAACAAACAACATGGGCTATTTTCCGTTCCTCTAGGACCTCTCCTGTAGCCAGTGAGGATACAAAGATTTCTCTCAAGGCCCCAGCAATTTCCTCCCTTGCTTCTTTTAGTATCTTGAAGTATAAGCCATCAGGCCATGGGGACTTGTCTACCTTAATGTTTCTCGAGAACCCCAATACCACCTTTTTTGATCTTAAAGTGACTCAAACTATCTACAACCCTTTCCCAGACTCCTCATCCACCAAATCTTTCTTTTTGGTGAATGCTGACGCAAATTACTCATTTAATACCTCACCCATTTCCTCTGGATCGGTGCATAGATGCCCTACCCTGTCCTTGAGTGTGCCAACCCTCTTGTTCTTTACATAAAAGCATTGGAATTTTTGTCCAAAATGATGTCCTTCCTTATTATTGCATTAATCTCCCCTTTAACCAGCAAATCTACTTCACGTCCCCCTCCTTTCCTTTCCATGTATCTTTCTTGAATATTGAATACCCCTGGACATTGAATTCCCATCCCTGGTCACCTTGGAGCCAGGTCACGAGATATTGATGGATGAAGTACGTGGACAAATCTGTGCAAATGGATTCATTGTAGGGAAATCTGAGATCATCCACTTTGGATTTAAGCAGGATAGAACAGCATACTTTCCAAATAGTGAAAAACTACCAACAATGGCAATCAGAAGAGATTTGGGATCCAGGTCAATATATTATTAAAACATGTACGTGTAATAATCAGAACGCCTAATAGAATGTTGATCTCTCAATGACATGACAATTAATCAGGTACAGATGAGAAAACCCAAGGTATATTATGAAGCCAGGCTAGACCCAAACAATTTTTCTATTTTGGCATTTTTGTATAGATAAAATGCTTTGCTCCAGGCATGATTCTATTAACAAAATAGGGAGCTTTTATTAATGCAAACTTTATTTAACAACATAATTAAATTATAACAAATTATGTACTTAACTTTTAATGTTTAAACAATGTTTAAGAATGACCAGATACAATTCTTAAGTACTAACTTCTCATGACTAGTTCCAGCCAAGCAATATTTCTCTTATAGACTTATAAACACTTCTTCAAAATTAGGCATACTTCTTGTGAGTTAGGTTATCAGTCCTGGAGCTTTGAAATGTCTCTCTCTGTCGCTCCCTCTCTAGAGGCGAAGACTGAGAAGCACTTTTTTCATCCCCCAGCTCCAGGCAGGAACTGCTCTTTATTTTAAAATGAAAATTAATTTTTTTCTGTGAATTTAGCTCCTCCCATAACCATATGATTCTCAACCTATTCAAACTCACACAAGTCCGCATACCTAGTCTAAAATCCCAGGAGAACCAAAATAAACACAAAGCCCATTAACTCCACAAAGTAACACGTTCCTAGCTAACACCAGTTAGCATTAGAGCTGTATGCTAACATTCACAGCGTTGGAGTTGCATGTTTTCCTTACAAATTGAGTCGTAACAAATTACTGCCTCTTAAAGCAATTGCTTTACATTAAATATATCAATGTAGCAAAATATCCATAGAACCATAGAAAAGTTACAGCACAGATAGAGGCCACTTGGCCCATCTTGTCCACACAAGCCTGAAGACACCCAGATGCCTTTCTAATCTCAGCTCCTGCAACCTTAAGGGATAGTTGTAGGTACATTGAGTCTTTGCCTCCACTACCAATGCAGGCATATTCCAAACATCCAGTATCCTCTGCATAAGTGACACCTTCTGCCACTCATCTTGAATCTATGTTCCCTGGAACTCCCCGTCAAGGGAAACAATTTTATCCGGTCCACTCTATCTTTTTCCATCATAATTTTGTATACCTCCATCAAGTCACCCTTTAGCCTTCTTTGTTTCAAAGAAAATAATTCCACTGATCCAATCTCTCCTCATAGCTATATTTTTCTATTCCTGGCAGCATTCTTGTAAACTTCCTTTGCATCTTTTCATAGCAATTATGTCTTTCCTGTAATATGGTGACCAGATGGGTAGTCCTGTTGCACAGTGATTAGTACTGCTGTCTCACAACGTGGTCCAGATTTGATCGCCGGCTTAGGTCACTGTATGTGCAGAGTCTGCATGTTCTCCCCGTGGTTCCCTCAAGGTGCTCAGGTTTCCTCCCACAGTCTGAAAGATGTCCTGGTTAGGTGCATTGGCCATATTAAATTCTCTCTCAATGTACCTGAACAGGCACTCGACTATGGCGACTAGGGGATTTTCACAGTAACTTCATTGCAGTATTAATGTAAGCCTACTTGTAACACTAATAAATATAAAAAAGAACTACACATAATACTTTGTTCTGGCCTCACCAGTACTTTATAAAATCCCAATATTATATGCTTCCTTTTATATTCTATACCTTTGCCAATGAAGCAGAGCATTCCAAATGTTGACTTACAACCCTGCAGAGTCATAGAGGTTTACAGCATGGAAACAGGTCCTTTGGCCCAATATGTCCATGCTGCCCCCCCACCTTTTTTTTAATCCCCTAAGCTAGTCCCAATTGCTAGCATTTGGCCAGTGTCCTTCTATCCCATCTTACGCATGTAACTGTCTAAACGCATTTTAAAACATAAAATTGTATGCGCCTCTGCTATTACCTCTGGCAGTTTGTTCCAGACATTCACTATCTCTGTGTGAAAAAATTGCTCCTCTGGACCCTTTTGTATCTCTCCCCTCTCACCTTAAACCTATGCCCTCTAGTTTTAGACTCCCCTATCTTTGGGAAAAAATATTGACTATCTAGCTGATCTATGCCCCTCATTATTTTATAGACCAGTATAAGATCACCCCTAAGCCTCCTATGCTCCAGAGAGAATAGTCCGAGTCTATCCTTTTAACTCAAACCATCAAGTTCCAATAGCATCCAAGTAAATCTTTTCACATTCTTTCTAGTTTAATAATATCCTTTCTATAATAGGGTGACTAGAACTGTACACAGTATTCCAAGTATGGCCTTATCAATGTCTTATACAACTTCAACAAGATGTCCCAACAATATTCAACATTCTGCCCAATGAAACTGAGCAATGAAGTTGAATGCCACCTTCACCACTCTCTCCACCTTCACTCCACTTTCAAGGGGCTGTGACCCTCTACTCCTCTATCTCTTTGTTCTCTAACTCTCCCCAATGCAGAGGATGTCTACTTGAACTGCTGCAATTAGGGAACTGTGTATTTGTACATCAAGATCTCTCACTTCATCTACCGTTCTTAATATATTCCCATTTATTGCATATTGCCTATAAATTTGATCTCCCAAAATACTTCTCTCATGCTTCTCCATGTTAATGTTCACCTCCAACTTTACCGCCCATTCCATATCCCATATATCATTTTAGAGATTATAGCTATCTTCTACACTATCCAGTACTTGGCCAATCCTCATGTCATCACAAATTTCCCAACCATGCCCCCTACGTTCACGTCCAAATCATTATTATGTCACATAAATACAAGGGTCCCAGCACTGAACCCTGGAACACCACTTGAAACAACTTGCAATTCGCAAGGCATGTGTTGGCCATTATCTTTTATTTCCTGTTACTAAATTTGATCCACTTTGTCACCTTACTCTGTATGCTATTGACTTTCACTTTTTTGACCAATCTACCATATGGGACCTTGTCAAATGCCTTGATAAAAAAATCGATGTACACAAGATCCACTTCACTACAGCATGGCTTGGTAATAGGAGGCAGAGAGCAGTAGTGGAACGGTCTTTTTCTAGCTGGACGTCTGTCATTAGTAATGTGCTGCAGAACTCAGTACTGGGACCGCTTCTATTTGTAATATACATAAATGACTTGGAAGAGCAAGTATGTGGTGTGATCAGCAAGTTTGCAGATGACATGGAGATGGCTGGACTTGCGGACAGTGAGGAGCAGTGTCAGGCAATACAGCAGGATATAGATAGGCTGGTAGATTGGGCAGATAAATGGCAGATGGAATTTAATCCTGATAAATGCAAGGTGATATATTTTAGGAGAAATAATGTAGGGGGGAGTTATATGATAAAGGGTAGACCTATAAAAGAATATAGAAATGCAGAGGGATCTGGGGGTGCAAGTGCGCAAGTCTTTGAAGGTGGCAGTACAGGTGGAGAAGGTTGCAAAGAAAGCTTATAGTATTTATAGGAAGCTTATAGTATTTATAGTCTTTATAGGAAGGGGTATAGAATACAACAGCTGGCAGTTAATGTTGCAATTGTATAGAACATTGGTTAGACCTTATTTGGAGTATTGCATCCAGTTCTGGTCGCCTTACTACTGGAAGGATGTGGAGACCCTGGAGAGAGTAGAGGAGGTTTACCAGGATGCTGCCTGCTAAAGAAGGACTGGGTTATGAGGAAAGATTGGCAAATTGGGGCTGTTTTCCTTAGAAAGACAGAGAATGAGGGGAAATCTAATAGAGGTGCATATAATTATGAAGGGTATAGATAGAATAAACAGTGGTAAGCTTTTTCCCAGATTGGAAACAAATATTACAAGGGACCACAGGCTTAGGATGAGGGGGGCAAGATATAATTTGAATGTTAGAGGGAGGGTTTTCATACAGAGGGTTGTGGGGGTATGGAATGCACTGCCAAGTAAGGAGGTGGAGGCAGGCATGCTGGAGTTGTTTAAGGGATACTTAGGCACGTGAGCGGAATAGAGATGGAGGGATATAGGAGATTGTTTTAAATAGGGATCAAGAGCCTTGGGAGGTTCCTGGTAATCAATTGATTCCTATGGACTTTCCAACATATTTTCTGACTCATTTGTTTTACTTTTGAGGTTCTGAGGATTCTCTTGAATGTTTGCGTAAGATGTGCATGTTATTGATGTTGTTCTCTTTTAATCCACAAGTGCTTCGGTCCACCTTGTTGTCCAACAGGGGGATACATGCAGTGGGTTGTGCGAGGGCTGCTCTTGGATGTTTCGAGAGTAGCCTAGTGCTTCACGTTGTTAGTGTAGACTTAAATTGGACCAGCTGATGGGCAACACGACAGCTCAGTGACTATTGCTGTTTGGAACAGTATCTGTGGGAGTTTGCGCATTCTCCCCGTGCTTTGCGTGAGTTTTCTCTGGGTGCTCCGGTTTCCTCCCACACCCCAAAGATGTGCTGTTAGGCTCATTGGTGTAACAAATTGTCCCTAAATTGTCTCCCCAGTTTGGTTTCCAATGTGGAGTGCCACAAGCATTTACAAGGGTCATGGGTGGAAGTGGGAACTCTCAATGTTACAATGGTGGCATGGGCTCGTTGGACCGAAGGGCCTGTATCCCATGCTGTGTTGTTGTTTGTTCTTTTTACCTTCGTTAATTAACTCTTTTTGTCCCTTCCTCAAAGAATTCGTGAAAATTGTGAGGCACGATCTTCCTTTGACAAATTCACACTGACATTCCTGGACTAGTCCATGTTTTATTATTTAGAATAAGTCACATTGTAGCAAAAGAAAAGTTCTTATTAGACCATACTTACAGTAATGTGAGCAGCTATGGGCACTACCAATTAGGAAGGATATGTAACTTGGAGAAATTCAGCTTAAGTTCACCATGGACTGAATTTTTTGGGATAGGTGGATGTAGAGGGTTCAGTCATGCTGCTGGTGCACTCAGCCCCCCCGCTTCCCCAATCAATAGAAATGTTAGACCTAAACATATAGATGTTAAACAAGATCATAACACACTCCAGGCTGCATTAAGTACATGAACATGAGGCTTCTGTCCCAGTGGGAGCATGTTCCACTATCCAGACAGTCCAGTTAGCTGATAGCTATAGCAGACCCAGTAAAGCCATAATTCGGCATTGGTGCTGCTGGGACATCAGGTTAGACCATGATATTAAGAGAACATGGATCTGGGGATAGCTAAATCAGGCAACTTGGATATCGAAGAATCGGGGATGGGATGGATGGCTGTTTGGCAGCTAGATAGAAAGTCAGGAATGGAAACATCTTGAAGTGAGATTGCTTCTGAGGCACATAGGACAACCCTACAAAGGACATTTCCCTTCCTTCGCACTTTTTAACCAAAAAGTTTGGTTAAAAAAATGGCCAACCCACTCTTGCTCGTGTGCCCAGGCCAGGCATGTGTTATCGCATGAGCAACATATTATTTGGGTCAATTGACTTGCTAAGAAACTTAATTTTTTTAAATGGCAGGCAGGCTGCTAATTTCTCCAACTGTTTTAAGCAGGGATAGTTGCATGGGAAGGTGGTGAACTACCCACATTTTAGATGCCTGCCTTAGCTGTAAACAGATAGAGGTAGAGGTAGAATCCAACTCAGAACTCCAAAGGGTTAAAGTATGCAGAGAGATTACAAACTAAGGTTATATTCTCTGGAATTTTGGGGGTTAAGGTTTGATGGAATATTTCAAGATATTAAGGGGAAATAAATAGGCTTAATGAGAAAATATTCCAAGATTGAAAGCATCATAGAATCCCTACAGTGCAGTAGGAAGCAATTTGGCCCATTGAATCTGCATCGACTCTCCAATAGTGTATCTTACCCAGGCCTATTCTCTTCCCAATGCCCTTAACCCTATACATTCACCCCGTGAACCCCTTAATCTACACATCTTGGAACACTAAGGGGCAATTTGGCATGGCTAATCCACCTAATCTGCACAATTTTGGACTGTGGGAGGAAACTGGAATGCCTTGGAGGAAGCCCAGGTAGACACAGGAAGAACATGCAAACTCAGTGCAATCACCCAAGGTTGGCCTCAACCCCAGGTCCCTGGTTCTATGACTCAGCAGAACTAACCACTGTGCCATTGTGACACCTTGATCACAGACTTGCTCCCATGTTAGAATGGGAATGACATATTAGAATGACAATATAGGGGACAAATAATCAGTCAGCCCAGTTCCCAAAGAACATGGCTCTTTCTTGCTATGATTTAGAATCATAAAGTCATGCAGTGCAAAAGAGGCCCTTTGGCCCATTGAATCTGCACTGACACATGAAAAACACCTGATCTCCCAGCTAATTCCATTTATCACCGTTTGACCCATTGTCTTGAATGTTATGATGTGCCAAGTTCTCCCTTAGGAGCTTTTTAGAATTCTCTGAGGCAACTTGCTTCAACCACCCTCCCATTCCAGATTGTTACCACTCTGAGTAAAAACATTTTTTCTCATATCCCCCGTAAACATCCTAATGATCACCTTGAACTTATGTTGTCTCATGACTCAGCCTTCAACCAAGGGGAGCAGCTGGTCCTTATCCACTATTCATGCTCCTCATAACCTTGTATACTTTGAACAAAGAACAACACAGCATGGGAAACAGGCCCAATGAGCCCACGCTGCCATTTTAACATTGTGAGTGCCCTCTTCTATCTGTGACCTTTGTCTACGCCTATTGGGGAAGATTGAGGGAGGACTAATTTAGAGACAACTTGTTAACACCAATTAGGGGTATTTGGGGTGTGGGAGGAAACTGGAGCATCCAGAGAAAATCCACACAAGCATGGGGAGAACGTGCAAACTCCCACAGACAATGGCCCAAATCCATGTATCTGCACAGCAAACAGTGATAGTCACTGAGCTGTCATGTTGCCCATCAGTTGGTCCAGTTTAAGTATACGCTAATGACATGAAGCACAAGCAACTCTCGAAGCAACATCCGAGTGCAGTCCTTGCATGACCCACTGCGTGTATGCCCTTTGTTGGGCAACAAGGCAGACCGAATCACCTGTGGATTAAAAGAAAAGACATCAATAAACATGCACAACTTATACAGACATTCACGGAATCAGGAATCAGAAGTAAGACAAGTGAGCCATATGTTGGAAGGTCCATAGGAATCAGTTGATTTCCAGGGACATCTCAAAGCTCTCGATCTTTATTTAGAACAGTATCCTGTATTCCTCCATGTCTAATCTGCTCATGTGTCTATCTAAGTAAGCCTTAAACAACTCTAGTGTGTCTGCCTCCACCACCCTACTTGGCACTGTATTCCAGGTCCCCACGACCCTCTGCGTGAGAAACCTTCCTCTAACATATGAATTATACCTCGCTCCCCTCACTCTAAGCCCATGGCCCCTCATAATTTTTGTATCCAACCTGGGAAAAAGCTTACCATTGTTCACTCTATCTATACCCTTCATAATCTTATACATCCCTATTAGATCGCCCCTCATTCCATCTTTCTAAGGAGAACAGCCCCACATTGCCCAATCTCTCTTCATAGCTCAGTCCTTCTATACCAGGCAGCATCATGGTAAACCTCCTCTGCACTCTCTCCAGGGTCTCCACATCCTTCCAGTAGTAACGCGACCAGACCTGGACGCAGTACTCCAAATGTGGTCAAACCAACGTTCTATACAACTGCAACATTAGACGCCAGCTTTTATACTTTATACCCCTTCCTGTAAAGGCAAGCATACCATAAGCCTTCTTTAGCACCTTCTCCACCTGTACTGCCACCTTCAGAGACTTGTGTACTTGCACCCTCAGGTCCCTCTCCATTTCGATACTCTTAATAGGCCTACCATTTATCATAACTCCTCCCTACATTATTTCTTCTAAATGCATCACCTCGCATTTATCTGGATTAAATTCCATTGGCCATTTCTCCAATATATCAGCCTATCTATGTCCTGCTGTATTGCATGACACTGTTTCTCAGTATCAGCAAGTCCAACCATCTTTGTGTCATCTGCAAACTTGCTGATCACACCACTTACGACCTCTTCCAAGTCATTTATGTATATTACAAATAGCAAAGGTCCCGGTACTGAGCCCTGTGGCACACCACTAGTTACAGACCTCCAGCTAGAAAAGGACCCTTCCACTACTACTCTCTGTCTCCTGTTACCAAGCCAGTTCTCAATCCATCTAGACACCTGTCCTTGTATCCCATGAGCTTTAACCTTTTCCACCAACCTACCATGAGGGACTTTGTCAAATGCCTTACTGAAATCCATATAGACGACATCCACGGCTTGTCCTTTGTTGACGTTTCCTCAAAAAATTCTACCAGATTCGTAAGGCACGACCTCCCCTTTCCAAAACCATGCTGCCTATCACTAACCAAATTGCTCTAAATGCATATACATCCTATCCCTAAGAATCCTTTCCAACATCTTCCCTACCACTGACGTCAAACTCACCGGCCTATAATTACCTGGGTTATCCTTTTTAAACCACGGTACCACGTTCGCTGTCCTCCAGTCCTCTGGGACCTCACCTGTGTTCAAAGAAAAGACAAAGATTTGCGTCAGAGGCCCAGCAATTTCACCTCTCCTCTCCCTAAGCAGTCTAGGATAAATGCCATCAGGTCTGGAGATTTATCAGTTTTAATACTATGTAAAAACCCTAACACTTCCTCCCTTGATCAAGTCACCCTTCAGACTTTTTCCAGTGAAAACATCCCTAGATTATCCACTCACCTTTGTCTGCCTGTGCTGAAACATTTAGGTTATGATCTAACCTCGCATTATCCTGGTGAATGCCTTCTGCACCCGTTCCAGTGCAATCACATCTTTCCTGTAAACTGGTGACCAGAAGTGAAGTACTATACCTATGGCCTCACCAAAGTTCTGTACAACTCCAACATGACTTCCTTGGTATCCAAGGCCAGTTTGAACAGGTCACTGATTTAATCAGCTCGCATCTGTCAGTGGATCAGTAGAGATCCATGTACAGGGGGGATTTAACTTGAGTATCTCTATGCACGAGATTGTAATTCCTCTTATGCCAACATCTTTCCTGATAGACTCAGCAAAGGATTCTAAACAACACACAAACAGTGTGAGTCGAGGCATGACTCCAGATTTATTTGATTTGATTCGATTTATTATTGTCACATGTAAAAGTATTATTTCTTGCATGCTACACAGACAAAGCATTCCATTCATAAAGAAGGAAAGGAGAGAGTGCAGAATGTAGTGTTACAGTCATAGCTAGGGTGTAGAGAAAGATCAACTTCGTAGGTCCATCCAATCGAGGAATAGAGTTTAGGAGTCAGGAGGTAATGATGCAGCTCTATAAGACTCTTGTCAGACCCCAGTTGGAGTATTGTGCGCAGTTCTGGTCGCCTCATCATAGGAAGGATGTAGAGGCTATTGAGAGGGTTCAGAGGAGATTTACAAGGATGCTGCCTGGATTGGGAGGCAGGCCTTATGAAGATAGGTTGAGGGAGCTGGGACTCTTCTCACTGGAGAGACGTAGGTTGAGAGGCGACCTGATAGAGGTTTATAAAATGTTGAGAGGGATAGATAGGGTGGACTCTCAGAGACTGTTTCCCCGAGCTGAAATGGTCACTATGAGAGGACACAGATTTAAGGTGCAGGGAAGCAAATACAAAGGAGATTTCAGGGGTAGGTTTTTCACTCAGAGGGTGGTGAGTGAATGGAACCAACTGCCGTAGGAGGTTGTTGAGGCAAACTCACTGGGGTCTTTTAAGAGACTTCTGGATGAGTATATGGAAAAGAATAGGATAGGGGTTATAGATAGGTCTGTGGATTGGTAGATGTGATCGGCGCAACTCGTGGGCCGAAGGGCTTGTTTGTGCTGTATTGTTCTATGTTCAGTAGGGAAGAAGTTGTTCTTGACTTGGTCTTCAGACTTTTGTATCTTTTCCTCAATGGAAGAAGGTGGAAAAGAGTACATACTGAGTGCGTGGCATCCTTAGTTATGCTGGCTGCTTTTCTGAGGCAGCGGCAAGTTAGGTCAAGGCAAGGGATGAGAGGCTGATTTGCATGATGGATTGGGCTACATTCATGACCTTTTATAATTTCTTGCAGTCTTGGGAGAGCAGGAGCCATACCAAGCTGTGACACAATCAGAAAGAATGCTTTATATTGTGTATCTGTAAGAGGTGGTGAGAGTCGTAGTTGTTATGCCAAATTTCTTTAGTCTTCTGAGAAAGTAGAGATGTTTGTGGGCTTTTTTTAATGATAGTGTGAGTATGGGGGGGCCAGGATAGACTTTTGGTGATCTGGACACCTAAAAACTTAAAACTCTTGAAGTCTATTTTGTCCCCATTGATATGGACATGGGCATGTTCACCAAAAGAGAAAATGTTGGAAAATCTCAATAGTTCTGGCAGCATTTGTAAGGAGAGAAAAGAGCTGATGTTTCGAGTTGAGATGACCCTTTGTCAAAGCTAAAAGGCATAGAAAGTGGAAGATATTTATACTGCCATAGCCATAAAAACAAGGTGAAAGGCTGCTGATGGCAGTCAGTAGGGAGGATAAAAGATGTGAATGGCCAAACATTAGAGAAGTTGAAATCAGAGGTAAAATGTGACAAATGAAGATCTGGGGGGATGGGGAAATGGGTGGGAGAGAGATAAAATGGAGAAAAGAGGGGATAAAAAGATAAGGAATGGGGATAAAATAGGGGGAAAGGGTGTGGGGGAAGAACAATAAAGAAAGATCATAAACAATTCAAAGGTAGAGGACAATTAAAAATTAAATAAATGAAAACAAAGGGGTCGAGGTAGGATAGGGCTAATCATCTGAAATTGTTAAATTTGTTGTTGAGACTGGAAAGCTATAATGTGCCTAACTGGAAGATGAGCTGCTGTTTCTCCAGTTTGTGGTGAGCTTCACTAGAACATTGCAGGAGGCTAAGGACAGACATGTGGGCATGGGAGCAAAATGTGTGTTGAAATGGCAAGCAACAGGAAGGTCATACAGGAAGCACATACTGGAGGTACTCAGCAAAGCGATCATTCAATCTGTTTGATCTCTTTGATATAGAGACCACGTTGGAAGTAGTAAATGCACTAGACCAAATTGAAAGAGGTGCAAGTGAAATGCTGCTTAACCTGGAATGAGTGTTTTGGACCTTGGATGGTAAGCATGGAAGAGGTAAAGAGGCAGTTGTTATATCTTCTGCGATTGCATGGGAAGGTGCCATTGGTGACGGGAGAAGGATGTAGTGGAGGAGTGCACTAGGTTATCCCAGAAGGAATGGCCTCTGTGTGGAATGCTGAGAGAGGAAAGTGAATGGAAGTTATGTTTGGTGGTAGCATCACACTGGAGTTGGCGAAAATGACAGAGGATTATGCTTTGCATATGGAGGCTGGTGGGATGAAATGTGAGAACAAGAGAGACTCTATCCTTGTTCTTGTAGGGAGGGATGTCTTGAGGAGTGTACATATTACAGAGAAGGTGGTGCTGGAAGTCTTAAAGTGCATCAAGGTAGATAAATCCCCAGGATCTAATGAAGTGTATCCCAGGACATTGTGGGATGCTAGGGAGGAAATTGCAGATCCCCTAGCCAAGATATTTGAATCATTGATAGTCACAGATGAGGTGCCTGAAGATTGGAGAGTGAGAAATGTTGTGCCTTTCGTTAAAAAGGACTGCAGAGAAAAGCCTGGGAACTACAGACCAGTGAGTCTCTATGGTGGGTAAATTGTTAGAAGGTATTATGAGAGACAGGATCTACAGGCATTTAGACGCGCAAGTACTGATTAGAGACAGCATGGCTTTGTGAGTGGAAAAACATGTCTCACAAATTTGAGTTTTGGAAGGGGTAACCAAGAAGGTAGATGAGGTGCAGTTATGTTGTCTACAAGGCTTTTGACAAGGTACTGCATAGTAGGTTGTTGCATAAAGTTAAATCTCATGGGATCCAGGGTGAAGTATCTAAAGGATACAAAATTGGCTTCTTGACAGAAGGATGATTGTGGAAAATTGTTCTTCAAACTGAAGGCTGTGATTAACAGTGTGCCTCAGGGATCAGTGTTGGGTCCACTGTTATTTGTCATTTATAGTAATGATTTGGATGAGAATATAAGAGGCATGGTTATTAAGTTTATAGGTGACACTAAGATTGGTGGTATAGCGAACAGCGAAGAAAGTTATTTTCAATTGCAACGGGATCTAGATCAGTTGGGCCAGTGGGCAGACAAATGGCAGAAGGAGTTTAATTTAGACAAATGTGAGGTGATGCATTTTGGTAGATTGAACTAGAGAAGGACTTATTCAGTTAATGGTAGGGCATTGGGAAGAGTTACAGAACAAAGAGATCTAGGGGTACAAGTTCATAGCTCCCTGAAAGTGGAGTCATGAGTGGACAGAATGGTGAAGAAGGCATTCAACGTGTTTGATTTCATCAGTCAGAACATTGAATATAGGAGTTGAAATGTCTTGTTGAAGTTGTATGAGACATTGGTAAAGCCACACTTGGAATAATGTGTGCAATTCTGGTCACCCTATTATAGAAAGGATATTATTAAGAGTGCAGAAAAGATTTACTAGGATGCTACTGCGATTTGATGGATTGAATTATAAAGAGAGTCTAAATAAACTGGGAGTTTTTTCTCTGGAGCGTAGGAAGCTGAGGGGTGATCTTATAGACATCTATAAAATAATGAGAGGCACAGATCAGCTAGATAGTCAATATCTTTTCCTAAAGGTAGGGGAGTCTAAAACTGGAGGGCACAAGTTTAAGCTGAAAAGGGAGAGATACAAAAGTGTCCAGAGGGGCAATTCTTTCACACAGAGGGAAGTGAGTGTCTTGAATAAGCTGCTAGAGGTAGTAGTAGAGGCGGGTACAATTTTGTCTTTTTAAAAAGCATTTAAATAGGTACATGGATACGATGGATATAGAAGGTTATGGACCAAATGCGGGCAATTGGGATTAGCTTAGGTGTTTAAAAAAAAAAAGAGGTGGCATGGACAAGTTGGGCCGAAGGGCCTGTTTCCATGCTGTAAACCTCTTTTGACTAGCTGCCATTTTCCTTCAGATTGTTCATCACAGAATTCCCTCTGTGAACTTTTGGAAGAAAAAACACGAATACATCTCATCCTGTTCAACGGAGTACCTTCTGGACTCAAAAGTAATCTTGGAAGTCTGCATGATGAAGAATGAGGCTAGCCTACCTTACACCTCCTGGAGATATTTCCTGATAGCTATCTCCATTGACCGCAAATGGATCTGATTCAGTTGAAAAGTTGAGACATTTCCCCTGTATCACTCTTTCTTACCTTTCAGGATGAAAAACCTGTTGATGCCTCCCACCAGTGTGTGTCAGAGACTTGGAAGGATTTCACAGTTCTCCAACCTTTATAATTCCTTTTAAGTTCCTTAGTTTTTTCGAGGGTTAACCCAAATTAACTTGCATGTTTCCCTGCCAAACATTTGGTCCTTCTGTAGGTGGCAGCTCACCAGCAGGAGATAGTGGTCAAAGAACGAAGAGCAGCTTAAACTTTGGTGGATCTGACCATGAAAGCTCGGGACGCAAACAGGAAGTCTAGCCTGGAGCGGACACCTCTCTCTAGCTATGATCAAATAAATCTGTACTCATACCATCTGCAGGGTTGCTGAAGATGTTGTGTAACTTGGCATCCTGCTTTCATCAGGAGTCTGGATATGGTGTCTAGTCTGCTTATTAGTGCTGTCAATCATCCAGTTGTATCAATGATGCAGTTTAACTCACTACCCAGAATGACAGTCCAAGTAGGCAGTAGCAATGAAAGCTGCCGAAGAAATCCAGTCACTCATTATTTTGAGATGATGCCCACCCACCATCTCTTTTACTTTGAAAATGGTGAAATTGTCCCTTCCCAGCAGAATACCCAGACTGGAGGAACATGGAGTCATTTTCTCCTGACTAGATTGATGATCCCTGGGACAATCAACATTGCCATTACTCCTCGCAGCTGCGGTGTGTATCCTGCAGAAACAGCAGGCTTTGATGTTAGCCAGGTAATCCAAGGTCATCATATATTGCATTGTGAGTTTAACACTATGCACATTAATGGAAGCAGTCTTTATCCCATTTAGTATGTTTTGTTGCTAACCAGACCTGTTGTCTTTGAAGTTCCACTCCTTTGATCAGCTCCTTGCGTGCCCATAGTGTCTGCAAGTTGTCTCACTTTGGATGGACTGAGGAAACTGAACTGAGTGTCTCCCGCTGCAGTTGTTTCATCCCGATGGCATCACTTTCTCTGTTGGAACAGTCCGTGGTCGTGAGATGTGTCACTGTTTGTGAGTGTTAGGATTTGGTTCACATGATGAAGGGGCAGCGCTCCAAAAGCTTGTGCTACCAAATAAAACTTTGGACTTTAACCTGGTGTCGTGATACTTCTTACGGAACAGTCACTCCCAGCTATCTCCCTCCAGGGACGTTGCTGTTCCCTACTTGTGCGAGCTGGGATGTGCTGGTTTGCTCACTACGGGGTTGGAGTTGGGGTGCACTGGTCACCCTGTTATTTTCAATGCTCTGGAGCTTGGGGTGTCTCTTCCCCAACTTTCTAGTGTTTTGCCTCTTCTGTCAATGCCCATTTTCATCCTCATCCAATGTGTTGCCACCCCCATCATCTGTGTCAGCTGGGAGTGATTTGCTGCTGCTCACTTGGCAGGTGGCTTTGTCGTTTTCAACTTTCTTCGTGCTTCTCCTTGTCAGCTGCCAAACCATTGTTGACTGGCCCTCTTATGGTTTCTCCTCCATTGGTTTGGTCCACTGAGAAGTGGATCTGCAAGGTGATGTTGTTTGGCTGTCTACTGCCTTCCTTTTTTTCCCCTTTGTCTTTCATTTTGTTCTCTTTTGACCCATTCTGCTGACTCGAGGCTTCGCTGGCTGGAGGTTTTGCACATCTCCTTGGTATTAGTTAGGCTGGCTGTTCCATCTGCTTGGCCATCCTTGGCTTTCCTCAATGAAGGCTGCATTTGGGGCAGATCTTGTAGAAATGGCTTGCTCTGACACACAGGTTGCAGTGCTTAGTCTGCTTGCAGTCTTTTGTCTGATGATCTTCATGTTTGCAATTCTTGCAGATGAGAGCACTGCAGTAGGCCTGCCTGATTTTCCACAGGAGTGACCAACTTTGGGCTGGCTGGCAGGCGTAGGTGAAATAGCTTCCCCTGATTGCAAAGTTGGAGGGAGGGTGGAGGATTAATCCCTTACCATTGATCTTGAGTATCTCTTTAACCCGGCATTTGCAGGTCCTGATTTCGAAGGTGTCTTTTGATGTCAGAGCTTTGGCCAACCTTGTTGACACACTTGGCGAGGAGTATGATTTTTGGTTATTGGCTCTCACGCTTCTTAATTGCAGTAGCCATGTCCTTGAGTGCTTTGGCTTTATACCCCTTTCTGACCCTGATCTTTCAAGATACAAGGTAATGTTTTAAAATTGAATCATCTAATCGGGTTATCAGTCCTACCCAGGCCTGTGGCCATTTCCTGCTCTTAGCATGGTGTTTCTCCACGTTATGTGCCAACGGTGGATATGATTTCTGCACCTTAGTAAGGCAGAAAGAAAGCTGTTTGTACAAATTCAAGAGGCCATTGTCCAGGTCAGTTCCTGTAGACAGGGTGTCTGGTGGTTAGCCACTGCCCGAGTGTCCTGACATATCTATGTGTTTATTTCCTTGTTCAATGTTTAGTTTAAAGAATTCCATACAGTATTCATATTTTCAGCCACAATTTTGCTTCCTTTTCCTTGTTCCTACCACTCACTACTGGTTACATTTAAATAAAAATTGAAATGCAGGTCATATTAAAAATGCTTTTTAAGTCCAGATACATAAAAAAAATCAAAATGTCTTACTCTCTTATGAGAAACTTTATCAAATATTTTTAGCAAGTCAAGTTAAAGAGAATCCATTGATAACTCCATATCCACTACTTCAGTCAGCTCTTCAAAAGTTTCAGTCAGATTTTTGAAGCACGGCCTATCCATTAGAAATCCATGCTGGCTCTCTCAAGATGTAAGGTCAGGTAAATGGAGTTGAAGTCTGTCTGAGCCATTACCAAATTGAATGGCAAAGCAGATCCAAAGGCCTTCTCATCTAATTCTGTTCGTAGGTTTTTATTTAGGTGGATTCTAGAGATCCAAATGCAATATTAGATGAAGAACAAACACTTTTTTAATTGACATTTTCCATCAGCCAAAATAGGTTAACAAGTAATTTATTATGGATTGCACAAACTCAGATGGTTGTAATTTCCTGTGTCAGAAATATTTCTATACACAATGTAGACAATACAGTGTAATATTCAGAAAGCCCCCATTGGCAGATTTTTTTTGTCTTTCTGATGATATTAAACCAAGACCCTACCTTGAGAACAAGGAACTCTGGCTAACAGGCCCAACCTGTGCACGCCCCCTTTTTGTTTAAAACCCCTAATCCCAAACTAATCCCAATTGCCAGCATTTGACATCGTACCATCGTACCATGTATCTACGTAAATGCTTTTTAAAAGACAAAATTGTACCATCTCTACTATTACCTCTGGTAGCTTTTTCCAGATACTCACCACTTTTTTTGTGAAAAATGTTGCCCTTCTGGACATGTTTGTATCTCTTCCCTCTCACCTTAAACCTATGCCATCTAGTTTTAGACTAGACATTTGGGAAAAGATACTGACTATCTAGCTAGTCTGTGTCCCTCATTATTTTACAGATATTCCTATTCTGACTTCAGCCAGAACCACCAAAGCCAAATTATCATATGCATTAAATTGCTGTTTTTTGGAATTTAGTTGCATGTAAATTGACTATTGTGTTTAGTTAAATGTTAGTAACAGCATCTCAAAGATGATCCATTGTTTGTGAAGTGCTTTGAGGTGTCTTGAGGACTTATTCAGACCCTATGAAATTCAAGTAATTTTGAAAACAAAATTTTACTCAATGTCCACCTGAATTTATTCTAATGCAAGATTAACTTCCTGTAGTCTGCCTAAACAAATATACCAAGTAATTCCAATTCTGAAGGGGACCTTTTCAGTCAGTCTCACCAAGTACTGTTTTCTGAATCAAACCAGTAGATTAGCCCTATTTGTAATGAAGGAGGAGTAGTTCTGCCCTGTACCCGTGAATGCTTCGAAGCGGATAGTGATTTTACAGATCCATTTAAGAACTTGGAGAATGAAAATTGAATAGACTTGTAAATTGTGCACTTTGGAATTCTAGAAAATCTGTATAGGTATAAAGGCCTGGATTTTGCAGTCAACAGCAAAGCAAGGACATTTGTTACTGGCCCTGTCTGCAAAGATCAGCAGTCTCTGTCGTAGGAATGTCCTCACGACAGTTTATGCACTTATAGAACATAGAACATTACAGCGCAGAACAGGCCCTTCGGCCTTCAATGTTGCGCCGACCAATTATGAAAAAAGCAATGACCCTCCAAACTAAACTATTCCCTTCTCTTCCATAAACTTATCAACTAACCTCTTAAACGCCACCAAACTTGGCGCATCTACAACTGCCGCAGGCAGGGCATTCCACTCCCTAACCACCCTCTGGGTAAAGAACCTACCTCTGATATCCGTCCTATAACTATCACCCCTTAATTTAAAGCTGTGTCCCCTCGTGCTAGCTTTCTCCATCCTAGGAAAAAGGCTATCACTGTCCACCCTATCTAAACCTCTAATCATCTTATATGTTTCAATAAGATCCCCTCTTAGCCGCCTCCTTTCTAACGAAAACAACCTCAAATCCCTCAGCCTCTCTTCATAAGACCTGCCCTCCATACCAGGCAACATCCTGGTAAACCTCCTCTGTACCCTCTCCAATGCCTCCACATCTTTCTTATAATGTGGGGACCAGAACTGCACACAATACTCCAAGTGCGGCCGCACTAGAGTTTTGTACAGTTGCAACATGACGTTGCGGCTCCGAAATTCAATCCCCCTACCAATAAAAGCTAAGACTCCATATGCCTTCTTAACAACCTTATCGACTTGACTGCCTACTTTCAGGGATCTATGCACAAATACACCAAGATCCCTCTGTTCATCAACACTATTAAGAATCCTACCATTAGCCCTATACTCTACACATTTATTATTCCTGCCAAAGTGCATTACCTCACACTTTTCCACATTAAACTCCATTTGCCACCTCTCGGCCCAGCTCTGCAACTTGTCCAAGTCTCTCTGCAAACTATAACACCCCTCTTCACTATCTACTACTCCACCGACTTTAGTGTCATCCGCAAATTTACTAATCCATCCTTTAATACCCTCATCCAGATCATTTATAAAAATTACAAACAGCAGGGGCCCCAAAACAGACCCCTGAGGTACACCACTTGTAACCGAACTCCACGATGAATATCTCCCATCAACCACCACTCTCTGTCTTCTATCTGCTAGCCAATTCCTAATCCAATTAGCTAAATCACCCTCAATCCCATACATCTGCATTTTCTGCAGAAGCCTTCCATGGGCCACCTTATCAAACGCCTTACTAAAGTCCATATATACCACATCAACCGCCTTACCCCCATCCACCTCTTTGGTCACTTTTTCAAAAAACTCAATGAGGTTAGTAAGGCACGACCTACCCTTCACAAAACCATGCTGACTATCCCCAATCAATTCATTTCTCTCTAAATAACTATAAATCCTATCTCTAATAATTCTCTCCAATACTTTGCCCACAACAGAAATAAGACTCACTGGCCTATAATTCCATGGAAAGTCTCTCTTCCCCTTCTTGAACAATGGGACCACATTCGCTATCCTCCAGTCTTCCGGAGCTATACCCGTAACTAACGACGACCTGAAGATCAGAGCTAGAGGCTCTGCAATTGCCTCTCTTGCCTCCCAGAGAATCCTAGGGTAAATCCCATCCGGCCCAAGGGACTTATCTAACTTCAAACCCTCAAGAATATCTAGCACTTCCTCCCTATCTACTTATCTCCTCATTAAACTCACTAATGGAGTGCCCAAGTCGGACTTTTATTGAAGCATGGACAGAATAGATAGCCAGAAGCTTTTTCCCATGGTGGAAGAGTCGATTCCATGGGGGGGAAAGGCAAGGTTTAAAGAAGATGTAGAAGGCAAGTTTAATACATAAAGGGTGGTGGGTGCCTGGAACTTGCTGCTGGGGAAGGTAGTGGAAGCAAGTTCAGTTGTGACTTTTAAGAGCCATCTTGACAAATAGGATGGGAATAGAAGGATATGGTATAGTGCCGGAAGACTGGAGGATGGCAAATGTTGTCCCTTTGTGCAAAAAGGAGAGTAGGGACCATCCTGGAAATTATCAACCGGTGAGCCTGACTTCTGTTGTGGGCAAAGTCTTGGAAAGAATTATAAGGGATAGGATTTATAAGCATCTAGAGAGAAATAAATTGATTAGGGATAGTCAGCACGGTTTTGTGAAGGGTAGGTCGTGCCTCACAAACCTTATTGAGTTTTTTGAGGAGGTGACCAAAGAGGTAGATAAGGGTAAGGCAGTTGATGTAGTGTATATGGATTTTAGCAAAGCGTTTGATAAGGTTCCCCATGGTAGGCTACTGCAGAAAGTGCAGATGCATGGGATTGAAGGTGATTTAGCAGTTTGGATTAGGAATTGGCTAGCTGATAGAAGACAGAGGTGGTGGTTGATGGGAAATATTCAACCTGGAGTGCAGTTACAAGTGGTGTACCTCAAGGATCTGTTTTAGGGCCACTGCTGTTTGTCATTTTTATAAATGACCTAGATGAAGGTGTAGAGGGTTGGATTAGTAAATTTGCTGACGATACCAAAGTGGGGGGAGTTGTAGACAGCGAGGATGGATGTTACAGTTTGCAGAGGTACATAGATAGGTTGCAGAGCTGGGCCGTGAGGTGGCAAATGGAATTCAATACGGATAAGTGTGAGGTGATTCACTTTGGTAGGAATAACAGGCATGTGAAATATAGGGCTAATGGAAGGACCCTTAATAGTGTTGTCGAGCAGAGGGATCTTGAGATACAAGTACATAGCTCTTTGAAAGTTGGCACCCAGGTTGATAAAGTTGTTAAGAAGGCGTACGGTGTGTTAGCTTTTATTTGTAGAGAGATTGAATTTAGGAGCCGTGAGGTTATGTTACAACTGTACAAAACTCTGGTGCGGCTGCACTTGGAGTATTGCGTACAGTTCTGGTCGCCGCATTATAAGAAAGATGTGGAAGCATTGTAAAGGGTGCAGAGGAGGTTTACCAGGATGTTGCCTGGTATGGTGGGAAGGCCTTATGAGGAAAGGCTGAGGGACCTGAGGTTATTTTCATTAGAGAGATGAAGGTTACGCGGTGACCTAATTGAGGCGTATAAGATGATCAAAGGACTGGATAGGGTGGATAGTGATGACCAACACGAGGGGACATAATTTTAAATTAAGAGGTGGTAGTTATAGGACGGATGTCAGAGGCAGGTTCTTTACACAGAGGGTGGTGAGGGCGTGGAATGCCCTGCCTGCGGCAGTTGTGGACTCGCCTACTTTGGGGGCATTCAAATGGTCGGTGGATAGGCATATGGATGATATTGGAATAGTTTAGGTTAGAGGGTCCACTGGCTGACGCAACATCGAGGACTGAAGGGCCTGTACTGCACTGTAACGTTCTATGTTCTATGTCCCTGGAAGAGATCATATTTTATGTTTTTAGTTCCGTCAGACAGCATATTAGTGCAGACTTGGCCTGCCAAGTTCCTGTGCTATAATTTTCTTTATTCATGTGAAGGGTAGGTTGATTGGCCATGCTAAATTGCTCCTTACTGTTAGGAGAATGAGTAGGGTAAATTAGGATTAGGAAGATAGGGTTTGGGTGGGATTGTTGATGGTGCAGGCTTGATGAGCTGAAAGGCTCCTTCTGCACTGTTGGGATTCTATAAATTCAGACTAATATTTCTGTAAGTTCGAAGACTTAAAGAATTGCTAACCAAATAATAATGAGCATCATCATGTCCTGACCCCATACAAGCATTTCTGGTATAAAAATAATCCCTTGTTCTGTTGACTATTCCAGCTGTGGTAGTCTGTTCAAATGTGGCTCTTCAAAATGCAAACCCCCATGTAAATTGGCTTAATTGAACAAGTTTTACAAGCTGATTTGTTTGGTGATATTTTGTGGTAGGAGAAAGAACCATAACAGTTTAGCATTGCATATGCCACAATGATGTTGTGCCCAAAGAGTGAACTGATAATTTGATATATAGGGTAAGGTTTTAAATTGAAAAAGATCATTTCTATTGCCTATGTAGAAATTTGTATTGACACTGGCCTTGCACAAATAGTCCTTTAAAACAACTCTGGCTATTTTGACTAGTTTACTCCCAAATTAGATCAATAATAATTGCATTTCAAATAGTTCACATCTGCAGGTGATTAAAATGGTTGATTAATGATTGATTAAAAAGTAAGCGATAACAGCTGATCATTTTTCTTCCTCTTTAACTTGAGTCTGTTGCATTGTTTACTTTGAGAGTCAAACATGGCTTTTTCTAGTAATCAGGCAGAGTTTACAGGAGTCTCTTACAATGTCTGCTTGTACTGTCAGAGGTTGGTTTAAATACTTAATATCTGGTTCTAATTAATGGTGAGGGCATGTTGTTTATTTTCCTAGTATTGTCCAATTGAAATACAAGATCCAAACCTGTGGTTGCATGCTGAAAATGATTGATTATTATAGAAATTTATAGTATTTATTAAAGAAATTATTATGATTAAATAAAGAATATTATTGAACTAAAAAAATGTGCAGAAAAGATTTATTAAGATGCTACTGGGACTTAGTAGTTTGAGTTATAAGGAGAGACTGAGTGGACTGGGATTTTTTTCCTTAGAGGGTAGGAGGCTGAGGGATGATCTTACAGAAGCTTATACAATAGGCATAGGTCAGCTTAATAGTCAACACCTTTCCCCAAAGGTATGGGAGTTTAAAACTAGAGAGTAGAGATTAGTGTGAGAGCAGAGAGATACAAAAAGATCCAGAGGGACAACTTTTTGATAGAGGGTGGTGAGTGCCTGGAAAGAGCTGCTAGACATGGTAGTAGAGGTGGGTACAATTTTGTCTTTTGAAAAGCATTTGGATAGTTACATGGGAAAGATTGATTATACTGGGAGATGGGCCAAACGTGTTCAATTGGAACTAGCTTAATAGTAGAAACTGGCTATCATGGACAAGTTGGACCGAAGGGCCTGTTTCCATGCTGTAAATCATTATGACTCTAATTGATTTAGAGATGATTTTTCTTTAAGTTATTTGTTGTAATTTAAGGGATGTCACTGTTCAACTTGAACACTTGTAATTTCAGTGCAAAGACCAAACCAGAATACCAACCAACTGCCACATTTAATTATGCACAATACTATCAGCAGTATCAGCAGTATTACTCTCAGTGGGGTTATGATCCCTACACCGGTTACAGTTATGGGTACCCACAGTATGGCACAACTGAGACACCACCAATAGCTTCTTCCATGATTACAGAAATGGCACAAATGCCTGAGGTAAAATCTCTTCTTTTCCCCATCATAGTTTGTACATTTATTTTTGCCCCTTGCCTCTGTCCCCCTCACCTACCTGTCTCGTCTGGCGCACGCCCCTCGCCCTCGCCTTCCCTGCTGCTCTGTCCCACCCTTTGTGTTTTCCCCATCCTCGCCCCTTTCCCTTTATTGAATTTTGTCATTTTGACCCACTGCTTCTTTGTATTACCAGAAAATGTTTTTCAGTTTCAGCAAAATTCCATAATTACTGAAGAAACAGAAGAGGAGCTTCTAGAAGGTAAAATCCTTTTGTATTTTAGCATTTAGTTTTGTCACGAGGCCCTTATAACAGACAAAATATTTAATCCTGTTGATCATGTATGTTTTTTTTTAACTATCAGTATGTTTTCTGTAGTTTGATATTTTTAAGCAATTGAGGACCATTTGTAAACTGGATCCTTGAGCACATAATTTGGATAAATACACAACTTGTGGATCTTTGAAAACTAGTACTTGTGCCAGTGCAGTCATAACCTTGCTATTTAAGGTTGGAGGAAAAGAGAAATATCTGAAGATTTGATAATCGAGTACTTTGCAAATCATGCAGAGTCAGCATAGATTTTTTGAAAAGGGAATTGTGTTTGACAGATCTGAGTTTCTTCAGAATGATAATGAATAGTGGAGCAGTCTTGTAGGGTCGAATGGCCTGCAAGTGTATCGTAATTGCCAAGCACTTGTTATATTACTCTGTTCAAAATCTTTAGTGAATCCACATCCAACAGAAAGATAATGATGCAGATGGGATGGAATCTTCTTTTACTTCTCATTTCAAAAGTTGCAGACTGAATTGTGCCACATTTCAGAAAATAGAACAAAGAACAAGCCCTTTGGCCCTCCAAGCCTGCACTGACTGTGCTATCCAACTTAACTAAAATTCCCTACCCTTCTGGGGACCATATCCGTCTATTCCTATCCTATTTATGTATTTGTCCATACGCCCCTTTAAAAGCTACTACCGTTCTCGCTTCCACTACCTCTCCTGGCAGCGAGTTCCAGGCACCCACCATGCCTCTGTATAATGAATCTGCCTTGTACATCTTGCTCCCTCCAGCTTAAAACTGTATCCTCCAGTAATTGACTCTTCCATCCTGGAAAAAAAGCTTCTGACTATCCGCTCTGTCCATACCCATCATAATCTTGTAGACTTCTATCAAGTCGCCCCTCAACCTCCGTTGTTCTAGTGAGAACAGCTGCAACTTTGCTTCATAGCTAATGCCTTCCATGTCAAGTAACATTCTGGTAAATCTTTTTTGTACCCTCTTCAAAGCCTTTACATCTTTTTGTAATGTGGCAACCAGAATTGAATGCTATATTCCAAGTATAGCCTAACTAAGGTTTGACAAAGCTGCAACATGACTTGCCAAATTTTTAAACTCACTTGCCTTCATTGGATGGGGCACTATGCCATATGCCTTTTTGACTACCTTCTTCATCTGGTTGCCACTTCCAGTGACTGTGTACCTGTATACCCAGATTCCTTTGCCTATCATTACTCTTAAGGGTTCTGCCATTTAATGTATATTTCCTATCCTTATTAGACCTTCCAAAACGCATTTCCTCATGTTTGTCCGAATTAAATTTCATCTGTCATCTCTCTGCCCAAGTCTCCGTCTGTAGCCTGCTGCGTCCTCTGGTCTTCGTGCTGTCCGCAAATCTACCAACAATGTGTCATCCACAAACTTACTAATCAGTTACGTTTTCCACCAAATCATTTTATGTATGTGTGTATATATATATATTACAAACAGCAAAAGTTCCAGCACTGATCACTGAGGATCGCCATTTGTCACATTCAGAAATGCACCCATCCACTGCTACTCTCTGTCTTCTTTGACTGAGCCAGTTTTGTATCCACCTTGCCAACTCACCTCTGATCTCATGCGACTTCACCTTTTGCATCAATCTGCCATGAGGGACCTTGTCAAAGGCCTTACTGAAGTCCATGTAGATAACATCAACTGCCCTACCCTCATCAATCATCTTGGTCACTTCCTCAAAAAACTCAATTATGTTCATGAGACACAACCTCTCCTTCACAAAACCATGTTTACTTATTTCCAAATAGGAATAAATCCTGTCTCAAAGAATCCTCTCCAATAATTTCCCTGTCACTGATGTAAGGCTCACAGGCCTGTAATTATCTGGATTATTCTTGCTACCCTTAAACAAAAGAACAACATTGGCTTTTCTCCAATCCTCTGGAACCTCTCCTGTAGCCAGTCAGCATGCAAAGATTTCTCTGAAGCCCCATCAATTTCCTCCCATGCCTTTCTCAAGATTCTGGGATATATGGAATAGAGTGGTGAAGAAGACATTTGGCATGCTTGGTTTCATCGGTCAGAACATTGAATACAGGAGTTGGAATGTCTTCTTGAAGTTGTTCAAGACATTGGTAAGGCCATACTTGGAATACTATGTACAATTCTGGTAACATTATCCGGGAAAAGATATTAAACTAGAAAGAGTGCAGAAAGATTTACTCGAATGCTACCGGGACTTAATGGATTAAATTGAGAGGCTGGATAGAGTGGGACTTTTTTCTCTAGAGGGTAAAAAGCTGAAAGGTGATCATATAGACGTCTTTAAAATAATGAGGAGCATAGATCAGCAAGGTAGTCATATCTTTTTCCAAAGATAGGAGGGTCTGAAACCAGAGGGCATGGGTTTAAGGTGAGAAGGGAGAGAGACAAAATTGTCCAAAGAGGCAAATCTTTCACACAGGGTAGTGAGTGTCTGGAACAAGCTGCCAAAGATAGTAGTAGAAGTGGGTACAATTGTCTTTTAAAAAGCATTTAGATAGCTACATGGTATGATGGTTATTGAGGGATGTGGGCAACTGGGATTAGCTTAGGAGTTTTTTTTAAAAAAAAAAAGGTGGCATGGACAATTTGGCCTGAAGGGCCTGTTTCCATGATGTCAACCTCTCTGACTCTACCCCATTAAGCCTTAGGGACTTGTCTGCCTTTAATGTTTCTCAAGAACCCCAATATCATCACCTTTTTGATCACAACATGATTCAAACTATCTACACAACTTTTCCCAGACTCATCATCCACCATGTCCTTTGGTGAATAGTATTCACTTAATATCTCGCCCATTTCCTCTGGCTCCACGCATAGATTTCCTCCCATGTCCTTGAGTGGGCCAACCCTCTCCCTGGCTACCCCTTGCTCTTTATATATGGGGATAAAAAGCCTTGGGATTTTCCTTAATCCTGCTAACCAGTGCTTTTTCATGAGTCCTTTTAGCCCTCCTTACTCCTTGCTTTTCTTTCTACTTTCCTTGTACTCCACACTTGCTTTATTTGTTCCTAGCCTCCTTGCTTTGACAAATGCTTTCTTTTTCTCTGTCTTGGCTTACAATATTTCTCGTTATCGAAGGTTCTCAAAGTTTGCCATACGTATCCTTCATCGTTACAGGAATGTACCTGTCCTAAATCCCTATCAACATGCACTTGAAAACCTCTGACATGCCAAATGTTGATTTGGTCTCAAACATCTGCCCCCAACCTACATTCTTCAGTTCCTGCCTAATATTGTTGTAATTAGCCTTCCTCCAATTTAGTACTTTAACCTGAGTACTACACTTATCTTTATCAATTAGCACCTTAAAACTTAGTGAATTGTGGTCACTGTTCCTGAATTACTCCCCTACTGAAACATCAACCACCTAGCCAGGCTTGTTCCCCAATACCAGGTTCAGTATGGCTCTTTACCTAGTTGGACTGTCTACATACTGTTTTAAAAAGCCCTCCTGAATGCTCCTTACAAGTGCTGCCCCATTCATGCTCCTAGCACTGTGTCAAAATCTCCCATCACACCAATTCTGTTACTTCTACATTTTGCCAAAATCTGTCTACGTATTTGTTCTTCGATCTCCCAATACAGGCTTTACCTGTATTGCCTTGCTCTCTGAGCCCTCTGAGGTATCCTCCCACAATACAGCTGTGACAGCCTTAACCAGCAGTGCAACTTCCCCACCCCATCTCTATCCTGCCTGAAACAACTGTATCCTGGAATGTTGCTCTGCAATCCTGTCCTCCCCTTTAATCAAGTCTCTGTGATGGCAACATATCACAGTGCCTAGCACTAATCCAAGTTCATCTGCCTCACCTGTTACACTTCTCACGTTGAAACAAATGCACTTCGGTCCCCCAGACTCTCTGAGCAACTACACCCTGCCTGCTCTTTCTGAGTCTGTCTGGCCCTATTCTCGATTCCTTTCAACTAATTCACATTTGCTTTGGTTCTCACCCCTTGCCAAACTAGTTTAAATTCTCCTGTGTGACACTAGCAAACCTCCCGGCCAGCATATTTATGCCCTTCTGGTTTAGGTGCAACTCTTCCTTCTTGTACAGGTCCCACCTGTCCTGGAAGAGACCGCAGTGGTCCAGATATGTGAAACCTTCCTCCTATACAAGCTGTTGAGCTGCACTATCTTCCTTTCCTAGCTTCACTAGCACATGGCACAGGGAATAATTCTGAGATTACAATCCTAGAGGTCCTGCTTTTTAACTTTCTACCTAATTCCCTAAACTGCTGCAGCAGTTTCTCATCACTCTCCCTATCTATGATTGGATACAGATTGGTACGAATGACAATCTGAAAGACTGCTGTCTCTGTAACTCTATACAACTGTATGACAGCTGAGTGACTATCGCTGTGCTGTGCAGATACATAGATTTGGGCCTGTGTCTGTGGGAGTTTGCACGTTCTCCCCATGCTTGTGTGGGTTTTCTCCAGGTCCTCTGGTTTCCTCCCAGATACCAAAAATGTGCTCTTAGGCTATCTGGCAGAACAAATTCTCCCTAAATTGTCTCAGATTTGGTTTCAATCCATAGATCTATAAACATAGACAGGTATCATGGGTAAAGTTGGGAACATCGGGGTGGCAGCGCGGGCTCGTTGGGCCGAAGGGCCTGTTTCCTGTGCTGTTTTGTTCTTTATACACTGCATTGAGCACAGTGTGATTAAAAACATATTATGACACTGAAAACCTTTTTTTTGGTGGGGGGGGGGGGGGGGGGTGAAATTATAGAATGCCTACAGTGCAGGATGAGGTCATTCAGCCCATCATGTTTGCCCCAATAATAAACTCCCTCTGGTCCTATTCCCATAACCCCAAGTATTTTACCCACTAATCCCCATGACACTAAGGGACGATTTAGCATGGCCAGTCAACATTTTTGGACTGTGGGAGGAAACCCATACAGACATTGAAAGAACATGCAAACTTCAATCCTAACTGTGAATTGTGTGTAAATTAAGTGTAAATTATGAACAAAGGTTACATCTTTGACAGAAAGCAAATGGGTGATGAAGATAAAGTTTTCTTCACCATATGGGGCTTAGTGGATTTAAGGTAGAATGTCTAAGGGGATGTATTGAAATCAATTGCATTTTGAATTTATTACACTTATGAAGTATGAAACTGCATTGAAACAGTTGAGTTTCTGTTGCAGATTACATTCTTATGTGAAACTCCCTTGCTGCTTCTGGCCTGTAAATGAGGCCAGAGCCATGGAACTGTCAAAGAGACAAGCAAATTATTTTCCTATGCTTGCAGAGGAGGCTCACTGGATTTCAGTGGGATCCAGGTTGTGGCAGCCATGTTCACAGTCTTGCAATCAAAAGTTTAAATGTTACTGTTGCCATCGTAGCCACAAACCATTATGTAGATGACATGCAGGAGGAGAAGAATGTTACTTTTTCAAGTTACACCAAAGCACAAAGTTGCTGTCAGACACTAGATTAAGATCACGTTAGATCTGAAGCTAGTTCTGAATTTGGACATCGTCAACTTCACAATTGATAAATGTGGAAACAGATGTTACTTGAACTGAAAGAGCTGCATACAGATAGTGAGCAAGAGAAACAGCGCATGATTGTTGAAGATGTATTTCCAGTGCCTCCTGTAAAAATGAACGTCAGAGATTCGCAACTTATTTTCATTGTATCTCAGAAGAAAAGTACAAGAAATCCTTATGTCTCATTTGCTTGTGCAAAAGGTGAAACTGACTAATACACTCATAACAGTAATTCATTTTAGGTATATCAATATATTCTATCCTATTATTTACCGTTTGGAACAAAGTCTCTTCAATGGGAAGAAGGAGTTAAATTAAGATAAAGGATGAAGCACAGTCTACATTTTGCTAGACTAGTGCCTTTTTGCAGTGTGGACAATAATTGATCAAGTTGGCCAAGCATGTCTCATAATGGGAAATGATCCAATCAAAGTTCTAGTCATTCAAACACATTTTAAAACTGTGGGAATGGGCATATGTCAATTTATTTGAAATGGAAGGAAAGAGGATGTTGTTTTTTAGTTGTTAGTTGTCACAAATGAATGTTGAATTTATGCTATCTACCAAAAGTTAAATTTATTGAGGCTTATCAGAGGCGCTGGTGTCAGATAATGATTTGTGTTGAAAGAATTTAAATATGTGAGTAAGAGTGGAATCAAACACTTTTTAATATACCATAGCATTCAGCAGGAAGTGTAAAAGTGAAGGTAACGTGAGTCATGATATACTAGGCATGGCACCTTCACTATTGGTCAGAAAGTCTGGTGAAAAGATCTGGAGAAAGTTGGGAAAATGTAAACTGAGGTGCTTGGTTGGAGAAAAATAAAGTAGGTTTTTTTTTTGAATGTTGGGAGATGGGAAATGAATCACTCATTATGACACAAGAAGGCCATTCCTCCATGGCTCTCCATGGAGGAATCCAGTCAGTTCGTTTTCCCTGCTTTGCAAAATCATGTCCCAGCAATTCCTCAGATGCCTGTCCAATTTCCTTTGGGAATGTAGTTTCTGACACCCCTTCCTAGGCAGCTCATGCAAATGTTTCTTTGTCTATCTTACCCAAACCTGTTTTATTCTTGTAAACTTGTATTGAATACAAAATATGTAGGGTGTCAGGGGGTGGGTCTGGGTAAGATGCTCTGTTAGTACAGATTCAATAAGCTGAATGGTCTCTTGTACTGCAGTGCTTCTGTGATCTCCTCTAAATTTTTCTTGGCTGATTTTTTAGCTAAAATCCATAATTTTGAGAACCACTCTGGTAATCTCCCCTACAATCCTCATGTGGAGATCAGAAGTGGATATAATAATCTAGTTTTGGCCTAGCCAAATGTTTATACAGATTCAGACTAGGTCCCCTGCTTTTGCACTCAATATCGATTTATGACATCGAAGACCCTATATTTTTTCCTCACTGACCTCAGTTGTGCATGAAAAAGTAGACTACACTGAGATATCTTTTTGAACTTGTATGATGGAACAGGAAACAGGCTCTTCGGCCTTCCAAGCCTGTGCCACTCATTGGTCCAACTAGACTATTTGTTTGTATCCCTCCATTTGCAGTCTGCTCATGTGAATATCCAGTTAAGTCTTAAATAATCCCAATGTCTGCCTCCACCACCCTACTTGGCAGTGCATTCCAAGCCCCTGCTACCCTCTTTTTTAAAAAAAAAAAGTCCCTCTGATGTGAGTTATACCTCACCCCTTTCACCTTCAGCTTGTGACCCTCGTGATCGTCACCTCTGACCTGGGAAAAAGCTTCCCACTGTTCACTATCTATACCCTTCTTAATTTTGTACATCTCTATTAGGTCTCCCCTCATTGTCTGTCTTTCCAGAGAGAACAATCCCAGTTTATCCAATCTCTCCTCATAACTAAAACCCTCCATACCAAGCAACATCCTGGTAAACCACCTCTGCACTCTCTCTAAAGCCTCCACATCCTTCTGGTAGTGCAGCGACCAGAACTGGACACAGTACTCCAAATGTGGCCTAACCAGTGTTCTATACAGCTGCAACATCAGACTCCAGCTTTTATACTCTATACCCCATCCTATAAAGGCAAGCATGCCATATGTGTTCTTCACCATCTGCTCCACCTGTGCTGCCACCTTCAAGGATCTGTGGACTTGTACACCTAGTTCCCTTTGTGTGTCTATGCTCCTGATGGTTCTGCCATTTATTGTATAACTTCCCCCTACCTTAGTTCTTCCAAAATGCATCACTTTGCATTTATTTGGATTAAATTCCATCTGCCATTTCTCCACCCAACTTTCCAGCCTATCTATATCCTGTTGTATTGTCTGACAATGTTCATCGCTATTAGCAAGTCCAGCCATCTTTGTGTCATCTGCAAACTTACTGATCATCTTAGTTACACCTTCTTCCAAATCAGTTACATATATCACAAATAGCAGAGGTCTCAGTACAGAGCCCAGTAGAACACCATTGATCACAGACTTCCAGCCGGAAAAAGACCCATCAACTGCTACCCTCTAATCTTTGAAATGATACTTGAAACTTGTACATCTGTGTGCTAAGTCTAATTTTACAATATGTAAATTTTAAATTTACAAACCATCTGAAAAAATGGTGCAAAGGGGACAGCTTCAGATTCCTGGAGCATTGGGACCAGTTCTGGATAGAAAGCAGGTTCGCAGATAGGAAGCAAAGACATGGCATAACTGGGTCTTTTCCATTTGCTAGGCAGTGATTAGTAGGATTATAGAATCCTACAGTGTAGAAGGAAGCCATTTGGCCCATTGAGTCTGCACTGTCCGCAATCCGTTGCAGGTCCTATCCCCATAACCCCATGGGGGACTAGCTAGGGGACCCTAGCTAGTCCCCCTGACACTAAGAGTTCGATTAGCCATGCTAAATTGCCCAACTTGCACATTTGGACTGTGGAAGCAAATCTGAACACCTAAAGGAAACAAACACAGACATGGGAAAATGTGACACACACACAGTGATCCAAGCTGGGAATCGAATCTAGATTTCTGTCACAGTGAGGCGGCAGTACTGATACCACAGGAACCCCAACTGTTCACATTTCACATAATCAAGGACAATAAATAATGTCTTGTGATATTAATTGACTGCAACCAGATCTAGATAGCCTAGCAGTATAAAGCTGGTGTTGCAAGGCTTTTAGGACTGAGGTGAGGAAATATTTCTTCATGCAGAGTAGTGAATTTGTGGAGTTCACCCCAGGAAAAGTTGAGGCCAGAACATTGTGTGATTTCGACATGGTTCTTAAGGCTAAAGGGATTAAGGGATATGGTTGGGGGTTGTAGTCAATTGGTATCATAAGACCATAACAAATAGGAACAAGAGTAGGCCACTCTTGAGCATACTTCACCATTTGATAGGATCATGATCCAACATTCCTTATGTCCACTTTCTTGCCCTTTCCTACAATTTTTGATTTCCTTACTGATCAAGAATCTGTCTCTTGGCCTTAAATATAAACACAAGCTCTCTGCACAGCTGTCTGTAGCTCAGAGTTCCAAAGACACTCAACCTTCTGAGAGAAGAAATTTCTCTTCACGTCTGTCTTGAATTGTCATCCCTTTATTCTGAGATTATGCTCTCTGGTCATAAAATACTCCCGAGGTGAAATATCCTCAGCGCTTAACCCTGTCAAATCTTTTTAAAAAAGATCCTATATATTTCGATGCAAAACAGGGTTTATTTGGTAGCACTAGCTTTCAGAGTTTGGGTAGATTCCGAAAGCTAATGTTGCCAAATAAACCTGTTAGACTTCAACCTGGTGTTGTGAGACCTTTTACCATGCTTATCCCAGTCCAATGTCGGCATTGTCACATGACTGACAGACCCCCAAATAACAAGAGGGATATAGGGTAATGATAGGAAGAGACTTTCACTCCCAAAAGTATAAGGGCGTAAAAGATAAAAAAAAAAAGTATGTATTTTCACATTTATTTTTAAACAATATGTGACAAGCCCAATGAGAGGAGATCCAATTCTGGATTTCATAGAATTATAGAATCCCTACAGTGCAGAAAGAGGCCATTTGGCCCATTGTATCTGTACCGATCACAATACCTCCCAGACCCTATCCCCCATAACTCCACTTGTTGACCTTGCTAACCCCTGCCATGAAGGGGCAATTTAGCATAACTAATCAACCTAACCTGCACATTTTTGAACTGTGGGAGGAAACCAGAGCACCTGGAGGAAACCCACACAAATATGGGGAGAATGTGCAAACTCCATATAGACAATCACCTGAGTTGGGAATTGAACACGGGTCTCTGGTGCAATGCTAACCACTGTGTCACTGTGCTGCCTCAAGTCTTGGGAAATGAAAATGGGCAAATGGGTGAATTGACAATAGGGGACCATATTGGGGATAATGACCACAATTTGATTATGTTTATTATGGAAAAGCATGGAGATAAATCAGGAGTAAATGGGAAGATAAATTTTACAAAATGGAAAAGTGATTTGGCTGAGGTGGATTGGAAAAGACTGCTAAAAAATAAATTGTGGTAAACCAGAGTTTACATAAGTGAGGTCCTTAAAGTAGAAAGTAGACATGTGCCTCTAAAAATAAGAATGGTATTGCCAAATCTAGACCCTCCCTCCAAGGTTGTCTTAAAAAAAATAAGGAAAGAATACTCAAAACTGCAGATAGTTCAGAGGACTATAGAAAGTACAGGGATCAAGTAAAAATTGTAATTTAACCCATAAAGCCTCATTTGTTAGAGGCAGGGGAGTGGGATGAGGTAGGATGCTCTTTCAGACTGACAGTGCTAACTGAATAAGACAGATTTTGGAACAACGTGAGTTGAGGCTTTTGGGGAGGAGAAGGCTTACCAATGGAATTGAGACATCAACCACCTCAGTCTGGATCTTGTGGCAGAGCAAGCTCAGATGGACCAAGGCATAATGCTGCTCCTCAGGATCATGTCCCTTTTTATTCTAGGTTTTGCTTGATTAAGTCATATTTTTCACTAGGCCTGTGACTGTTATTAATGATCCTTATCAAACATGAGCTTAGTGGCCTCTTTGAGGAGATAACCATCTTGATTGCAGAGCTGATTTTGGATGCTTATTTTGACGACTGTACCACAGGTGTAAACAACTAGATAAACTAACTTGTTAAAATTATTTTTTGTATCAATTAAGACATGGGCATCTCTGGCTAAGTCACTATTTATTGCCCATCCCTAATTGCCCTCAAGAAAATGGCGATGAACTGCTGCAGTGCTATTAGAGGAGTTGTTGCAGGATTTTGACCCAATGACCATGAAGGAACAGTGATTATAGTTCCAATTCAGGACGATGAATGACTTGAGGGGAAAACAAAGAGGAGGGTGTCAGAGGAGGATACTGGAACAGTCAGCAGCACCTAGAGAGTGATAAAAGATTGAAAACGCTGCAAGAGTATAGTGAGAAATTTGAGTGCTAGCTTAGAGTTTTGGAGATGTCATTAGGATTCAAAAGTGATGCAGGGTGCTTGCAGCTGATTGGATGACTATAAACAGGTAATTTACTAATTAATATCACTTGTGCTTTGAAAGATCTTTATTTTGTGGTTCATATTTAAGGGCTATGTTCTGCTGTAACAGCCCTCGATCTTGCAGTAACTTTCAAGAGGCTATATTTAAAGGAATAAATCATGGCAGGTGAGCTCAAAGCCAGGATGTACTCCTGTTCTACGTAGGATGCTGGGAACATTTCCAGCTTCCAGACCAGCAAAGGAGCAAGAAGTGTCTTAAGTTACAGCTCCTGGAAGCCCAGGTTTTGGAGCTGGAACAGCAGCTGGGAACACAATGGAGTGTAGTTAGCATGTATGGAAAGGTCCATAGTTAAATGGTGGCACAATGGTTGACACAGCTAGCTCATAAGAACATAAGAAATAGGAGCAGGAATAGGTCATCCAGCCCCTCGAGCCTGCCCCGTCATTCAATAAGATCATTGCTGATCTACAGTGGTTCAGTACCACTTTCCTGCTTTCTCCCCATAACTCTTAATTCCCTTGTCAATCAAAAACCTATCCACTCTTGACTTAAATATGTTCAGCGAGGAAGCCTCCACCACTTCAACAGGCAGAAAATTCCAAAGATTCAACATCCTTTGTGTGAATAAATTCATCCTCAACTCTGAACTGAAACACAGCCCCCAATCTTGAGGCTGTCCCCTCTAGTCCTGCTATCTTTGTTAAGCTGGAAGAGTCTCAACTTCTACCCTATCCATCCTCTTCATTATCTTGTACGTCTCTATAAGATCCCTCCTCAACCTTCTAAACTCTAACAAGTACAAACTAGTCTATTTAGTCTCTCCTCGTAATCCAACGCCCGGTATCAGCCTAGTGAACCTTCTCTGCACCCCCTCCAAGGCTAATATATCCTTCCTCGAATGCGGCACACAGTACTCCAGCTGCGGCCTCACCAGCACCCTATACAGCTGCAAAAGTACCTCCCTACTTTTATATTCTATCCCCCTAGCTACAAAGGCCAACATTGCATTTGCCTTCTTAATCACCTGTTGCACCTGCATACTGTGTTTTTGCGATTCGTGTACAGGGACCCCCAGGTCCCTCTGCACCATTGCATGCTGCAGCTTTTTGCCATTTAATTAGTAATCCTTCCTACCATTATTCCTACCAAAGTGGATAACATCACACTTGCTAACATTATACTCTATCTGCCAGGTCCTCGCCCACTCACTCAACCTATCCAGATCCCTCTGCAGACTTTCCACATCCTCCATGCAATTTGCTTTTCCACTCATCTTCGTGTCATCAGCAAATTTCGTCACTCTGCACTCAGCCCCTTCCTCCAGATCATCTATGTAAATGGTAAATAGTTGAGACCCCAGCACCAATCCCTGGGGCGCTCCACTAGTCATCAGCTGCCAATCAGAACAGCACCTGTTAATACCTACCCTCTGCTTCCTATTAGATAACCAATCCTCTATCCGTCTATCACCCTACCCCCAACTCCCTACACCATAACCTTCTGCAGTAATTTTTTGTGAGGCATGTTATCAAACGTCTTTTGAAAATCCAAAAACATCACATCCACTAGTTCCCCTCTATCTACCGCACTAGTCACTTCCTCATAGAACTCGAATAAATTTGTCAAGCACGACTTCCCCTTAATGAATCCGTGCTGCGTCTGCTTGATCAAACAGTTCGTATCCAGATGCCTCGTTATTTCTGCTTTGACAACAGATTCAAACATTTTTCTGACTACAGACATTAAACTAACTGGCCTACAATTCCCTGCCTTCTGTCTGCTACCTTTTTTAAACAGCGGCATAACATTAGCCGTTTTCCAATCTTCTGGCACTTTCCCGGAGTCCAGGGAATTCTGAAAGATAATTAGTAGGATCCAGGTTTAATTCCAACTTCAGATGTCTGGGACGAAACCCACCCTGAAACAAAGAATCACAGAACATTATAACACAGAAACAGGCCCTTTTGACCCTTCTTGGCTGTGCCAAACCATTTTTCTGCCTAGTCCCACTGACCTGCACCTTGATCATATCCCTCCACACCCCTTTCATCCGTGTACCTGTCCAAGTTTTTCTTAAATATTAAAAGTGAGCCCACTTTCACCAATTCATCTGGCAGCTCATTCCACACTCCCACCACTTTGTGTGAAGAAGCCCCCCCCCCCCACCTGCCTTGCAATATTCCCTTTAAACTTTTTCCCCCTTCACTCTTAATCCGTGTTCTCTTCTTTTTCTCCCCTAGCCTCAGTGGAAAAAGCCTGTTTCTATTTAATCTATCTGTACCCATCATAATTTTATACACCTGTATCAAATCTCCTTTCATTCTTATAGGGAATAAAGCCCTAACCTATTCAACCTTTATCGTAACTCAGGTTCTCAAGTCCCGGCCACGTTCTTGTAAACGTTCTCTGTACTCTGTCAACTTTATTAATATCCTTCTTGTAATTAGGTGACCAAACTGCACACAATACTCTAAATTCAGCCTCACCAATGTTTTATACAACCCACCATAATATTCCAATTCTTATACTCAATACTTTGTTATTTTGGCCTTTGTATATCAAAAGCACTTTTTACGACCCTATCTAGCTATGATGCCACTTTTAGGGAATTGTGTATCTGTATTCCCAGATCCCTTCATACTGTACTGTTCAATGTCCTACCGTTCTACCTTGGTTTGTATTTCCGAGATGCAATACCTTGTCTGTGTTAAATTCCATTTGCCGTTTTCAGCCCATTTTTCTAGCTGGTCCAAATCCCTCTGCAAGCTTTAAAAACCTTCCTCACTGTCCACTACATCTCCAATCTTTATATCATCAGCAAATTTGCTGATCCAATTTATCACATTATCATCCAGATCATTGATATAACATAGAACATAGAACAATACAGCACAGAACAGGCCCTTCGGCCTTCGATGTTGTGCCGACCAAAATAAAAAGCAATGCCCCTCCTAACTAAACCATTCCCTTCTCTTCCATATACTTATCAATTAACCTCTTAAACGCCACCAAACTTGGCGCATCTACACAGCTGCAGGCAGGGCATTCCACTCCCTAATCACTCTTTGAGTAAAGAACCTACCTCTGATATCCGTCCTATAACTCATACCCCTTAATTTAAAGTTGTGTCCCCTCGTGCTAGCTTTTTCCATCCTAGGAAAAAAGCTATCACTGTCCACCCTATCCAAACCTCTAATTATCTTATATGTTTCAATAAGATCCCCCCTTAGCCGCCTCCTTTCTAACGAAAACAACCTCAAATCCTTCAACCTCTCTTCATAGGACCTGCCCTCCATACCAGGCAACATCCTAGTAAACCTCCTCTGTACCCTCTCCAATGACTCCACATCTTTCTTATAATGTGGCGACCAGAACTGCACACAATACTCCAATTGCGGCCGCACTAGAGTTTTGTACAGCTGCAACATGATGCTGCGGCTCCTAAATTCAATCCCCCTACCAATAAAAGCTAAGACTCCATAAGCCTTCTTAACAACTTTATCCACTTGACTGCCTACTTTCAGGGATCTATTTCAGGGATATATAGGTAGAACGTAGAACATAACAGCACAGAACAGGCCCTTCGGCCTTCAGTGTTGCGCCGACCAATATAAAAAGCAATGCCCCTCCAAACTAAACCATTCCCTTCTCTTCCATATACTTATCAACTAACCTCTTAAACGCCACCAAACTTGGCGCATCTACAACTGCTGCAGGCAGGGCATTCCACTCCCGAATCACCCTTTGGGTAAAGAACCTGCCTCTGATATCCGTCCTATAACTATCACCCCTTAATTTAAAGCTGTGTCCCCTCGTGCTAGCTTTCTCCATCCTAGGAAAAAGGCGATCACTGTCCACCCTATCTAAACCTCTAATCATCTTATATGTTTCAATATGGTAGATGACAAATAACAATGGACACAGCACTGATCCCAGTAGCACACCACTAGTCACAGGCCTCCACTCAGAAACAATCCTCCACTACCACTCTCTGGCTTCTTTCATTTAGATTAGACATTGGCTCATTTACTATCCCTCCATGTATACCTAGAAACTGAACCTTCCTAACTAACCTCTCATGCGGGACCTTGTTAGCGGCCTTACTGAAGTCTATGTAGACAACATTCCTTGCCATTCTTCATCCACTTTTGCTGGTAACCTTCTCAAAACTCTACTAGATTGGTTAAACATGATTTACCACACACAAAACCATGTTGACTCTCCATAATAACAAAGAACAATACAGCACAGGAAACAGGCCTTTTGGCCCTCCAAGTCTGCGCCAGTCAAGTCCCTGTGCTTCCAATAATTTACCTATTACTGATGTCAAACCTACCAGCCTGTAATTTCCCAGATTACTTTGAACCTTTGTTAGACAATGGAACAACATGAGCTATCCTCCAATCGTCTGCCCCTTACCCGTGGATACAGACATTTTATCTATTCCTGCCAGGACCTCTGCAATTTCAACATTAGTTCCTTTCGACGTCTCAGGGAATACCCTGTCCGGTTCAGGGGATTTATCTACTCTGATTTGCCTTAAGACAGCCAGCACCTCCTCCCCTTTAATATGTATGGGTTTCATGACCTCCCTACTTTGTTTGCTTTATTTCCATAGAAATGCCAAACTCCACACACAGTCCTAAAATATGCAGGTAGATAAGCCATGGTAAATTGTCTTTGTGTCAGGGGAATTAGTGCAGTTCATGCATGGGGTTACATAGGACTGGGTGGAATTGATATCAGTGCAGGCTTGATGGGCTGAATGGCCTCCTTCTGTACTGTAGGGATTCTGTGACATAGAAAGGTGGCCAGACTGCAGGAAGGGAATGGGTGAGAGTAAGATGACTAGACAGGTAATGCACAAAACTATTCCTCTGCAAAACAGAAATGCCACCTAGCCTCTCAGGGAAAAGCAGCAATGCAGAGCTAGATTTGTTGTACCATTGCTCTGCTGCAGGAGAAAGTACAATATGTGCTAAAGCAAGGAGATTTGGTTGTAAGGGGTTTAGAGAGGTATTTCTGTGGCTAAACATGTCGTATGTTGTGTCCCTGGTGCTTGGGTCGGTGATGTCTCTGAGCAGCTACAGGAAATTCAGAAAGAGGAGGATGAACTGCTAGTGATCGTGATAAATATTGGTATAAAGATGATGAGGTCCTAAAAAAAAACATAGGAAATAGGAAGCAAAATAACGTCAGTGTGCCATGAGCAGAAATAGAAGGATATATCAGCTGAGGAGATGGTGAGAGGGCAAGGGTTTCAGATTCCTTGGATTGGTTCTGTGGGAGGTGAGACTGGATAGATTGCACCAGGGTGGGATCGGCAGTGTTGTCATTGGCGGAGTATTTGCTTGATATGTTGGAGAGCTTTAAACCAAAAAATGGGGGAATGGGAACCTATAGAGGAAACCTATGCAAAGAACCAGAGGAGGAGGAAATGAGTCTTAAAAACAAAAGACAGCAAAGGGAAAAAAGGGATAGGCTGAGAAATGGGCCAGAATCAAACAGGGGCATAGTGTAAAATAATTTTAAGTAGACAAGCCTTAACATGTGGAGACAAACTGGATTGATTGGGTTTCTACTGACTGGAATTTAGAAGAATGAGAAGTCACAAAGGTTTACAGTGCAAAAACAAGTCCTTTGGCCCAACTTGTTCATGCTGCCTCTTTGTTGAACCCCAAAGCTAGTCCAAATTTCCTGTTTGGCCCATATCTCTCTATACCCATCTCACCCATGTAAATTGTCTAAATACTTCTCAAAAAAAACAATTGTACCTGACTCTATTACTACCCCTACCAGCTTGTTCCAGACACTGACCACCTTCTGTGTGGGGGGAAAAAAATTGCCCCTCTGGACCCTTCATCTCTCTCCTCTCCCCTTAAACCTCATAGAAACATAAATAGCCGATGGGACTGTATAGGCTAGAAGTGGAAAGAATGTTTTCAATGTTGGGGAAGCCCAGAACTAGGGGTTATAATCTAAAAGTAGGGATAAGCCACTTGGGATTGAGATGATGAAGAATTTCATCACTGAGTTGTGAACCCGTGTAATTCCCCACCACAGAAAGCTGTTGGAGTCAATTTATTAGATATGCTTATGAGAGAACTGGATGTTGCCCTTGTGATTAAAGGGGCATAGAGAAAGTGAGATACTGAAAATGCATGATCGTGTTGAATGGTGGTGCAGGCTCAAAGGGTCGAATGACCTACGCCTGCCATACCTATATGTATATCTCTGCCTTAATGCACCAAACATTCACAGTAAAATGGATGAATTAATTGTGCAAATAGATGTAAATGGATATGAGATAGTTGGGATTATGGAAATATAGCTGCAGGGTGACCAGGAATGGAAAACGAACACTTGCGTATTCAGTATTTGGGAAGGATAAACAAAAAGGTAAAAGCGGAGGAATTGCCCTGCTAGTTAAGGAGGAAATGAACACAATAGTGACAAAATGTATCAGTTCTGATAGTGTGGCGTCTGTATGGGTAGAGCGGAAAAACACCAAGGGACTAAAAAGTTAGTCGGGGTTTTATATATAGCTCCCAAATTGTACTGATGGTGAAGGCATTAAATGGAAAGTTAGCAACGTAGGCAGTAAAGGAATATCTGTAATTATGGGTGACTTCAATCTGCATATAGATTGGTCAAATCAAAATAGTATCATAGATGAGGCATTTTTGGAGTTTGTGTTGGTTGCTGAACCAATATATTGAGAAGCCAGCTGGAGAACAGGATATCTCAAGACTGAATATTGTGTAATGACCAGCATGGTAGCATGTGGTTAGCACTGTTGCCTCTCAGCTTCAGGAACCAGGCTTCAATTTTGGCCTTGAGTGACTGCATATGTTTTCTCCATATGGTGTGGTTTCCCTTCAGTCCAAAGATTGGTCATACTAATTTGCCCCTTAGTGGCCCAATATCTGTAAGTTATATGCATTAGCCATGGTAAATGTGTGGTGTTAGAGGGATAGGACAGGGGAGAGGGCCTGATTATGATGCTACGTCAGAGGTAGAATGGACTCAATGAGCTGAATGGCTCGTCTTGCACTGTTGGGATTCAATTCAATGAATAATTGGCAATCTTATTGTGCAAGATCCCTTGAAGATGATTGATAGATTTCTTCTTCAAGACGAAGAGTGATTTGGTCCTGAATCTAAATAAAGGAAACAGTAATAGTAGAATGCTGACTGTGATGGATTGGGGAACGTTAATTGCAGTGATGATGGTGGATAGAAAATGGTAAACATTCAAACAGCACACAAGTGAACTGCAACAATTATACATTCCCCTCTGGTGCATAAAATAAAACTGGAAAGGCTTAAAGTAAAATTAAAATTAAAATTGAAATACTATAAGATCCAAGGAAGAGGCATTTAAATTGGCCAGGAGAAAAGCAAGAGTTCAGAATTTGGCCAAGGAATACAAAGGTATTGATAAAGGAAACAGTATGAGAGTAAGTCTGCAAGAAATATTAAAAACTGACACTTCACTTCAGTCTTTTCAAACCTATAGAAACTTTTACAGTGAGAAGCAGGAATAAATGGCTGACCAATAAAATGCATATTTTGGTTCTGTCTTCACAAAGAAGGACAAATAATGCATCAGAAATGTTCAGAGGGATGAACTGAAAGAAATGAGTATTATTGAGGAAATGGTGTTGGGGCAATTGATGGGATTTAAGGCCAGTAATTCCCCAGGACCTGATGATCTACACCCCAGAGTATTTAAAAGAAGTGGCCTTAGAAATAGTGGATGCATTGGTTGTCATCTTCCAAGATTCTTGGAACAGTTCCTACATTTGTAACCAGTCTGTAACCCCAGTATTTTAAAAGGGAAGTAAAGAGAAAATGGGGAATTATTCTGAGCTTGATGTCAATATCAGGGAAGTGTTAAGTGTACATTATGAAAAATTTAATAGCAGAGTATTGGAAAACAATAGTAGGATTGGACACAGTTCCTCTGGTTTTACGAAGGGGAAGTCTGGCTTAACAAATCGACTGGAATTCTTCAAGGATGCCACTATAGAGTTAAGAGGATGTGGGTTTGTTTGGATGTTCAGAAGGCTTTCAACAAGGTCCCATATAAAGTTCAGCATGTAAAATTAAAGTCCATAGGGTTAAGGGTCATATGTCAATGTGGATAGAAAATTGGATGGCAGACAGGAAACAAGGACTAAATGGGTCTTTTTCCAAATGGTAGGTAGTGACTTGTGGAGTACTGCAGGGATCATTGCTTTGAACCCAGATGTTCACAATATATATTAATGATTTAAATGAGGGGGCTAAATGTAGTAACTCCAAATTTGCAAATGACAATCTGGATGGGAGGGTGAGGAATATGCAGCAAATCATAGAAACCCAAAAGTGCTGAAAGAGGTCATTCAGCTCATCAAGCCTCCACAAACAACAATCCCACCCAGGTCCCATCCCCACTATCTGCTAATCCCTGCTAATACTAAGGCAGTTGAACATGGCCAATCAAAGTAACCCACACATCCAAAGTATGGGAAGAAACTGGAGCTCTGGAGGAAACCCACACTGACATGGGGAGAACAAGCAAACTCAACACAAACTGTTGCCTAAAGCCAGAATTGAATCTGGGTCCTTGGTGCTCTGAGTCTGCAGTGCTAGCATGCAATTGTCCAAATATGATTTGGACAAATTCATGGGAGATGCAGTATAAATGTAAGGTTATCCACTTTAATAGCAAAAACAAGGTAGATTACCTGAAAAGCTATAAATTGGGAGAGGGGAATATGCAGAGAGACTGGGATATCCTTATACACCAATCATTGAAAGTAAACATGTAGTTGCAGCAGGCAGTGAAGAAGGCGAATGGTATATTGGTCTCCATAGTGAGAGGATTCAAGAACAAAAACAGGAACATCCTGCTGCAATTATACAGGGCTTTGGTGAAATCACACCTGGAATATTGTGTGCAGTTTTGGTCTCCTTATCTGAGTAAGGATATTCTTGCCATGGAAGGGATGCAGAGAAGCTTTACCAGACTAATACCTGGGATGGCAGGATTGATCTATGAGGAGAGATTGGTTTGGATTATATTTGAGTTTGAAGAATGAGGTGGGGGGGTGGGAAATGTCAGAAACCTGTAAAATTCTAACAAGACTAAACAGAATAAATGCTGGAGGATGTTCCTGATGACGTGAGTAAACCTGGGATCACCTTTGGAGTAGACCATTTGGGACTGAGATGAGAAATATCTTCATCTGGAGAGTTGTGAACCTGTGACATTCTCTAGCACAGAGAGCAGTTGGGGCTAAAATATTGGTATGTTTTCAAAAAGGATTTTATATACTCAATCTCTGTAGTACAGAAAGATGCAGTTCAGCCTTTCAGGTCTGCACTGACTCTGATAGAGCATCTTACCCAGGCTCTAGCCCCATAACCAGAGATTTTTACCCATTAGAACCTGTACATCTTGAGACATCAAGGGACAATTTAGCATTGTCCCTATCAATTTAACCTGCACATCTTTAGACCATGGGAGGGAACTGGGGCATCTGAAGGCAACCCATGCAGACAATGGGAGATTGTGCAAATTCTTCAGTCACCTGAAGCTGGAATTGAACCAGGATCTCGAGTGTTGTGAGGCAGCAGTGCTAATCTCTGTCACCATGCTGTCCTGAACGAATTAGAAAAAGCTCTTGGGACTAAAGGAATTGAACTGAAAGTTGCAAATGGTGCTGAACTTTGTGCAATCATCAGCAAACGTCACCACTTCTGACATTATCATGGATGTAAGGTCACTGATGCAGCAGTTGAAGATGGTTGTGCCAAGGATACTACCCTGAGAAACTCCAACAGTGATGTCCTGGAATTGAAATAATTGGCCTCCAAACACTACAACCATCTTCCTTTGTTCCAGGTGTGACTCCAACCACTGAGGATTTTCTCTGATGCCCATTGACTCCAGCTTTGCTAAGGCTGTTTGATGCCACAATCAGGCAAATGGCTTGATGTCAAGGGTAGTCATGGTCACATTTGGCATTCAGTTCTTTTTTATCCATGTTTGAACCAAGGATGTGGGGAGCTGAGTGATCCAGGTGAATCCCAAACTGATCATCAGTGAGCAGGTAATTGCTAAGTACAGCTTGACAGTGTTGATAATACCTTCCATCACATTAATGGAGTCAACAGATGGAGTGGTGAATAGCTGGATTGGATTTCACAGAATCTCAAAACTACACTGCAGAAGAGGCCCTTTGGTCCATCAAGTCTGCACTGACATGTGAAAGGCCCTGACCTGCCTAATTAATTCCACTTGTCAGCACTTAGCCCATAGACTTGAATGTTATGGCATGCCAAGTACTCATCCAGGTACTACTTAAAGGATATGCGGCATCCCACCTCCACCATCCTCCAAGTCAATGCATTCCAGATCGTCGCCACCCTATGGGTAAAAAAGTTTTTCCTCAAATCATCCCTCGTAACCTCCCACCCATCACTTAACTTGTGTCCCCTCATAACCGACCCTTCAACTGCTCCCTATCCACTACTGTCTATGCCCTTCAATCTTGAACACCTCAATTAGGTCACCCCTTTGCTCCAGGGAAAACAACCCAAGCCTATCCAACCTCTCTTCATAATTTAAATTTTCTATCCCAGGCAACATCCTGGTGAAACTCTTCACTCTTTCTAGTGGGATCACATCCTTCCTATAATGTGATGACCAGATCTGTGCACAGTAATCCAGCTGTGGTCTCAAAGTTCCATACAACTCCATCATGGCCTCTGTTTTTATAATCTATACCCCAATTGATCAAGGGGAGTGTGCTACATGCCTTTTTCACCACCCTTATAACCTGCCTTTCCATCTTAGATCTATGGACAAACACACCAAGGTCCCTTTGCTCTTCAAAACTTACCAGTGTCAGAATTAGTATACTTATCAAATTACTCCTTCCAAAGTGTATCACTTCACACTTTTCAGGATTAAATCTGCCACTTTTCTGCCCATTTGTCTGTTTTTATGTATAGGACTCACCTGGGCAATTTTCCACATTATGGGTATATATCAGTTGTAGCTGATGTATTGGAATAATTTGAATAAGAGCACATCTTCTGGAGCACAATTCTTTTAGTTTTATTGCCAGAATAAAAGAGATGTTTAAGTTGGAGATGGTTGCGGAGGGTCCATCATCTCAGCTGCAGGACATCTCTGCAAATGTCTCTCAGGGTAGTGTCCTAGGCCCAACCATCTTCAATTGCTTCATCAATGACTTTCCCTCCATCATAAGGTCAGAAGTGGGGATGTTTGATGTTTTGTATTAGTCACGACTTCTCAGATACTGAATCAATCCTTGTTCAAATGCAACAATATCTGGATAATATCCAGGCTTGGTTGACAATTGCCAAGTAATATCCATGCCCTATGAAGCCAGGCAATGATCATTGCAAATAAAGGCACTGTAACCATGCCCTTTGATATTCAGTGGTGTTACTATCACTGAATTCCCCCACTGTCAACATCCTTGGAGTTGACATTTAACCTGAAACTCGGCACATAAACACAGTAGCTACAAGAGCAGGTCAGATGCTAGGAATACTGTGGCAAGTAATTCATCACCTGACTTGCCAAAGCCTCTCCATCCTCTACAAAGTCAAGAGTTAAATGGAATTCTTCTCACTTGCCTGGATGAGTGCAGCTTCAACAACAAAGAACAAAAAAGTACAGCACAAGAACAGGCCCTTTGATTCTCCAAGCCTGTGCTGATCATGATGCCTGCTTAAATTAAAACTGTATACACTTCCATTCCCATCCTATTCACGTTTGTCTAGTTGTCCTTTAAATGCTGCCAGCGTACCTGTTCCCACCACGTCTCCAGGCAGTGTGTTCCAGACATTCACCACCTGTGTGTGTGTGGGGGGGGAGAATTGCCTCACACATCTCCTCTAAACTTTTCCCTATGTACCTTTAACCCATGTCCCCTAGTACTTCACTTTTCCAGCCTAGGAAAGGGCATCTAACTATCCACTCTGTCCATACCACTCAATCTTGGAAACCTCTATCAGGTCACCCCCCCCCCCCCCCCCCCCCCCCCCCCCCCAACCTCGGTTGTTCCAGTGAGAACAAACTGAGTTTATCCAACATCTCCTCCATAGCTAATACCCTCCAGACCAGACAACGTCCTGGTAAACCTCTATATCCTTTCCAAATCATCTATGTCCTTCTGGTAGTGTGGTGTCCACAATTGTACACAATATTCTAAATGAAGTCAACTAAGATTCTGTACAGCTGCAGCATGACCTACCAATTTTCATATTGAATGCCCTGACTGTTGAAAGTAAGCATGCCATATGCTTTCTTGACTACCTTATCCACCTGCATTACCACTTTCAATGATCGGTAGATACGTATGCACAAATCTGACTGTCAATACTCCTAAGTGTTCTACCATTTACTGTATAATTCAGACATACATTGGACCTTCCAAAATCCATTATCTCTCACTTGTCTAGATTAAACCCCATCTGCCAAGTCTCCAACCAGTCTATATCTTGCTGTATTCTCTGACAATCCTTTATATTATCCATAACTCCACTAATTTTTGTGTTGTCTGCCAAATTACTAATCAGACCAGCTCCATTTTCCTCCAAATCATTTATAAATACTATGAACAACAAAGGTCCCAGAACTGATTTCTGTGGAATACTACTAGTCTCAGTCTTTCATTCAGAAAACAACCTCAAATCCCTCAGCCTCTCTTCATAAGACCTGCCCTCCATACCAGGCAACATCCTGGTAAACTCCTCTGTATCCTCTCCAATGCCTCCATCTTATAATGTGGGGACCAGAACTGTACACAATACTCCAAGTGCGGCCGCACTAGAGTTTTGTACAGTTGCAACATGACGTTGCGGCTCCGAAATTCAATCCCCCTACCATAAAAGCTAAGACTCCGTATGCCTTCTTAACAACCTTATCGACTTGATTGCCAACTTTCAGGGATCTATGCACATATACACCAAGATCCTTCTGTTCTTCAACACTATTAAGAGTCCTACCATTAGCCCTATACTCTACACATTTGTTATTCCTGCCAAAGTGAATTACCTCACACTTTTCCGCATTAAACTCCATTTGCCACCTCTCGGCCAGCTCTGCAACTTGTCCAAGTCTCTCTGCAAACTATAACACCCCTCTTCACTATCTACCACTCCTCCGACTTTGGTGTCATCCGCAAATTTACTAATCCATCCTTCAAGACCCTCATCCAGATCATTTATAAAAATTACAAACAGCAGGGGCCCCAAAACAGATCCCTGAGATACACCACTTGTAACTGAACTCCATGATGAATAATTTCCATCAACCACCACCCTCTGTCTTCTATCTGCTAGCCAATTCCTGATCCATTTAGCTAAATCACCCCCAATCCCATACATCTGCATTTTCTGCAGAAGCCTTCCATAGGGAACATTATCGAACGCCTTACTAAAGTCCATATATACCACATCAACTGCCTTACCCCCATTCACCTCTTAGAACATAGAACATTACAGCACAGAACAGGCCCTTCGGCCTTCGATGTTGCGCCGACCAATATAAAAAGCAGTGCCCCTCCAAACTAAACCATTCCCTTCTCTTCCGTATACTTATCAACTAACCTCTTAAACGCCACCAAACTTGGCGCATCTACAACTGCTGCAGGCAGGGCATTCCACTCCCGAACCACCCTTTGGGTAAAGAACCTACCTCTGATATCCGTCCTATAACTATCACCCCTTAATTTAAAGCTGTGTCCCCTCGTGCTAGCTTTCTCCATCCTAGGAAAAAGGCTATCACTGTCCACCCTATCTAAACCTCTAATCATCTTATATGCTTCAATAGGATCCCCTCTTAGCCGCCTCCTTTCTAACGAAAACAACCTCAAATCCTTCAACCTCTCTTCATAGGACCTGCCCTCCATACCAGGCAACATCCTGGTAAACCTCCTCTGTACCCTCTCCAATGCCTCCACATCTTTCTTATAATGTGGGGACCAGAACTGCACACAATACTCCAAGTGCGGCCGCACTAGAGTTTTGTACAGTTGCAACATGATGCTGCGGCTCCTAAATTCAATCCCCCTACCAATAAAAGCTAAGACTCCATATGCCTTCTTAACAACTTTATCCACTTGACTGCCTACTTTCAGGGATCTATTGACACATACACCAAGATCCTTCTGTTCCTCAACACTATTAAGAGCCCTACCATTAGCCCTATACTCTACACATTTATTGTTCCTGCCAAAGTGCATTACCTCACACTTTTCCACATTAAACTCCATTTGCCACCTCTCGGCCCAGCTCTGCAACTTGTCCAAGTCACTCTGTAAACTATAACACCCCTCTTCACTATCTACCACTCCACCGACTTTAGTGTCATCTGCAAATTTACTGATCCATCCCTCAATACCCTCATCCAGATCATTTATAAAAATTACAAACAGCAGGGGCCCCAAAACAGACCCCTGAGGCACACCACTCGTCACTGAACTCCACGATGAATATCTCCCATCAACCACCACCCTCTGACCACCACCCTTTGTCCTATCGGCCAAAGGACTCTTAAATCAGCCTTGCATGTGGAGGAAGTGGTCAAGAAGGCATACGGTGTACTGGCCTTCATTAATTGAGGAATAGAGTTTAGGAGTCAGGAGGTAATGATGCAGCTCTATAAGACTCTTGTCAGATCCCACATGGAGTCTTGTACGCAGTTCTGGTCGCCTCACTATAGGAAGGATATAGAGGCTATTGAGAGAGTGCAGAAGAGATTTACAAGGATGCTGCCTGGATTGGGAGGCAGGCCTCATGAAGATAGGTTGACGGAGCTGGGACTCTTCTCACTGGAGAGACGTAGGTTGAGAGGCAATCTGATAGAGGTTTATAAAATGTTGAGAGGAATAGATAGGGTGGACTCTGAGACTATTTTCCCAAGCTGAAATGCTCACTGAGAGGACACAGATTTAAGGTGCAGGGAAGCAAATACAGAGGAGATGTTGGGGTAAGTTTTTCACTCAAGAGGGTGGTGAGTGAATGGAATCAGCTGCCATCGGAGGTTGTTGAGGTAAACTTGCTGGGGTCTTCTGGATGAGTATATGGAAACAAATAGGATAGGGGTTGTAGATAGATGTGATCGATGCAACTCGTGGGCCGAAGGGCCTGTTTGTGCTGTATTGTTCTATAACTTCTTTGAAAAACTCGACCAAGTTAATGAGGCACAACCTCCCCTTCACAAAACTATGCTATCACTAATAAATCAATTTGTTTCTAAATGTAAGTGAATCCTGTCCCAAAGAATCTTTTCCAGTAATTTCCCTACCACTGATGTAAGGCTCGACAGCCGATAATTTCCTGGATTATCCTTGATGCCCTTCTTAAACAATGGAACAACATTGACTATCCTCCAATCTCTGGACCGTCATCTATAGCCAGTGACGATACAAAGATTTCTGTTAAAGCCCAGCAATTTCTGCCCTTGTACTTCAATACGGTGAAGTACTCTGGGATAGATCCCATCAGATCCTGGGGACTATCTATTTTAATGCTTTTTAAGACACCCAATACCACCATTTTTTTGATATCGACATTACACAGAATATCTACACACCATACCCTAGGCTTCTGATCCATCAAGTCCCTCTCTTTGGTGAACACTGAGGCAAAGTATTCATTTAGTATCACTCCCATTTCCTCTGATTTCATGCACAGATCCCCTCCACTGTCCTTGAATGGGCCAGTCCTTTCCTTGGTTACCTCTTGCAGTTTACTTACACGTAAAATGTCTTAGGATTTTTCTTTAATCCTGTTCGCCAAGGACTTTTCATAACCCCTTTTAGCCCTCCTTATGTTCCTTCCTATTATGTTTTTTACATTCTTGGACTTCACCTGTCCTGAGCATTTTAGATCTTATGAATGCTTCCTTTTCTTTTTTGAGATTCGTAATATTCCTCGTTATCCAGGGTTCCTGATAATTGCCAAACTTATCCTTCATCCTCACAGATACATGCTGTCCTGAATTCCAATCAACTGGCACTTGAAAGATTCACACGTGTTGGATGTTGATTTACACTCAAACAGCCTCCCCCAATCTATACTCTGCAGATTCTGTCTAGTGTTGTTATAGTTAATCTTCTCTAATTTAACACCTTTGCCCAATGACCATTCTTGTTCTTATCCACAAGCACCTTAAAACTTATGGAATTATGATCATTGTTCCCGAAATGCTCTCCAATTGAAACTTTAATCATCTGGCCTGGCTCATTCCCTAATATCAGGTCTAATATGGCTGCTTCTCAAGTTGAGCATTTTACATACTGGTTCAAGAAACTCCTGAACGCTCCTTGCAAATTCTGCCCTATTCAAGTCCTTAACAGTGAGTGAGTCCCAGTCAATATAGGGAAAGTTTAGATCATCTATCACAACATCCCTGTTTTTGCATCTTTCCAAAATCTGTCTGCATTATCTGCTCCTCTGTCTCCTACTGGCTGTTGGAAGGTCTGTAATAAACCCCCAGTATTGAGACTGAAATTTCCTGTTCCTGAGCTTTATCCATATCACTGCACTGTCTGAACCCTCCATTACAGTACAGCTGTGATATTTTCCTTAGTAAGAAGTTCACAACACCAGGTTAAAGTCCAACAGGTTTATTTGGTAGCTTTCGGAGTGTTTGCTGTTCTTTCGTCAGATGAGTGGGAGTTTTGTTCACAAACAGGACATATAAAGACACTCTCAAGTTACAAAATAACAGTTAGAATGCAAGTCTTTGCAGGTAGTCAAGTCTCAAAGGTACAAACAATGTGAGTGGAGAGAGCACTAAGCACAGGCTAAAGAGATGTATATTGTTTCCAGACAGGAATAGTTAGTGAGGTTTTGCAAGTCCTGGGGGTTACAGATAGTGTAACATCACCCAGGATATTCTCCTTAACAAGTAATGCAACCACCACGTGCTGCGCCCCCCCCCCCCCCCCCCCCACACACACACACCCCTTTCTATCCTGCCTGAAGTATCTAAATCCTGGAATGTTTAGCTGCTAATCCTGTCCCTCTTTCAACCAAAGTCTCTAATAGCAAAACAACATAGTTCCAGATATTAATCCAAGCTCCAAGTTCATCTGTTTACTAGTAATGCTTCTCACATTGAAACAAATGCACTTCAGACGGCCAGTTTTGCAGTGTTCAAAAACTACCCCTGCCTGTTCTCTGTTAATCGTACTGGCCTTAGTCTGTAGCGCTTCCTCAGTTCAAAAACTACACTGCTCTTTCTGTTAATCATACTGGCATTACAAGATGCATTGCAGCAATTCACCAAAAAATCTTTCCAAAGAATTTTCCAAGCCCATAACTATTTCCATCTAGAAGGACAAGAGCAGCAGATATGGGAACGTCACCACCTGAAAGTTCTTCAAGCCACTCACCGTCCTGATTTGGAAATATATTGCCATTCTTTGCAGTTGCTGGGTCAAAAGTCCTAATTCCTTTTCTAATGGCATTGTGCTGAACCCACAACATGAATTGCAGCATTTCAAGATGGCAGCTCACCACCCTTATTAGGAGCAACTAGAGATGGGCAATAAATGCTTGCCAGCTAGTGATGCCCATGTCCCACAATTCTGAATAGCTAAAGACTGTACTCCATGTTTTTACTTTTGCTTTTTTCTTTTCTGAAGCAAGAATGGTTTTACTGTTGTGTGACAGCTTTATTGAGTTCTTTTGGTATTAGTTTAAATGATCTGGCATGTTTTGATTACATTTGTTTACAGCAGTCTGCCCAACTGCCAGATGGAAGTTGATACAATTTTGGGATCCTAATTTCATGTTTGTTACTTATGGAATTTGTGCTTAAATTCATTAGGCTGTACAAAATATTTTTATTTCAAATGAATGAACTGACAATCTTATCATTCCTTTTAAGATCCAGATCCAAAGTTGGATATTGATGAAGTTAACAAAGAATTCATGAAACAGAGTGAAGAACTGTATGACTCCTTAATGAATTGTCACTGGCAACCCCTGGATACAATTACGTCAGAAATTCCCACTGCAGTATAAAACAATGTGAAATATACTTTTGTAAATGCTAATTTTTGAAAGTATCCTGTAGGGCTATTTTGATTTCCAGCAGGCAAACAGGACTTTAGGGACCTCAAATTTGATATTTCAGTCTTAAACTAAGATCTGAATTCTTAACTGCAACTCATTTTCAATACCCTTTGGTTTGGATCTTGTATTGGTCCTTTCGTAGTCTCTTCTGCTAAATAAAGTTACCTTCCATGTATATGCATCCATTTTTTTTATTCATAAAATAACTTGAAGAGCCAAGTCTCAGTAGTTTGTAGACCGGAGCATGCTTAAATTAAACAGGCGATTTCTCCTCTCACCTCCTCTTGTGTATGTGGTGGCATATTCCCCAAACCCTGTGCTTTGGTATGATCTAATTTTCTGTTAATAACTCCACAGTAAACTCTAGAACAAACTGAGTTTGTGTGTGCAAATTGGGTGTGAGGGTTGGCATGAAGTCTCCTGTGTACTACCACAGTAAAAGAAGAACAGAGGAAAAATAATTACCAGGGCAAAGAATTCATGTTTCATATGAATGCTGAATCAGAATCCAGTTTAATATCGCTTAGAACATAAGAAAAAGGAGCAGGAGTAGGCCATCTAGCCCCTCAAGCCTGCCCCATCATTCAATAAGATCATGACTGATCTGAAGTGGATCAGTTCGACTTTCCCGCTTTATCCCTACAACCCTTAATTCCCTTGCTTATTAGAAACCTATCTACCTGTGACTTAAATATATTCAGCGAGGAAGCCTCCACCACTTTAACTGGCAGAGAATTCCAAAGATTCACCACCCTTTGAGTGAAGAAGTTCCTCCTCAACTCCACCCCCCTTTATTTGAGGTTGTGCCCTCTAGTACTGCTATCCCTTCTAAGCAGGAAGAATCTGTCTACCTCTACTCTATCTATCCCCTTCATTATCTTATGTCTCTAAGATCCTCCCCTCAACCTTCTAAACTCCAACAAGTACAAACCTAGTCTACTCAATCTCTCCTCACAGGCTAACCTCCTCATCTCCGGTATCAACCTACTGAACCTTCTCTGCATTCCCTCCAAGGCCAATATATCCTTCGCAAATGCGACGACCAAAACTGCACACAGTACTCCAGCTGCAGTCTCACCAGCATCCTGTACAGTTGCAACAAGACCTCCCTACTTTTATATTCCCCTCACTATAAAGGCCAACATCTCATTCCCTTTCTTGATCACCTGCAGACTGGGTTTTTGCGATTTTGTGCACAAGGACCCCCAGGTCCCTCTGCACAGTAGCATGCTGCAGCTTTCCGCCTTTTAAATAATAATCCCTTCTACTATTATTTCTACCAAAGTGGATAACCTCACACTTGCTAACATTATACTCCATCTGCCAGGTCCTCGCTCACTCACTGAACCTATCCAGATCTCTTTGCAGACTTTCCACTCATCTTCGTGTCATGAGCAAATTTCGTTACTCCACACTCAGCCCTTTCCTCCAGACCATCTATGTATATGGTAAACAGTTGAGGCCCCAGCCTTAGATTTTGAAATCCAATAAATTTGTCAAACACGATTTTCCCCTTAAACCCATGCTGCGAATGCTTGATCAAACCGTTCTTTTCTAGGTGCCTCGCTATTTTCTTCTTTGATGACAGATTCAAGCATTTTTCTGACTACAGATGTTAAACTAACCGACCAATAATTCCCTGCCTTTTGCCTGCTATCTTTTTGAAACAGTGGCATAACATTAGCTGTTTTCCAATCTTCCAGGACTTCCCAGAGTCCAGCGAATTTTGATAAATAATTATTAAAGCATTCAGAACCCTGGGATGCATTCCATCCAGTCTTCAGCCCTGTCAGTCTATTAAGCACTACCTCTCTAGTGACTGTAATCACATCAAGGACCTCATCTCCTACCATCCTTCTCTCTTTAATACTATATGTCCTCCTTTGTGAAGACTGACACAAAAAACTGGTTTAAAAAGCCTCAGCCATTTCCTCATCACTCACTGCTAAATCCCCCCTCTTGTCCTCCAAGGGACCAACATTCACTCTAGCCAGTCTCCTTTATATATTTGTAAGAACTTCTACTGTCATTTTTTTATATTTACTCTATATTTCCTTCCTTTATCACCTTCTTAGTCATCCTTTGTTGTTGTTGTTTAAAACTCTCCCAAGCTGCTCTGAATGCATCAGCTTTTAAATTAATACTCTCCCTTATTTCCTTCGACAACCACGGCTGATTTTCCCTTCTCTTATAGTCCTTCTTTACAACGGAATGTATTTCTGCTGAATACCGAGAAAGATCTCCTTAAAAATCCTCCACTGTTCCTCAGCCGTCCTACCAACCAATCTGCGCCCCAATCTACATCTGCCAATTCCGCTGTCATCCTATCATAATCCCCTCTATTCAAACGGAGTACACAGGTTTGGTTCGCTACTTTCTCATCCTCCATCTGCATCAGAAATTCAACCATACTATGATCACTCGTCCCAAGAGGATCCCTCACAAGAAGATCTCTAATTCTACCTGCCTCGTTACACTATCAGATCCAAGATAGCTCACTGTCTTGTAGGTTCCGTTACATACTGTTCAAGGAAACCATCCCGACAGCACTCCAGGAACTTTTCCTCAAGCCCACTGTGTCCAACTTGGGTCATCCAATCAATATGTAGATTGAAATCTCCCATAATTAACGCCGTTCCATTCCTGCATGCCTCAATTATTTGTTTGTTTATAGCCCGCCCCACCTCAAAGTTATTATTTGAGGGCCGATAGACTATACCCACTAGCGTCTTCCTCCCCTTACTATTCCTTATCTCTACCCATAACGAGTCCACGTTTTGCTCTTTGGAGCCTATATTTTCTCTTACTACCGTCCTGATATTATCCTTAATCAACAGAGCCACCCCACCCCCTTTTTCCTCAGAGCTATCCTTCCTAAACACCAGATACCCCTGGACATTCAGTTCCCAGTCCCTGTCACCCTGCAGCCACGTTTCTGTAATGGTCACTAGATCATATCCATTTGTGCCATCAGCTCATTCACTTTGTTCCGAATGCTTCATGCATTCAGGTAAAATGTCTTTATACCAGCTGTTGTCTGGACCTTATTTGCAGAAATGCTTCTAACCTCTCGTGTGCCCTCTACTCTAATTGGCAGAATATCCTCAACATTGGACTAGGAAACTACAGGGACTGGGAACATCTGGAATGTGGTGCTTATTCAAGGAGCAGCTGCTGCGAGTCCTTGATAAGTATGTCCCTGTCAGGCAGGGAGGAAATGGTCGAGTAAGAGAGCCTTGGTGTACGAAAAAAAGTTGATTTGCTGGTTAAGAAGAAAAAGGAGGCTTATGTCAGGATGAGGCTTGAAGGCTCAGTTAGTGCAATGGATAGCTATAGATTAGACAGGAAGGAGCTTAAAAAGTGAATTGAGGAGAGCTAAGAGGGGACACGAGAAGATGTTGGCTGATAGGATTAAGGAGAATCCTAAAGCTTTCTTTCGATATGTTAAGAATAGAAGATTGGTTAGGGCAAGATTAGGGCCAGTCATAGACAGCAGTGGGAAGTTGGGCGTGGAGCCTGAAGAGATTGGTGAGGCACTGAATAAATATTTCTCTTCGGTATTCACGCAGAGTGCTGGAAATGTAGCTATGGAGAATACTGAGGTACAGGGTTGCAAATTGGGAAGTATTGTAGTAGATAGGGAGGATGTGCTAGAAATTCTCGAGGGTTTGAAGTTGGATAAGTCCCCTGGGCCGGACGGGATTTACCCTAGGATTCTCTGGGAGGCAAGAGAGGAGATTGCAGAGCCTCTGGCTCTGATCTTCCGGTCCTCGTTGGTTACGGGTGTGGTTCCGGAGGACTGGAGGATAGCGAATGTGGTCCCATTGTTTAAGAAGGGGAAGAGAGACCTTCCAGGGAATTATAGGCCAGTGAGTCTTACTTCTGTTGTGTGCAAGGTATTGGAGAGAATTATTAGGGATAGGATTTATAGTTATTTAGAGAGAAATGAATTGATTGGGGATAGTCAGCATGGTTTTGTGAAGGGTAGGTCGTGCCTTACTAACCTTATTGAGTTTTTTGAAAAAGTGACAAAGAGGTGGATGGGGGTAAGGCAGTTGATGTGGTATATATGCACTTTAGTAAGGCGTTTGATAAGGTGCCCCGTGGAAGGCTTCTGCAAAAAATGGAGATGTATGGGATTGAGGGTGATTTAGCTAATTGGATTAGGAATTGGCTAGCTGATAGAAGACAGAGGGTGGTGGTTGATGGAAATTATTCATCATGGAGTTCGGTTACAAGTGGTGTACCTCAGGGATCTGTTTTGGGCCCCTGCTGTTTGTAATTTTTATAAATGATCTGGATGAGGGTATTGAAGGATGGATTAGTAAATTTGCAGATGACACTAAAGTCGGTGGAGTGGTAGATAGTGAAGGGGGTGTTATAGTTTGCAGAGAGACTTGGACAAGTTGCAGAGCTGGGCCGAGAGGTGGCAAATGGAGTGTAATGTGGAAAAGTGTGAGGTAATGCACTTTGGCAGGAACAATAAATGTGTAGAGTATAGGGCTAATGGTAGGGCTCTTAATAGTGTTGAGGAACAGAAGGATCTTGGTGTATGTGTCAATAGATCCATGAAAGTAGGAAGTCAAGTGGATAAAGTTGTTAAGAAGGCTTATGGAGTCTTAGCTTTTATTGGTAGGGGGATTGAATGTAGGAGCCGCAGCATCATGTTGCAGCTGTACAAAACTCTAGTGCGGCCGCACTTGGAGTATTGTGTGCAGTTCGGGTCCCCACATTATAAGAAAGATGTGGAGGCATTGGAGAGGGTACAGAGGAGGTTTACCAGGATGTTGCCTGGTATGGAGGGCAGGTCTTATGAGGAGAGGCTGAGGGATTTGAGGTTGTTTTAGTTAGAAAGGAGGCGGCTGAGAGGAGACCTTATCGAAACATATAAGATGATTAGAGGTTTAGATAGGGTGGACAGTGATAGCCTTTTTCCTAGGAGGGATAAAGCTAGCACGAGGGGACACAGCTTTAAATTAAGGGGTGATAGTTATAGGACGGATATCAGAGGCAGGTTCTTTACCCAAAGGGTGGTTCGGGAGTGGCATGCCCTGCCTGCAGCGGTTGTAGATGCGCCAAGTTTGGTGGCGTTTAAGAGGTTAGTTGATAAGTATATGGAAGAGAGGGGAATGGTTTAGTTTGGAGGGGCATTGCTTTTTATTTTGGTCGGCACAACATCGAAGGCCGAAGGGCCTGTTCTGTGCTGTAATGTTCTATGTTCTATTCATCTGCACACTTACTCTCTCCTTTACTTTAGATTTTGTAATTTCCCCCACCCCTCCTGAAATTAGTTTAAAGCCCTATCTACCATTCCAGTTATATGATTCGCCTGGACTCTAGTCCTGGCACAATTCAAATGAAGACTATCCCATCTGTACAGGTCTGATCTGCCCCAATACTGGTGCCAATGCTCCATAAATTCAAACCCCTTACTCCCACACCAATCCTTGAGCCACACATTCATCTCTTTAATCCTATTTACCCTGTGCCAATTTGCACACGGTTCAGGTAGTAATCCAGAGGTAAGTATCTTGATGGTTCTGCTCTTTAATTTGGTTCCAAGATCATCATACTCCCTCTGCAGATCCTTAGTTCCTATTTTGCCTACGTTAGCACCCACATGAACCACAACAATCAGATTCTTACCCTCCCTCTCCAGGTTCCTCTGCAGCCCAGATGAGAGATCCTGGACCGACAACACACCCTTCAGTATTCTTTATCCTTATATCCCTTCATGGAGATTAGCAGACCAATACTATATAATTCATTTTCCCAGTGGAATTGACCTCATGATGAAATTGCACATGTAAATCAGTCTTGTAGGTAATGGTACTTAAACTTCAATAGAAACAATGCAAATAGGGCAGGTATTCATTTCTAGGCACAGCCTTTATTCTATTACTTGGATAAGGCAAACAGTTTTCAGTTCATCAAGGCAAACTAACTGATTCCACAACTGTTATGCTGCATGAGTCCCATCTTTCCACGTTTTCTTTGGCAAAAGATTTATATCTGTTGCCTGAGTCCTTGATAATGAAATATTACAATTATTAAGACTTAAAAGGGTAGTTGCATCTATTCTGGCAGATGACTAGGCTCTGATCGACCAGGCCTGGCTTATGAAACACAGATGCTATAGTTTTTTTGAATTTGGACTATATTGTCCACAGGGGATTGTTGGTTTTTCTTCAGAAATAACTATGTATGAGTTTACATGATAAAACTCTCAACTCTCCTTTTACTCCAGCATCACAAAGACGTAAAATAGAATCCCTCCAGTGCAGGAGACAGCTATTCAGCCCATCACGTCTGCACTGTTCACAATCCCACCCAGGCCCTGTCCCCATAACCTCACATATTTACCTTGCTAACCCCCCCTAACATTAAGGGGCAATTTAGCATAGCCAATCCACTTAACTAGCACATCTGGACTATGGGAGGAAACTGGAGCACCTGGAGTAAATCCACATAGACATGGAGAACGTGCAAACTCCAGAGTCCCGAGGTCAGAATTAAACCTGGTTCCCTGGTGCTGAGAGGCAGCAATGCCAACACAGTACCACCAAATAACTTTGGCTATTTTAAAAAGTCTTTGTCTGGTGTTAATTTTATATATAAACATTAATTGCTAATTTCTATTTGTGTGTGGGGCCTTGATTTATTTCACATATATTAACATACAGCATGCTACGCAGACAAAGCATACCATTCATAGAGAAGAAAATAGTCATAGCTAGGGTGCAGAGAAAAATCAACTTAATGCAAGGTAAGTCCATTCAAAAGTCTGACAGCAGCAGGGAAAAAGCTGTTCTTGAGTTGGTTGTACATGACCACAGACTTTTGTACCCCCCCCCCCCCAAAAGAAGGTGGTGAAAGAGAGAATGTGTAAGGTACGTGGGGTCCTTAATTATGCTAGCTGCTTTGAGACAGCGGGAAGTGTAGACAGAGTCAATGGATGGGAGGCTAGTTTGCATGATAGATTGGGCTAATTTCATGACCTTTTATAGTTCTTTGCTGTCTTGGGAAGATTGGGAGCCACACCAAGCTGTGATACAACAAGAAAGAATGCTTTTTACGTTCTCTGATGCTTGAAGAATGAAATAGGAAGATGTGTGATAAGGGAATGAGAAATCTCGAACTGTATGCTGTTACCACCTATAAATAGCACCAAATATTGTGCTGAATCTTAAATTATTTCCTTGCATGTTATTATATCACACTAAGGAATTCTCATACAAAGATTCTTCTACTTTACAGGTTAGATACTTGGGTCTTGTAGAAACACAAATTGGAAGGAGGCCATTTGATCTTGCACCAGCATTCATTTTGATCATGGCTGATTATCAAATTCAATATCCTGATTTTGCCCCTTCCCCTCATATCTTTTGATCCCTTTCACCCCAAAGCTAAATCAAATTCCTTCAGATAATGTTTTGGCTTGAACTACTTTGAGCTAGTGAATTCACCACTTTCCTCATCTCAGTTCAAAAAGGCTTATCCTCAAACTTTAACCCCTAGTTCTGGACTCCCCCACCATTAGGAACATTCTGAATTTACCCTGTCTAACCTTGTTAGAATTTCAGAAGTTTCTATGAAATCCCCTCTCACTCTTCTAAACTCTAGTGAAAAGTATCCTAACCAACTTAGATTTGTTTTCTCAGGAATCAGCTTGGTAAATCTTTGCTGTACTTTCTCTATAGCAATGACATCCTTATCAAAAGCAAGTTTGCGGACGACACAAAATCGCTGGAGTTACAGATAATGATGACTATTGTCAGAGAATACAGCAGGATAGGCTGGAAAATTGGGCAGAGAATTGGCAGATGGTATTTAATACCATAAATGGCAGAACCATCAGGAGTAAAGATACACAAAAGGATCTGGGTGTGCAATCACGGGTCCTTAAAGATGGCAATATAAGTGGAAAAGATGGGAAAGAAGGCATACAACACGCTTGCCTTTATTGGATGGGGCAGAGAGTATAAAAGTTGTTGCAATTATATAGAACATTGGTTAGGCCACATTTGAAATACTGCGTCTAGTTGTGGTCACCACATTACCAGAAAGATGTGGAAGCATTAGAGAAAGTGCAGAAAAGCTTTATTAGGATGTTGCCTGTTATGGAGGGTCTTAGCTATGAGGATTGTTCTCCCTGGAAAGACAGAGATTGAGGAGCAACCTAATACAAGTTTATAAAATTATGAAGGCTATTGATAGGGTTAACAGTTGGAAGCTTTTTCCCAGGTTGGAAATGACAAATACAAGGGATTACAAGTTCAAGGTAAGGAGGCAAGGTTCAATACAGATAGAACATAGAACAGTACAGCAGAGTACAGACCGTTCAGCCCACAATGTTGCCATTAACCCTGTAATCTGCATTCAAGTTTGTCCTACCAAAATGAACTACCTTGTACTTATCAGGGTTAAATTCCATCTGCCACTTTTCCACTCAGCTCTGCATCTTATCAATGTTTCTTTGCAGCCTACAAGAGCCCTCCACCTCATCAGCTAATCCACCAATCTTGGTGTCATTTGAAAATTTACTAACCCACTCTTCAGCCCCCACTGCCAAGTCATTGATAAAAATCACAAATAGCAAAGGAACTCTGCCAGTAACTGGTTTCCCTCCATCACCACCCTCTGGCTTCTATGAGACAGCCACTCACTTATCCAATTGGCCAAATTTTCTCTCTCCCACACCTCCTTACTTTTTTCATGAGCCTACTATGGAGAACCTTATCAAACACCTTACTAAAATCCATGTATACAACATCAACTGCTCTACTTTCACCTACACACTTAGTTACCTCTTCAAAGAATTCAAAAGTTGTGAGGCAAGACTTACCCCTCACAAAACCATGCTGACTATTCTGGATTAAGCTGCATCTTTCCAAATGGTCTCAAATCCTATCCTTCAGGATCTTTTCCATTAACTTACCAACCACCGAAGTAAAACTAACTGGCCTATAATTACCAGGGTCATTCCTATTTCCTTTCTTGGAGAGGAACAACATTTTCCACTCTCCAATTCTCTGGCATAATTTGTGGACAGCGAGGAAAGACCCTGCTCCATATAATTCTGCAGCTTAATGTCCTATTTCTACTAATTCATATGTGTGTACGTTTTTAACACAACATGATTTGTAATTTTTCTAGAGCATTTTAAGGGCAAGAGGAAGAATTCAAACACTATCTGAAACTATTCAGACTTTAATGGTACAAGTTAGTGGCGCCAACTTTAATTTTTTCATTTTTTAAACAGTACATCGACATAACACGATGTCAGCATTACATTGAATGTTCCTTGTAACGTTTTTGATACAAGCCATTAAACACCTATAATTGAGATACATACATTTTATTTGTCTTAATGATACAGCCACTATTTTTAGAGCATAATACTACATACGAATTACAAATGTATCGAAATGTGAAAGGTTGCAACATTTCCCTTAAACGTACCAACTGAATAAGACGTTTGCTGCTGCTCTGTTATTGTTCTTCATCATAATGCTCGTCAGTTTGACTCAGCTCTTCCTTTCGAAGAAAATTGACCTTGCTGCGACAGGAAGTGCTCATTGGAATTTTGTTGCAACACAAGTCTCCCATTCCAACATCTCGTTTTGTCATTCTGTGTAGGCTTACACCTTGTCACTATACTAGTATGAATCGCGCGAGTAAACTACTGCCGCAGAAACACACCACCAGTCTTCATAGGCAGACAGTTCTATCAACAGCTTCTCGTTATTGTGTCTGTCTTTAAACAAACTGGAGCTATTTTAAAACCTTCCCCGGAGAGTTCCACTGCGGATAAGATTTCAACGATTGGTCATTGCTGTCATGTGACCAAGGCTCGGCAACATGTGCCATTGGTTTGACCAGTGCAGAATAATCTGGAGTTGCACCATTTGTGGGCTGAAGCTTTCTTTACGGTAATTTGGAGGAAGATTGTGCACCGAAAGTCAGGTACGTCTTCAGTTTATTTTTCCGTCAAGGAGTGCATAACAATCATTAGACATTTTTTTGTTTTAAATTCTAATCAATAGTCTCCCCCTCCACCAACCCACCCCCCCCATCCTTTATTCCTAGGAGATGGAGACGCAATCTTTACGCCGTCTGTCTTTTTTGTTAATCAAGGATGGTCTTTTACGGTTTTATAACATTTAATAAAAACTGGAAATATACAAATAAATAATTAACGTTTAAAGAGATTCGCTATAATGTGTTCTATCAACCTTGCACTAGTTCATTTTGAGTAGCGAATCTCCAGATCTCTGAATCTGTGTTCAATGTGTTCAAAGATTTGTCCCTTTTCTTCGCCGGCAGTTTGCATCTTTAAATGTATTTGGCGTTTGTGTTGGTGGAAAAACACGATAAACTGTGATGAGTCATTCTTTATTTTTCAACTCGCGTCCGTTACAGTAAACGAGAAGAAAGAAAATAATACGTTAAGGAGAAAGCTGATGACCTATGAGGATGCAGGTGCATTTCAGGGATTCCGTGCATCCCACATCAAGGTAGGATTTTGTTTTCTAGACTATTAATTTGCATGTTTACTAGTTACTGTTCAGGTGTAGAGAGAATAATAAATGAGATGCACATTATCAGATAACATAATGGCGAGGGGCTTTCTTTGAAAATGCACATTGTGTTAATAGAATGTGACTTTCTTTTGACTGTATACAGTTGGAATAGCACTGCTGCACCAGGGATCTGGGTTCAATTTAGGCCTTTGGAACTGTGTGGAGTTTACACATACACCTTGTGTTTGTGTGGGTTTCTCTAGACTATGGTTTCCTCCCACAGTCCAAAAATATGCAGGTTGGATCGATCAGCCATGGTAAATATGTGGGATTATGGGAATAGGACAGGAGGGAGGGCCTCGTTGGGATGCTCTTTTGGAGAGTTGGTGCAGACTCAATGGGCCAAATAAGAACACAAGAAATAGGAGCACAAGTAGGCCATCTAGCCCTTCGAGCTTGCACCGCCATTCAATAAGATCATGGCTGATCTGAAGTGAATCAGTTCCGCTTTCCTGCTTTCTCCCCATAACTCTTAATTCCCTTGTCTATCAAAAACCTATCTACCTGTGACTTAAATATACAAAGAACAAAGAACAACAGAGCACGGAAAATAGGCCCTTCGGCTCAACGAGCCTGTGCTGCCATTTAACAGCATGAGTTCCCATTTCTACCCATGACCCTTGTGTATGTTTATGGAAATCCACATTGGAAACTAGATTAGGGAGACAATTTAGGGACAATAGTTTCACCAAACAGCCTAAGAGTACGTGTTTGGGGTGTGGGAGGAAACCGGAGTACCTGGAGAAAACCCATGCAGGCACAGGGAGAATGCGCAAATTCCCACAGATACTGGCCCAAATCCATGTAAGTGCACAGCAAACAGTGATAGTCACTGAGCTGTTGTGTTGCCCATCAACTGGTCCAGTTTAGGCTAGAGACGCGAAGCACTAGGCTACTCTCAAAAAATCCAAGAGTAGCCCTCGCATGACCTATCGTGCCTACGCCCCTTGTTGGAAGACGGACTGAAGCACCTGTGGAATAAAAGAGAAAAACATCAGTAACATGCACATCTTATGCAATTCCCAGGAATGTCCCAAGGCTCTTGATCCCTATTTAAAACAGTCTTCTATATTCCTCCACCTCTATTCTGCTCATGTGCCTATCTAAGTATCCCTTAAATAACTCCAGCGTGCCTGCCTGCACCACCTTAGTTGGCACTGCATTCCGTATCCCCACAACCCTCTGTGTGAAAACCCTCCCTCTAATATCCAAATTATACCTCGCCATTCCCCCCCGTGGCCCTGCGTAATATTTGATTCCAACCTAGGAAAAAGCTTACCACTGTTCACTCTATCTGTACCCTTCATAATCTTATATATTCAGCAAGGTAGCCTCCACCGCCTCAATGGGCAGAAAATTCCAGAGATTCACCACCCTTTGAGTGAAGAAGTTCCTCCTCAACTCCGATCTAAACTGCCCCCCTCCCCTTATTTGTACCCTCTAGTCCTGCTTTCCTTTCTAAGTGGGAAGAATCTCTTTATCTCTACCTTATCTATCCTCTTCATTATCTTATATGTCTCTATAAGATCCCCCCTCAGCCTTCTAAATTCCAATGAGTACAGACCCAGTCAATTCAATTTCTCTTCATAGGCTAACGCCCTCAACTCCGGTATCAGCCTAGTGAACCTTCTCTGCACTTCCTCCAAGGCCAGTATATCTTTCCACAAGTGCGGCGACCAAAACTGCACGCAGTACTCCAGCTGCGGCCTCACCAATGCCCTGTGCAGTTGCAGCAAGACCTCCCTGCTTTTATATTCTATCTCCCTCACTCTAAAGGCCAACATTACATTCACCGTCTTGATCATCTGCTGCACTGAAGACTGGGTTTTTGCGATTCGTGCACAAGGACCCCCAGTCCCTCAGCACTGTAGCACGCTGCAGCTTTTCGCCTTTTAAATAATAATCCCTCCTACTATTATTCCTACCAAAGTGGATAACCTCACACTTGCTAACATTATACTCCATCTGCCAGGTCCTCGCCCACTCACTCAGCCAAATGACCTCTTTTTGCACTGTAAAGATTTTATTCTGTGGAATAACCTGTTATACTGCATGGTATTTAGACAACAGCAGTGTTCTGATAAAAATAACTGGTCAGTTACATATTTCATTGCATTAAATGAAGTCAGCCTGAAATAATTCACCTCTCTCTACAAGAAATTAGTTGATTATACACTTTAGGTACTGATGTTTAATTTTATTTTCATATGGTTTGACCGATATTCTTTTTACTTATGTTCCATATTGCAGTTAGTCGGAGAATTCTCATTCTAAATTCAAATTCTGATTAGATGTGTTGAGTTATGCAGCTTTCTCCCCTTCAAGAAACCCATTTGTGTTTTGGTTAGGAGTCAAACCTGTTACCTATTAATTTCATATTCTACTACATAGCTTCTGGGGAAGAATCCTTTGGTCATTGTGAGGAAATTTTACAAGTATGTGCTGCTATGGAGAATCTTAGCTGCTAGCAACAGGATTTGGAAATTAAGAAACACAGCATTTGACCATCATTTTCTGCTCGTAGTTTTCACTGGTAGAATTCAACAAGGAACAGTACAGCATAGGAACAGGCCCTCTGTTTGTCTCCTGTTCATGTGCCTATCAAGGTGCATCTTGAATGTTGCTAATGTGTCTGCTTCCACCACCTCAGTGGCAATACATTCCAAGTGCACACACACCCCCGACCCCCGCGTGCCCCAATCCCTGTGTGGAAAAACATTCTCTGCACATTTCCCCTGAACTTACCACCTCTCACCTTAAACCCGTGTCCTCTTGTAGTCAACCTTTCCACCCTGAGAAAAATTTTCTCACTATCCATCCCATTGATACCTCTCATAATTTTGTAGACTTCTGTCAGATCATCCCTCAGCATCTGTCTTTACAGTGAAATAAATCCAAATTTGTCCAACCTCTCCTTATATCAAGACAACATTCTAGTAAACCCTCTTTGCACCCTCTCCAAAATTTCCATGTCCTTCTGGTAGTGTGGCAACCAGAATGGCATACAATATTCCAAATGCAGCTTAAATAAAGTTTTATACAGTTGTAATGTAACTCCCAACTTTTACACTCACTTTTATGCCCCAGCCAATAAGGCAAGCACATGTGCAACTCTGCCAATTTTTGTGTCATCCACAAACTTAGTAATCAGGCCACCTACACTTTCCATCAGATCATTTATATATGTTACAAACAACAAAGATCCTATCACTGAACCCTGTGGAACACCCCTAGTTACTGATCTTTATTTTGAAAAGCATCCTTCCACCACTGCTCTCTGCCTTCTATGAGCAAGCTCGCCCTGGATCTTTACCTTTTGTACCAGCCTTCCATGAGGGATCTTGTCAAATGCCATATAAAATCCATGTATATAGCACCTACCACCTTTCTCTCATCAATCATTCTTGTCATCTCTTCAAAAAACTCAATTATGTTGGTGAGACATGATATTCTCCACACAAAACCATGCTGACTGTCAGTAACAAGTTTACTTACAAATGAGAATAATTCCGTTTGTCAGAATCTTCTCGAACAACTTTCCCACTATTGACGTTAGGCTCACCAGCTCTCTGTTTCCCTCCTTAAACAAAGGAACAACTTTGGCCATTCTCTAATTCTCTGAAAGCTCATCTGTGGCCAAAGAGGATACAAAGATATCTGTTAAGGCCCTTGCTAATTCCTCCCGTGCCTCCTAGAGTATCCTAAAATCAATCCCATCTGGTTCTGGGGACTTGTCTAATATAAGATATTTTAAGACATGCAATACTTTCTCCTTCTTTACATTGACCTGCTCAAGAGTACAATTCTTGCCTCAACATCTCAACATGTCCCCCTCTTTGGTGAATATTGATGAAAAACACTCATTAAGGATCTCACCCACTTCCTCTGGCTCCACACATACCCTCCCTCTTTTATACTTAAATGGGATACTCTTTCCGAGCTACTCTCTGACCACAATTCCACTCAGGTCCTATCTCTGCAACCCCATTTATCCTTCTAGTCCCCCTGACATTAAGGGGGGATTTAGCATGGCCAATCTCCCTAACCTGCCCTGAGCACAAGTAGATTGGATTCCTGAGAAGACTGTTTGATTGGATGCAATATCAATATAAAATACCCCTGGGATTCTCCTTAACCTTACTGGCCAAGGACTTTTCATAGTCTCTTTTAGCTCTCCTAACTCCTGATGCTTTCTCTATATTGATCAAGGGCTTCACCTGTTTTGAGTTGCCTAGACCTTATGTAGGCTTCCTTTTTTTTCTTGACTAAGCTGACAATTTTCCCTGTCATCCAAGGTTCCTGAATCTTACCATTCCTGACCTTCATTTTCACAGGAACTTGCCTCTCCTGTAGTATAATCAGCTGGTCTTTGAAAGACTCCCACATCAGATGTGGAGATACCCTCGAACAGGCGCTCTTTGTACTTCTGTTCAAAGACCATCCTCTTAACAGCTGACTGGATGGCAGGCAGGTGACGGTTTCTCCTCTCCCTTCCTTCTGACTGGAAACTCAAAACAATTTTGCAGGAGAGAATGCTTTCCATAGCCTGTGTCTCGAATAGCAGCCAGACACTCAGGTGCATCCAATCACTCTCAAACAGTCTTCTCAGGAATCCAATCTACCTGTGCTCAGGGCAGGTTAGGGAAATTGGCCATACTAAATCCCCCCCCCTTAATGTCAGGGGGACTAGCAGGATAAATGGGGTTGCAGGGATAGGGTCTGGGTGGAATTGTGGTCAGCACAGACTCAATGAGCCAAATAGCTTCCTTCTGCACTGTAGTAATTCCATAATCCAGTGAACCTGTGCCAACTCGGGAGGATTAGGTCTATACGGATTTTGCGTAATAGGAACAGCATTTTCCATATCTATCTCATTCACAATCATTTTAGTACTTCAAGTTATTCCTACATATACCTCCATGGGATTGAAATATATTTTTCAGGTCATTTTGATTTTGCTCCAGATGGTAACTCAATAATTTACTCCAGTTTCTGATAGATTGGGTAATGAGGAAGTTAATTTGAGGAATATCAAATTCAAAATAATCTGGATTTGATTTTTCAGTGAGTTGTAACCAATAACACATACTCCTAGAATCATAGAAACCACAGAATCATAGAAACCCTACAGTGCAGAAAGAGGATAGTTGGCCCACCAAGTCTGCACTAACCACAATCCCACTCAGGCCCTATCCCCAAAAGCCCATGTATTTATCCTACTAATCCCCTGACACTAATGGTCAATTTAGGATGGCATTTTAAGTTTTTAAAATGTTTGTGTGTGTGCATGCACACGTGAAGTATCTTTCTCATCATCTGACAAACCAGTGAGAAAGGAAATGCAAAGTTCCAATTCAGCACGTCACAAAATATCAAATGGCCAAATCCTTGATTTCTTAAAACATCTAACCCACACATCTTTGGACTGTGGGAGCACCCAGAGAAAATTCATGCAAATGTGGGGAGAATGTGTAGACTCCACACAGACAATCACCCGAGGCCAGAATTGAACCCAGGTCTCTGGCGCTGTGAGGCAGCAGTGTTAACCACTGAGCCACCATTTCCTTCCCAATCAAAATACCATTTGAGCGTGTTCATATGACACCCCTGTGAGTTTACCTTCTATCTGGAGTTCTTTTCAAATAATTCAGTGCACTTAATTTCCTATCTATTTGATAGGGCCCACTAAACCTTGCCTTTAAAAGTTCACCTACCACTGTTAGTAATGCTAATATTTTATCCCCACTAACAAAGCTATGAATTTTTGACTTCTTATCCATTTCCTGTTTCATCATGTTTATCACTTTCAAATGCTGTGTAGCTACCTTGCACACACGATTTAATCTCTCCCTAAAATTTGACACAGTCCTAAATGTAGTCTCAGGACATTGACTCACCAGTTTTTCCTTGAGAAATTCACGTACTCCTCTGACCTCATAACTAAAAATCAATTCAAATAGACTGAATTCACTTGATTCATTGGGTGCATCCCTAATTACAAAAAGTACAAATGGAATTCCATTATCCCAATCCTCTGAATAATCTTGACTATAGGACCACAACATAGTCTTTAAAGTTTGATGCTACCATTCTAATGCTGCATATAATTCTGGATGTTACGCAGTTGATTTAAATTGTTTTACTCCTAAGCTATCCATAACTTCCTTGAATAATTTTGATGTAAAATTTGATCCTTGATCTGATTGTGTTTCTGTGGGTGGTCTTCATCTGGTAAAAAATGTATCCCAGGTTACTGTGGGAGGTGAGAGAAACAATTGCAGAACCTCTGGCGATGATCTTTGCGTCGTTGATGGAGACGGGAGAGATTCCTGATGATTGGAGGATTGCGGATGTGGTTCCTAGTTTCAAGAAAGGGAACAGGGATAGCACGGAAAATTACCGACCGGTGAGTCTAATCTCAGTGGTTGGCAAGTTGATGGAGAGGATCCTGAGGGACAGGATTTATTAGCATTTAGAGAAGTTTAGCTTGATCAGAAATAGTCAGCCCGGCTTTGTAAAGGGCAGCTTGTGCCTTATGAGCTTAGTTGAGTTCTTTGAAAATGTGACTGAACACATTGACAAAGGAAGAACAGTGGATGTTTTTTACATGGACTTCAACAAGGTGTTTGATAAGGACCCCCATGCAAGACTTCTTGAGAAGGTGAGAGGCCATGGGATTCAAGGGGCGTTGGCCTTGTGGATCCAGAACTGGCTTGTCTGCAGAAGGCAGAAAATTGGAAGACTGAACTGGAAGGATGTGTTCTTGGTTGTAGATGGGTCTTTTTCTGCATGGAGGTCAGTCACCAGTGGAAGGCCCCAGAGATCTGTTCTAGGACCCTTGCTGTTTGTCATTTTCATAAATGCCCTGGATGAGGAAGTGAAGGGATGGGTTTGTAAGTTCGCTGATGATACGAAGGTTGGTGGTACGTAGAACAATAGAGCACAAACAGACCCTTCGGCCCACGAGTTGCACCGATTACATCTACCAATCCACAGACCTATCTATAATCCCCTATCCTATTCGTTTCCATATACTCATCCAGAAGTCTTTTAAAAGACCCCAGTGAGTTTGCCTCAACAACCTCCAACAGCAGCCGATTCCATTCACTCACCACCCTCTGAGTGAAAAACTTACCCCTAACATCCCCTCTGTATTTGCTTCCCTGCACCTTAAATCTGTGTCCTCTCGTAGTGACCATTTCAGCTCGGGGAAATAGTCTCTGAGAGTCCACCCTATCTATTCCTCTCAACATTTTATAAACCTCTATCAGGTCGCCTCTCAACCTACGTCTCTCCAGTGAGAAGAGTCTCAGCTCCCTCAACCTATCTTCATAAGGCCTGCCTCCCAATCCAGGCAGCATCCTTGTAAATCTCCTCTGAACCCTCTCAATAGCCTCTACATCCTTCCTATAATGAGGCGACCAGAACTGCGTACAATACTCCAAGTGGTGTTGTGGATAGTCTGGAGGGATGTCAGAAGTTGCAGCGTGACATAGATAGGATGTAAGACTGGGCAGATAAGTGGCAGATGGACTTCAACCCGGATAAATGTGTGGTGGTCCATTTTGGCAGGACCAGTGGGATGAAGGAGTGAAATATCAAGGGTAGGAATCATAGCAGTGTTGAGGAGCAGAAGGACCTTTGGGTCTGGGTCCGTAGGACTCTTAAATTGGCCTCATAGGTGGAGGATGTGGTCAAGAAGGCGTATGGTGTACTGGCCTTCATTAATCGAGGGATTGAGTTTAGGAGTCAGGAGGTAACGCTGCAATTTTATAAGACCCATGTCAGACCCCACTTGAGTACTGTGTGCAGTTCTGGTCACCTCGCTTCAGGAAGGATGTGGAAACTATTGAGAGGGTGCAGAGGAGAGTTACAAGGATGTTGTCTGAATTGGGAGGCAGGCCTCATGAAGATAGGTTGAGAGAGCTAGGTCACTTCTCACTGGAGAGACGAAGGTTGAGAGACGACCTGATAGAGGTTTATAAAATGTTGAGAGGAATAGATAGGGTGGATTCTCAGAGGCTGTTTTCCAGGGTTGAAATGGTCGCTATGAGAGGACACAGATTTAAGGTGCTGGGGAGCAAGTATAGCGGAGATGTTAGGGGTAAGTTTTTCACTCAGAGGTGGCAAGTGAGTGGAGTCGGCTGCCATTGGTGGTGGTAGAGGCGAACTTGTTGGGGTCTTTCAAAAGACTTCTGGATGAGTACATGGGATTGGGAGTTACAGATAGTTCTGTGGTCTGATGGGCTGAAGGGCCTATTTGTGCTGTGGTGTTCTATGGTTCTAACTTAAGAAAGCAAATAAAAAAGCAAAAATGGGGCATAAAAAAGGACTTGTGAACAGATTAGGGAGAATCCTAAGATATTTTATAAATAAATTAATGGGAAATACATTACCAGCAAAATCAGGGCCCATTAGAAACCAAAAGGGCAATCTGTGTGTGAGGCCACAAAAGAAGAATGTATGTACAGAATTAAGGAAAAGATACTGTGAGGAATTTGTACAGTTGAACATAGGAATGGGAGAAATTGGAAACTCTGACAGGCGTAGGAGCATGGGAATTAGGAGCAGAAGTCAGGAAATTTAAGCTCCGAGCCTGGTACGCCATTCAGTCAAATCATGGCTGATCTCTCCCTATTGCTAAATCCACCTCCCTACCTATTCCCCGTATTTTCTTATCCTTTTTTTATTAGAAATATATTTATCTCCTCTTGAAGCATTTAATGGTTCAGACTCCATTACGCTATGGGGGCAGCAAGTTCCACAAATTCACCACCCTCTGTGAGAAGTAGTTCCTCCTCATCTCTGATTTAAATCTACCACCTCTCAACATATACCTATCGCATCTTGTTCTAGATTGCCCCATGAGAGTAAACATTTGGTCTGTAGTCTACATTTACTTTATCAGTCCTTTTTGAAATTTATATACTTCGTTCAGATAGAACATTACAGCGCAGAACAGGCCCTTCGGCCCTCGATGTTGCGCCGACCAATTAAGAAAAAGCAATGACCCTCTAACCTAAATCATTCCCTTTTCATCCATAAACTTATCTACTAACCTCTTAAACGCCCCCAAACTTGGCACATCTACAACTGCAGCAGGCAGGGCATTCCATACCCTTACCACTCTCTGGGTAAAGAACCTACCTCTGACATCCGTCCTATAACTACCACCCCTTAATTTAAAGCTATGTCCCCTCGTGCTAGCTTTCTCCATCCTAGGAAAAAGGCTATCACTGTCCACCCTATCTAAACCTCTAATCATCTTATATGTTTCAATAAGGTCTCCTCTTAGCCGCCTTCTTTCTAACGAAAACAACCTCAAATCCCTCAGCCTCTCTTCATAAGACCTGCCCTCCATACCAGGCAACATCCTGGTAAACCTCCTCTGTACCCTCTCCAATTCCTCCACATCTTTCTTATAATGTGGGGACCAGAACTGCACACAATACTCCAAGTGCGGCCGCACTAGAGTTTTGTACAGTTGCAACATGACGTTGCGGCTCCGAAATTCAATCCCCCTACCAATAAAAGCTAAGACTCCATATGCCTTCTTAACAACCTTATCGACTTGATTGCCAACTTTCAGGGATCTATGCACATATACACCAAGATCCCTCTGTTCATCAACACTATTAAGAGTCCTACCATTAGCCCTGTACTCTACACATTTATTATTCCTGCCATAGTGAATTACCTCACACTTTTCCACATTAAACTCCATTTGCCACCTCTCGGCCCAGCTCTGCAACTTGTCCAAGTCTCTCTGCAAACTATAACACCCCTCTTCACTATCTACCACTCCTCCGACTTTGGTGTCATCCGCAAATTTACTAATCCATCCTTCAATACCCTCATCCAGATCATTTATAAAAATTACAAACAGCAGGGGCCCCAAAACAGATCCCTGAGGTACACCACTTGTAACCGAACTCCACGATGAATATCTCCCATCAACCACCACCCTCTGTCTTCTATCTGCTAGCCAATTCCTAATCCAATTAGCTAAATCACCCTCTATCCCATACATCTGCATTTTCTGCAGAAGCCTTCCATGGGCCACCTTATCGAACGCCTTACTAAAGTCCATATATACCACATCAACCGCCTTACCCCCATCCACCTCTTTGGTCACTTTTTCAAAAAACTCAATAAGGTTAGTAAGGCACGACCTACCCTTCACAAAACCATGCTGACTATCCCCAATCAATTCATTTCTCTCTAAATAACTATAAATCCTATCTCTAATAATTCTTTCCAATACTTTGCCCACAACAGAAGTAAGACTCAGTGGTCTATAATTCCCAGGAAAGTCTCTCTTCCCCTTCTTGAACAATGGGACCACATTCGCTATCCTCCAGTCTTCCGGCACTATACCTGTAACCGACGACGACCTGAAGATCAGAGCCAGAGACTCTGCAATCGCCTCTCTTGCCTCCCAGAGAATCCTAGGGTAAATCCCGTCCGGCCCAGGGGACTTATCTATTTTCAAACCCTCGAGAATATCCAGCACCCCCTCCTTACCTACTTCAATACTTTCCAGTTTACAACCCTGTATCCCAGTGTTCTCCACAACTACATTTACGTCTCCCTGCGTGAATACCGAAGAGAAATATTTGTTCAGTGCCTCTCCAATCTCTTCAGGCTTCACGCACAACTTCCCACTGCTGTCTTTGACTGGCCCTAATCTTGTCCTAACCAATCTTTTATTCTTAACATATCTAAAGAAAGCTTTAGGATTCTCCTTGATCCTATCAGCCAAAGTCTTTCCGTGTCCTCTTTTAGCTCTTCTTAACTCACTCTTTAGCTCCCTCCTGGTTAATCTATAACTTTACAGTGCACTAACTGAGCCTTTAAGCCTCCTTTTTCCTTTTAACCAGCGAATTAACTTTTTTAGAACACCACGGTTCCCTTACCTGACCATTTCCTCCTTGCCTGACAGGGACATGCTTATCGAGGACTCGCAGTAGCTGTTCCTTGAATAAGCTCCACATTTCAGATGTTCCCAGTCCCTGTAGTTTCCTAGTCCAACCTATGCACCCTAATTCTCTCCTAATAGCATCATAATTACCATTCCCCCAGCTATAACTACTGCCCCCAGGTTCATGCCTATCCCTATCCATGACTAAGGTGAACGTAACCGAATTGTGGTCACTATCACCAAAATGCTCACCAACTTCCAAGTCTGACACCTGGTCTGGCTCATTGCCCAGCACCAAATCCAATGTAGCCTCACCTCTAGTTGGCCTACCTACATACTGAGTCAAAAAACCTTCCTGCACACTTTGTATAAAAACTGACCCCTCTAATGCGCTGGAGCTATAGCTATTCCAATCAATATTAGTAAAGTTAAAGTCTCTTGCTTTTAAACTCCAGCAAGTTTAAGCCCAAACTGTTAAATCTCTCCTGATATGTTAACCCTTTCATCCCTGCAGTCAATCTGCTGAACCTTCTCTGAACTGCCTCCAATACTACCACATCCTTCCTCAAATAAGGAGAGTAAACTGAACACAATTCTCCAGATATGGTCTCACCAACACCCAAATAATTGTGACAGTACCTTTTTAACTCTCCAATCTCTTTGTAATGAATGCCAGCATTCCATTTGCCTTTCTTATTATACAAAGAACAACACAGCACAGGAAACAGGCCCTTTGGCTCAATGAGCCTGTGCTATTTTAACATTGCAAGTTCCCTCTTCCACCCATGATCCTTGTCTACGCTTATGGCACTCCATATTGGAAACCAGATTGAGGGGAGACTAATTTAGGGACAATCTGTTACACCAGTCAGCCTAAAAGCACACCTTTGGGGCGTGGGAGGAAACCGGAGCATCTGGAGAAAACCCACACAAGCTCAGGGAGAATGCGCAAACTCCCACAGACACAGGCCCAAATCCATGTATCTGCACAGCAAACAGTGCTAGTCACTGAGCTGTCGTGTTGCCCATCAGCTGGTTCAGTTTAAGCATACACTAACAACGTAGAGCATGAGGCTACTCTCAAAACATCCAAGAGCAGCCCTCGCACGACTCATGGCCTGTATCCCCCTGTTGGACAACAAGGCAGAATTAAGCACCTCTGGATTAAAAGAGAAAAACATCAACATGCACATCTATGCAAACATTCAAGGGAATCCCCAGAAGCTCAAAAGTAAGACACGTGAGCCAGAAAATATGTTGGAAGGTCCATAGGAATCAGTTGATTCCCAGGAATGTCCCAAGGATCCTATATCCTTCCATCTCTATTCCGCTCACGTGCCTAAGTATCCCTTAAACAACTCCAGCATGCCTGCCTCCACCTCCTTACTTGGCAGTGCATTCCATACCCCCACAATCCTCTGTGTGGAAAAACCTCCCTCTTACATCTGAATTATATCTTGCCCTCCTCACCGTCAGCCCGTGGTCCCTCGTAATATTTGTTTCCAATCTGGGAAAAACCTTACCACTATTTATTCTATCTATACTCTTCATAATCTTATACACCTCTATTAGATCTCCCCTCATTCTCCATCTTTTTAAGGAAAACAGCCTCAATTTGCCCAATCTTTCCTTGTAACTCAGTCCTTCCATACCAGGCAGCATCCTGGTAAACCTCCTCTGCACTCTCTCCAGAGTCTCCATGTCCTTCCAGTAGTAAGGCAACCAGAACTGGATGCAATAACTCCAAATGCGGTCTAACCAACATTCTATACAACTGCAACATTAAACGCCAGCTCTTATACTCTACACCCCTTCCTATAAAGGCTAGCATACCACAAGCTTTCTTTGCAACCCTCTCCACCTGTACTGCCACCTTCAAAGACTAGTGTGCTTGTACCCCCAGATCCCTCTGCATTTCTATACTCTTAATAGGTTTACTCTTTATATATAAACTCCCCCGCTACATTATTTCTTCCAAAATGCATCACCTCGCATTTATCAGGATTAAATTCCATCTGCCATTTATTTGCCCAATCTACCAGCCCATCTATATCCTGCTGTATTGCCTGACAATGCTCCTCACTGTCCTCAAGTCCAGCCACTTTCATGTTGTCTGCAAACTTGCTGATCACACCACGTACTCCCTCTTCCAAGTCATTTATGAATATTATAAATAGAAGAGGTCCCAGTACTGAGCCCTGCAGTACACCACTAATGACAGACCTCCAGCTAGAAAAAGACCCTTCCACTACTACTTTCTGTCTCTTATTATATGTTGCATCTGCATAGCTAGTTTCTATGACTCATGAACATAGATACCCAGATCCTTCTGCCTGAATACATTTTAAATCTATTTTCCATTTCAATAACAGTTAGCCTTTCTATTTTTTCTGCCAAAATGGACAACCTCACACTTACCTACCATTATACAGCATTGCTAATTTTGGCGCATTCTCCTGGCTTATCTATATCCATCTGTAAAATCTTTACACCCTCCTCGTTGTCTGCTGTCCCACCTATTTTATTATCATCCACAAATTTTACCATGTTACGCTCTGTCCCTGCTTGCAGATCATCTGTACAGATTGTAAACAGTTGAAGCCCTAGAATTGACCCCTACAACACCCTGCTAATTACATTTTGTCAGCCAGTGAAGGACCTATTTATCACAATTCTTTCTTTCTTTTCTTTCTTTCTTCCTCTCTCTCTCTCTCCCCTCCCCCGGTTTCCTCCACCCCCCATCCCCTGCAATCTCACCTTCTGGATCAGTTTTTTATGTGGTACCTTGTCAAATGCCTTCTGAAAATTCAGATTTACCATATCTATAGGTTCCCCATTATCTACCTTGCTGGTCCTCAAAGAACATAGAACACTACAGCACAAACAGGCCCTTCGGCCCACAAGTTGCACCAATCATACCCATACCTACTAGGCCATTAGACCTATCTATAACTCCCAATCCCATTTAATCCCATGTACTCATCCAGAAGTCTTTTAAAAGACCCCAGCAAGTTTACCTCCACCACCACCGATGGCAGCCGATTCCACTCATTCACCACTCTCTGAATGAAAAACTTACCCCTAACATCTTCTCTGTACTTGCTGCCCAGCACCTTAAACCTGTGTCCTCTCATAGCGTCTATTTCAGTTCTGGGAAATAGCCTCCGAGAATCCACCCTATCTATTCCTCTCAACATTTTATAACTCTCTATCAGGTCACCTCTCAACCTTTGTTTCTCCAGAGAGAACAGTCCTAGCTCCCTCAACCTATCTTCATAAGGCATGCCTCCCAATCCAGGCAACATCCTTCTAAATCTCCTCTGCACCCTCTCCATAGCTTCCACATCCTTCCTGTAGTGAGGCGACCAGAATTGCACACAGTACTCCAAGTGGGGTCTGACATGGGTCTTATAAAGTTGCAGCATTACCTCCTAACTCTTAAACTCAATCCCTTGATTAATGAAGGCCAGTACACCATACACTTCTTGACCACATCCTCCATCTGCGAGGCCGATTTAAGAGTGTTATGACCCGGACCCCAAGATCCTTCTGCTCCTCAACACTGCTAAGACTCCTATCCTTGATATTGTACTCCTTCATTCCATTGGTCCTGCCAAAATGGACTACCATACATTTATCCGCGTTGAAGTCCATCTGCCACTTCTCCGCTCAGTTTGCACCCTATCTATGTCTTGCTGCAACTTCTGACATCCCTCCAGACTATCCACAACACCACCAACCTTCGTATCATGGGCGAACTTACTAACCCATCCCTCCACTTCCTCATCCAGGGCATTTATGAAAATGACAAACAGCAAAAGGGTCCCAGAACAGATCCCTGGGGCACTCCACTGGTGACCGACCTCCATGCAGAAAAAGACGCATCCACAACCACTGCCTTCTGCAGGCAAGCCAGTTCTGGATCCATAAGGCCAAAGCCCTTGGATCCTATGCCCTCTCACCTTCTCAAGAAGTCTTGTACGGGGGACCTTATCAAACACCTTGCTGAAATCCATGTAAACCACATCCACTGCTCTTCCTTCATCATTGTGTTTAGTCACATTTTCAAAGAACTCCACTATGCTCGTAAGGCACGACCTGCCCTTGATAAAGCCGTGTTGACTATTTCTGATCAAGCTAAACATCTCTAAATGCTCATATATCCTGTCCTTCAGGATCCTCTCCGTCAACTTACCAACCACTGAGGTCAGACTCACCAGTGGGTAATTTCCCGTGCTATCCCTGTTCTCTTTCTTGAAAATAGGTACCATATCCTCAATCCTCCAGTCCTCTGGAATCTCTCCTGTCTCCATCGACAACGCAAAGATCATCGTCAGGGCTCTGCAGTCACTTCCCTTGCCTCCTGCAGTAACCTGGGGTACATCCCATTCAGTTCCAGTGACTTATCTATCTTTAAGCTGCTTTCTACAAGCTTGATATCCCTCTAGATTCTTAACATCTCCTAGTTCTCTGAACCTTTTGTGCACCTTTCTTTTCTTCCTGACTAGACTCATCACAACATTTGTGCACCATGGTTTCTGTGACTTACCAAAACCTCCTTGTCTCACCGGAAAGTTGTCGTGCAGAGTGCCAGACAAACATTCCTTGAAAATCGCACCTTCCTTCAGTACTTTTCTCTAAGTTCTCCTTCCAGTTTACTTGTCCAATTTTCTGCCTGATGATTTCATATTTCCCCCTACTCCAGATAAACACCTTCCTATCCTGCCAGATCCTATCTCTTTCCAATACTATTGTGAAGTAGATAGAATTATGATCACCATCCGTGAGATGCTCTCCTACCGAGAGATCCGCCGCTTGTCCTGGTTCATTAGCCAGCACCAGGTCAAGTACAGCCTCTCCTCTCATAAGCTTATCCACATACTGTGTCAGGAAACCCTCCTGAACACACCTAACAAACTCCTCCCCATCCAAACCCCTTACCCTAGGGATATTCCAATCGCTGTTTGGGAAATTAAAGTCTCCCATCACGACAACTTTTGTTATTACTACATCTCTCTAGGATCTGTTTCCTTAACTGCACCTCAACTTCCCTGTCACTATTGGGTGGCCCGTAGAAAACACCCAGCAAAGTTATCGATCTGTTGCTGTCCCTAACTTCCATCCACAGAGACTCTGTAGACAGTCCCTCCCCAGCATCCACCTTCTCTACAGCCGTGACACTGGCCCTGAGCAACAGTGCCGCATTGCCACCTCTTTTGCCTCCCTCCCTGTCCTTCCTGAAACATCTAAATCCCGGCACCTGAAGTACCCAGTCCTGTCCCTGAGATATCCAAGTCTCAGTAATGGTCACCACATCACATTCCCAAGCAGCGATCCAGGCCCTGAGCTCATCCACTTTATTCACTACACTCCTGGCATTAAGATAGACACACCTCAGACCCTCAGTCAGGATATTTCCCTTCTCCATCACCTGTCTAACCTCCCTCTCGTACTGTCTACAGTCCTTCTTTACTTGCGAGCTAACCTCCTCGCTCTCAATTCCCTCCTCCCAACCTTTCCAGTTTAAAGTCTCCCCAGTAGCCCTAGCCAACCTTCCCACCAAGATATTGGTTCCCCCTGGGATTCAAGTGCCAACCGTCCTTATTGTACAGGTCACACCTGTCCCTAAAGAGGTCCCAATGATCCAGAAACCAGAATCCCTGCCCCCTGCTCCAGTCCCTCAGCCACACATTCACCCTCCACCTCATTGTATTCTGCTCTCACTCTCCTGCAGTGCAGACAGCAATCCTGAGATTACTACCTTTGCGTTCCTCTTTCTCAGCTGTCTACCTAATTCCCTATAATCCCTCAAGCAAGAACTCAAGCAAGTTTGCCAAGCGTGACTTGTCCTTCATAAAACCATGCTGATATTGTTGGATTGAGTTTTGCCTTTCCAAATGCTCATTCATCTCTACCTTAATGATTAATTCCAGCAACTTCCCCACCATAGAATTCAAATTAACTGGCCTTTAGTTTCCCACTTTTTCCCCCTCTTGCTTTTCATCAGCATATTTCCAACCTATTGGAATCTTAGCAGAATCCAAGGAATTTTGAAATATCATGACAAATGCATCCACTTTCTCTGCCATCTCCTTTAATACCCTAGGGTGCAGGCCATCAGGTCGTGGAGACTTATCTGCCTTTGATTCCATTAGTTTATTCAATATCTTCTCTCCGGTGATGGTTATTGCATCAAGTTTCTCTGCATTAATGACAGTTTTTGGAAAATTTTCATCATTCTCTACTGTAATGAACAACGAAATTACAGCACAACAATACTCCAGCCCTGCATCAACCATGTTGCCTGACTTAACTAAAACCCCCAACTTTCCAGGGACCATATCCCTCTATTCCCATCCTATTCATGTACTTGTCAAGATGCCTCTCACAAGTCACTACCGTATCCGCTTCCACTACCTCCCGTGGCAATGAGTTCCAGGCACCCACTACTCTCTGTGTAAAAAAATCTGCCTTGTACATCTCCTTTAAACCTTGCCCTTCACACCTTGAACCTATGCCCCCTAATAATTGACTCTTTCACACTGGGAAAAAGCTTCTGACTATCTACTCTGTCCAAGCTGCTCATATTCTTGTAGACTTCTATCAGGTCTCCCCTCAACCTCCATCGCTCCAGTGAGAACAAACCCAAGTTTCTCCGATCTCTCCTCATAGCTAATGCCCTCCATACTAGGCAACATCCTGGTAAATCATTTCTGTACCCTCTCCACATCCTTCTGGTAGTGTGGCGACCAGAATTGAATACTATATTTCAAGTTGGCTTAACTAAGTTTCTGTAAAGCTGCAACATGTCAATTTTTAAACTCAGTACTCTGACTGATGAAGACAAGCGTGCCATATGCCTTCTTGACTACCTTCTCCATCTACGTTGCTATTTTCAGTGACCTGTGTGCCTACACACATAGTTTGCCTATTAATATTCTTAAGGATGCTGCCATTTACTGCATATTTCTTATCTGTATTGGGCCTTCCAAAATGCATTACCTCACATTTGTTCGGATTAAACTCCATCTGACATTTTTCCGCCAAGTCTCCAACTGATCTATATCCTGCTTTATCCTCTGATGGTCCTCATCATTATCTGCCAATCCACTAATCTTTGTGTTGTCCACAAATTTAGTAATCAATCCAGTTACATTTGACAAAGGCAAAATGTTGGTTTAGTGTTTCCATCATCTCTCTGTTCCCCTTTAATACCTCATCAGTATTGTCTTTTAAAGGGCCAACATTTATTTTAATTATTCTCTTTCTTTTTATATGCTTAAATAAGCTTTTGGTATCTGTGTTTATCTTTTCTGCAAGTTTCCTTTTGTAGTTTATCTTGGCTCTCTTGATTCTATTTTTAGTAGTCTTTGCTGAACTTTGACCTTCTCCCAATTTTCCAGCTTGCCACTGGTTTTTGCAGTTTGGTATGCCCTAGGTTTTGTCTTTAGGTCCTCTTTGACTTCCTTGACTAGTCATGAAATGTTTTTTTCTTTCTTTCACAATTCCTCTTCCTCCCAGAAATATACTTTAGTTGAGAGATATTTCAATATCTCCCTGAATATCCAGCATTATTCCTGAACTGTCCTGTCCTCAATTATTGGACCAACTCTTTCCTCAGGCCTATATAATTATTTGTGCCCAACACTAAAACTCTAAAAACAGATGTAGCCCCTGACCTAGATGAATTGCATCCCAAGCTGCTGTGGGAGGTGAGGCAGGAAATTGCAGGGACTCTGATAGAAATTTTTAATTCCTCTCTGTCCATGGGGGAAGTGCCAATGGACTGGAGGATGGCTAATGTGCCTCCACTTTTCAAGAAGGGTGGTAGAGATGAACCAAGAAAATACAGACCAGTGAATCTCATGTCAGTGGCAGGAAAATTATTGCAGAAAATTTTGAAGGACAGAATTAATATTTATTTGGAAAGGCATGGATTAAATTGGGGATAATCAGCATGGCTTTGTCAGAGGGAAGACATGCCTAACAAATTTGATAACATTTTTTGAAAATTGATCAAGGAACTTCAGCTGATATAATTTATGTGGATGTTAGCAAAGCTTTTGACACCATCCCATGTGGGAGACTGATTGAGAAGGTTAAAGCACATGGAATTCAGGGAAACTTAGCAAAATGGCTCAGTAACTTACTTAATAATAGGACACAAGGGGTAGTGTCTGTTCAAATGATTGGAGGCCAGTGTCCAGCAGTGTGCCAAAAGGATCAATACTTGGGACCCTCATTGTTTGTTATATAGATAGATAATGTGATGGGAATGTTAAACAAGATTGTAAATGACACCAAGGTTGTCAGAATGATTAAGAGTGAAGAAAACGATGATAAGTTGCAGTAAGATGTAGAACATATAGAACATAGATGAGTTGGTCAGATGGGCAGAGCAGTGGCAGATGGTTTTTAACCGTAATAAGTGTGAATTATGCACTTTGGAAGAACAAACATGACAAGGGAATATTTAATGAATGTTAGGCAATTGGGAAGCTCAGAAACAGAGGAATCTTGAGCTAATTATTCACAGATCTCTGCAGTCAGCAAAGCACATGAATAGAATAATTAAGAAGGGGTATGAGATTTTTGCTTTCATGGTACAAGAGCAAAGACGTAACATTGGGCTTGTACACAATGTTGGTGAGGCCACATCTGGTGTACTGTGTGCAGTTCTGTCACCTTACTATTGGAATGATGTGATGTTGTTCATCCATCGTCTTTGAAGAGGGCCTTGACACCATTAGTCATTTTGAGGCTGCATGCAGTGAGTACGAAGGTGATGATCAAGCCAATTCGGGCATGGAATGTTCTGGCACGTATTGGACAGACTTGTATAGGCATTGTAGTTGTTGCGCTGGTGGCTCCGGACTTGTGCAGCTCGCGCTTATGTTGTGCTTCGGCAATACACCTTGCTTCGTAAGCTTGACAGCCTTTGAGGATGAGGCAGTGCCACGTAGGGTGGTTTTGTACCAGCATTTCCCAGGTGGTTGTGTCTATGTCAGGCGACTTCAAGGAAGCCTTGGGTGTGTCTTTGAAATGTTTCTTCTGCCCTCCGTGCGAGAGTCTTCCAGCAGAGAGTTCCCCAAAAAGGAGCTGCTTGGATATGCATTCATCTGGCATACGGATAACATGACCTGTCCACTGGGTCTGTGCTGTCATCAGCGGTGTGAGGACTAATGGCAGACTTGCTTGAGAGAGAGCTTCATGTCTGGAGTGCTGTGATGGCACTAGTTGCAATACAGAGGAGATTGACCAGGATATTGCCTGTGATTGAGCATTTAAGCTGTAAGGAGAGACTAGATTGTTTTCTTCAGAGCAGAGAAGGCTAAAGGGGGGGGATTTCATTGAGGTTTGTAAGATTACAAGAGAACCCTTGTAGGAGAGTATGATAGGATATGGTCTGTGTCAAGGTGGATAGTGATGTAGTTAATTTTGAGACCAGGATTCTGATTTTCAATAAAGGTAACTATGATGCCATGAGATATGAGTTGGCCATAATGGACTGATAAACATTACTAAAAAGAAAGGCAGTGGATAGGCAATGGCAGAAATTTAAGGAATAAGTGACCTCAGAAATTGTTTACTCCTGTTTGGTGCAAGAGTGGTAAGGGAATTGTGGCCAAACATGGCATACGAGGGGAATTGGAGATAGTATTGGTTTCAAGGAAGAAACATATACATTGGCAAGAAAAAGCAATACAGATGAGAATTGTGAGCAGTTTAAAGTTCAGCAAGGATGGATCAAGGGATTGATTAAAAAGGGGAAAATTGAGTACGAAAGTATGCTAATGAGGAACATAAAAACTGACTGTAAAGTTTCTATAGGTATGTAAAGAGAAAAAGGTGAGCAAAAACGAAAGTAGGCTCCTTGCAGTCAGAAACAAGAGAATTCGTAACGGGGAATAGCAAAATGGCCGAGGAACTAAATTCACACTTTGTTTCTTTCTGTCCTCACAAAGGAAGACATGAATGATGTAGCGGAAGTTCTGAGAGAAACAAGTTTTAGTGAGGAGCTGAAGGAAATCAGCATTAGCAGATAAATGGCTTTTGAGAAAATTGATGGGATTGAAGGTGGATGAGTTTCCAGGACTAATGATATTTATGCCATAATACTTAAGAGAGTGGCCCTGGAAATAGTAGGTATATTGGTGGTCATTTTCCAAAATTCTTTGGACTCGAACTGGTTTCTACAGATCGGAGAGCAATATATTATATATAATATAATATAAGCCCACTATTCAAAAAGGGAGGTAAAGAGAAAACAAGGATCCATAGACCAATGAGCGTAACGTCAGTTCTGGTAAAGTTGCTAGAGTCCATTATCAGAGATTTCATAACTTAGCATTTGGAAAGCAGTGGCATACTCAGGTTCCGGGGTACAAATGCTTTAGTCGGAGTAGAGAAGGAGGTAGAAGGGGGGGAGGAGTGGCATTATTGGTCAAAGACTGTATCACGGTGATAGAAAAGAAGTTTGATGAGGACTTGTCTGTTGAGGTAGTATGGGCTGAGATTAGAAACAGCAGAGGAGAGGTCACCCTGTTGGGAGTCTTTTATAGACCTCCTAAAAGTTCTAGAGAGGTAGAGGGAAGGATTGCAAAGTCGATCCTGGACAGGAGTGAAAGTAATAGAGTAATTGTTATGGGGGACTTTAACTTTACTAATATTGATTGGAATAGCTATAGCTCTAGCTCGTTAGAGGGGTCAGTTTTTATACAAAGTGTGCAGGAAGGTTTTTTTGACTCAGTATGTAGATAGGCCAACTAGAGGTGAGGCTACATTGATTTGGTGCTGGGCAATGAGCCAGACCAGGTGTTAGGCTTGGAAGTTAGTGAACATTTTGGTGATAGTGACCACAATTCGGTTACGTTCACCTTAGTGATGGATAGGGATAGGCATGAAGCTGGGGCAGTAGTTATAGCTGGGGGAAGGGTAATTATGAGGCCATCAGGAGAGAATTAGGGTGCATAGATTGGGCTAGGAAACTGCAGGGACTGGGAACATCTGGAATGTGGTGCTTATTCAAGGAGCAGCTGCTGCGAGTCCTTGATAAGTATGTCCCTGTCAGGCAGGGAGGAAATGGTCGAGTAAGAGAGCCTTGGTGTACGAAAAAAGTTGATTTGCTGATTAAGAAGAAAAAGGAGGCTTATGTCAGGATAAGGCTTGAAGGCTCAGTTAGTGCAATGGATAGCTATAGATTAGCCAGGAAGGAGCTAAAAAGTGAATTGAGGAGAGCTAAGAGGGGACACGAGAAGATGTTGGCTGATAGGATTAAGGAGAATCCTAAAGCTTTCTTTCGATATGTTAAGAATAGAAGAATGGTTAGGGCAAGATTAGGGCCAGTCATAGACAGCAGTGGGAAGTTGTGCGTGGAGCCTGAAGAGATTGGTGAGGCACTGAATAAATATTTCTCTTCGGTATTCACGCAGAGTGCTGGAAATGGAGCTATGGAGAACACTGAGGTACAGGGGTGCAAATTGGGAAGTATTGTAGTAGATAGGGAGGATGTGCTAGAAATTCTCGAGGGTTTGAAGTTGGATAAGTCCCCTGGGCCGGACGGGATTTACCCTAGGATTCTCTGGGAGGCAAGAGAGGAGATTGCAGAGCCTCTGGCTCTGATCTTCAGGTCCTCGTTGGTTACGGGTGTGGTTCCGGAGGACTGGAGGATAGCGAATGTGGTCCCATTATTTAAGAAGGGGAAGAGAGACCTTCCTGGGAATTATAGGCCAGTGAGTCTTACTTCTGTGGTGGGCAAGGTATTGGAGAGAATTATAGGGATAGGATTTATAGTTATTTAGAGAGAAATGAATTGATTGGGGATAGTCAGCATGGTTTTGTGAAGGGTAGGTCGTGCCTTACTAACCTATTGAGTTTTTTGAAAAAGTGACCAAAGAGGTGGATGGGGGTAAGGCGGTTGATGTGGTATATATGGACTTTAGTAAGGCGTTTGATAAGGTGGCCCATGGAAGACTTCTGCAGAAAATGCAGATGTATGGGATAGAGGGTGATTTAGCTCATTGGATTAGGAATTGGCTAGCAGATAGAAGACAGAGGGTGGTGGTTGATGGGAGATATTCATCGTGGAGTTCGGTGACAAGTGGTGTACCTCAGGGGTCTGTTTTGGGGCCCCTGCTGTTTGTGATTTTTATAAATGATCTGGATGAGGGTATTGAAGGATGGATTAGTAAATTTGCAGATGACGCTAAAGTCGGTGGAGTGGTAGATAGTGAAGAGGGGTGTTATAGTTTGCAGAGGGACTTAGACAAGTTGCAGAGCTGGGCCGAGAGGTGGCAAATGGAGTTTAATGTGGAAAAGTGTGAGGTAATGCACTTTGGCAGGAACAATAAATGTGTAGAGTCTAGGGCTAATGGTAGGGCTCTTAATAGTGTTGAGGAACAGAAGGATCTTGGTGTATGTGTCAATAGACCCCTGAAAGTAGGCAGTCAAGTGGATAAAGTTGTTAAGAAGGCATATGGAGTCTTAGCTTTTATTGGTAGGGGGATTGAATTAGGAGCCGCAGCATCATGTTGCAACTGTACAAAACTCTAGTGCGGCCGCACTTGGAGTATTGTGTGCAGTCTGGTCCCCACATTATAAGAAAGATGTGGAGGCATTGGAGAGGGTACAGAGGAGGTTTACCAGGATGTTGCCTGGTATGGAGGGCAGGTCTATGAAGAGAGGTTGAAGGATTTGAGGTTGTTTTCGTTAGAAAGGAGGCGGCTAAGAGGGGATCTTATTGAAGCATATAAGATGATTAGAGGTTAGATAGGGTGGACAGTGATAGCCTTTTTCCTAGGATGGAGAAAGCTAGCACGAGGGGACACAGCTTTAAATTAAGGGGTATGAGTTATAGGACGGATATCAGAGGAGGTTCTTTACTCAAAGAGTGATTAGGGAGTGGAATGCCCTGCCTGCAGCTGTTGTAGATGCGCCAAGTTTGGTGGCGTTTAAGATGTTAATTGATAAGTATATGGAAGAGAAGGGAATGGTTTAGTTTGGAGGGGCATTGCTTTTTATTTTGGTCGGCACAACATCGAAGGCCCGAAGGGCCTGTTCTGTGCCGTAATGTTCTATGTTCTATGTTCTATGAATTTACAAAGGGAAAATCATGTTTGATAAATCTATTGGAACTCTTTCAGGCTGTAACTTGTAGAGTTGACCAAGGAGAACCAATTGTTGTGGATTACTTGGACTATCAGAAAGGTTTCAACAAGGTCTCACGTAACAGACTATGTACAATTAAAGCACATGGGATTGCAGGTAATATCTTGAGAGGGATAGAAGGCTGGTTAGCAGATACATCTGAAAAACCTGCTGGTTAGATGCATTGACCTGAAAAGGTACCAGAGTGTGGCAACTAGGGGAATTTTACAGTGACTTCATTGCAATGTTAATGTAAGCCTTACTTGTGACAAATAAACTTTAAAAAATGGAAACAAAGAATTGGCATAAATGGGTCTTTTTCAGATTGGTAGTCAGTGACTAGTGGGGTTCTGCAGGGACCTGTGCTAGGATCCCAACTGTTCATATTTATATATTAATGATTTTGAAAAAGAAACTAAATGTATTATTTCCAAATTTGCAGATAATACAACTTTGGGTGGGAGGGCAAATTGTGAGGGTGATGCAGAGATGTTTCAGCGTGATTTGGACAGGGAGAGTGTGTGGGCATATGCACGGCAGATGCAGTATAATGTGGATAAATGAGAGTAATATTAGTATTGGTGGTAATATTAGGAAGACAGATTATTACTTGAATGGGTGTAAATTGAGAAAGTTGGATACTTAGCAAGACCTTGGTGTCCTCATGCATTAGTTGCTGGAAGTAAGCATGCAAGTCCTACAGTAGTAAAGAAGCCAGATAGAATGTTGACCTTTATAATGAAAGGATTTGAGTAGAAGAGATATTTTATTGCAATTATACCGGGCAGTGGTGAAGTCGCACCTAGAGTATTGTGTGCAGTTTTGGTATCCTTATCTGGGGAAGGTTGTCCTTGATATAGAGGGAGTACAACAAAAGTATACCTGGCTGATTCCTGGGACAGCATGTAAGGAGTGACTGAGTCAGTTCAGATTGTATTCATTGGAGTTTAGGAGAGTGAGAGGGTGTAAGAGGAAATTTTCAAAGTGCCCCCAAGGAGTGGAAAAGAGGGGGGTCTTACACTCACCTGAACTCACTCAACCAATACATAAACCATGAAAGACAGCATGTAGTTAAAGAATAAAATAAAGCTTGAAACTGGAGGGTCCAATTACATCCAATAATGCTGTCCCTATCAGTAGAATTAGAAGATCATTTGTCCATTGCACCTGAAAGTTCTTCCCTTGTTATTAGGAAACGTAACTGCATAAATCCAGTAAATTCAAGGCTATTTTCTGATGCTTATAAATTTTAATTGGTAAGAGGAGTCATTCTCTTGCCCAAATCTGGCCTCTCTTATCAGCTTGAGAAACTGCACTAGCCTCACCAATTATGGACCACTGTACTCCCATACATTCCAATCCGAGATTAGCTTGCAGCTGCCTGACTTAAGCTGATAAGCTGAATTGCCCCTCCATGCTTGTTTTGAATTTGGCCTGTCTCGTACTGTTTATGTTCCATCATGCTGAGCGGTTAATTCACTTGTTGGCAAAATTCACAGCACGTACATCAATGATACAGTTTAATTTCATAATACTTGGTTGAATTGTGGTTATACAGACAATATCCTTGCATATCTTGTATTAGGCACATGGTGAATCTTTATTCTATTTATATGGCACCTTGTAATCTTCACCTTAACCTCGTCTACTTATAGTAAATTTAAAATGAGGGGCTTTTATGCTGAAAGTTTTGTATTGCCCTTTTTTCAGTCTCTGTTTTTGGCCCTTCACTTGTCCAAGATAAGGCTACTAAATAGAGGTGTTCCACTGCTTGTTGCTGAGTCCTGGAGGATGATAACTTAACTGCTATCACTGGTGCTATCCCTTTTGTGAACTTGGACAGTCATGCAAGCATATTTAACTACATTGACATGTACTATCACTGCAAGATCACTATGAAAAATATTGCAATTCCTTTTGGATTGATCCCATAGTACCCTGTCAACCATTCACCAGATAATGTGATTGTTTAAGTTTCTCCACCTCTTTTCTGATGTGAGCAGCCAGATTAGTTATGTTTTCTAAACTATCTGGTATATAGGTGCAACATTCTGAGCCAATCACTGTACATGTACCACCCCTCTCTGCCAAGACATAATTCAATGCCAACCGATGCTGAAGCACCATAGTGTGCATGGCAACCATCTCATCGTTTATTGCAGCTAGGGCAATAGCTATATCATTGGCACTTTGTTCCAAAATGAAGCATGATGTCTCGCATTGTTTTAGCCATTCCATATTGGGAAAACAGTATGCCAAAGAATCGTTCTGTTTCTGAAATTACTCATCGATGTCTTGGCAAGGGAGGAAGTTTATGGGTGTGATATCTGTATGGGAGCACATATCCAAAATAAAACAACTTTTCCCATCCAACAGGGAGCCAAAGATATGCTTTGACTCCACAGATCCAATAAATACCATTGAGTGTTGAATAAGGGTTGTCTCCTTTAAAGTAATAGGGTATAGAATTCCTGTAGTGCAAAAGAGGTCACTTGGCCCATCGAGTCTGCACTCTCTGACAGTATCTTACCCAGGCATTTAGTTCCACTCTGTCCCCCCCCAACTCCACACACATTTCATGGCTAATCCATCTATATGACATAACTGGTTCCCTTTGGGTGGATTCAGAGAGATTTGGCCATTCTGACCTACTTTGTAGGTGCATTCACTTACCCCTAACTTCTTCCCAGGTCCTTTCAAATTCTCCACAAAGTACATCCCTTTTGGTTTGGATTTGGCTGTTTCAAGATCAGATCAGGATCTGACTTTTTAGATTATAGATTGGTGTGTGTACCATCTTTATCTTCCCTGCACAATCCCAACTGCTATGGAACTTTCTCCATATCTGTGTTGTCAAATCCTAATATCTAATCTCCTGAGATACATGATCTGCCATTATTAACTCTGACCATGTCATGGGTCTTGGCTGTAAAGATATTCCTCTTGCTGCATGGATGGGCATATGTAAACAAACCCAATACTTGAACTGGTTAGTCATCTTTGCATATGTGTGTGCCATATATAGATTTGTGTTCACACGTACCTCTCCAACAGGATGAAATAGCTCAGATATTGGTTCTACTTCAGCCAATACTTGTATATTCAATCCTAAAATGATATAAACACTTGCATTCATGGTAACACTCTCTACAATGTCTGTGTTATAATCAGACACAATTGTTGCTCATCATCAAGTAATGACAAAACTTATTTATGAAACTTGTAAAATCACCACACCACACTTTGCACATGCTCTCGACTTGACTTATTTCTGCATTGCCGGATGTCAGGTTGATCTTGATTGGACCTGTGGCTTCATTGTAGTTGTGGCAGGTCAGAGATCTTCTAGACTCATAATTTGTAATACAATGCAGTGTGCCTTAAGGCCTCAAAATTAGTAATCAGAACAAAGTTAATCTAGTCACACTCTCTACTACTGCTATTATAACAAATCATTCAGTCAATTGGTCTGGTTCATAATCTTGATGTTTTTCACTAGGATAAGGATTTAACTGAGTCCAGTGTCTTCACTGCGGATTGCAGTTCTCATTAATTAAGGTGCATGTCTGCCCTGTAGCACCACATCAAAAGGTCCTTTGCAACAAGTTCCTAATCCCTTTCTGTCTGTTATGAGTTTCACCATTACCTTATCTCCTCATGTAGACAATTTAGGAGTATTCTGTCCAGCTATAGTTCAGTCCAATCTGTGTGCTGCTGTTGCCTGATTACTTGCTTTTTGAGAAAATGCAGATTGTCTATTAAGTCCCTTATACATTGGAATACTGTTCCTCGGATTATTTTTAATTCTTCTCCACCTATGATTTCTTCCTCTGGGAGGTGTATCAGTTTAAAAGGGATTAATCCTGTTCCATGAAAGAGGCCCTTCGGGGAGTCTGCACCCACCACGATCCCACCCAGCCCCTACCCTCATATCCCTACATATTTTACCCGTTAATCCCTCTAACCTACGCATCCTAGGACACTAAGGGGCAATTTTGTAACATAGCCAATCAACCTAATCCGCACATCTTTGGACTGTGGGAGGAAACCAGAGCACCTGGAGGAAACCCACGTAGACATGAGGAGAATGTGCACACTCCACACAGACAGTGACCTGAGCTAGGAATTGAACCCAGGTCCCTGGAGCTGTGAAGCAGCAGTGCTAACCATTGTGCTACCATGCCGCCTTTCTTCCAAGATAGCCTTGGCTATTAGTGTTCTTTAGTTTTGATTCATCCTCTCCACCATCCCTGAACTCTGAGAGTGATATGGTATGTAAAACTTCTGCTTTATTCCCAACATTTAACACTCAAAATTCTCCCTTGTAAAGTGAATCTAATTTCTTCCCCTGGGAGGTGTATCATTCTCCCTGTCATCAGCTTAAAAGGGATTAATTCTCTTCCATGAGCAGGAGTGGCCCTTTGATATAGAAGTATTGCAGGTTAGGCCTGCACCCACTTGTTTCCTTAGATCATAGAACCAATTACGGAACAGTACATAGAACATAGAACACTACAGCACAAACAGGCTCTTCGGCCCACAAGTTGTGCCGATCATATCAATACCTACCAGGCCATCTATAACTCCCAATCCCATTAAATCCTTTCTATTCATCCAGATGTCTTTTAAAAGATCCCTGCGAGTTCGTCTCTACCAACACTGACGGCAGCCGATTCCACTCATTCACCACCCTCTGAATTAAAAACTTACCCCTAACATCTCCTCTGCACTTGCTCCCCAACACCTTAAACCTGTCCTCTCATAGCAACATTTCAGCTTGGGGAAATAGTCTCCGAGAATCCACCCTATCTATTCCTCTCAACATTTTATAAACCTCGATCAGGTCGCCTCTCAACCTTCATCTCTCCAGGTAGAAGAGACCTAGCTCCCTCAACCTATCTTCATAAGGCCTGCCTCCCAATCCAGGCAACATCCTTGTAAATGTCCTCTGCAAACTCTCAGTAGCTTCCACAGCTTTCTCTGCACCCATGATAATGGCCTTGTGAAACCCATTGTAAAATTTCCCATAACTGTTTGGAATATGGCTGACTTTCCATTCTAATCTTGCAGAGGCAACCTGGTTCCAGTCGGGCACACTGCAGGCACCTCTGACAAAACTTTGCTACTTCTTGATCCATCATTTTCCATTACCTACATTTTTTCAATAAGTCAAGCATTCTGTCCCTGCTCATGTGTGCTATTCTGTGATGAATCTTCAGCAATGAGTGCCGTATTACTTAGGGAACTATTATTTTTCTCTCTCCTCTATATTCAATCATGATCTTTCCATCCTCCAGCTTTTTTCCGTTATTCCTTTTCCTAATTGTTCCTTGAGAGCAGACCAGAAAGGCAGCAATTTGAGAGTGAGTTTGGTGGGTAAGCTATTGTGTTTTTATTAATTAATGTCCTTAGTTTTTTTTTAAATCTTAAACCAGATATAGGAAGTTGTCATACGGAGGTCAGTGTAGATTTTTTTCTCTCTCTGGGGCCCCATAAATTGGAACGGAGAGGAAACCTGATACTCTACACGTGTAGAGTATCCCACCTGACCCTCTCCTGTAACCTAAAAAAAAGTGACTCGGTGAGAGCAGGTAAGTTTTTTTTTCTATTTTGTTGGTAAGGGAAATAATAGGGATTATTAGCCTGTTTGTGCTGTAGTGCAGGCAATTTGTTGTACCTCCTGTGGGCCAGTCATAGACAGCAGTGGGAAGTTGTGCGTGGAGCCTGAAGAGATTGGAGAGGTACTGAATAAATATTTCTCTTCGGTATTCACGCAGGGAGATGTAAATGTAGTTATGGAGAAACACTGAGGTACAGGGTAGCAAACTGGAAGGTATCGAAGTAGATAGGGAGGATGTGCTAGATATTCTCGAGGGTTTGAAGTTGGATAAGTCCCCTGGGCCGGACGGGATTTACCCTAGGATTCTCTGGGAGGCAAGAGAGGAGATTGCAGAGCCTCTGGCTCTGATCTTCAGGTCGTCGTTGGTTACGGGTGTGGTTCCGGAGGACTGGAGGATAGCGAATGTGGTCCCGTTGTTCAAGAAGGGGAAGAGAGACCTTCCAGGGAATTATAGGCCAGTGAGTCTTACTTCTGTTGTGGGCAAAGTATTGGAGAGAATAATTAGGGATAGGATTTATAGTTATTTAGAGAGAAATGAATTGATTGGGGATAGTCAGCATGGTTTTGTGAAGGGTAGGTCGTGCCTTACTAACCTCATTGAGTTTTTTGAAAAAGTGACTAAAGAGGTGGATGGGGGTAAGGCGGTTGATGTGGTATATATGGACTTTAGTAAGGCGTTTGATAAGGTGGCCCATGGAAGACTTCTGCAGAAAATGCAGATGTATGGGATAGAGGGTGATTTAGCTAATTGGGTTAGGAATTGGCTAGCAGATAGAAGACAGAGGGTGGTGGTTGATGGGAGATATTCATCTTGGAGTTCGGTGACAAGTGGTGTACCTCAGGGGTCTGTTTTGGGGCCCCTGCTGTTTGTAATTTTTATAAATGATCTGGATGAGGGTATTGAAGGATGGATTAGTAAATTTGCAGATGACACTAAAGTCGGTGGAGTGGTAGATAGTGAAGAGGGGTGTTATAGTTTGCAGAGGGACTTGGACAAGTTGCAGAGCTGGGCCGAGAGGTGGCAAATGGAGTTTAATGTGGAAAAGTGTGAGGTAATGCACTATGGCAGAAATAATAAATGTGTAGAGTATAGGGCTAATGGTAGGATTCTTAGTAGTCTTGATGAACAGAGGGATCTTGGTGTGTATGTGCATAGATCCCTGAAAGTAGGCAGTCAAGCCGAGAAGGTTGTTAAGAAGGCATATGGAGTCTTAGCTTTTATTGGTAGGGGGATTGAATTTCGGAGCCGCAACGTCATGTTGCAACTATACAAAACTCTAGTGCGGCCGCACTTGGAGTATTGTGTGCAGTTCTGGTCCCCACATTATAAGAAAGATGTGGAGGCATTGGAGAGGGTACAGAGGAGGTTTACCAGGATGTTGCCTGGTATGGAGGGCAGGTCTTATGAAGAGAGGCTGAGGGATTTGAGGTTGTTTTCGTTAGAAAGGAGGCGGCTAAGAGGGGACCTTATCGAAACATATAAGATGATTAGAGGTTTAGATAGGGTGGACAGTGATAGCCTTTTTCCTAGGATGGAGAAAGCTAGCACGAGGGGACACAGCTTTAAATTAAGGGGTGATAGTTATAGGACGGATATCAGAGGTAGGTTCTTTACCCAAAGGGTGGTTCGGGAGTGGAATGCCCTGCCTGCAGCAGTTGTAGATGCGCCAAGTTTGGTGGCGTTTAAGAGGTTAGTTGATAAGTATATGGAAGAGAAGGGAATGGTTTAGTTTGGAGGGTCATTGCTTTTTATATTGGTCGGCGCAACATCGAAGGCCGAAGGGCCTGTTCTGTGCTGTAATGTTCTATGTTTGAGGTGAGGGACACATGTAGTGTCCCTGCTAATTATACTTGCAGGAAGTGTATCCATTTACAGCTCCTTGAGGACCGTGTTAGGTATCTGAAGTTGGAACTGGAGGAACTAAGGATAATTGGGGAAGCAGAGGCAGCTATTGACAAAAGTTACAGGGAGATAGTTACTCCTGAAAGCGATTCGTGGGTGACTGCTAGAAAAAGGGGTAAGAAGCAGTCAGAGCAGCAATCAGCCAAGACTGTTCCTCTCCAAAATAGGTGCTCTGTTTTGGATGTTGTTGGGGAGGAAAACTCATCCAGGGTAAGTCATGCGGTACAGGCTTCGAGAGGAGACCCTGTTCCTGATGCTCAGGTGGGAAGGGGGAAGAAAAGATCAGGATTAGTCATTGGGGATTCCATAGTTAAGGGGACAGATAGGAGAGTCTGTGGGAACGAGCGAGACTCACAGTTGGTATGTTGCCTCCCAGATACCAGGGTCCGTGATGTCTCTGATCGAGTGTTTGAGATCCTTAAAGGGGAGGGGAACCAGCCTCAAGTCATAGTTCACGTTGGCACCCATGACATAGGCAGGACAAGGGACGGGGATATAAAACAGAAATTTAGGGAGTTGGTGTGGAAGCTTAGGGCTAAAACAAACAGAGTGGTTATTTTTGGGTTTTTATCTGCAGCGGGATAGCATGGAGAAGAATAGAGAGAGAGAAAACGTTTGAACTCGTGGCTAAAGGGATGGTGCAGGAGGGAAAGATTCAGATATTTGGACAATTGGGGTTTATTCTGGAATAGGTGGGACCTCTATAAGAGGGGATGGTCTGCACCTGTACCAGAGGGGAACTAATATCTTGGGGAAAAAATTTGCCAATGCTATTCGGGGAGGTTTAAACTGATTCAGAGTGGGGGATGGGAACCTGTTTAGCTCAAATGTACGGGAGGATGGGAGTAGCGAGGTCATGGATAAGATTTCTAGGTCACAGCAGTGGCAGTAGGGTGGTTTGAAGTGTGTATACTTTAATGCGAGGAGCATACACAATAAGGTGGATTGATACTTGGGACTTCGACGTTGTGGCCATTTCAGAGACATGGATAGAGCAGGGACAGGAATGGTTGTTGCAGGTTCCAGGGTTCAGATGTTTCAGTCGGAGCAGAATAGGTGGTAGAAGAGGAGGAGGTGTGGCATTGTTCGTCAAAGACTGTATTACGGTAGCAGAAAGGACATTTGATGTGGACCTGTTTATTGAGGTAGTATGGGCTGAGATTAGGAATAGGAGAGGAGAGGTCACCCTGTTGGGAGTTTTTTTTTAGGCCTCCAGAAATTCCAGAGATGTAGAGGAAAGGATTGCAAGGATGATTCTGGACGGAAGTGAAAGTAACAGGGTAGTTGTTGTGGGGGACTTTAACTTTGCAAATATTGATTGGAAAAGGTATAGCTCAAGCACGTTAGAGGGGTCAGTTTTTGTACAATGTTTGCAGGAGGGTTTTATGACTCAGTATGTAGTTAGGCCAACAAGAGGTGAGGCTACATTGGATTTGGTGCTGGGCAATGAACCAGATCAGGTGTTAGAATTGGAGATAAGTGAGCACTTTGATGATAGTGAGCATAATTCGGTTACGTTTACCTTAGTGATGGAAAGGGATAGACATATACCGAAAGGAAGAAGTTATAGCTGGAGGAAAGATAATTATTAGGCGAGATTTAGGATATGTAGGTTGGAGTAGGAAACTGCAGAGGCTGGGAACATCTGAAATGTGAACAGCTGCTGCGAGTCCTTGATAAATATGTACCTGTCAGGCAGGGAGGAAGTGGTAGAGGCAGGGAACCGTGGTGTATTAAGGAAGTTGGTTCTCTGGTGAAGAAGAAAAAGGAGGCTTATATAAAGATGAGATGTGAAGGCTCGGTTAGGGCACTGGAGAGTTATAAATTAGCCAGGAGGGAGCTAAAGAATAAGTTAAGAAGAGCTAGAAGAGGACATAAGAAGACTTTGGCGGATAGGATCAAAGAGAACCCTAAAGCTTTTTATAGATATGTTAAGAATAAAAGATTGGTTAGGACAAGATTAGGGCCAGTTAGAGACAGCAGTGGGAAGTTGTGCGTGGAGCCTGTAGAGATTGGAGAGGCACTGAATGAGTATTTTTCGTCAGTCTTCACGTGGGAAAATGTCAATGTAGTCGAGGAGGATACTGGGATACAGGGATTGTAGACTAGACGGGATAGAGGTATGTAAGGAGGAGTGTTAGCTATTCTTGAGAATATGAAAATAGATAAGTCCTCTGGGCCAGATGGGATTTATCCCAGGTTACTCTGGGGGGCTAGAGAGGAGATTGGAGAACCTTTGGCTTTGATCTTTATGTAGTGCCGGAAGACTGGAGGATGGCAAATGTCCCTTTGTTTAAGAGGGGGAGTAGAGACAATCCTACGAATTATAGACCGGTGAGCCTTACTTCTGTTGTGGGGAAAGTTTTGGAAAGAATTATAAGGGGTAGGATTTATAGTCATCTAGAGAGAAATGAATTGATTAGGGATAGTCAACATGGATTTGTGAAGGGAAGGTCGTGCCTCACAAACCTTATAGAGTTTTCTGAAAAGGTGGTTAAAGAGATGGATAAGGGTAAGGCAATTGATGTGGTGTATATGGATTTTAGCAAAGCATTTAATAAGGTTCCCCATGGAAGACTACTGCAGAAAATGCAGATGCATGGGATTGAGGGTGATTTAGCAATTTGGGTTAGGAATTGGCTAGCTGATAGAAGACAGAGGGTGGTGGTTGATGGGATATATTCAACCTGAAGTTTAGTTACAAGTGGTGTACGTCAGGGATCTGTTTTGGGGCCACTGTTGTTTATTATTTTATAAATGACCTGGATGAGGGTGTAGAGGGGTGGGTTAGTAAATTTGCTGATGATACCAAAGTTGGAGGAGTTGTAGACAGTGAGGATGGATGTTGCAGTTTGCGGAGGGACATAGATAAGTTGCAGAGCTGGGCCGAGAGGTGGCAAATGGAGTTTAATGTGGAAAAGTGTGAGGTGATTCACTTTGGTAAGAGTATAGAATGGTAATATGTATAGAATATAGGGCTAATGGTAGGACTCTTAGTAGTGTAGATGAGCAGAGAGATCTTGGTGCATAGATCCCTGAAACTTGGTACTCAAGTTGATAAGGTTGTTAAGAAGGCGTATAGTGAATTATCTTTTATTGGTAGGGGGATTGATTTTCGGAGCCGAGATGTTGCAACTGTACAAAACTCTGGTGCGGCCACACTTGGAGTATTGCGTACAGTTTTGGTCGCCACATTATAAGAAAGATGTGGAGGCATTGGAAAGGGTGCAGAGGAGGTTTACCAGGATGTTGCCTGGTTTGATGGATAGACGTTATGAGAAAAGGCTAAGGGACTTGAGGTTATTTTCATTAGAGAGAAGAAGGTTAAGAGGTGACCTAATTGAGACATATAAGATGATCAGAGGGTTAGATAGGGTGGACAGTGAGAGCCTTTTTCCTCAGATGGAGATGGCTAACACGAGGGGGCATAGCTTTAAATTAAGGGGTATGGTAGTTTTAGGATGGATGTTGGAGGTGAGTTCTTTACTCAGAGGGTAGTAAGAGCATGGAATGCCCTGCCTGCTGCAGTTGCGGACTTGTCTAGTTTAAGGCCGTTCAAATGGTCAGTGGATAGGCATATGGATAGCATTGGAATAGTTTAGATTAGAGGGTCATAAAATTGGTTCCATTGGTCGGCGCAACATTGAGGGCCGAAGGACTTGTACTGCGCTGTAATGTTCTCTCTCTGTGTTCTTCATTTGCTTGTTCCTGCACTTGTTTTATATCAATATCTGGGTGATGCTCAACTGCTGCTTCTGCTAACCCTGCAGACTGTTCCCCCTCCCAGTCCTCTTCTACTAAGGCCTTGCCACCTGGCAAAACGATTTCCTTGCTGTGCTTTATTCTCAATTTTCCTGTGAGCTTGGACCTTTATTACCATTGCCTCTAAAGGAACACAGGCTTCTTGAAGTAAATTTCCGATTAAAGCCTCATGCTGTAATTGGTCCCCACTCAAAGTCACAAAACCACGTCTGCCCAAGCTGTATAATCATATACAATTCCAAAAGTGCAATGGCTGGCTGTAAAAACATTAATCTTTTTTCCTCTGCTCCACTTTAGTTAAAGCTACCATCATTGCTACTTATGCTAAAACACTTCCAGGATTTACTCCCCTGCAATCACCTTCCCTTCTTTGTTCACCACTATTCATGCTGCACAGGACTCCCTGTTAACATATTTTCTTGCACCGTCTACATATAGATTAATGCAGTTCTCCTGCAATCTTTCCTCCAGAAATCCTTCACTTGCCCCATCATTTAATTTTGCAACACATTGATGTTCTATTCCTTCTACAGCCAATCCCCCTACGGAGTCATCTCTGCTGATCACTCCATGCTTATCTCCCGGTAAGAGATTTGCATGTTTTACATAATCTTGCACAAAATTCCTGCAGTAATTAAAAATCCTTCAATACTTGTATTATCCCTTTTCTGGTGAAAGGCCTTTGCACACAAAGCACAACCTTCTTCCAGTATGTGGAACTTATCTTCTTTGAATTCTATTACATAATAACATCTTTGAAATAGAAGTCAAATCTTTCAATTTGATCGCAGGCAGTAACTTATTTTGATTGTTCGACCTTATCTTAAATAACATAATTTCTTAATCAGTGTCATTCTCATTTCTTTCTTTAAAACAACTTTATTCCTTCATCCATAGCTATGACCTAAACTGTGCTTTACCTTTAATCCCTTTAAATGTCTTTTTTTTAATCACCATTGTTGTTTTCTGTATTCATAGAACATAGAACAATACAGCACAAACAGGCCCTTCGACCCACGAGTTGCGCCGATCACATCTACCAATCCACAGACCTATCTATAACCCCCTATCCTATTCTTTTCCATATACTCATCCAGAAGTCCTTTAGGGGTTTGTTTTGGGGCCCCTGCTGTTTGTAATTTTTATAAATGATCTGGATGAGGGTATTGAGGGATGGATCAGTAAATTTGCAGATGACACTAAAGTCGGTGGAGTGGTAGATAGTGAAGAGGGGTGTTATAGTTTACAGAGTGACTTGGACAAGTTGCAGAGCTGGGCCGAGAGGTGGCAAATGGAGTTTAATGTGGGAAAGTGTGAGGTAATGCACTTTGGCAGGAACAATAAATGTGTAGAGTATAGGGCTAATGGTAGGGCTCCTAATAGTGTTGAGGAACAGAAAGATCTTGGTGTATGTGTCAATAGATCCCTGAAAGTAGGCAGTCAAGTGGATAAAGTTGTTAAGAAGGCTTATGGAGTCTTAGCTTTTCTTGGTAGGGGGATTGAATTTCGGAGCCGCAGCATCATGTTGCAGCTGTACAAAACTCTAGTGCGGCCGCACTTGGAGTATTGTGTGCAGTTCTGGTCGCCACGTTATAAGAAAGATGTGGAGGCATTGGAGAGGGTACAGAGGAGGTTTACCAGGATGTTGCATGGTATGGAGGGCAGGTCTTATGAAGAGAGGCTGAGGGATTTGAGGTTGTTTTCGTTAGAAAGGAGGCGGCTAAGAGGGGACCTAATCGAAACATATAAGATGATTAGAGGTTTAGATAGGGTGACAGTGATAGCCTTTTTCCTAGGATGGAGAAAGCTAGCACGAGGGGACACAGCTTTAAATTAAGGGGTATGAGTTATAGGACGGATATCAGAGGTAGGTTTTTTACTCAAAGAGTGATTAGGGAGTGGAATGCCCTGCCTGCAGCTGTTGTAGATGCGCCAAGTTGGTGGCGTTTAAGAGGTTAATTGATAAGTATATGGAAGAGAAGGGAATGGTTTAGTTTGGAGGGGCATTGCTTTTTATTTTGGTCGGCACAACATCGAAGGCCGAAGGGCCTGTTCTGTGCTGTAATGTTCTACGTTCTATGTAAAAGACCCCAGTCTTCTTTCAGTAAAGAAATGGAAAGTAAAGGGCGCTTCTGCTGAAGATGGCTGGAGGGGACGGTCATTAGCTAGAAGATGACCCCAGTGAGTTTGCCTCAACAACCTCCGACGGTAGCCAATTCCATTCACTCACCACTCTCTGAATGAAAAACCTACCCCTGACATCTGCTTTGTATTTGCTTCCCTGCACCTTAAATCTGTGTCCTCTCATTTCAGCTTGGGGAAATAGTCTCTGAGAGTCCACCCTATCTATTCCTCTCAACATTTTATAAACCTCTCAACCTACATCTCTCCAGTGAGAAGAGTCCCAGCTCCCTCAACCTATCTTCATAAGGCCTGCCTCCCAATCCAGGCAGCATCCTTGTAAATCTCCTCTGAACTCTCTCAATACCCTCTACATCCTTCCTATAATGAGGCGACCAGAACTGCGCACAATACTCCAACTGGGGTCTGACAAGAGTCTTATAGAGCTGCATCATTACCTCCTGACTCCTAAACTCTATTCCTCGATTAATGAAGGCCAGTACACCGTACGCCTTCTTGACCACTCCCTCCACTTGCGAGGCTAATTTAAGAGTCCTATGGACTCGGACCCCAAGATCCTTCTGCTCTACAACACAGCTAAGACTCCTACCCCTTATATTGTACTCCTTTATCTCATTATTCCTGCCAAAATGGACCACTACACATTTATCTGTGTTGAAGTCCATCTGCCACTTCTCCGCCCAGTCTTGCATCCTGTCTATGTCCCGCTGCAACTTTTGGCATCCCTCCAGACCATCCACAACACCACCGATCTTTGTATCATCGGCGAACTTACTAACCCATCCCTCCACTTCCTCATCCAGGTCATTTATGAAAATTACAAACAGCAGGGGTCCCAGAACAGATCCCTGGGGCATTCCATTGGTTACCGACCTCCAAGCAGAACAAGACCCATCCACAACCACTCTCTGCCTTCTGCCGGCAAGCCAGTTCTACGTAGAACATTGAACATTACTGTGCAGAACAGGCCCTTCGGCCTTCGATGTTGCGCCGACCAATTAACAAAAAGCAATGACCCTCTAACCTAAACCATTCCCTTTTTATCCATAAACTTATCTACTAATCTCTTAAATGCCACCAAACGTGGCGCATCTACAACTGCAGCAGGCAGGGCATTCCATACCCTTACCACCCTCTGGGTAAAGAACCTACCTCTGATATCCGTCCTATAACTACCACCCCTTAATTTAAAGCTATGTCCCCTCGTGCTAGCTTCCTCCATCCGAGGAAAAAGGTTATCACTGTCCACCCTATCCAAACCTCTAATCATCTTATATGTTTCAATAAGGTCTCCTCTTAGTCGCCTTCTTTCCAACAAAAACAACCTCAAATCCTTCAGCCTCTCTTCATAAGACCTGTCCTCCATTCCAGGCAACATCCTGGTAAACCTCCTCTGTACCCTCTCCAATGCCTCCACATCTTTCTTATAATGCGGGGACCAGAACTGCACACAATACTCCAAGTGCGGCCGCACTAGAGTTTGGTACAGTTGCAACATGACGTTGCGGCTCCGAAATTCAATCCCCCTACCAATAAAAGCTAAGACTCCGTATGCCTTCTTAACGACCTTATCAACTTGATTGCCAACTTTCAGGGATCTATGCGCATATACACCAAGATCCCTCTGTTCTTCAATACTATTAAGAGTCCTACCATTAGCCCTATACTCTACACATTTGTTATTCCTGCCAAAGTGAATTACCTCACACTTTTCCGCATTAAACTCCATTTGCCACCTCTCGGCCCAGCTCTGCAACTTGTCCAAGTCCCTCTGCAAACTATAACAACCCTCTTCACTATCTACCACTCCACCGACTTTAGTGTCATCTGCAAATTTACTAATCCATCCTTCAATACCCTCATCCAGATCATTTATAAAAAATTACAAACAGCAGGGGCCCCAAAACAGACCCCTGAGGTACACCACTTGTCACCGAACTCCACGATAAATATCTCCCATCAACCACCACCCTCTGTCTTCTATCTGCTAGCCAATTCCTAATCCAATTAGCTAAATCACCCTCTATCCCATACATCTGCATTTTCTGCAGAAGCATTCCATGGGCCACCTTATCGAACGCCTTACTAAAGTCCATATATACCACATCAACTGCCTTACCCCCATCCACCTCTTGGTCACTTTTTCAAAAAACTCAATAAGGTTAGTAAGGCACGACCTACCCTTCACAAAACCATGCTGACTATCCCCAATCAATTCATTTCTCTCTAAATAACTATAAATCCGATCCCTAATAATTCTCTCCAATACTTTGCCCACAACAGAAGTAAGACTCACCGGTCTATAATTCCCAGGAAAGTCTCTCTTCCCCTTCTTGAACAATGGGACCACATTCGCTATCCTCCAGTCTTCCGGCACTATACCCGTAAGACCTGAAGATCAGAGCCAGAGGCTCTGCAATCGCCTCTCTTGCCTCCCAGAGAATCCTAGGGTAAATCCCGTCCGGCCTAGGGGACTTGTCTAACTTCAAACCCTCAAGAATATCTAGCACATCCTCCTTATCTACTTCAATACTTTCCAGTTTACAACCCTGGATCTACGAGGCCAAAGCCCCTCGGATCCCATGCCCTCTCACCTTCTCCAGAAGCCTTGCATGGGGGACCTTATCAAACGCCTTACTAAAGTCCATGTACACTACGTCCACCGCTCTTCCTTCGCCAATGTGTTCAGTCACATTTTCGAAGAACTCAACTAGGCTCGTAAGGCATGACCTGCCCTTGACAAAACCACGCTGACTATTTCTAATCAGTCCAAACTTCTCCAAATGTTCATATATCTTATCCCTCAGAAGTCTCTCCATCAGCTTACCAACCACTGAAGTCAGACTCACCGGTCAGTAATTTCCTGGACTATCCCTGTTCCCTTTCTTAAAGGTAGGAACCACATCAAATGAATCACTTTAATTCTACACTCCTCTTTATCATCATCTTTAATGTCCCTTTTATTACCCAATTCACTTTCCTTTATTTCACTGGGTTATTTCCCTCATTTCTAACTATAAGAAGATAGAATTTTCAATCTATCCCTAGATTCCATATAGTACAGAAGGAGGCCATTCGGCCCACCAAGTCTGTACCAACCACAATCCCATCCTGCAACTCCATACATTTACCCTACTAATCCCCCTGACACTAGGGTCAATTTAATGTGACCAATCAAGCTAACCCCCACATCTTTGGAGTGTGGCAAGGAACCGGAGCACTCAGAGGAAACCCACGCAAACATGGGGAGAATGTGCAAACTCCACACAGACAGTGAGCGAGGCAGGAATTGAACCTGGGACAATGACACTGAGAGGCAACGGTGCTAGCCACTGTGCCATTGTGCTGCCCTAATGTCTCTTTTATTACCATATCTCTATATTCAAAGTTAACAGCAGGATGTGGATGTCATCTTAAGTACGACTCTCAGTTCTGTGATTGCTTTACTAACTTTGAATACCCAACGAGCAAACAAAGAATAGTGCAGCACAAGAACAGGCCCTTTGGCCCTCTGCGCCTGTGCTGACCACATTATCTATCTAAACCAACCGCTTATATTTCTCTATTCCCCGTTTGTTTGTATGCCTATCAAGATGAATCTTAAATGTGGCTAACATAACTGCCTCAACCACTCAATTGGCAATGCATTCCAGGCCCCCATCACCCTCATAGCAGATTTCTTTGCTCCTTTATCCCAAGTGTGCTTTCCTTGTACATTTCTACTGAATCTTTCCCCCTTATCTTGAACTTGTGCCCTCTTGTAATTGTCATTTCTGTCCTGGGGAAAAAAATTGCAACTGTTCACCATAACTATATCTCTCATAATTTTATAAACTTCTATCAGGTCGTTTCTCAGCCTCTGTTCCAAGGAGAACAATCCCAGTTTATTCAATCTCTCCTCATACCCACCTTTCCAGGCAATATCCTGGAATGGAGGGTATGTACTCTCTCTAAAGCCTGCACATCCTTTTGGTATTTTGGTGACCAGAATTGGACACAGTTTTCCAAATGTGGCTTATACAGTTGTAACATAATTTGCTAACTTTTATACTCATGCTCCGTCCAATGAAGGCAAGCATGCCCTATGCTTTCTTCACCAGCTTTTCCACCTGTGCTACCACTTTTCAGGTTCTGTGCACCTGTATTGAAGATCTGGGTGTTTATGCTGCTGATGGTTCTGCCTTTTATTTTATGGCTCCCATTTGAATTGGATCTACTAAAATACATCACATCACTTTGTTTAGATTAAATTCCATTTGCCATCTTTCCACCCATTTTTCCAGCTCATCTATATCTTGCTATATTCTCTGACAATCTTCATCATGATCTGTAACTCTGCCAATCTTAATATCTTCTGCAACTTGCTAATCAGACCAGATACATTTTCTTCCAAGTCATTCATATATATTACAAACAGCACTGATTCCTGTGAAAACACCATTCTATTTTAGTCTGTAACACCACTAGTTTCAGACCTCCATTCAGAAAATCAACCTTTTACCACTTCCCTCTGTCTTCTATGGCCATGCCAATTCTGACTCCATCTAGGTAGTTCATCCCTGATCCCGTGAGATTTAATCTTTTGTACCAGCCTGCCATGAGGGACTTTGTTGAATGCTTTATAAGGTCCATGTAGACAGCCTTTTTGTCATCAATCATTTTTGTCATCTCCACAGCCATATCACACATTCCACCTAGAATGCTCTTGAGTCACTTATCATTATCCAACAGCCTTAAGATTTGTACTGTAACCAAAATTGCTCAAAAAAGATGACTATAAACTTGCACTCTCTTCTCCCATTCTTGTGTAAATCCTCATTAAATGCTCTATGTTTCCTCCCCACCTCCAATCTGCTAGATTTTGATTTAAACTAATCATTTTTACTATATTGAAAATCTACAAATGTCTTGAAGTTATTTCAAAGTCTTAAAACACAAAGATCCATTCTGTCCCAGGAAGAATAGGTTAATTCTCCGTTTGTTTCTCTTGTTATTAGGAAACCTAACTATGTATATCCAGTAAGTTCAAGGATATCTAACACCAGCAAATTTTAATTGATAAGAGGAATCATTTTCCTGCCCAAATCTCTCATATCAGCTTGAAAGACTGCACCAGCCTCACCAACCATAGACTAACGTAGTCCCATATATTCCAGGCTTAGCTTGCAACTGCCTCACTCAAGCTGATAAGCAGAACTGCTTTTCTATGCTCCTTTGTCCCAAAAGAATTTGGCCTGTCCCTTAGGATCTATGTTCCATCATGCTGGGCAATTAGTTTGCTTGTTGGCCAAGATTCACAAGACACACATTAATAATAGTTTCATTTCAAAAAACAAAGAAAATTACAATAAAGGAATAGCCCCTTCGACCCTCCAAGTCTGCACTGACCATGCTATCTGACTCAACTAAAACCCCATACTCTTCTGGGGACTGCCTCCCTCTATTCCCATCCTATTCATGTATTTGTCCAGACACTCCTTAAAACTCATAATTGTATCTGGTTCCACTACTTCTCCTGGCAGCGAGTTCCAGGCTCCCACTATCCTCTGTGTAAAACACTTACCTCGTCCATCTCCTTTGAACTTTGTCTCTCGCGAACTAAACCTATGCCCCCTAGTAATTGACTCTTCCACCTTGGGAAAAAGTTTCTGACTATCCACACTGTCCATGCCCGTCATAATCTTGTAGACTTCTATAATGTCGTCCCTTAACCTCTGTTATTCCAGTGAGAGCAAACCGAGTTTCTCCACATAGCTAATGCTCTGCATACCAGGCAACATACTGGGAATTATTTTTTGTACCCTCTACATCCTTCTGGTAGTGTGGCGACCAGAATTGAACACTATATTCCAAGTGCAGCCTAACTAAGGTTCTATAAAGCTGCAACATGACTTGCCAGTTTTTAAACTCAATGCCCCAGCCAATGAAGGCAAACATACCTAATGCCTTCTTGACTGCCTTCTCCATTTGCCACTTTCAGTAACCTGTGGATCTGTACACCCAGATCCCTTTGCCCTATCAATACTCTTAAGGGTGCTGCCATTTACTATATATTTCCTATCTGTGTTAGACCTTTCAAAATGCATTACTTCACATTTGTCTGGATTAAACTCAATCTGCCATTCCTCGGCCCAAGCCTCCATCTGATCTATATTCTGCTGTATCCTCCGTTGGTCCTCATCGCTATCCTCAAATCCATCAATCTGTATGTCATCCACAAAACTTACTAATCAATTCAGTTACATTTTCCTTCAAATATATATGTATAAACAGCAAAGGTCCCAGCACTGATCCCTGAGGAATGCTAATTGTCACAGCCTTCCATTTAGAAATGCACCTTCCACTACTACCCTCTGTCTTCTATGACTGAGCCAGTTCTGTATCCACCATACCAGCTCACATCTGATCCTATGTGGCTTCACCATCTGTACCAGTTTGCCATGAGGGATCTTGTCAAAGGCCTTACTGAAGTCTGTGTAGACAATATCCACTGCCTGACTCTTATCAATCATCTTGATTACTTCCTCAAAAAACACGATCAAATTAGTGAGATGTGACATCGCCTTCACAAAACCATGTTGCTTCTAGCCAATACATCCAATTATTTCCATGTGGGAGTATATCCTGTCTTGAAGAATCCTCTCCAATAATTTCTCTACCACTGATGTCAGGCTCACTGGTCTGCAATTTACCTGGATTATTCTTGCTATCCTTCTTAAACAAAGGAACAACATGGGCTATTCTCCATTTCTTTGAGACTTCCCAGTAGCCAATGAGAATATAAAGATTTCTCTCAAGGCCCCAGCAGTTTCCTCCCTTGCTTCGTTCAGTATGTTGGGGTATATCCCAAGCTGTGGAGACTTGTCAACTTTAATGTTTATCAGAAGCCTCAATACTACCTCCTTTTTGATCTCAATGTGACTCAAACTACCTACACACCCTTACCCAGACTCAACCAAGTCCTTCTCTTTTGTAAATACTGATGCAAAGTATTCATTTAACACCGCACTCATTTCCTTTGGCTCCACACACAGATTCTTTGCCCTGTCCTTGAGTGGGCCAACCTTCTCCCTGGCTCATGTCCTTCCTTACTATTGCATTAATCTCCCCTTTAACCAGCAAATCTATCTCACACTCCCCTCTCCTTTCCTTTCCGTGAATCTTTCTTGAATATTGAATACCCCTAGACGTTGAATTCCCATCCCTGGTCACCCTGGAGCCAGGTCATGAGATATTGATGAATGAAGTACATGGACAAATCTGTGCAAATGGATTCATTGTAGGCAAATTTGAGATCATCCATTTCGGATTCAAGCAGGATAGAACAGAAAACTTTCCAAATAGTGAAAAATTACCAACAGTGGATGTCAAAAGGGATTTGGGGTCCAGGTCACTACATTATTAAAATGTGTACATTTAATAATCAGAACAGCTAATGGAACATTGATCCCTCAACTACATGACAAGGGGTGTAAGTTTTCGGGTACCAGATGAGAAAACCCAAGGTATATTATGAAGCCAGGCTAGACCCAAACAGTTTTTTTATTTTGGCATTTTTGTATGGATAAGATGTTTTGCTCCAGGCATGATTCTACTAACAAAATAGGGAGCTTTTATCAATGCAAACTTTATTTAACAACACAATTTAATTATAACAAATTATTTAGTTTAAATTTTAATGTTTAAACAAGACCAGGTATAATTCTTAAGTGTTAACCTCTCACAATTAGTTCCAACCAAGCAATATTTCTCTTATAGACTTATAAACACCTCTGTAAAATTAGGCATAGTTTTTGTGAATTAGATTATCAGTCTTGGAACTTTGAGAATGTCTCTCTTTCGCACCTTGTCTAGAGGCTCAGACTGAGCTCCAGCTCCAGACAGCAACTGCTCTTTATTTTAAAATGCAATTGAATTTTTTTCCTGTGAACTTAGCTCCTCCCATAACCATATGACTCTGTCAACTATTCAAAGCTCACACAAGTCCGCCTATCTCGTCTAAAATCCCAGGAGAATCAAAATAAACACAAAGTCCATAAACTCTACAAAACAATACATTCCTAGGTTAGACCAGTGATTATCCTGAATTCTCAGCATTTGAGCTGCATGTTTTTCCAGACAAATCAACTGGTAACAAATCATTGCCTCTTAAAGCAATGGCACCTTGAACACTAAATATATCAATGTAACATAGTAACCATAGAAAAGTTATAGCACAGACAAAGGCCATTTGGCCCATCTTGTCCACACTAGCCTGAAGATACCCAGTTACCTTTCAAATCACATTATCTTACACCCTTAAGGTGCAGATGCAGTCTTTGCCTCCACTATCAATGCAGGCAGCAAATTCCAAACATCCACTATCCTCTACATAAGTTATTCCTTGTGTCCTCTCTATACCTTCTGCCATTCATCTTGAATCTATGTTCCCTGGTTCTAGAACTCTCTGTCAAGGGAAACAATTTTATCCTGTCCACTCTATCTTTTGCTGTCATAATTTTGTATACCTTAATCAAGTCACCCCCTCAGCCTTCTTTGTTCCAAAGAAAATAACTTACCCAATCTCTCTTCATAGCTACATTTTTCTTGCCCTGGCAACATTCTTGTAAATTTCCTTTACATTTTTTCATAGCAATTACATCCTTCCTGTAATATAGAACTATAGAACATTATAGCACAGAAACAGGCCTCTTGGCCCTCTTTGGCTGTGCTGAACCATCTTTCTGCCTAGTTCCACTAACCTGCACCTGGACCATATCCCTCTCATCCATGTACCTGTCCAAGTTTTTCTTAAATGTTAAAAGTGAGCCTGCTTTCATCACTTCATCTGGCAGCTCATTGCACACTCCCACCACTCTGTGAAGAAGCCCCTCCCCTCCAATATTCCTTTTAAACTTTTCCCCCTTCACTCTTAACCCATGTCCTCTAGTTTTTTTTCTCCCCTAGTCTCAGTGAAAAAAGCCTGCTTGCATTCACTCTATCTATACCCATCATAATTTTATACATCTCTATCAAATTTCCCTTCATTCTTCTATGCTCCAGGGAATAAAGTCCTAACCTATTCAACCTTTCTGTGTAACTCAGTTTTCAAGTCCTGGCAACATTTTTGTAAACCCTTTCTGCACTTTTTCAACCTTATTAATATCCTTCCTGTAATTAGGTGACCAAAACTGCACACGATACACTTAATTCAGCCTCACCAATGTCTTTTACAACGTCACCGTAACATTCCAACTCTTTATATTAAATATTTTGATTTATAAAGGCCAGCGTACCAAAAGCAGTCTTTACGATGCTATCTACCTATAATGCCACTTTTAGGGAATTATGTATCTGTATCCCCAGATCCCTCTGTTCTACTGCATTCTTCAGGGTCCTACCATTTACCTTTGTATGTTCAATCTTGGTTTGTCCTTCCAAAGTGCAATACCTCACAGTTGTCTGCAGTAAAATCCATCTGCCGTTTTTCAGCCCGTTTTTCTAGCTGGTCCAAATCCCTCTGCAAGCTTTGAAAACAGTCCTCACTATCCACTATACCTTTAATCTTTGTATTAGCAGCAAATTTGCTGATCCAGTTTACCACATTATCATCCAGATCATTGATATAAATGACAAACAGCAGTGGACCCAGCACTGATCCCAGTGGCACACCACTAGTCGTAGCCCTCTCAGAATGCTCCACTACCACACTCTGGCTTCTTCCATTGAGTCTAATCCAGTTTCTAACCTTTCCATGTATTTCTAGAGACTGAACCTTCCTAACTAACCTCCCATGTGGTACTTTATCAAAGGCCTTACTGAAATCCATGTAGACAATATCCACTGCTTTCCCTTCATCCATTTCCTGGTAACCTCTTTGAAAAATTCTAAACATGACCTACCGCGCACAAAGCCATGTTTGTCCCTATCTATCCAAGTATTTGAAGATTTTATCTTTTAGTACTCCTTCCGATAATTTATCTACTACTGATGTTAAACTTGGTTATAATTTCCCAGATTACTTTTTGAGCCTTTTTTTAAACAACCAAACAATATGAGCTATCGTAAGAATGTAAGAAATAGGAGCAGGAGTAGGCCAACCAGCCCCTTGAGCCTGCCCCGCCATTCAATAAGATCATTGCTGATCAGTACCTCTTTCCCGCTTTCTCCCCATAACCCTTAATTCCCTTGTCAATCAAAAACCTATCCACTATTGACTTAAATATAGAACATTATAGCGCAGAACAGGCCCTTTGGCCCTCAATGTTGTGCCGACCAATTAAGAAAAAGCAATGACCCTCTAACCTAAACCATTCCCTTTTCATCCATAAACTTATCTACTAACCTCTTAAACGCCACCAAACGTGGCGCATCTACAACTGCAGCAGGCAGGGCATTCCATACCCTTACCACCCTCTGGGTAAAGAACCTACCTCTGACATCCGTCCTATAACTAACACCCCTTAATTTAAAGCTATGTCCCCTTGTGCTAGCTTTCTCCATCCGAGGAAAAAGGCTATCACTGTCCACCCTATCTAAACCTCCAATCATCTTATATGTTTCAATAAGGTCTCCTCTTAGCCGCCTTCTTTCTAACGAAAACAACCTCAAATATATTTAGTCAGGAAGCCTCCACCATTTCAACAGGCAGAGAATTCCAAAGATTCACCACCCTTTGAAGAAATTCCTCCTCAACTCTGATCTGAACTGCCCCCCCCCCTCTAATTTTGAGGCTATGCCCTCTAGTTCTGCTATCTTTGCTAAGCGGAAAGAGTCTCAACCTCTACCCTATCCGTTCCCTTCATTGTCTTATATGTCTCTATAAGATGCCCTCTCAGCCTTCTAAACTCCAGTGAGTACAAACGTTGCCTGAAGGGTAGGTCGTGCCTCACAAACCTTATTGAGTTTTTTGAGGAGGTGACCAAAGAGGTAGATAAGGGTAAGGCAGTTGATGTAGTGTATATGGATTTTAGCAAAGCGTTTGATAAGATTCCCCATGGTAAGCTACTGCAGAAAGTGCAGATGCATGGGATTGAAGGTGATTTAGCAGTTTGGATTAGGAATTGGCTAGCTGATAGAAGACAGAGGGTGGTGGTTGATGAGAAATATTCAACCTGGAGTGCAGTTACAAGTGGTGTACCTCAAGGATCTGTTTTAGGGCCACTGCTGTTTGTCATTTTTATAAATGACCTAGATGAGGGTGTAGAGGGTTGGATTAGTAAATTTGCTGACGATACCAAAGTGGGGGAGTTGTAGACAGCGAGGATGGATGTTACAGTTTGCAGAGGGACATAGATAGGTTGCAGAGCTGGGCTGTGAGGTGGCAAATGGAATTCAATATGGATAAGTGTGAGGTGATTCATTTTGGTAGGAATAACAGGCATATGAAATATAGAGCTAATGGAAGGACCCTTAATAGTGTTGTTGAGCAGAGGGATCTTGGGGTACAAGTACATAGCTCTTTGAAAGTTGGCACCCAGGTTGATAAAGTTGTTAAGAAGGCGTACGGTGTGTTAGCTTTTATTGGTAGAGGGATTGAATTTAGGAGCCGTGAGGTTATGTTACAACTGTACAAAACTCTGGTGCGGCAGCACTTGGAGTATTGCGTACAGTTCTGGTCGCCGCATTATAAGAAAGATGTGGAAGCATTGGAAAGGGTGCAGAGGAGGTTTACCAGGATGTTGCCTGGTATGGTGGGAAGGCCTATGAGGAAAGGCTGAGGGACCTGAGGTTATTTTCATTAGAGAGAAGAAGGTTACGCGGTGACCTAATTGAGGCGTATAAGATGATCAAAGGACTGGATAGGGTGGATAGTGAGAGCATTTTTCCTCGGATGGTGATGACCAACATGAGGGGACATAACTTTAAATTAAGAGGTGGTAGTTATAGGACGGATGTCAGAGGCAGCTTCTTTACACAGAGGGTGGTGAGGGCGTGGAATGCCCTGCCTGCAGCAGTTGTGGACTCGCCTACTTTGGGGGCATTCACATGTTTGGTGGATAGGCATATGGATGATATTGGAATAGTTTAGGTTAGAGGGTCCAGTGGCCGGCGCAACATCGAGGGCTGAAGGGCCTGTACTGCGCTATAATGTTCTATGTTCTATTTAGTCTCTCCTCATAATCGAATGCCCTCATCTCCTATATCAGCCTAGTGAACCTGCTCTGCACCCCCTCCAAGGCCAGTATATCCTATCTCGAATGCGGCGACCAAAACTGCACAGTACTCCAACTGTGGCCTCACCAGTACCCTGTACATCCTCCAATCATACAGTACCTCACGCATGGATGCCAACATTTTAAATATATCTGCCAGGGCCTCTGCAATTTCAACACTAGTCTCCTTCAGGTCCAAGGGAATATCCTGTCCGGTCCTGGGGATTTATTTGCTCGGATTTGCCTCAAGACAGCAAGCATCTCCTCCCCTTTAATATGGTGACCAGATGGATAGTACGGTGGCACAGTGTTTAGTACTGCTGTTTCACAGCGTCAGAGACCCAGGTTTGATTTCTGGCTTGGGTCATTGTATGTATAGAGTCTGCACGTTCTACCTGTGGTTCCCTCAAGGTGGTGTGGTTTCCTCCCACAGTCTGAAAGATGTGCTGGTAGGTGTATTGGCCATGCTAAATTCTCCCTCAGTGTACCTGAACAGGCACTGAACTATGGCAACTAGGGGATTTTCACTAACTTTACTGCAGTGTTATTGTAAGCCTACTTGTAACATTAATAAATATGAAAGAGGACTGTACATATTACTCTTGATCTGGCCTCACCAGTATTTTATAAAATCCCAACATTATAGGCTTCCCTTTATATTCTATACCACTATAAAATATAAGGTTTTATATTCTATACCTTTATGCCAATGAAGGAGAGCATTTGAAATATCGACTTACAACCTCAGAGAGGTTTAGAGCCTGGAAATAAGCCTCTCGGCCCAACTTGTCCATCCCATCCTAAGCTAGTCCCAATTGCTAGCATTTAGCCCATATTCCTCCATACCCATCTTACCCAAGTAACTGTCTAAACACTTTTTAAAAGACAAAGTCGTACCCCGCCTCTACTACTACTTCTGGCAGCTTGTTCCAGGTACATAGCGTCTTTATGTGAAAAAATTGTCCCTTTGAACACTTTTGTATCTTTACCTTCTCACCTTAAATCTATGCCCTCTGGTTTTAGATTCCTCTATCTTTGGGAAAAGATATTGACTATCTAGCTGATCTATGCCCATCATTATTTTATAGACCTCTGTAAGAATATCCTGAAGGCTTCTACGCTCCAGAGAAAAAATTATCCAGCCTCTCCTCATAACTCAAACCATCAAGTTCTGGTACCATCCCAATAAATCTTTTCTGCACTCTTTTTAGTTTAATAATGTCCTTATTATTAAAGGATAATAATCCTTTAATTATTAAAGGATAATAATAATTATTATAATATATTATTATATATTATAATATACATAATATATTATAATATATTATTATATATAATTTTATAATTATAAGGGTGGCTAGAACTGTACACAGTATTCCAAGTGTGGCCTTATCAATGTCTTATACAACTTCAACAAGACATCCCAACTCTGTATTCAAGGTTCTGACCAATGAAACCGAGCATGTCAAATGCCTTCTTCATCACTCTATCCATCTGTGACTCCATTTTCAAGGATTATGAACCTGTTTCCGTACATCTCTTTGTTCTCTCACTCTCCCTAATGCCCTACCATTAGACAGAGGATGACTAGATGTTTACTTGAATTGCTGTATTTGTACACCAAGATCTCTCACTTCATCTACAGTTCTTAATACATTCCCATTTATTGTGTATTGTCTATAAATTTGATCTCTTTAAATGCTTCTCATGCTTCTCTACATTAAAATTCATCTCCCACTTTACTGACCACTCCACAATCCCATATATAATTTTGGAGATTATAGCTTTCTTGTACAGTATCCAGTACTCGGCCAATCCATGTGTTGTCTGTAAGTTCTCCATCCGTGCCCCCTACATTCATGTCCAAATCGTTAGTATATAACACAAATAGCAAGGGTCCCAGCACTGAACCCTGAACACTACTTGAAACAACTTACCATTCACAAGGCATTCATCTTTTATTTCCTATTACTAAGCCAGTTTTTAATCCGGTTTGTCACATTACTTTGTATCCCATTGACTTTCACTTTTTTGACCAATCTGCCATATGAGACCTTGCCCTACTAAAAAACGATGTACACATCCATTTCATTCCTTTCATTAATTAATTCTTTTTGTCTCTTCCTTAAAGAATTCATGAAATTGTGAGGCATGATCTTCCTTTGACAAATTCATGCTGACCATTGCTGAACAAGTCCATACCTTATCCTCAGAATAAGTCACATTGTAACAAAAGAAAAGCCCTTGTTAGACCATACTTAGAGTAATATGAGCAGTTATGGCCATTTCCAATTAGGAAGGACATATAACCTTGGAGGCGTTTAGCTTAAGTTCACCATAGGCTGCATTTTTAGGATAGAGTGGATGGATGTAATGGGTTCAGTCATGCTGCTGGTGCACTCATTACCCACCCCTCCCCACTCCAATCAACAGAAATGTTAGACCCAAACAGACGGGTGTTAAACAAGACCATAACACACTCCAGGCTGCATTAAGTACATGAACATTAGGCTTCTGTCCCAGTGGCAGGAAGCCCCACTCTCCAGACAGTCTAGTTAGCTGACAGCTATAGCAAACCCAGTAAAGTCATATTCACCACAGGTGCTGCTGGGACAGCAGGTTAGACCATGAGATTAAGAGAACATGGATCTAGGGAATCTGGGGAGAGGTAAATCTTGGACAATGAAAGATAGGGGTATTTGGCAGCTAGTCAGAAAGTCAGGAACGGAAACACCTTGAAGCAAGATCATTCCTGAGGCACATAAGACACCCCTTCAAAGGACAAAACATCCCTTCCTTCACGCTTATTAACCATTTTGGTTTAGAAAATGGCCCCTCTTGCTTGTGTGCCTAGGCCAGATATGTGTTATGGCTATTCTCCAATCCTGTGGGATCTCCCTTGTATGGTAGCCATCCAGGATGCGGCATTTGCTGTAGAGTTGGTATATGAGGTGGTTGAGGATTGTGAGAGAGGTGCGATGGCAATGTGACTTCTGTTGTAGCCAGTGAGAATGCAAAGGTTTTTCTCAAGGCCCCAGCAATTTCATTCTTTTGTCTCTCTCAGTACTCTGGGATATATCCCATTAGACCCTGGGGACTTGTCTACCTTAATGGTTCTCAAGAACTCCAATACTATCTTGTTTTTGATCTCAACACGAATCAAACTTCTACACATCCTTGCCCAGGTTCATCATCCACCAGGTCCTTCTCTTTGGTGAATACTGACACAAAGTTGATACCTCATCCATTTCCTCTGGATCCACGCGTAGATGTCCTTGAGTGGGCCAACCCCCTGCTTGCTATCCTCTTGCTCTTTGTATTAAAAAGCCTTGGGATTTTCCTCAATCCTGCTGGCCAATGACTTCATAATCCTTTTAGCTTTCCTTACTCCTTGTTTAGGTTTCTACTTTCTTTCTATTCCACACTTGCTTCATGTGTTCCCAGCATCCTAGCCTTGACAAATATTTCCTTTTTCTCTTTGACTAACTCACAATATCTCTCGTTATCCAAGGTTCCCAAAACTTGCCGTACTTATCCTTCATCCTTATAGGAATGTGCCGATCCTAGAACATAGAACATAGAACATTACAGCACAGAACAGGCCCTTCGGCCTTCGATGTTGCGCCGACCAATATAAAAAGCAATGCCCCTCCAAACTAAACCATTCCCTTCTCTTCCATAAACTAATCAACTAACCTCTTAAACGCCACCAAACTTGGCGCATCTACAACTGCTGCAGGCAGGGCATTCCACTCCCGAACCACCCTTTGGGTAAAGAACCTGCCTCTGATATCCGTCCTATAACTATCACCCCTTAATTTAAAGCTGTGTCCCCTCGTGCTAGCTTTCTCCATCCTAGGAAAAAGGCTATCACTGTCCACCCTATCTAAACCTCTAATCATCTTATATGTTTCGATAAGGTCCCCTCTTAGCCGCCTCCTTTCTAACGAAAACAACCTCAAATCCCTCAGCCTCTCTTCATAAGACCTGCCCTCCATACCAGGCAACATCCTGGTAAACCTCCTCTGTACCCTCTCCAATGCCTCCACATCTTTCTTATAATGTGGGGACCAGAACTGCACACAATACTCCAAGTGCGGCCGCACTAGAGTTTTGTACAGTTGCAACATGACGTTGAGGCTCCAAAATTCAATCCCCCTACCAATAAAAGCTAAGACTCCATATGCCTTCTTAACAACCTTATCGACTTGACTGCCTACTTTCAGGGATCTATGCACAAATACACCAAGATCCCTCTGTTCATCAACACTATTAAGAATCCTACCATTAGCCCTATACTCTACACATTTATTATTCCTGACAAAGTGCATTACTTCACACTTTTCCACATTAAACTCCATTTTCCACCTCTCAGCCCAGCTCTGCGACTTGTCCAAGTCTCTCTGCAAACTATAACACCTCTCTTCACTATCTACCACTCCACCGACTTTAGTGTCATCTGCAAATTTACTAATCCATCCTTCAATACCCTCATCCAGATCATTTATAAAAATTACAAACAGCAGGGGCCCCAAAACAGATCCCTGAGGTACACCACTTGTAACCGAACTCCACGATGAATATCTCCCATCAACCACCACCCTCTGTCTTCTATCTGCTAGCCAATTCCTAACCCAATTAGCTAAATCACCCTCTAAGGATGATTTAAAGAGATCCTGAATCTCTATCAACTTGTACTTGAAAGCTTCCCACGTGCCAGATGTTGATTTGCCCTCATACATCTGTCCCCAGTGTATATTCTTCAGTTTCTTCCTAATATTGTTGTAATTAGCCTTCCCCTAATTTAGCACCTTAACTTGAGGAGTACACTTTTTTAAGGTATTGATGGATAAAGAACTTACTGAATTGTGGTCACTGTTCCCAAACTACTCTCCTATTGAAACATCAGTCACTTGGCTGAGCTCATTCCCCAATACCAGGTCCAGTATGGCTCTTCCCTAGTTGGACTATCTACATACTCTTTCAGGAAGCCCTCCTAGATGCTTCTTACAAATTCTGCCCCATCCATGCCCCTAATACTAAGTGAGTCCCAGTCAATTTAAGGGATTCTTACATAAAGTCTCCCACCACAACAACCCTGTTACTTGGACATCTTGCCAAAATCTGCCTACATATATGTTCTTCAATCTCCCACTGGCTGTGCAGAAGCTTAAAGTAAACCCCAAACATTGCAATTACGTCCTTCCTATTCCTGAGCTCTACCCCTGTTGCCTCACTGTATGAGTCCTCTGAGGTGTCCTCTCACAATAGAGCTGTAATATTCTCCTTACCAGTAGTGCAATCAATCTTACCAGCACATTTTTGGACTATGAGAAGAAACCAGAGCACCTGGAGGAAACCCACACAGATATGCGGAGAATGTTTAAACTCCACACAGATATTGACCTGAGGCAGGAATTGAACACAGATCCTTGACGCTGTGAGGCAGCAGTGCTAACCATTGTGCCAGCATGCCACCCTATTTTTAAGCAGGGAGAGACAAAGAGCATTAGAGTAATAGTCATTGGTGACTCTATAGTTAGGGGTGCAGATAGGTGCTTCTGTGGACATGAAAGAGACTCAAGGATAGTACGTTACCTCCCTGGTGCCAAGGTCCAAGATGTCTCTGAACAGGCAGAAAACATTCTGAAGAGAAAGGGTGAGCAGCCAGAGGTTGTGGTATATATTGGTACTAATGACTTAGGTAGGAAGAGTGAGGTCCAGCTGCAGCAGTTTAGGGAGTTAGGTAGAAAGTTAAAAAACGGGCTCTCTAGGGTTGTAACCTCAGGATTATTTCTTGTGCCACATGCTAGTGAGGCTGTGAGTAGGAAGATAGCGCAGCTCAATATGTGGCTAAACAGCTGGTGTAGGAGGGACAGTTTTAGTCCACGGCAGAAGGACAGGTTGCATTTAAACTGGAAAGGCATAAATATTCTGGCCGGGACATAATTGCCCCTGGTGTCAGGGGGATTAACAGGGTAAATATGTAGAGTTACGGGAAAAAGGCCTGGGTGGGATTATGGTTGGTGCAGATTTGATAGCCTTCTGCTGCACTGTAGTGATTCTATGTTCTGTGTTAACAGCACCAGCTGTGGTGCTACTGCTCTGGCTGCTGCTGCTGTTATCCCCTGATAGACCATTCCCCCCACTCCCCCAACAATATCCAAAACATTATATTTGTTAGAGAGGGGGACGCCCACAGGGGATTTGTGCACTGAATATCTGCCCCTTCTAGTAGTCACCCATCTATCTGCCTGCACCTTGGGTATGACCATGTCTCTAAAGCATCTTGGAGGGTTTATGCTTTTTTCATAATTGGTCAGCACAACATCGAAGGCTGAAGGGCCTGTTCTGCGCTGGAATGTTCTATGTTCTATCTATCCATGATGTTTTCCACCATCTTCATGCTCCTAAGTGCATCCAACTGCTCTTCAACCATCCATGCATTCTGTAAGGAGCTGCAATTGGGAGCAGATATAGTCGTCTGAGACTTTGGAAGTGTCATGGATCTCTCACGCTTCATCCGTGCAGCACTTAACCCCATTGACCGACATTTCCAGCATCAATTAAATTATTTAAGAAAATTTTATAAAACTCTTAGCTTCACTTTTATCTTCTCACAGTAGCCTTTTTTTTGTTACAGGAGGAGGGAGGGAAACAATAATGTGTGTTTTGGGCTTACCAATCCTCTGCCATCCTTCAGCTCAGCAATACACACATCCACCCCCTGCAAAACAGTCATCAGGCCCCCAACTAGACACACATCCCACCCACCACCCCTCATAGCTGACCAGTAATACACACTGTCCATAACCCCCTACAGGTTCCAGAATAGTAATATAGACCCCCGACCATCTCTCTCAGGCACAGACCCAGAACCCAATTCTGTTTTAAAAGCCCTGAGAATGCATCACAGTCAGTTTTCAGCAAACCTCCACCTGCAGAAGTGCTTCTGGCTGTGTGCATTAGGACCTTGAGTGATCTCTACGATTCAAGTCAGCACTCTGACCTGGGTCTATGTTGAAAGCCGAGGTTGGACTCCGTGAGCAATAAGAGCCCTTTCCGCTTACCCAGTCCTTCTACCGACCTGAAACACAACATGTCTGCCACAAAATAATCTCCTTTGGGCAGCACAGAGTACTTGGAATGCAGAGACTTAGCTCCTTGCTCACCTACCCTAATGCCAGCCTCTGACTTATATAGAGGAGGTGGTTTCCAGCCCGATCCAATTTCAGGGTGATAAAGGCAGACAAGCTGGAATAATTGGGCGTGAAGGTCTGTTATTTACATTATGATGAATGCATTAACATGTAAAGTGATATCTTGCCTGCTTTGGGCAGGCTCCTGATCTGCCTATTTTCTTACCATGGTAAAGTGGGAACCAAAACAGGCACCATTCCTGCTAGACGCTTCATTCATGCCCAAAAATGGGTGTGATGAAGTCATAAAATTCTGCCCAGAGTCTTTGCATTTATTGTATTAGACACATGGTGAATCCTTATTCTATACGTAAGGCACCTTGTAATCTTCGCTTTAATCTAGTCGACTTATTATAGTAAATTTAGAATTTTATATTACTCTTCCTCACGGGGGATTTCATTGAAACTTGTAAAATTCTGACAAGATTAGACAGGGTAGATTCATAAAAAATGTTTCTGATGCTGGGGGAGTCTAGAACTAGAGGTCATAGTTTGAGAATAAAGGGTAAAACTTCTTAGCGTTAATGTGAGGAGGAACCTCCGCCGAGAGAGTGGTGAATCTACGGAATTCATTACCAAAGAAAGTAGTTGACGTGTTCTATGAATTCACGAAGAACTTGGGGCAGTAGGGATAAAGAAATAAAGGAGGGGGGGAAGGGAGAATCAGAATATTGAATTTGATTATCAGCCATGGTCATATTGAATGGCGGAGCAGACTCGAAGAGTTGAATGTCCTACTTCTAGTTTCTACATTTCTATGGAAGACTAACAAGATAGCATGGTGGCACAAGTAATTCGTACTGCTGTCTCATAGCGCCAGGAACCCAGGTTCAATTCCTGGCTTGAGTTACTCTCTGTATGGAGGTTGCACAATCTCCCCTGTCTATTTGGGTGCTCCAGTTTCCTCCCGTACTTCAAAAATGTGCGAGTTAGGTAGATTGACCATGCTAAATTGTCCATTAGTGTCAGGGGGATTAGCAGGTTAAATATATGGGGTTACAGGGATAGGATCTGGATAGGATTATTGTTGGTGTAGACTCGAGGGGCTAAGTAGCCTCCTCCTGGATTCTATGAATTCAGGGGTATACAAAATACATGGTAGAATACTATTGGAAAGTATAGAGGAAGAAAAAAGCATCAAAGTACATGTTCATAGATATCTCCCATGAGATGTCCTTTGCCATAATCACCTGAGGATTACACTTTTCCCCAGTTTCTATCCCTCACAGGTTGAAATTGATGTTGAAAACCAACCCCTGATTTTGAAACCAATGCAAAATCACCTGCCTTTTTTTTTGCTGCTAATTCATTCTTTGTCTCTGTTATACCAGAGCTATTTTTTTCCTCTGCTTTTAATCCCAGTTCAAACTGTTTCATTTCTTTTTCATGTTCAAGCTGTTTTAACCCTTTTATTCTTCGTTCTGCTGCAATTTCCCGTCTCTAAACACTAATAAACAATTTATGTTTATTAGTGTCACAAATAGGCTTACGTTAACATCGCAACGAAATTACTGTGAAAATCCCCAAATCATCGCACTCTGTCTGTTCACATACACCGAGGGAGAATTTAGCATGGCGAATGCATCTAGCCAACAGATCTTTTGCACTGTGGGATGAAACAGGAACATCGGGAGGAAACCCACACAGACACAGGGAGAATGTGCAAATTAGCATGATCTGGACAGCGACCCAAGTCGGGAATTGAATTTGGGTCACTGACGCTATGAGGCAGCAATGCTAATCACTGTGCCACCTCTAATTCTAACTATTCCATTTGTAATTTCTAGCCATTTCCAATGATCCTGACTATGTTCCTGGCAACTATTTCTGTCTTCTTTATCCTCTTAAGTAAGTTCAACTTCAGGTTGTTGGCCAATTCTAAAATCTTTGCTTTAACCAGCTTTTGTAAACCACCCGGAATAACTTCCTCCACACTCAAGAAACCTTTAGCTACTGAAAAAGCATTATTCCATGACACACTCCCTACTTTAACTGAATGTAACACTTAAAACACAAATATACACCATCCTGTCTTTTGAGTCCAATAGTCCTAAACCAAATAAAGAATTATGTATTTTAATCCCAGATGAGCCCCTATTTGTTAGGAATCAGGTCAAACTCTGAAGTATGGTATGAAGTTATCCTTGACCCCAACTTTATTTGCTATTGGCAGTATGGCGACCGTAAGGTGTTGCATTCCAGGTATGATTCGATTGACCCACTAGAAAGCTTTTATTAAAGCAAACTTTATTTAAGAACACATTTAGAATATATCTAGAAGAATTAGCATAACTTTTACCAATTAAAATATTAAAACATGTCAAAGTATAATGTTTAATAGCTATCCATCTTCAGAACCAATTTGCTCCAAAGACAGATACGCTCGCTTGGGTGCTAGATTTCCATCCTTTTATCTCCTCTGGACAGAAAAAGAAAGATACTTGCTTTCTGACTTCCATACGGCAATGGTAATTAAATTGATGATCTCACAAGTCTCTCATGGTCATTAATGCAGCTGTTGAGGATACTTGGAGAATGATTGATTTTACTGGAAAAGCAGCAGGCTGACCACCATGCCTAGTTTCTGCTGCCATCATATGAAGTTCTTATTAGTTTCATCCTGTCTTGAATTAGGGACTGATGTACAAAATGAAGTATTATTTTGAATAAGTATTGATGGGTGCATTTCAAATTGGCAGGCAGTAACTAGTGGGGTGCCACAGAGTTCGACACTGGTACCTCAGCTAGTCACAATGTATATTAATGATTTGGATGAGGGAACAAAATCTAACATCTCAAAGTTTGTAGATGATACCAAGTTGAGTAGGAGGGTGAACTGTGACAAGGATGCATAGAGCCTTTAGCATGATCTGCTAAAGTTGGGTGAGCAGGTAAATAAATGGCAGATGTAACATAATTTGGATAAATGTGAAGTTATTCACTTTGGAAGCAGAAAAAGAAGGCAGCTTACTATCTGAATGGCTGTAAATTGGGAGTGTACAGTGGGACCTGGATAAGCATCCAGGTGACAAAGAAGGCAAATGGTATGTTGGCCATCACTGTGACAGATTTTGAGTATAGGAGCAGGGATTTGTTGCCGTTGTTTCAGGCCTTGGTGAGGCTACACCTAGAATATTGTTTGCAGTTTTGGTCTCCTTTTGAGGAAGGATGCTCTTGCTCTCGGAGTGCAGGAAATGTTTACTTGGGGATGGAGGGACTGATGTCTGAGAACAGATTGACTAGGTTAGCACTGTTTTCACTGGAGTTCAGACGAATGAAGTGGGATCTCATAGAGACTTATAAAATTCTAACAGAACTAGTCAGGGTAGATGCAGGTAGGATATTTCCGATGCTGGGGGAGTCCAGAATTTGGGGTCACAGATTGAGGACTCAGGGCAGACCATTTAGGATGGAGGTGAGGAGACATTTCTTCACCCAAAGAGCCAGTGGAATTCATTACTGCGGGAAGTAGTTGATGCAAAAACATTGAATGTATTCAGGAGGCAGCTGGATATAGCACTTGGGTAAATGGGATCAAAGGTTATGGGGAGAAAGCAGGATTAGGCTATTGAGTTGGATGATCAGTCATGATCGTAATGAATGGTGGAGCAGGCTCAAAGGGTGAAGTGGCCTCCCACTGCTCCTACCTTTTGTGTTTCTGTTTCCCACCGTTGAGGGATCGGGGTGTGCAGGTCTACAGTTCCCTAAAAATGGCAACACAGATGGCCAAAGTGATTAAGAAGACAAAAGGCATGCTTGCCTTCAACTGGAGCATTGAGTTACAAGAGCTAACAAATCATGTTTCAGCTATATTGTATAATCCACTAGATACTTATAGCTGAAGATTGTTGCGAATGCCTCACTTGATGTGTTGGACTCCATTATGATTAAGGATGGGCATATTTGTAAAGCCTCCTCCTCCAATGAGTTGTTTAATTGTTCACTACCATTCAAGGTTAGATATGGCAGGACTGCTGGACTTAGATCTAATCTGTTGGGTGTGGAATCGCTTATCTTTATCTATCACTTGCTGTTTGACATGCAAGTAGTCCTGTATTGTAGCTTCTCCAGGTTCACCCCTCCATTGTATTACGCTGCTCCTGATATGCCCTCTTGCGTTCTTCACCATGATCCCAGATTTGGTCATTGTGTGGAGATGCTGGCATTGGACTGGGATAGGCACAGTAAGAAGTCTGTCAACACCAGGTTAAAATCCAATAGGTTTATTTGGTAGCACAAGCTTTCGGAGTGCTACCCCTTCATTGGGTGAGTAGTAGTGGTAGAGTGGAGGAATGTGATGGGCCATGAGATTACAGATTGTGGTTGAGTGTAATTTTGCTGCTGCTGATGGCCCACAATGCCTCATTGTTACAAAGTCTAGAGCTGTTAGAAATCTATACTGTTTAGTACAGTGGGGGTTATTCTTGTTGTGAAAATGGGAGTTTGTTCCAACAAGATCTCTACAGCGATCATTCCTATTGATACTGTCATGGGCAGAAACATCTGAGGCATGCAGGTTGATGAGGATGAGGTCATTTTTTTTTTTAACTCCTTGTTAGTTCCCTCCCTACTTGCTGCAATCTGAGTTTTCTAGGTTTAATTCTTGTTCACCTGTATAATAAGCCCTCACCTCATTGACTCTCTTTGCTACTCTTGAAAATCCTCAATCTGCTAGTCTGCTAGGCAGACTAAACTTTTCCTCAACATCCATGCTGACTCTCCTTGATCAATCCCCTACCTGCTGAGGTTAGGCAGATTGATATCTAATTAGTAGCTTATTCCTTTCTGAAGTATAATATTGTAACATTAGGATTCCTCCAGTCCTTTTGCACTGTGTCTGTAGCTGAAGAGGATCAGAAAATGATTGTCCTAGCCTCTGCTATTTACTCTCTTATGAGCTGGAGATACATTTTATTTAGTTTTGGTGATTTATTTATGTTCAAAGAGATTAAAGTCCTTAATATTGCTTCTCAATATGTTTATCTCAGCCAATATTTCTCATTCCTCTTCCTTAGCTACAATGTGTGCATGCTAGAGGTGAGTTCTTTACTCAGAGGGTAGTAAGGGCATGGAATGTCCTGCCTACAGCAGTTGTGGACTCGTCAAGTTTAAGGGCGATCAAATGGTCAGTGGATAGGCATATGGATAGCACTAGGATAGTTTAGGCATAAAATTGGTTCCATTGGTTGGCGCAACATCGAGGGCCGAAGGGCCTGTACTGCACTGTAATGTTCTATGTTCTATTGCCTTTGTTGTGTGTGATACAGACACTTCAACCAACAAAGAAGAAATAAAATTATAGCAGAGCATTAGGTCCTTTGGCCCTTCAAGCCTGCACAGACCATGCTGCAAAACTGAATTATAACTCCGTGCCCTTCTGGGGACCATTTGTCAAGACACCCCATCTCCATAAATGCAGGGACAGTTTATTACATTTTTCTCAAGTGCCTTTATTTTATGAGACAGACAAAAGACTTTGGTTCAAATATAACTTTATTAAAAACACTCAGGTTAAAGAACAATTTTTACACAATAGATTCAGTTAATGTGCCCCATACTAGGCTAATTGCCTGAGAAATAGATATTATCTGGTCTGGTGAAACCAATTAGACTGTTGAATTCAATTCACTGAGTTCATGGCAATAGTTGAACTCAGGGTCCTCTTCGCATGAAGGTGGATCTCACATGATCTCATGTATCAACCCAGATCACAGTAGGTTTGGTCTTCACTGGAATTTGTCTTAAATATGACTATTTTTGTCATTCTCCTTTTTTGAATATTCGCTGCTTGTTGGCCAATGGGGAGAGAGTGGGAAGGTTACAGCACCCAATGATGTTAGACCAGTTCATCCTAATTGTACATATCTCTTTAATAGCAGGGAGTCTGGCTGAAGTTCATAGGATCTCATAGAGACTACAGAACTAGACAGGGTAGATGTAGGGAAGATATTCTCAATGGTGGGGAGTCCAGAACCAAGGTCACAGTCAGAGGATTCAGGTTGGACCATTTAGGATGGAGGTGAGGAGACATTTCTTCACCCAAAGAGTGGAGAGCCTGTGGAATTCATTACTGCAGGAAATAGTTGATGCCAAAGCACTTGAGGCGAATGGGATCAGAGGTTGAGATTCTAAACTGGAAAAAGGCCAAATTTGAAGAAATGAGAAAGGATCTAAAAAGCGTGGACAGGCTGTTCTCTGGCAAGGATGTGAGTGGTAAGTGAGAGGCCTTCAAAGGAGAAATTTTGAGAGTGCAGAGTTTGTATGTTCCTGTCAGGATTAAAGGTAAAGTGAATAAGAATAAGGAGCCTTGGTTCTTGAGGGATGCTGCAACTCTGATTTTAAAAAAGGAAGAGAGATGTATGACATGTATAGGCAATAGGGAACAAATAAGATACTGAGGAATATAAAAAATGCAAGAAACTACTTAAGAAGGAAATCAGGAGGGCTAAAAGAAGATATGTGGTTGCTTTGGCAGTCAAGGTGAAGGATAATCCTAAGACTTTCTGAGGGATAAAATTGGTCCTCTTGAAGATCAGAGTGCAGAGACCAAAAGAAATGGAGGAGATACTAAATGGGTTTTTTGCATCTGTATTTACTAAGGAAACTGGCATGGAGTCTACGGAAATAAGGCAAAATAAGTAGGGAGATAATGGAACTAAACAGATTAAGAGGAAGAAGATGCTTGTTGTCTTGAGGCAAATCAGAGTAGATAAATCCCCAGGACTAGATAGGGTATTCCCTCGGATCTTGAAGGAGACTAGTGTTGAAATTGTAGAGACCTTGGCAAATACAATTAAAATGTCAGTATCCATGGGTGAGGTGCCGAATAATCGAAGGATATCTCATGTTGTTTCGTTGTTTTAAAAAAGGCTCAAAAAGTAATCCAGGAAATTATAGGCCGGTAAATTTGACATCAATAGTAGGTAAATTATTGGAAGGAGTACTAAGAGATAGGATCAACAAATACTTGGATGGATAGAAACTTATTAGGGAAAGTCAACATGGCTTTGTGCATGGTAGGTCACATTTAACCAATCTATTAGAGTTTTTTGAGGAAGTTTTCGGGAAAGTGGATGAAGGGAAGACAGTAGATGTTGTCTACATAGCCTTTAGCGAGGTCGTGATGGGAGGTTCGTTAGGAAGGTTCAGTTGCTGGGTATACATGGAGAGATCGTAAATTTGGATTAGACATTGGCTTAGTCAAAGAAGCCAGCAAGTGGTAGTGGAGGATTGCTTCTCTGAGTGGAGGCCTGTTAGTAGTGGTGTGCCACAGGGATCAGTGCTGGGTCCATTGTTGTTTGGCATCTAATCAATGATCTGGATGATAAATTGGATCAGCAAATTTGCTGATGATACAAAGATTGGAGGAGTAATGGACAGTGAGGCAGGTTTTCAAAGCTTGAGAGGGATTTGGACCAGCTAGAAAAATGGGCTGCAAAATGGCAGATGAATTTAATGCAGATAAGTGTGAGGTATTGCACTTTAGAAAGACAAACCAAGGGAGAACGTACAAGGTAAGTGGTAGGACACTGAAGAGTGTAGTAGAACAGAGGGATCTGGAAATACAGATACATAAGAGTGCTTTTGAAACATTGGCCTTTATAAATCAAAGTATTGAGTATAAGAGTTGGAATGTTATGGTGAGGCTGTATAAAACGTTGGTGAGGTTGAATTTAGAGTACGGTGTGCAGTTTTGGTCACCTAATTACAGGAAGAATATTAATAAGGTTGAAAGAGTGCAGAGAAGATTTACAAGGATGTTGCCAGAACTTGAAAAACTAAGTCACAGAGAAAGGTTGAATAGGTTAGTTTTTTATTCCCTAGAGCATAGAAGAATGAAGGGAAATTTGATAGAGAGTATAAAATTATGATGGGTATAGATAGAGTGAATGCAAGCAGGCTTTTTCCACTGAGGCTAGGGGAGAAAAAAAACTAGAGGGCATGGGTTAAGGATGAAGGGGAAAAAGTTTAAAGGGAATATTTGGTTGGGGGGTGGCGGGGGGCTTCTTCACACAGAGAATGTGGGAGTGTGAATGAGCTGCCAGATGAAGTGGTAAATGCTGGGTCACTTTTAACATTTAAGAAAAACTTGGACAGGTACATGGGTGAGAGGGGTGTGCAGGGATATGGTCCAGATGCAGGTCAGTGGGACTAGGCAGAAAAATAGTTTGGCACAGACAAGAAGGGCCAAAAGGCCCTGTGTTGTAATGTTCTATGCTTATGGGGGGGAGGCAGCGGTGGCCAGCTCCCTGGAGCTGAACAAAAACAAAAACCTAAAAAACAGAGCAAAAAGGCAGTGCTTATAGGGTTCTCCCTAGTGAGGGGGGCGGAAAGGCGTTTTTGTGGACGCAGACGGGAGTCGCGAATGGTGGTATGTCTCCCTGGAGCTGGGATTCGGGATGTCTCTGGACGCGTCCCAGACATCCTGAAAGGGGAGGGTGAGGAACTGGAAGTTGTAGTACATATAGGTACTACTGACATAGGCAGGAAGAGGGAAGTGGACATGAAAAGGGATTATAGGGAACTGGGTAGGCAGCTGAGAGAGAGGAAAGCGAAGGTAGTAATCTCAGGATTGCTGCCTGCGCCTCGGGAGAGTGAGAGCAGGAGTAGTATGAGGTGGAGGTTGAATATGTGGCTGAGGGACTGGAGCAGGGGGCAGGGATTCCGGTTCCTGGATCATTGAGACCTCTTTAGGGGTAGGTGTGACCTGTACAGCAAAGACGGGTGGCACCTGTATCCCAGGGGGACTAATATCTTGGCGGAAAGACTGGCTAGGGCTACTGGGGGGACTTTAAACTAGAAAGGTTAGGGGGAGGGAATAGTGATGTGGAGACTGGGAGCAAGGAAGTTAGCTCCCAGGTAGGGAAGGACTCTAGGCAGGATGAGAGGCAGGTTAGACGAGTGGGGGAGAAGGGAAATGTCCAGTCTGAGGGGCTGAGGTGTGTCTATTTTAACAGCAAGAGTGTAGTAAATAAGGTGGATGAACTTAGGGCGTGGATTGCTGCTTGGGAATGTGATGTGGTGGCCATTACAGAGACTTGGATGTCTCAGGGACAGGACTGGGTACTACAGGTCCCAGGATTCAGATCCTTCAGGAAGGACAGGGAGGGAGGCAAAAGAGGTGGTGGAGTGGCACTGTTGATCAGGGACAGTGTCATGGCTGCAGAGAAGATGGATACTGAGGAGGGAATGTCTACGGAGTCTCTGTGGGTGGAAGTTAGGAATAGCAAAGGGTCAGTGACATTGCTGGGTGTATTCTATAGGCCGCCCAATAGTGACAGGGAAGTTGAGGTGCAGATAGGGAAACAGATACTGGAGAGATGTAGAAATAACAGAGTTGGTGTGATGGGAGATTTCAATTTCCCAAACATCGACTGGAATATCCCAAGGGTAAGGCGTTTGGATGGGGAGGAGTTTGTTAGATGTGTTCAGGAAGGTTTCCTGACACAGCATGTGTTCAAGCCTACGAGAGGAGAGGCTGTACTGGACCTGGTGCTGGCTAATGAACCAGGACAGGTGATGGATCTCTCGGTAGGAGAGCATCTTGGGGATGGAGATCATAATTCTATCTCCTTCACTCTTGCATTGGAAAAGGATAGGATCAGGCAGGCTAGGAAGGTGTTTGTCTGGAATAAGGGGAAATATGAAGACATCAGGCAGATGTTGGGGCGAATAAACTAGAAGGAGGTGTTCTTGGGGAAAAGCACAGAAGGAAGGTGGCAGATATTCAAGGAATGCTTGTCTGGAGCTCTGCACGACAACGTTCCGGTGAGACAAGGAGGTTTTGGTAGGTCGAGGGAACCGTGGTGCACGAAGGCTGTGGTGAACCTAGTCAGGAAGAAAAGAAAGGTGTATAAAAGGTTCAAAGAGCTAGGAGATGTTGGGGATCTAGAGAAGTATAAGGCTTATAGAAGAGAGCTTAAAAAGGAAATTAGGAGAGCCAGAAGGGGTCATGAGAAGGCCTTGGCTGGTAGGATTAAGGAGAATCCCAAGGCCTTCTACAAATATGTGAAAAGTAAAAGGATGAGAAGAGAAGGGATAGGACCTATAAAAGGTGAAGGGGGAAAAGTCTGTATGGAACCGGAAGAAATGGCAGAGGTGCTTAATGAGTACTTTGCCTCAGTATTCACGGTGGAAAGTGATCTGGGAGGATGCACTACAAGTTTGTGGCAGACTGAAAAGATTAAGTATGTAGATATTAAGGAAGCGGATGTGTTAGAACTTTTAAATGCTATCAAGATAGGCAAGTCTCCGGGACCAGATGGGATGTACCCCAGGTTATTGTGGGAGGTGAGGGATGTCATTGCAGAGCCCCAGCGATGATCTTTGCGTCGTCGATGGAGACGGGAGAGGTTCCGGAGGATTGGAGGATTGCGGATGTGGTCCCTATTTTCAAGAAAGGGAACAGGGATAGTCCTGGAAATTACCGACCGGTGAGTCTGACCTCAGTGGTTGGTAAGCTGATAGAGAGGCTTCTGAGAGACAAGATTTACGAGCATTTGGAGAAGTTTAGGTTGATTAGAAATAGTCAGCATGGTTTTGTAAAAGGCAGGTCGTGCCTTACGAGCTTAATTGAGTTCTTCGCAAATGTGACTGAACACATTGACAAAGGAAGAACAGTGGACGTGGTGTACATGGACTTCAGCAAGGTATTTGACAAGGTGCCCCATGCAAGACTTCTTGAGAAGGTGAGAGGGCATGGGATCCAAGGGGCTTTGGCCTTGTGGATCCAGAACTGGCTTGCCTGCAGAAGGCAGAGGGTGGTTGTGGATGGCTCTTTTTCTGCATGGAGGTCGGTCACCAGTGGAGTGCCCCAGGGATCTGTTCTAGGACCCTTGCTGTTTGTCATTTTCATAAATGACCTGGATGAGGAAGTGGAGGGATGGGTGAGTAAGTTCGCCGATGACACGAAGGTCGGTGGTGTTGTGGATGGTCTGGAGGGATGTCAAAAGTTGCAGCAGGACATCGACAGGATGCAAGACTGGGCGGAGAAGTGGCAGATGGACTTCAACGCGGATAAATGTGTTGTGGTCCATTTTGGCAGATCCAACGGGATGAATGAGTACACTATCAAAGGTAGGAGTCTTAGCTGTGTGGAAGAGCAGAGGGATCTTGGGGTCCGGGTCCATAAGACTCTCAAATCGGCCTCCCAGGTGGAGGATGTGGTTAAGAAAGCTTACGGTGTACTGGCCTTCATTCATCGAGGGATTGAGTTCAGGAGTCAGGAGGTAATGCTGCAGCTTTATAGGACCCTTGTCAGACCACACTTGGAGTACTGTGCGCAGTTCTGGTCGCCTCACTATAGGAAGGACGTGGAAGCTATTGAAAGGGTGCAGAGGAGATTTACAAGGATGTTGCCTGGATTGGGAGGCATGCCTTATGAAGACAGGTTGAGGGAGCTGGGACTGTTCTCCCTGGAGAGACGAAGGTTGAGAGGCGACCTGATAGAGGTTTACAAGATGTTGAGAGGAATAGATAGGGTGGACTCTCAGAGACTATTTCCCAGGGCTGAAATGGTCGCGACGAGAGGGCACAGATTTAAGGTGCAGGGAAGCAAGTACAGAGGGGATGCTAGGGGAAAGTTTTTCACTCAGAGGGTGGTGAGTGAATGGAATCGGCTGTCGTCGGTGGTGGTGAGGCGAACTCGCTGGGGTCTTTTAAAAGACTTCTGGATGAGTATATGGGATCCAATGGGATTGGGGGTTATAGATAGGTCTATGGCTGGGTAGGTTTTGATGTGTTCGGCACAACTTGTGGCCCGAAGGGCCTGTTTGTGCTGTAGTTCTAATGCGGCGACCAGAACTGTACGCAATACTCCAAGTGCGGCCGCACCAGAGTTTTGTACAGTTGTAACATAACCTCACGGCTCCTAAATTCAATCCCTCTACCAATAAAAGCTAACACACCGTACGCCTTCTTAACAACTTTATCAACCTGGGTGCCAACTTTCAAAGAGCTATGTACTTGTACCCCAAGATCCCTCTGCTCGACAACACTATTAAGGGTCCTTCCATTAGCCCTATATTTCATATGCCTGTTATTCCTACCAAAGTGAATCACCTCACACTTATCCGTATTGAATTCCATTTGCCACCTCACGGCCCAGCTCTGCAACCTATCTGTGTCCCTCTGCAAACTGTAACATCCATCCTCGCTGTCTACAACTCCCCCCACTTTGGTATCGTCAGCAAATTTACTAATCCAACCCTCTACACCCTCATCTAGGTCATTTATAAAAATGACAAACAGCAGTGGCCCCAAAACAGATCCTTGAGGTACACCACTTGTAACTGCACTCCAGGTTGAATATTTCCCATCAACCACCACCCTCTGTCTTCTATCAGCTAGCCAATTCCTAATCCAAACTGCTAAATCACCTTCAATCCCATGCATCTGCACTTTCTGCAGTAGCCTACCATGGGGAACCTTATCAAACGCTTTGCTAAAATCCATATACACTACATCAACTGCCTTACCCTTATCTACCTCTTTGGTCACCTCCTCAAAAAACTCAATAAGGTTTGTGAGGCACGACCTACCCTTCACAAAACCGTGCTGACTATCCCTAATCAATTTATTTCTTTCTAGATGCTTATAAATCCTATCCCTTATAATTCTTTCCAAGACTTTGCCCACAACAGAAGTCAGGCTCACCGGTCAATAATTTCCAGGATGGTCCCTACTCCCCTTTTTGAACAAAGGGACAACATTTGCCATCCTCCAGCCTTCCGACACTATACCTGTAGCCAACGACGACATGAAGATCAAAGCCAAAGGCTCTGCAATCTCCTCTCTAGCCTCCCAGAGAATGTAAATCCCATCTAGCCCAGGGGACTTAAGCATTTTCATACCCTCAAGATTCGCTAACACCTCCTCCTTATGAACCTCAATCCTGCCCAGTCTACAACCTGGTATCGCAGTATTCTCCCCGACAACATTGTCTTTCTCCTGCGTGAATACTGACGAAAAATACTCATTCAGTGTCTCTCCTATCTCCTCAGGCTCCACGCACAACTTCCCACTGCTATCTCTGACTGGCCCTAATCTTGCCCTAACCAATCTTTTATTATTTATATACCTGTAAAAAGCTTTAGGATTCTCCTTAATCCTATTCGCCAAAGTCTTCTCGTGTCCTCTTCTAGCTCTTCTCAACTCCCTCTTTAGCTCCTTCCTGGCTAATTTATAGCTCTCCAGTGCCCTAACTGAGCCTTCACATCTCATCATTATATAAGCCTCCTTCTTCCTCTTCACCAGAGATTCAACTTCCCTAGTACACCATGGTTCCCTCACTCGACCACTTCCTCCCTGCCTGGCAGGTACATATTTATTACGGACATGCAGAAGCTGTTCCTTAAATATGCTCCACATTTCAGATGTCCCCAGCCCCTGCAATTTCCTGCTCCACCCTATGCATCCTAAATCTCTCCTAATAGCCTCATAATTACCTTTCCCCCAGCTATAACTACTGTTATTCGGTACGTGCCCATCCCTTTCCATCACTAAGGTAAACGTAACCGAATTGTGGTCACTATCACCAAAGTGCTCACCCACCTCCAAGTCTAACACCTGGTCTGGTTCATTACCCAATACCAAATCCAACATAGCCTCACCTCTTGTTGGCCTATCTACATACTGAGTCATGAAACTTTCCTGCACACATTGAACAAAAACTGACCCCTCTAACGTACTTGAACTATAGCTTTTCCAATTAATATTAGAAAAGTTAAAGTCCCCCATTACAACTACCCTGTTACTTTTACACCTATCCAGGATCAACTTTGCAATCCCTTCCTCTACTTCTCTGGAACTTTTTGGAGGCCTATAAAAAACTCCCAACAGTGTGACCTCTCCTTTCTTGTTTCTAATCTCAGCCCACACTACCTCAGCAGACAAGTCCACATCAAATGTCTTTTCTGCCACCATAATGCTGTCCTTAACTAACAATGCCACTCCTCCCCCTCTTCTACCACCACCTCTGCTCTGACTGAAACATCTGAACCCCGGAACCTGCAACAACCATTCCTGCCCCTGCTCTATCCACGTCTCTGAAATGGCCACAACATCGAAGTCCCAAGCACCAATCCAGGCTGCAAGTTCATCCACCTTATTGCGTATGCTCCTCGCATTAAAGTATACACACTTCAAACCACCCTCCTGTTTGCCACTATACTGCTGTGACCTAGAAACTTATCCGTGACCTCCCTATTCATATCCTCCTGTATACTGGCACAAGAATTCAGGTTCCCATCTCTCTCTCCTCTCTCTCTTCTCTCTCTCTCTCTCTCTCTACTCCCCCCCCCCCCCCCCCCCAACCTCCCCGAATAGCACTGGCTAAATCTGACTCTGCCGGAAAGATTTTGTGCCATTGCTTCAATTTCTGCATGCTAACTTGTGACATCAACACCACTGGAAAAATGAATTTTACACCATCAGCTGATCTCTGAAATAATTTCTTATTGGACTCTGATTCTGGAACTCACATGAACTTTATTATAGCCTTCATTTTCCTCCCTCTCTCTTAACTGTATGAATGTGGAGTAGAAAGTTTGGATGCTCATTTGAGGTTTTTGAATCTGTGCAATAAATTAACCTTTTGAGTTAATCATAATTCAAGTTTGCATTTGGATTATTACTAGGAATATGATCACCCAAAAACCGAGGGGTTAGGAAATATGCCATGCCAAAAAGATGAATTAAATACATTTGTTTACAAACTGGTGGTAAGAGACAAATCAGTCTGGTTAAACTAACCCCCTCCTATCTGTGGCATAACATATATTCCTCCTCAAAACAGTAATTGCCAGGAGAGTGGATTAAAGCATCTCACCAAAACCTGAGGTGCAACTCATCTGGCTTGTACAAACTCCACTTCTCCCAGGATTCTCAAGTCCTACTTCTTTCACTACTTCACCCACCATTCTACCTTCCTGTTTCTATCCACTAGGGCATGACATCAGGAGTAATCTGAGATTTCTACCTCTGACTTTCTGCTTAATCATTTCTTCCTTGTTTCCCAAAGCCTGCTTTCACGTTTTCATCCCTCTTACCTGTGCCTTTGCTATTGATATGGACCACAACCTCTGGCTGTTCAACTTCCCATTCTCAATAGATACTAAATGATATCGTTGACCTTGCCACTAGGGAGTCAACTTACCATCTTGGAATTGTCTGTGGCTGCAGAAAAGCCTGTCTGTTCCATTAACTTCACAACCCTTTATTGGTATTGTTTTCCTGACCTACCTTCTCCCCTGCATAATTGGTGTTGTGAATTGAATCTGTCTTTCCTGACAGAATAGCAAAAATTTTTATAGCACCTTTTAATGTATTTACATTGCAAGGCACTGCATTATAAAGTACGTTCGGTCAGTTGACCAAAAGCTTAGATAAGGGTGGGTTTTATCACCAAGAAGAAAATGAGGGGAGGAGGTTAATTGAAAGAACTCCAGAGGTTTGGTCAACTGAAGGCATAGCCTTCGATGGTATATCATTTAAAATTGGAAATGCACAGGAGGCTAGAATTAAATATCTCTAGGATTTGTGGACCCTGAGGAAAAAGGGAATGGTAAGGCCATGGTGTAACTTTAAAATGAAAATGTTGCTTGACCAGGAGCTAATGTAAGTAAGTAAGACAAGAACAGAAAATGTTGGAAAAACTCAGCAAGTCTGGCAGTATAGGATGGAGGGAGAGGAATTTAACAAGATGGTTTGCTTTTGAGAAATGAAGCTGAGGCTATCTTTGCAATTAGATGACCCTGGAACAATGAACAGTTTTGACAGATGAGAACAGGTTTTAAGTGGTCTTGTCAGATTTTGCTGCCGATGGCTTAACCAGTTGTCCACCATTTTTTTTAATTTTGCATTCCTGAAGACATTTAAAGACATCAGGATGAGGGCCATAATCAGGAGGAACAGCAAAGGTGAAAGGGATTAAGATGAGGCCTGTACCAAGAGGATTCGTCAGGGAAGAGAGAAAGTAATAATTTAATTGATAACTAGGACAGTAAAAGCAGAGATGAGAGTGTAATTGTGTAAATTAGCTACAGATTAATTGTGGTGAATGGAGAGCCAAAGATCTCCTGGTTGAGATTTGATAAATTAATTGGGAGATTGTTTTTCCAGGGACAAACATGGGATGGAAAAGTGGTGTAGAAGAGAAATGTAAGTGGTGAGTGATGCAAGGAAGTGTCAAAGATGGCTTATCTGCAATTCAAAGAATCATAGAATCCCTACGTGCAGAAAGAGGCCATTCAGCCAATCGAGCCTGCCCTGAGAACAATCCCACACAGCCCTTATCCCCATAACCGCGTGTATTTACTTTGCTAATTGTTCTAACCTATACATCTTGGGACACTTAGGGGCAATTTAGCATGGCCTGCCTAACCCACACATCTTTGGACTGTAGGAGGAAACCAGAGAACCCAGAGGAAACCCATGAAACCCAGGAAAACTCCACAGACAGTGACCCCAGGTTGGGAATCAGACCCAGATCCCAGGCGCTGTGAGGCAGCAGTACTAACCACTGTGTTGTCCCTTGCATGAATTTACATATCTTTGCATTGGCAGCAAGAGGGGAGAAGCAATGTCATCTAATTTGGAATGTGGATGGTGCGCATGGAGGACCATTTGAATTTTTTTTAAATTCATTTGTGGAACATGGGTGTCGTGGGCTGGCCAGTATTTACTACCCATCCTCTAGTTGTCCGTGGAGAGCTGATGAGAGGCAACCACATTGTTGTGGCTTTGGAGTCACATGCAGGATCGGGTAAGGATGGCAGATTTCCTTCCCGAAAGGACATTAGTAAACCAGATAGATTTTCCTGACAGTTGACAGTGGTTTCATGGTCATCAAAACAAAGTAAATTACAGCACAGAAACAAGCCCTTCAGCCCTCCAAGCCTACACTGACCATGCTGCCTGATTAAACTAAAATCTGCTACTCATCCAGGGACTGTATCACTCTATTTCCATTCTATTCATGTTTTTATCAAGATGCCCCTTAAAAGTCATTATCACATCTCCTTCCACTACCTCCCCCAGGAGCATGTTCCAGGCACCCATCACCCTCTGTGTAAATAAACTTGCCTTGTGCATCTGCTTAAAAACTTGCCCCTCAAACCTTCAACATATTCCCTAGTAATTGACTCTTCCATCTTGGGAAAAAGCTTCTGACTATCCATTCTGGCTATGCCCCTCCTAATCTTGTAGACTGCTGTCAGGTCACCCTTCAACCTCTGTCATTCCAGTGAGAATAAATCAAGTTACTCTAACCTCTAATCATAGCTAATGCCCTCCATACCAGGCAATATCCTAATAAATCTTTTCTGTATCCTTTCCAAAGCCTCCACATCCTTCTGGTAGTGTGGCGACCAGAATTGAACACTATATTCCAAGTGTGGCCTGACAAAATTCCTATAAAGCTGTAACATGACTTGGTAATTTTTGAACTCAGTTCCCCAGCTGATGAAAGCAAGCAATCTGTCTGCCTTTTTGACTTCGTTCCCCACCTGAGTTGACACTTTCGGTGACCTGTGTATCTTTACATCCAGTTCCCTCTGCTTTTAAACCCTTACGGATTTTGTACCATTTACTGTATTTTCTTCTCTGTATTAAACCTTCCAAAAGGCATTACCTTTGATTTGATTTGGTTTATTATTGTCACGTGTATTAACATACAATGAAAGTTATTATTTTTTGCGTGCTGTAGAGGAAAAACATAACGTTCACAGAGAAGGAAAGAGGCTGGATTAAACTCCATCTGCCCAATTTCTGGCCAAGTCTCCAGCAGATCTATATCCTGCTGTATCCTCTGATGATCTTCATTGCTATCCACAATTTCACCAACATTTGTGTCATCAGAAAACTTACTAATCAAACCAGTTATGTTATCCTCCAGATCATATAACAGCAAGGTCCCAGCACTGATCCTGACGATCACTTGTCACAGCCCTCCATTCAGAAAGGCATCCTTCCACGGTTACCCTTTTTCTTCTGTATCCACCTTGCCACCTCACCTCTGATCACATGCAACTTCACCTTCTGCCATGAGGGACCTTGTCAAAGACCTTACTGATGTCCTTGTAGTCAACATTCACTGCCCTACCATCATCAATCTTCGTTACTTTCTCGAAAAATTCAATCAAATTAGTGAGTCACGACCCCCGCTTCACAAAACCATGTTGCCTTTTACTGATGTGTCACTTTATTTCCAAGGGGAGTAAATCCTGTCTCGAAGAGTCCTCTCCAATAATTTCTATACCATTGTTGTCAGGTTCACTGGCCTGTAATTACTTGAATTATTTTTGCTGGCTCCTTAAACAAAGGAACAACATTGGCTATTCTCCAATCCTCTGGGACATCCCTTATTCTGGAGTATATCCCACTAGGCCATGGGGACTTGTCTACCTTAATATTTCTCAAGAACTCCAATACCTCCTTTTTGGAATCAACATAGAAACAGTACAGCATAGTATAGGCTCTTCGGCCTTCAATGTTGTGCCGAGCTATGTCCAAACCCAAGATCAAGCTATCCCATTCCTTGTCATTCTGGTGTGCTCCATGTGTTTATCCAATAACTACTTGAAAGCTCCTAAAGTGTCCAACTTCACTATCACAGCTAGCAGTGTATTCCACACCCGACCACTCTCTGAATGAAGACATCCCTCCTATATCTCCCACCATAAACCTTATAGTTACGCCCCTAGTAACAGCTACACCCACCCGAGGAAATAGTCTCTGCACTTCCACTCTATCTATCCACCTCATCATCTTATATATCTTTTATTAAGTCACCTCTCATCCTCCTCCACTCTAAAAAAGCCCCAGCTCCCTCAACCTTTCCTCATAAGACCTATCGTCCAAATCAGGCAGCGTCCTGGTAAATCTCCTCTGTACTCTCTCCAGTGCTTCCACGTTCTTCTTATAGTGAGATGACCAGAACTGCACACAATACGCCAAATGTGGTCTCACAAACATCTGGTGTAGTTGTAGCATAACATATGGCTCTTACCCTCAAACTCCCTGTTAATAAACACTAACACACCATAAGCCCTCTTCAAGGCTCTATCCACTTGTGTAGCAGCCTTCAGAGATCTGTGGATATGAACCTCAAGATCCCTCTGTTCCTCCACATTCCTCAGAACACTGCCGTTGACCCTGTAATCTGCATACAAATTTGTCCTATCAAAATAATCACCTTGCATTGATCAGGGTTGAACTCCATCTGCCACTTTTCGGCCAAGCTCTGCATTCTATCAATGTCTCTATGCAGCCTGCAAGAGCCCTCCACCTCATCCACTACTCCACCAATCTTGGTATCCTCAGCAAATTTACCAAACCACTCTTCAGCCCCATCCTCCAAGTCATTGATAAAAATTACAAATAGCAGAGGACTCAGCACTGACCCCTGTGGGACACTGCTGGTAACTAATCTCCAGGCTGAAAGTTTTCCTTCCACCACCATCCTCTGTCTTCTATGAGACAGCCAGTTACTTATCCAATTGACCAAATTCCCTTCTATCCCACCCATCCTTACCTTCTTCATGAGCCTACCATAGGGAACATTATCAAATGCTTTACTAAAATCCATGTAACTGCTCTACCTTTGTCCACACACTTAGTTATCTCCTCAAAGAATTCAGTCAAATTTGTGAGGCAAGACTTACCTCTCATAAAACCACACTGACTATCCCGGATTAAGCTGCATCTTTCCAAATGGTCATAAATCCTATCTCTCAGGACCCTTTCCATTAACTTACCGACCAGTGAAGTAAGACTAACTGGCTTATAATTACCAGGATCTTTGTTTTCGTTAGAAAGGAGGAGGCTAAGAGGGGACCTGATCGAAACATATAAGATGATTAGAGGTTTAGATAGGGTGGACAGTGATAGCCTTTTTCCTAGGATGGAAAAAGCTAGCACGAGGGGACACAGCTTTAAATTAAGGGGTGATAGTTATAGGACGGATATCAGAGGTAGGTTCTTTACCCAAAGGGTGGTTCGGGAGTGGAATGCCCTGCCTGCAGCAGTTGTAGATGCGCCAAGTTTGGTGGCGTTTAAGAGGTTAGTTGATAAGTATATGGAAGAGAAGGGAATGGTTTAGTTTGGAGGGGCAATGCTTTTTATATTGGTCGGCGCAACATCGAAGGCCGAAGGGCCTGTTCTGTGCTGTAATGTTCTATGTTCTATGTAGGATCATTCCTATTTTCTTCCTTGAAGAGAGGAACAACATTTGCAACTCTCCAGTCCTCTGGCACAATCCCCCTAGACAGTGAGGACCCAAAGATCAAAGCTAAAGGCTCTGTAATCTCATCCCTAGCCTCTCAAAATATCTTAGGATGTATTCCAACTGGCCCAGGGGACTTAACGACCCTTAGGTTTTTCAAAATTGCTAATACATCTTCCTTCTGAACATCTACCTCCTCCATCCTATCAGCCTGTATCATGCACTCATCCTCAGAAACATGGCCCCTCTCCTTTGTGAACACTGAAGAGAAGTAATCATTCAATGCCTCACCTATCTCTTCTGACTCCATGCACAAGTTCCCACTACTATCCTTCACTACCCCTAACCTCACCCTGGTCATTCTTTTATTTCTCACATAATATAAAAAGCTTTGGAGTTTTCCTTTATCAGACCCACCAAGGACTTCTTATGCTCTCTCCTAGCTCTCCTAAGCTCTTTCTTTAACTCATTCCTAGCTACCTTGTAACCCTCAAGCAACCCAACTGAACCTTGTTTCTTCATCCTTACATGACCCAAATTCTTTCCCCAGACTCATCATCCACTAAGTCCTTCTCTTTGGTGAATACTGACGCAAAGTACTCATTTAATACCTTACCCATTTCCTCTGGTTCCAGGCATAAATTCCATCCCTTGTCCTTGAGTAAGCCAACCGTCTCCCTGGGTACTCTGTTGCTCTTTATGTATAAAAAGCCTTGCGATTTTCCTCAATCTTGTTGGTCAATGACTTTTTATGACCCATTTTAGCCCTCCTTACTCCTTGCTTAAGTTTCTTTCTATTTTCCTTATATTCCACACTTGTTTTATGTGTTCCCAGCCTCCTAATCTTGAGAAATGCTTCTTTTTCTTTTTGACTTCACTTGCAATATCTCTCGTTATCCAAGTTCCCAAAACTTGTTGTACTTATCTTTTAACCTTGCAGGAACGTATCTGTCCTGAATTCCTTTCAACTTACACTTGAAAGCCTCCCACATGCCAGTTCTTAATTTGGCCTCAAACATCTGCCCCCAGTCCACATTCTTCAGTTCCTGTCTAATATTGTTGTAATTAGCCTTCCCTCAATTTACCACCTTCACTTAAGGACTACACTTATTTTTATCCATCAGTACCTTTTAAAGCTTATTGAGTTGGGCTGAAGGGCCTGTTTCCTGTGGTCAGTGTTCCCAAACTGCCCTCCACTGGAACGTCAGTCACCTGGCTGGATATCAGGTCCAGTATGGCCCCTTCCCTAGTTGGACTATCTACATATTGTTTCAAGAAGTCCTCCTGGATGCTATTTATAAACTCTGTTCCATCCACATCCCTAGCACCAAGTGAGTCCCAGTCAATATAGGGGAAGTTAAAATCTCCCATCACAACAACCCTGTTACTTTCACACCTTGCCAAAATCTGCCTGAATTTCTGTTCCTCTATTTTCCACTGGCTGTGGGGAAGCCTATAGTAGACCCCCAACATTGTGACTGCACCTTTCCTATTCCTGAGTTCTACCTGTATTGCCTTGCAGTATGAGCGCTCTGAGATGTTCTCCCACAGTACAGCAATGATATTCTCCTTAATCAGTAGTGCAAGTCCCTTATTCCTTCTACATTCATCCTTATCCCATCTGAAACATCTGTATCCTGGAATGTTAAGCTGCCAATCGTGTCTTTCTCTTAACCAAGTAAGTTCTTGATTCCAAATTCCACCATGTGCTGTAATGTCCAGAACACTCTTTGAGTTTCCCGATTAATTGTATACCAATAATACCATGAGGCCATCATCTCCCCTGCAAATTTGTCCACTTCGAAGCCTGCCAAAACCTCGTCATTCCCTATGTCAAACTCTTCAAGAACATCACTGCGCCTCTCTCTGAACTCTGTCTCATCCTCCACCTCCCAAGTGAAGACAGATGTAAATAACTCATATACCTCCCTTCAATATACTCTGACTCCATACAGAGATTGCCCTTGATCTGTAAAGGATCCTACTCTTTCTTCTTCCCCTTAATATATTTATAGACTATCTTGGGATTCTCCCTAATGTTACCATAGAAACATAGTAACCATAGTTACCTGGTAGTGCTTTTCCATGCCCCTCTTTGCTCTCTTAATTGCTTTCTTAAGACCCCCTTGCACTTTCTACACATCATTAATGCTGACTTGCTCCCTTTGTACCTGCTCTCTTTTTTGTTGTCCAGTTTACCCCCCCACCCCCCCCCCCCCACCCCCATATACCACCACCACACACACTGCTGTAAATTTTCTCACAAGAAGCTCTTTGCGCTCCAGTTTGGCCAGGACCCAGCCACACTTTAATAAAATCTGCCTTTCTCTGATCCAAAACCAATTTTTGCAAAACCATCTCTATCCTTTTCTATAACAAACTTAAATCGTACTGTGTGTGATTGCTATCGCTAAAATGCCCCCCACAGCCACCTTGAACATCTTCTGGATTCAGTTCTCTGTAACTGACTCCTTAAATAAATACGTCACCACCCCTGTTTTACATCCTCCCATCTCACTGAAGATCTTATGCGGAGGGATGTCGAGTGCCCTCCCTCAACTACATCCCTGAGATGATAACATTACAATTCCATACGTCAAACCATGCCATAATCCCACAGTCTTACCAAGCATTAGAGACCACCTAGCCTCAGCTTACTGCCTTGAACTCAACATGGCTGTCTCAGGTCCTTTACTGTAGTATGCTGTGTCTGTAGTGTACTAATGCTCTGTGTTCCTTCCGCTGCTGAATTTGTTTAAACTCCTCCCAACAGCATTAGCAAATCCATCCACATGGTGTTAGTCCCATTTTGTTCTGGTACAGACTATCTCGCTTGTACATGTCCCACATTCCTTAGAAATGGTCCAGTGATCCAGGAAATTAAAACCCTCTCTCCTGAACCAAATCCTGAGCCAAGCATTCATTGTCCTGTTTTCTTATTCTGTACTTGCTGATATTCGCACTGGGAGCAATTCAGAGATTACAATATTTTAATCTGCTGGCAAACTCCTGAACTCATGATGCAAGACTCATCCTTCATTCTACCCAGAATGGTAGTTGGTACAAACATGTACCACAACTTTTGAGTTATTCTCATTGAGTCCCCTTTTGGATGCCCCGCAAATGTTCAATGACATCCCTGATCCTGGTCTAGGAGGCAATAGACCATGTTGGAGTCAAGTCTGGAGCCTGTATAATGATAAAAACTTCTCAAATAATGAATTCCCTATCATTGTTGCTCTTCTTTCCTTCTTAGTCCCTTTGTGTACAATTAGGCCATTTATGGTACCAGAAATTAGGCTTTGACTGTAGTCCCTTGAGGTATCAGCTTCGAAAATGGAAAACTGATTTGAGAGTTGGATGTTTCTCTTGGACAGCCCAGTTGGTCACCCACCTTTTCTTCCAGCTCTTTGAGCTGTGTGTGACGACTTTTCTAAATATACTATCCATGTAACTCTGAGCACAATGTCTCCAGCTGCTCCTTGAGCTCTAACCGGAGTCAGGTTCCTGCAGTCGGGAGTGTTTCCTGCACGTCATTTTTATTGCTGGTAGGTCCATGACTTCCCACAAATGACAGGTCACATGCTCACCAATTAGCTGCTTCCTTTTGCCCCACATCATTTTCCGAAATCTGACATCATTTCAGAAACTCCGGCTACACTATAACAGTGATTCTTTGAAAAGTTGAGCTGACTCAATGAGAATTGTAAAGTACTAGGACATTCCTATCTCTTCATTAAAGAGGTGAGTTTTGAATGATAGATGTGTGCTGGTGACCTGAACCATCCAAACTTATAGAAAAGTGTCACACTGCAGGTTCAGATTCCACAGGCAAGAAGAAAATGAGTGCGACCATCAGGTAGAGCAAGAGAGCTAGGCAGGCAGTGCAGGAATCTCGTGTGGCTGTTTCCCCTGCAAAATCAGATATCGTTTTGGATACTGTCAACGGGAATGGCCTTTCAGGGAAAACTCAGTAAAAGCCTGGCAACACCAATTTTAAATCCAACTGATTTATTTGATAGTAAATCTGCAAGCTTTGACTTTCGTCTTCGTCAGACAAATGCCATTTGCCATCAAATAAATCTGTTGGATTTAAAATGGTGTGCCAAACTCTTACTGAGTTTACCCCAGAACAACACCGGCATCTCTACATCATGACTTTCAGGGGAAAACAGCAACAGCCAAATCCATTGCATCATGGTAGTTCTGCTGTACAAGAAGGAGTAAAAGTGTGAGAATGCAATAGTTTGGGATTCAATTGTAAGGGGAACAGTTTGGTTTTCTGTGGCTGCAAACGACTCTCCAGGATGATATGTTGTCTCCATGGTGCTAGAGTCAAAATGTCTCTGAGCTGCTACAGAATCTGCTGAAGAGGGAGGTAAACAGCTAATGGTTATAGTGCAATTGATGCAAGTGACATAAGTTTAAAAAAGGCTGAGGTCTTAAAAGCAGAACATCGAGAGCGAAAAAACAAGCTGAAAAAAGTAGGATCTCAAAGCAGTGATCTCAGCATTATTACCAATGCCACGTCAGAGTAGAAACAGCAGAATACGTGCTAAAAATAAGTGTGAAGGGGAAGGTTTCAGATTCCTGGGGAATTAGGACCGATTGAGAGAGGGGGGAGGTGGGATATATGCAAACTGGACAAGTTACACCTGAACAGGAGTGGGACTGATGTGGTGGTGGTGTTGGTCTTAACTAATATGGTGGGGAAATGGGAATATTTGCAAAGGGCAGAGCAGGGAAAATACAGTAAGGAGAATAAGGAAAGTGATAGGCAGAGAAATTGAGGGCCAATTCAGATAATAGAATAAAAAATACTTGTATAGAAAGGAACAAGAAACTATAAAAGGGCTCACTTTAAGGTTCCATAGAATCAAAGAATCCCTACAATGCAGAAGGAGGCCATTCAGCCAGTCATCCATTTTGTACCTGAATGCTCAGAACATTCAAAACAAAATGGATAAATTAGTTGCACAAGGGTTGGCATTATGGAGACGTAGCTCCAAGGTGACCAAGGATGGGGAACCAAACATTGAACACTATTCAGTTTTTAGGAAGGAAAGGCAGAAAAAAGAAAAGATGGTGGAATTGCATTGTTGATTAAAGATGTTATTGATACAGTATTGAGGAAAGATATTGGAAGAGATGAAGTAGACTCTATATGGGTCGAGTAGAGAAACAACAAGTGGCAAAAAACATTAGCGGGGGTGGTATACAGACTACCAAACTGTGGTGGTGGAAATGTTGAGGAATGCATTGGATAGGAAATCCGAGATGCATGTGTTAAAGGAACATCATTGATTATGGCTGATGTTAATCTGCATATAGATTGGGGTGAATCAGATTAGTCACACCTACAATAGAGGAGGAATTTCTGGAGTATATACGGGATGGTTTTCTGGAGCAGTGCATTTAGAAAGCCATTGTGGACTGGGTGTTGTGTAATGAGAAAGAGAGGCTTTTAACAAGTATAATGGGGGTAAGTCTGTGGAGGCATTAGTGGAATACAGAAATGCAGGAAGGAGCATAATTAATTAATTAGGAGATCAAAGAGGGGATTTTAGAAAGCTGTGGCTGGTAAAAGTAAGGAAATCTTAAGGTATTCTACAAATATATTAATGGGAAGAGGATAACCAGGGAAAAACTAGGGTCATTAAGAACCAAGTGGAAATCTGTGGGTAGAGGCAGAGGACATTGAGTGTTAATGTTTCAAATCTGTCTCACCCATGAGAATGAGGAAGTAGTTGTGGAATTTTGGGAAAAGAGACTGAGAAGACCTAAAGAAAATTATCATAGGGAGTGAAAAGGTATTGGAGATATTGATGGCCTTAAAATTGGACAGATCTCCAGGTCTGGATAATTTGTGGGAAGAACTCAGTAAGAATTTAGCAACACCAATTTTAAATCCAACCCAATTTATTTGATAGTAAAATTGCGAGCTTTCAACACTCTGTCGTGTCTTCCTCAGGCAAATGCAGTGTTCTGGTCTGCAATAGCACACATCAGCACAGACAGTCAGAGATTGCTGATTAGAATGCGAATCCTTACATCTAACCTGCTATTCAAGTGTTAAAGTGGCTAACAATGTGTGTGAAGGGAATCCTGAGCATTGGTTAGCGAATTGTGTATTTTCTCCAGACAGCACAGTAAGTGAGGTTTTTTGCTAACCCAGGCAAGTTACGGGGGGTTACAGATAGTGTGTCATGAAGCCAAGATCCCTGTTAAGACCGTCCTCATGTGTGCGGAACTTGGCTATCAGTCTCTGCTCGGCGACTCTGCACTGTCGTGTGTCACAAAGACCCCCTTGAAGAACATTTACCCGCAGGTCGGAGGCCGAATGCCCATGACTGCTGAAGTGTTCGCCCACAGGAAGGGAACTGTTTTTCCTGGTGATTGTTGAGCGATGCTCATTCATCCGCTGTCATAGTGTCTGCATGGTCTCCCCAATGTACCATGCCTCGGGACATCCTTTCTTGCAACATATTAGGTAGACAACGTTGGCCGAGTTGCAAGAGTATGTACCGTGTACCTGGTGAATGGTATCCTCACGTTTGATGATGTCGTCCATGTCTATGATCTGGCATGTCTTGCAGAGGTTGCTGTGGCAGGGTTGTGTGGTATTGTGGTCACAAAGAACCCCCAGCTTTTGTCTTGACGCTATGGACTTCCTACAGAAACTCAGCACACATGGAGCAGTAGAACCAGGGACACTCCTTGTCGCAATGGATGTCTCGGCGCTCTACACCAACATCCCCCACGACGATGGTACTGCTGCAACCTCAGTACTCAATGCCAACAACTGCCAGTTTCCGGATGCAATTTTACAACTCATCCGCTTCATCTTGGACCACAATGTCTTCACCTTCAACAATCAGCTTTTCATCCAGACACATGGAACAGCCATGGGAACCAAATTCGCACCTCAGTATGCCAACATCTTCATGCACAGGTTCGAACAAGACTTCTTCACCACACGAGATCTTCAACCAAGGTTATATACTAGATACATTGATGACATCTTTTTCCTTTGGACTCGTGGTGAATAATCATTGAAACAACTGTATGATGATATCAACAAGTTCCATCCCACCATCAGACTCACCATGGACTATTCTCCAGAATCAGTTGCATTCTTGGGCACACGCATCTCCATCAAGGACGGTCACCTCAGCACCTCACTGTACCGAAAACCGACAGACAACCTCACAATGCTCCACTTCTCCAGCTTCCACCCTAGACACGTTAAAGAAGCCATTCCCTATGGACAATTCCTCCATATACACAGAATTTGCTCAGATGAGGAGGATCGTGACAGACACCTCCAGACACTGAAGGATGCCCTCGTGAGAACAGGATATGGCGCTCGACTCATCGATCGACAGTTCCGACGTGCCACAGCGATAAACTGCACTGACCTCCTCAGAAGACGAACACGGGACACGGTGAACAGAGTACCCTTTGTTGTCCAGTACTTCCCCGGAGTGGAGAAGCTACGACATCTTCTCCGGAATCTTCAACGTATCATTGATGACGATGAACATCTTGCTAGGGCCATCCCCACCCCCCCCACTTCTTGCTTTCAGACAACCGCACAACCTCAAACAGATCATTGTTCGCAGCAAACTACCCAACCTTCAGGAGAACAGTAACCACAATACCACACAACCCTGCCACAGCAACCTCTGCAAGACATGCCGGATCATAGACATGGACGACATCTTCAAACGTGAGAATACCATTCACTAGGTACACGGTACATACTCTTGCAACTCGTCCAACGTTGTCTACCTAATATGTTGCAAGAAAGGATGTCCCGAGGCATGGTACATTGGGGAGACCATGCGGACACTACGACAGTGGATGAATGAGCATCGCTCAACAATCACCAGGAAAAACAGTTCCCTTCCTATGGGCGAACACTTCAGCAGTCATGGGCATTCGGCCTCCGACCTGCGGGTAAATGTTCTTCAAGGGGGCCTTTGTGACACACGACAGCGCAGAGTCGCCGAGCAGAGACTGATAGCCAAGTTCCGCACACATGAGGACGGTCTTAATAGGGATCTTGGCTTCATGACACACTATCTGTAACCCGCGTAACTTGCCTGGGTTAGCAAAAAACCTCACTTACTGTGCTGTCTGGAGAAAATACACAATTCTCTAACCAATGCTCAGGATTCCCTTCACAACATTGTTAGCCACTTTAACACTTGAATAGCAGGTTAGATGTAAGGATTCGCATTCTAATCAGCAATCTGTGACTGTCTGTGTTGATGTGTGTGCTATTGCAGACCAGAACACTGCATTTGCCTGACGAAGACATGACAGAGTGTTGAAAGCTCGCAATTTTACTATCAAATAAATCGGTTGGATTTAAAATTGGTGTTGCTAAATTCTTACTGAGTTCTTACTACCCCAGTCCAACGCCGGCATCTTTACATCATAATTTATGGGAGGCAAGGGAGGAAATTGCAGGGGCACTGACCCAAATTTTTAATTCCTCCCTGGCCACAGGAGAAATGCCTGAGGACTAGAGAACAGCTAATGTGGTGCCGCTATTTAAGAAAGGTTGTAGAGACAAGCCAAGGAACTACAGACCAGTAAGTCTCATGTCTGTGGGTGGGGAAATTACTGGTGAAGATTCTGAAGGAGAGAATTTTCTCCATTTGGAGAGGCAAGGTTTGACCAGGGATTGTCAGCATTTGTCACAGGAAGGTTATGCCTAACAAATTTTGATTGAATTTTTTGAGCATGTAATCAAGTGTTAGAGTAGTTCGATTGATGTAGTTTATATGGATTTCAGTAAAACTTTCGACAAAGTGCTCAAGAAAGATTAATTAAGAAGGCTAATGTACATGGGACACAGGATGACCTGACAAGGTGGATTCATAATTGGCTTAGCGGTAGAAGACAGAGGATGGTGACAGACAGCTGCTTTAGTGACTGAAGGCCAGTGACCGTTGGCGTACCACAGGGGTCTTATTGTTCATCGTCTATATAAATGACATAGATGACTATGGGAGGTAGGATCAGTAAGTTTGCTGATGATACAAAGATTGGCCAGGTGATTAACAGTGAGGTTGAGTGCCTTGGGTTACGGGAAGATATAGATGAAATGATCAAATGGACAGATAAGTGCCAGATGGAAATTTAACCCTGAAAAATGTGAGGCGATACATTTTGGAAGGAGTAATTTGACAAGCATGTATAGTTTGAAAGGTCTGACACTAGGAAGTTCTGAAGAACGAAGGGACCTTGGCATGTTTGTTCATCGCTCTCTGAAGGCAGAAAGACAGGTTAAAAAGATGGTGGAAAAGGCATATGGCATATTCGCCTTTATCAATCGGGGTACAGATTACAAAAGCAGAGGGGTTTGTAATGGAGTTGTATAGAACTTTGGTGAGGTCACAGCTGGAGTACTGTCTGTGTTCTGATCGCCACAGTATAGGAAAGATGTGAATGTGCTAGAAGGAATGCAGAGGAAATTCACCAAGATGTTGCCTGAGGTGGAACATTTAAGTTATAAAGAGAAGATAGGTTTGGGTTGTTTCCCCTGGAGCAGAGAAAACTGAGGGGCAACTTGATTGAGATGCTCAAGAATACAAGGGGCATGCACGAGATGAATAAGGAGCAGCTGTTTCCCTTACTTGAAGGGTCAGTTACGAGGAGACACAAATTACAAGTGACAGGTGGGAGGTTTAGGGGGGATTTAAGGAAAAACATTTCTACCCAGAGGATGGTGATGCACTGCCTGGAAGGGTGGTGAAGGTGAGCTATTTCATATCATTTAAAAAATGTCAGGACAAGTACGTGGCATACCATAATATTCAAGAGCAAATGCTGGCAAATGGGATTAGGTGGGCATGTCAGGGTCTTTCATGTAAACTTGATGGGCCAAAGGGCCTCTGCCCTATCGTATTCTGTAGAAAGGATTAGTTGGCAGTTTAGTTGTGAGTTGTTTTTAGCTTTTATTGGTAGGGGGATTGAATTTCAGAGCCACAACGTCATGTTGCAACTGTACAAAACTCTAGTGCGGCCGCACTTGGAGTATTGTGTGCAGTTCTGGTCGCCACATTATAAGAAAGATGTGGAGGCCTTGGAGAGGGTACAGAGGAGGTTTACCAGGATGTTGCCTGGTATGGAGGGCAGGTCTTATGAGAAGAGGCTGAGGGATTTGAGGTTGTTTTCGTTAGAAAGGAGGCGGCTAAGAGGAGACCTTATCGAAGCATATAAGATGATTAGAGGTTTAGATAGGTTGGACAGTGATAGCCTTTTTCCTAGGATGGAGAAAGCTAGCACGAGGGGACACAGCTTTAAATTAAGGGGTGATAGTTACAGGACGGATATCAGAGGTAGGTTCTTTACCCAGAGGGTGGTTCGGGAGTGGAATGCCCTGCCTGCAGCAGTTGTAGATGCGCCAAGTATGGTGACGTTTAAGAGGTTAGTTGATAAGTTTATGGAAGAGAAGGGAATGGTTTAGTTTGAAGGGTCATTGCTTTTTTCATAATTCGTCGGCGCAACATTGAAGGCCGAAGGGCCTGTTCTGCACTGTAATGTTCTATGTTCTATGTTCTAGAACCACTGGGGATGAGTGACCATAGTATAGCAAAATTCTCAATCAAGTTGGATAGTGATGTAGTTCATTCATGGACCAAGGTCTTGAATCTCAGTAAAAGTAACTGAGGCGTGAATTGGACTGGGAAATAATTCTGAAAGGAAAGACAGTGGACAGACAATGACAGGCATTTAAAGAGCAAATACGTGAACTCCAAAAGTTATTTATTCTTGTTTGTGCAAGAGGAGTAAGGGAATTGTGAACAAACTGTGGCTTACAAAGAAAATTAGAGATGGATTATTCAAGGAAAAAGTGTGCAAAATTGGCAAGAAAATGCAATAAGCCTGAGGATTGGAAACAGCAAAGGAGGGCCAAGGGATTGATTAAGAAGATAAAAATAGAGGATGAAAGTAAGCTAGTGGGGGACATAGAAACTGACAATAAGAGTTTCCATATATACGTAAAAAGAAAAAAATTGACAAAATGAATAAATTTCCAGTCATAAATGGGAGAATTTATAACAGGAAATAAAGAAATGGTTCAGGAATTAAATTCATACTTTGCTTTGGACACTGGATTGACTCCTATGAATAGCTAATGTAATCCCACCATTCAAAAATGAAGGTGGAAAGAAAACAGGCAACTATAAATCTAACATCATTACTGAGGAAGTCACTAGATTCCATTATCAAGGATTTTAAAATTCAGCATTTGAAAGGCAGTAATATAATCAGACAAAGCAGGATGGATTTACGAAAAGGAAATCATGCTTGACAAATTTATTGAAATACTTTGTGGATGTAATTAGTAGAGTTGACCGAAGAGAACTAGTGGAAGTGGTTTATTTAAACTTCGAGAAATCTTTTGACAAGGTTTCACACAACTCTATCATGCAATCACAAGGGATTGCAGATAATGTCTTGAAAAGATAGAAAATGTTTTGAAAAGCTGGTTAGTAGATAGGAAGCAAAGAGTTATGAATAGATCTTTATCTGATTGGCAGTCAGTGACTAGCGGAGTTCTGCAATCATCTGTTCTACTACACCAACAGTTCACATATATATTAATGATTTGTAAGAGCCAACTAAATCAATTATCTTGAAGTTTGCAGAGGATACAAAGTTGGGTGGGAGGTTGAGCTGTAAGGAGGATACAGAGGTACTTCAGTGTGATTTGGATAGGCTGATTGTGAGAACATATGCATGGCACCTGCAGTATAATGTGGTTAATGTAAGGTTATCCACTTTGGTAGCAATAATAAGAACACATGAATGGATGTAAATTGGGAGGGGTGGATATTCAGTGAGACCTTGGTATTTCCATTAATCAGTCACGGAAAGTAAGTGCGCTTGTACTGCGAGCAATAAAGAAGGCAGATGTATGTTGGCCTTCATTGTGAAAGATTTGAGAATTGGGATAGGAATGTTTTGCTGCAATTATATAGAGCATTGGTGATGCCAGCCTGCAGTGTTGATATCATTATCTGAGGGAAGATGTCCTTGCTCTAAAGGGAGTACGGTAAATGTTTACCAAGCTGATTCCTGAAATGGCAGGTCTATTACGTAAGGAGAGATTAAGTCAGTTAGCATTATATTTACTGGAGTTTGGAAGAGTGAGAGAGGAATCGCATAGAGACATAAGGATGAGAAGAGAAGGGATAGGACCTTTAAAAGGTGAAGGGGAAAAAGTCTGTATGGAACCGGAAGAAATGGCAGAGGTGCTTAATGAGTACTTTGCCTCAGTATTCACGGTGGAAAGTGATCTGGGAGGATGCACTACAAGTTTGTGGCAGACTGAAAAGATTGAGTATGTAGATATTAAGGAAGTGGATGTGTTAGAACTTTTAAATGCTATCAAGATAGACAAGTCTCCGGGACCAGATGGGATGTACCCCAGGTTATTGTGGGAGGTGAGGGATGTCATTGCAGAGCCCCTGTCGATGATCTTTGCGTCGTTGATGGAGACGGGAGAGGTTCCGGAGGATTGGAGGATTGCGGATGTGGTCCCTATTTTCAAGAAAGGGAACAGGGATAGTCCTGGAAATTACCGACCGATGAGTCTGACCTCAGTGGTTGGTAAGCTGATGGAGAGGCTTCTGAGAGACAAGATTTACGAGCATTTGGAGAAGTTTAGGTTGATTAGAAATAGTCAGCATGGTTTTGTAAAAGGCAGGTCGTGCCTTACGAGCTTAATTGAGTTCTTCGAAAATGTGACTGAACACATTGACAAAGGAAGAGCAGTGGACGTGGTGTACATGGACTTCAGCAAAGCATTTGACAAGGTCCCACATGCAAGACTTCTTGAGAAGGTGAGAGGCCATGGGATCCAAGGGGCTTTGGCCTTGTGGATCCAGAACTGGCTTGCCTGCAGAAGGCAGAGGATGGTTGTGGATGGCTCTTTTTCTGCATGGAGGTCGGTCACCAGTGGAGTGCCCCAGGGATCTGTTCTAGGACCCTTGCTGTTTGTCATTTTCATAATTGATCTGGATGAGGAAGTGGAGGGATGGGTGAGTAAGTTCGCCGATGACACGAAGGTCGGTGGTGTTGTGGATGGTCTGGAGGGATGTCAAAAGTTGCAGCATGACATCGACAGGATGCAAGACTGGGTGGAGAAGTGGCAGATGGACTTCAACGCGGATAAATGTGTTGTGGTCCATTTTGGCAGATCCAACGGGATGAATGAGTACACTATCAAAGGTAGGAGTCTTAGCTGTGTGGAAGAGCAGAGGGATCTGGGGGTCCGGGTCCATAAGACTCTCAAATCGGCCTCCCAGGTGGAGGATGTGGTTAAGAAAGCTTATGGTGTACTGGCCTTCATTTATCACGGGATTGAGTTCAGGAGTCAGGAGGTAATGCTGCAGCGTTATAGGACCCTTGTCAGACCACACTTGGAGTACTGTGCGCAGTTCTGGTCGCCTCACTATATGAAGGACGTGGAAGCTATTGAAAGGGTGCAGAGGAGATTTACAAGGATGTTGCCTGGATTGGGAGGCATGCCTTATGAAGACAGGTTGAGGGAGCTGGGACTGTTCTCCCTGGAGAGACGAAGGTTGAGAGGCGACCTGGTAGAGGTTTACAAGATGTTGAGAGGAATAGATAGGGTGGACTCTCAGAGACTATTTCCCAGGGCTGAAAGGGTCGCGACGAGAGGGCACAGATTTAAGGTGCAGGGAAGCAAGTACAGAGGGGATGCTAGGGGAAAGTTTTTCACTCAGAGGGTGGTGAGTGAATGGAATCGGCTGCCGTCGGTGGTGGTCGAGGCGAACTCGCTGGGGTCTTTTAAAAGACTCCTGGATGAGTATATGGGATCCAATGGGATTGGGGGTTATAGATAGGTCTATGACTGGGTAGGTTTTGATGTGTTCGGCACAACTTGTGGGCCAAATGGCCTGTTTGTGCTGTAGTGTTCTATGTTCTATGTTCTATAAAATTTTAACAGGGTCAGACAGCATAGATTGAGAAAGAGTGATCCCAATGGTGTAAGAGTCCAGAACTAGAATCACAGAATCCCTACAGTGCAGGAGGAGGTCATTTGGCCTTTTGAGTCTGCACTGAACACAATCCCACCCAGGCCTTATCCTCATAACTCTATATATTTAATGAGTCCTCCTGGCACTAAAGAGCAATTTAGCATGACCAGTCCACGCAACGTGCACATGTTTGGATTGGGGATCATAGTTTGAAGATAAGAAGTAAGCCTTTTAGAACTGAGGTGAGGAAAAATTTCTTCACCCAGAGGATGTTGAATGTGTGAAATTCATCAGCACAGAAAATAATTACGGCCAAAACATTGTCTGATTTCAAGAAGAATATAGCTCTTGGTGCTGAAGCGATGGAGGGAGAGGGTTGAGGAATCGGACTATTGAATTCAATGATCAGGCATGATCAAAATGAATGGTGAAACAGGGCCGAATGGCTTACTGCTGCTTCAAGTTCCTACCTAAAGCCTTAAAAATCCCAAATGATAATTGGAATCCAGCCATGGAAACTAGAATTGTGTCCTAGCCACCATGTTTAAAAGTCAGAGGAATCTCCCTGACTCCAAAAAAATTTAGTCCAAAGTCTCCAATTTTACAATTCAACATAAGGAAACAAATATCTGCAAGCAAGTGTCAAGAGCCATTATCTATCTCAGTTGCATATCAATGGCGTTTAACAACTTTGTGGGGAATACTAACCATTGATTGTGTCACCAAAACTAGTTCTGACAGTAAAATCTTTTTATTATCCAAAGATTCTGAAAAATCTAGGCTGGCTACAAAGAACAATGTTAGCAACAGCAACTGCCAGAAAAGGTTGTGTCAATTTTGCCTTGAAGAAAGTGGAGCAGTTAAAACTTAAGCCTCCCAGTGTGATTCTAAATCCAAGTTTAGCTGCATGAAATTGGACGTGAATCATTGAACTCCTACAGTGCACAAGGAGGTCATTCAGCCCATTGAGTTTGCACTGACATTCTGAAAAAGCGACTTATCCAGGCCTTTCTCCCTATCTCATCCTGTAACCCGCACATTTACCATGACTTATCAGCTTAGCCTACACAACTTCAGACACGAAGTGGTCACTTAGCAGGGCCAATCCACCTAACCTGCATACTTTTGGACTGTGGGAGGAAACCAGAGTACCTGTAGGAAACCTATGCAGAGAATATGCAAACTCCACACAGTTAGTAACCCAAATCTGGAATTGAACCTGGGTCTCTATCGCTGAGAGGCAGCAGTGCTACACACTGTGCCATCACGACAATACCAAACCACAAGTCATGATGTCATACAGCGCAGAAAAGGTCCTTCGGCCCATTGAGTCTACACTCCCAATAACTACTACTGAAGTCAACTAATCCCATTTTACAGCATCTATTTTACAGTCTTCCCATTTTACAGTCCCATTTTACAGTCTTCTATAAGACTTCTGGGTGAGTATATGGAAAAGAATGGGATAGGGGGTTATTAGATAGGTCTGTGGATTGGTAGATGTGATCGGCGCAACTCGTGGGCCGAAGGGCCTGTTTGTGCTGTATTGTTCTATGTTCTATGTCTCATTATCCTTGAATATTATGATGCTCATCCAAATACTTCTTTAAGCTTCTAAGATTTCCAGCCTACACAATCTTTCTAGGCACTGCATTTCTGCATCACCCTCTGAGTGAAATTTATTTTTCTCAAATCCCCTCTGAATCTCACCTTAAAACTATGTCCCCTTGTGATTGACCCCTCAACAAAGGGGAACAGCTGCTTTGTATTCACCCTATCCACATACCTCATAATCTTATACACCTCAATCATGTTCCCTCTCAGCCTTCTCTACTCTAAAGAAAACAATTCCAGCATAGAATCATAGAAACCCTACAGTGCAGAAAGAGGCCATTTGGCCCATTGAGTCTGCACCAACCACAATCCCACCCAGGCCCTACCCTCATATCCTACATATTTTACCCAGTAATCCCTCTAACCTACATAACTCAGTACACTAGGGGACAATTTTAGCATGGCCAATCAACCTAACCCACACATCTTTGGACTGTGGAAGGAAACCCACGCAGACATAAGGAAAATATGCAAACTCGACACAGATGGTGACCCAAGCTGGGAGTCCAACCCAGATCCTTATATAGTCTCTCCATATAGTTCAAATGCTCCATTTCAGGCAATATCCTGGTGAACCTCCTCAGTACCCTTTAGTGTAATTGCATCATTCCTATAGTGAGATGACCACACCACTATGCTCAGTACTCCAGCTGTGCTTAACCAATGTTTTGTGTAACTGTAACATTACCTCCTTGTTGATATCCTTTATGCCTCTATGATAAAAGCAGTATCCCATATGCTTTCTCAAATACCTGCCCCATTGCCTTTATGGATCTGTGAATAAGTAACCCAAGATCCATTTGTTCCTCTGACCTTCCTTGTGTCCTGCCATTCATTAAATACTCCCTTGTCCTGTTATTTTTTCCAAATTGCAATACCTCATTTACCAGGGTTAAATACCATTTACCATTGCTTTGCCCATCTGACCAAAGCATCTATATCTTTTTGTAATACATGGCCTTCTTCACTGTGAACCACCCTACCACTATTGGTGTCAGTTGGAGATGAGCTTAACATTCCCTCATTAAATGATAATGATGACACATTATTATCTATGCAGTTTATGTATAGAACATGAATGTTAAACATTCATCTGACCTTATTGAGGCCAGTTTTCCATCACCCTTTATTTACAACATGTTCAAAGTATCACTCAGCAGCTACAGAGTAGAAGTCAGCCCTGAAGTCTTTGATTTGATTTACTTTATTATTGTCACATACAGTGAAAAGTATTGTTTCTTGCACACTATACAAAGCATACTGTTCATAGAGAAGGAAATGAGAGAGTGCAGAATGTAGTGTTACTGTCATAGAGAAAGATCAGCTTAGTATGCGATAGGTCCATTTAAAAGTCTGACAGCAACAGGGAAGAAGCTGTTCTTGATTAGATTGGTGGATCACTGGGAAACCTTCCAGGGAGGATGGGACCTGTACAAGAAGGATGTGTTACACCTGAAGTGGAGAGGCACCAATATCCTGGCTGAGAGGTTTGCTAGTGTCATTTGGGTGGGTTTAAACTGATGTGGCAAGGGGGTAGGGATCAAACAGTAGGCAGCAAGCTTAGAACTGGTGATGAGTATGGGGCCAGGACAAGGCTACCTAAGAGGAAGAGCAATCTGGGGGAGGATGGACTCAGTGGCCTGGAAATCTGGAGTGCATCTGCTGCAGTGTAAGGGGCATAATTGGCAAAACAGATGAACTTAGAGCCTTAATGCATGTGCGGAACTTGGATATGTTGCAGTGACAGAGACTTGGAAGAGGAGTAAGTGGAGTGATCAGCAAGTTTGCAGATGATACAAAGATGGCTGGACTTGCGGATAGTGAGGAGAATTGTCAGGTGATGCAGCAGGATATAGGCTGGTAGCTTGGGCAGATAGATGGCAGATGGAATTCAATCCTGATAAATGTGAGGTGATGCATTTCGGGAGAAAGAATGTAGGGGGGAGGTATATGATAAAGGGTAGACCTATTAAGAGTATAGAAATGCAGAAGGACCTGGGGGTGCAGGTGAACAAGTCTCTGAAGGTGGCAGAGCAAGTGGAGAAGGTTGTGAAGAAAGCATATAGTATGTTGGCCTTTATAGGAAGGGGTATAGAGTACAAGGGCTGGCCTTTAATGTTGCAGTTGTATAAAACGTTGGTTAGACCTCATTTGGAATACTGCGTCCAGTTCTGGTCGCCTTACTAGCAGAAGGACGTGGAGACTCTGGAGAGAGTGCAGAGGAGGTTTACCAGGATGCTGCCTGGTATGGAAGATCTGAGTTACGAGGAGAGGTTAGGCAAATTGGGACTGTTTTCCTTAGAAAGACATAGACTTAGAGGAGATCTGATAGAGGTGTACAAGATTATGAGGGGTATAGATGGAGTAAACAGGGTTAAGCTTTTTCCTAGAATGGACTCAAATAGCACGAGGGGTCATGGGTTTAGGATGAGAGGGGTAAGGTATAATTTGGATGCTAGAGGGAGTTTTTTCACGCAGAGGGTGGTGGGGGTATGGAATGCGCTGCCAAGTAAAGTGGTGGAGGCAGGTACTCTGGAGTTATTTAAGAGATATTTAGATGGGCACATGAACAGAATGGGAATGGAGGGGTATAGAAAACTGATTTAAAATAGGGATCATGAGCCTTGGGAGTCACTGGGAAGTGTGTAAATAGATGATGATATTGATGTACTTGTTTTTATCCTACAGGTGCTTTGGTCCACATTGTTGTCTAACAAGGGGCAGACACGCGATGGGTCGTGAGAGGGCTGCTCTTGGATTTTTTTTTCGAGAGTATCCTAGTGCTTCACGTCGTTAGTGTACGCTTGACCTGGACCATTTGATGGGCAACACAACAGTTCAGTGACTATCGCTGTGCTGTGCAGATACATGGATTTGGGCCTGTGTCTGTGGGAGTTTGCGCATTCTCCCCATGCTTGCATGGGTTTTCTCCAGGAGCTCCGGTTTCCTCTCACATCCCAAAGATGTGCTCTTAGGCTAATTGGCAAAACAAATTCTCCCTGAATTGTCTCAAATTCAGTTTTTAATCCATAGATCTATAAACATAGACAGGGATCATGTGTAGAGGTGGGAACATCGGGGTGGCGGCGTGGGCTCTTTGGGCCGAGGGGCCTGTTTCCCGTGCTGTTTTGTTCTTTGTTCTTTGACTGGCAGCTGAATATTCTGGAGTATAAGTGTTTTAGGTGAGACAGAGGAGGGGCTAGAAGAGGTAAGGGAGTAGTGGTGCTGGTTAGGGAGTATATTACAGTGGTACAGAGGGTGGAAAATTTGGAAGGATCACGTAACGAGACACTGTATAGAGCTCAGAAACAAGGACACAATAACTGTGCTGGGGGTATACTACAGGTCTCCCAACAGCCCATGGAAAGATGAGAAATGGATATGTAAGGAGATTCTGGACAGGTGTAGAAAAATAGGATTGTTGTAGTAGCAGACTTTAATTTCCCTCATGTTGACTGGAAATCCCTTACGGCTAGGAGTCTATATGAGGAGGAATTTGTAAAATGTGCCCAGGAAGGATCTTTGGAGCAATATATTGATAGCCCAACTAGACAGGGGGCTATCCTGGACCTAGTATTGGGGAATGAGCCTGGTTAGGTCATCAAAGTTTCAGTGGGGGAACTTGGCAGACAGTAACCACAATTCTGTAAACTTACGGATAGTGTAGAAAGTAAACTATCTACTTTCTAGTAGATAAGGATGACTGTTGCCGTATTGAGGTATTAAAGGATTAACATCACATACCACTAAGAACTTTTGAGTTGGTTTCAAAATGACAAGCTTATTCTGTGTTTAACGAATTTACCTTTAACAGTTCTCTTTCTTTCAATATAACAATATTGTGATCTTAGATATGGTTAACCTGACTAGAACAAAGGGCGTCTTGTGATTAGCTATATTGTATCAGATCGCATGTGATCCAAAGGATTGTAAAAGCTACATAAAAGAAATTATACCATTGTTCGGCGCTACCTGACTCCCAATGCTGAGTGAAAGTTACATAGCAAAGGTTTGCCAGCTTGCATATGTAAGAAGAATAAAGAACTTTTAAATTGGACAGTGGTTGGTGTTTGCCTTTGTATCAAGAATTGGAAGCATTTCGCAAAAAACAAACTTAACACGTGGTGCTGCGAGCAGGGTTCCAACATATACAAATATCCTCAGAGGTGGACTGAATAAAGCGGTCGTCTGAGTGTCAGTGACGTGAGACAGATGGACCCATGAGATAAGATTAACCTTGGTCTCTCTCACTGAATTAATACCCAGTCGACCCCTCATCCCCTGAGGCCCTGTATTGATGGAACCCAAAGACGACTTACATCTTTGGATGCTGACTAGTCCTAAACCAGGTCCCCCCCATGCCCTGGCGGTTAGAATCCCCAGGGTTGTGTATTAAGAAACTGGCTGGTTAGAGTCCCCTGAGTGGCCTGATGGTTAGAGTCCCCAGGTTTATTCAGTAAGAAAATGGAGGGTTCGAGTTCCCCACATGTACCTGGAGGTTAGAGTCCCCAAGGTTTTGATATATTAAATCGGGGAAGTTTGAGTTCCTAGATTAGTAGAATTTGAGGTTCGAGCCCTTTGGGTGGGAATTACTAGGGAAATATTATAAATTAATTGGCAAGATGGAAAATTGATGAGAGAAAATCTAAGTTTGAGCTAATAATTTGAGTAATTTTGGTATTTGTGTGTTTGTGTGGTCTGGTTGCTTGTCAGATGTAGGTGGTTGTTGTTGCATTAGGTTGAAAGCAGGAGTTGTTAAAGCCTGTTTGTTCTTGTGGAATATTTATTAAATTGTTTTCAAAAAAAAGTAGAATGGGAATTAGGTTAAGTTGGAGACGTGACTACTTGTGCTGATTGAAAGGGAGTATCTGTCTCAAATGCGCAGCCTTAGACCGGTTGTTAAGAGAGGAACTCCCCCATGCCAAGGTCAGAACTTTGAAGTGGGCTTAGGGACAATAAGACACTGAAGATTTTGAAGCAGAAGTGGCCAAAGTCTCTTAACAATGGGTCAAACTTTGGATAAGTCAGGGGATGGGACCCCATTATATAAAATGTGTTGTGAAAACCCGAAAGACGAGGAGCTACTCAGATGTTTATTAGGGTACCTGAACAAAAAGTTAGGAAATGAAAATTGGCCACTCAGAGGAAATAGTTGGAAGATTTTAATGTCATCTTGGAGAAAAAGAGCTGAAGTGTTAACTGAAAAGTCAGAGTTAGCCAGTGGGGTGGATAATGCCCATAGAAGAGGGATGAGTGCCTGTGACAATGAGGGGAAACTCAAAAATTGGAAGATTTTGAAGTTGCAGTGTGAGGATCATGAAATGAACAGAAGGGGAAGGATTAAACAAAGGCTGAAAAGAAAAAGACGAAACAGAGAACAGGGATTAGAGTAGAAAACTGAAATGATGAAAGAGAAAAAAGGTGGAGGTACCTCCTGACAATTTGATCTACCAATGATATTCTAAAATAATGATACGGATGAGGAGGAGGATTGGCAAAATTGATCCAGTGCCCCGCTAGGACCACCACTCCAACCGTTGATTCCACCTTTGCCAATTCAACCCCTACGTCAGCCTCAATCTCAGCTTGGCTATATCCATCTCTGCCACACCAACTCAACCCCTAACCCATCCTCAATCTCAGCATCAACTCCCAAGATATTAAGATTCAACAGCCAGATTTGCCCCCAGACCACTGCCTGTGCTCAGACACAGATCTCTACTGTGCTGACTCCAACCCCACCTATGTTCATGTCACAACAGCCCCCTGTTGAATGCAAAAGATGCCTACCAGTAAAGACCTTGCCCCAGAACCACATAGTAATCCAATAGCTGGGAGAACTAGATCCAAAGATAAGAAGAATAAGGGAAAGAGACAGGCTGTTGGTAGACCAGGGACAGAAGAACAGGATCCTTTTAAAACTGAAAAGGGAAACCAGAAGAAACCTCAAGTGACTTTCCCTAGTGACTCTGAGAGCAGTGAGCATTACGATAGTGCTGGTTCACAGGAAGAAGAGTGGGAGCAATATGATGGATGAAAGTTCCCCTAGCCCTCTGCGCCACCGAAAGAGAGTTACAGGAAAAGACCCTACAGAAAGTGTCAATGCCAATTTCCAACCACACAGTCCCTAATCCAAATCCAGGGGAGGGTGGTCAAAATACTCTGCAGGTTTATACCCCTTGGAAACCATGTCATGAGCCCCTAACCAACTTTTGAATGCTTTCCGCTCTTGGGGATATGTGTTGCCCGCTGCAAAGGTTAAGCCTACCAACGGCAGGTACAATTTCCAGGAACTCTGCTCAGCATCGCAGAGCGAACACTCATCCCTGAACGCATTCCATCTATCCTTATGATCCCCTTGCCCACTACCCCCAAACAAATGAGGGCCTTTTTAGGTTGGTCAATTATTGCTGACAATGGCTGCCTAATGTAACTTTACTCACTAAACTACTGACCCCTAAAGCCCCAAAAATCTTCACCCTCTCTGAAGAACAAAAGTCAGCCTTTACAGATGTAAAAGTGGCCCTTTGCTGCAGCCCTGGCTTTGGGAAGATCTTTAGATGACTGACCTTTCTAGCTATATGTTAATGTTTTGGATGAATGTGCTACTGGATTCCTGACAAAGACTCGTGGCGATCGCAAACAACTGATTGCCCTCAACTCTGTAGCTCTGGTACTAGCCTCTTGTTCTCAGATTCCCCCTGCAATTTACTCTTTAGTCACTGCTGCCTCCAACATTACTCTCCATGAAGCCCTTATTGTCTTTACCTCACGTCATTGTAGCCCTCCTCACCTCCCACCAGCCTCAATAGTTTATGCAGGCAAGTTTAAGCAGCTACAAAGTAGCACTCCTTAACAATCCCCTCTTGACGTTCTCCTGCTGTTCCACTATTAACCCAGCCACATTGGAATCAGTGGTGTTTGACCCCATTGTGTCTGCTCAGAAAGCAGAACTTATTGCCCTCACCTGTGCTTGCATTCTGACTTCAGGAAAGTCAGCAAATATTTACACTGACTCTCGGTATGCCTTTGGTGTCTCCCACGACTTCGGCCAATTATAGTCTCAGCGTGGGTTTTCAACATCCTCAGGCACGTCCATCCAGAATTCTTTGTTGTCCAAAACTTTCTCCAGGCAATCCTCCTCCCTAAACAATTGGCTATTATCAAATGTGCTGTCCATGCCTCTGATGACTATGCAGTTACTCAGACCAACACTTAGACACATCAGGCTGCAACAGCTCAAATTAACATAGTGTTCTCCATGAATAAGTAGGCAATAAATCACTTGCCTTCTTTGGACACACCAGGCATGCCAGATATAATCACTATTCAGCACTTCAGAAGCGCTGCTTCTGAAAAAGATGTTTGTAAGATATATGGATGTCTGCATTCTGCATCAAAAGGCCTCTGGGTTACTCCAGCTGTGGAGATGCTGGCATTGGACTGAAGTAAATACAGTAAGAAGTCTCACAATACCAGGTTAAAGTCCAACCAGTTTATAGTGGGTTTACTATCAAATAAACTGGTTGGACTTTAACCTGGTGTTGTGAGACTTCTTACTGTGTTTATTCCAGCTGGGCAAGTTTGTATACCAGATGCATTACTGCCTTTATTGATCGATTTGTATGCACTCTGACATCCACCTTGAGAAAGAGGGAATGAGTGGAATATTGCTTCGTACTTGGTGGCATCCCTGACTAGCCAAGGCTGCTCAGTCTCTCATAGCATCATGTTTAACATGCCAACAAGATAACATTGGCCAAGGAATAAAGTGCTTACCAGGGAAAACACTCTTGCCGGGTGGCCCATTTGATTGTATTCAGTTGGATTTTATTGAATTATTGTGTGTTATAAGTATTGTCTTGTAATTGTTGATGTGTTTAGCAGATGGATAGAGGCTTTCCCAACTACAAATAGCAAAGTCTCAACAGTAGTAAAGTTGTTATTGACAGAAATAATATCAAGATTTGGAGTGCCTCTACAAATTAGTTCAGATAATGGCCCCACTTTGTAGGAAAAGTCAATAAGGAATTGTGTGATGCATTACACACCCAATAACAATTCCACTGTGCCTACCACCCCCAGGCAGCAGGAATATTGGAAAGAGCTTAAAGCTAAATTGACTAAGTTGACATCTGAAACTGGCCTTAACTGGTTAAGGTTTTGCCCCTAGCTCTGTACCACATGAGAATAACGCCCCACTCTACTACTGGACTCTCAGCGGCAGAGATAATTTACAGCCGACCCAGTAGAACAACCTGGAATGCAAATACAAACGTGCCCACCCAGATAGATTTACACGTTATGGGAGACGAAATGCAGAAGTACTTCCGACAGCTAATATCATCTTTAAAGTTTCCTCATTCGCAGACATGGTACGCCTTTGGATCAACTCCACGGACACCGGATCAACTCCACGGACACCAGATCAAGATTCTGACTGACAGAACTACTTCCAGGACCACAGATAGGTGACCTTGTGCTAATAAAAAAACAAGGATTGACCCAAACTTGGGCCACGGTGGAAAGGACGATTCCAAGTTCTCCTCCAGACTCCAACTGCAATCAAGGTTCAAGGACAACCTCACTGGATACGTCTAAGTGACTGTAAATGGTGAACTCCAACATCCACCAGTAAATCATGAAGTTTATCTTCACCTTTTTCGGCCTTTCAGCTATTTTCCTGGCATCAGGAAAACCAGATCAACGGAAAAGAAGCCTGAAAGATGGACTGACAAATGGACAATTTCACTTGAACAACTTTTTGTACCTGTCTTATGAGAATGCTGTAAGGTTTAATGTAAGCAGATGTTGGGCCTGCTCACATATACCACTACAGGCCAAAGAGGGAAGCCCCTGTTCCCGATTCCTCTCAAACCTCGGGAAATGATAGAATGGATTTTGTGTCAAAATGGGACTGATTGCCGAAGAAGAAAGGGGGCCCCAACCACAGGCGGGAAATGGTTAGTTGACATCAGCAGTGATGTCTCCACAATGAAGAAGGGGGGGTGCAATCTATCAACTTTTAAGAAACATTACCAGCTCAACTATAATAGGCCAACTCTCCACCCCACTTTGTGGTAAACAATGAACAAGGGGATCCATCTGCCTGATAAGAAACGGAATCAAATCCATTGGCCAAAGCTACTCCATCCAGCAGTTTAATATCACCGGTCCCAGTAGTAGTATGGTAAAGCTAAGGCCTAAAGTCCATTGCCCTACAGCCAAATTATTTTGGACTACTATGGGTGCTCCATTTGGTCTCAACCCAGTTCTATTAAACGACATTTTGTCTATGAAAGTAATGCCCATTCTTGGCTTCCCTGGGACTGGTCTGGATCTTGCTATCTAGTATACGTGGTCTCTTATGTCCAATATTATGACTCCCTGTATCTCCACCCCAAGATACACTTGTTGAAATCTAAACAGGCCATCACTGAAGCTGAGTGATTTTGGATGATAGTCTTTCCAGCCTATGGAATAACAAAAGTGGCTTGAGAGCTGATCAATATGGTTTCAGCTCTTGAGAAAATAGCTAATGATACTGCGGATGGATTAGAGGATGTGGGCACCTCTATCTCTGAAGTTTCAGCTGAAGTCATAGCTATACGGACGGTGGCACTGCAAAATCAAATGGCTTTAGATTACTTCTTGACAGCTATCAAAGGCACCTGCTCCCCAATAGGCTCTAAATGCTGTACATACATTCCAGAATCCTTGGACAATATCATTGATTTAGCTGACCATATTAAAAAGATGGCTGACGAAATTAGAACCGACAGACAGAACTTTAAGGACTACAGTACCCCTGGCTGGTAGCCCTTTGGTAACCTCTTTGGGGACTGGGAAGGAATGAAAATGCATTTGGGAATCATTATTCTGGTGGTTTACTACTGTTTTTGCTACAATGTGTTTGCCAATGCCTGGACTATAATAGAACCCAAACTCGTCTCTGAAGGTTAAAATAATAATAATAAAAGTGACCTTCCTGGGAATTATAGGCCAGTGAGTCTTACTTCTGTGGTGGGCAAGGTATTGGAGAGAATTATTAGGGATAGGATTTATAGTTATTTAGAGAGAAATGAATTGATTGGGGATAGTCAGCATGGTTTCGTGAAGGGTAGGTCATGCCTTACTAACCTCATTGAGTTTTTTGAGAAAGTGACCAGAGAGGTGGATGGGGGTAAGGCGGTTGATGTAGTATATATGGACTTTAGTAAGGCTTTTGATAAGGTGGCCCATGGAAGACTTCTACAGAAAATGCAGATGTGTGGAATAGAGGGTGATTTAGCTAATTGGATTAGAAATTGGCTGGCAGATAGAAGACAGAGGGTGGTGGTTGATGGGAGATATTCATCGTGGAGTTCGGTGACGAGTGGTGTGCCTCAGGGGTTTGTTTTGGGGCCCCTGCTGTTTGTAATTTTTATAAATGATCTGGATGAGGGTATTGAAGGATGGATCAGTAAATTTGCAGATGACACTAAAGTCGGTGGAGTGGTAGATAGTGAAGAGGGGTGTTATAGTTTGCAGAGTGACTTGGACAAGTTGCAGAGCTGGGCCGAGAGGTGGCAAATGGAGTTTAATGTGGAAAAGTGTGAGGTAATGCACTTTGGCAGGAACAATAAATGTGTAGAGTATAGGGCTAATGGTAGGGCTCTTAATAGTGTTGAGGAACAGAAGGATCTTGGTGTATGTGTCAATAGATCCCTGAAAGTAGGCAGTCAAGTGGATAAAGTTGTTAAGAAGGCTTATGGAGTCTTAGCTTTTATTGGTAGGGGGATTGAATTTAGGAGCCGCAGCATCATGTTGCAGCTGTACAAAACTCTAGTGCGGCCGCACTTGGAGTATTGTGTGCAGTTCTGGTCGCCACATTATAAGAAAGATGTGGAGGCATTGGAGAGGGTACAGAGGAGGTTTACTAGGATGTTGCCTGGTATGGAGGGCAGGTCCTATGAAGAGAGGTTGAAGGATTTGAGGTTGTTTTCGTTAGAAAGGAGGCGGCTAAGGGGGGATCTTATTGAAACATATAAGATAATTAGAGGTTTGGATAGGGTGGACAGTGATAGCCTTTTTCCTAGGATGGAGAAAGCTAGCACGAGGGGACACACTTTAAATTAAGGGGTATGAGTTATAGGACGGATATCAGAGGTAGGTTCTTTACTCAAAGAGTGATTAGGGAGTGGAATGCCCTGCCTGCAGCTGTTGTAGATGCGCCAAGTTTGGTGGCGTTTAAGAGGTTAGTTGATAAGTATATGGATGAGAAGGGAATGGTTTAGTTAGGAGGGGCATTGCTTTTTATTTTGGTCGGCACAACATCGAAGGCCGAAGGGCCTGTTCTGTGCTGTATTGTTCTATGTTCTATGTTCTATAATCATGAAATGATAAAAGGAGGGAATGAGCTATTAAGGGGTTAACATCGCATGCAACTAAGAACTTTTGAGTTGATTTCAAAAAGACAAGCTTAAGAATCTGTGATTGGCAAATTTACCCTTTAATGGTTCTTTCTCTTTCAACATAATAACCTTTTTTATGATTAACCTGACTGGAACAGAGTGTCTTGTGATGAGCTATATTGTATCAGATCTGAAGGATTGTAAAAGCTACATAGAGGGGGACTGTCCCAGTATTCAGCATGCATTTGCTATCTGACTCCCAGCACTGAGTGGAAGTTACCTAGCAAAGGTTTGCCAGCTTGCATATGTAAGAAGAATAAAGAACTTTTAAATTGGACAGTGGTTGGTGTTTGCCTTTGTATCAAGGACAGAAGATGAGAATGAACTTAACACTATATGTAAGGTGTTGAACTGGGGGATGGCTAACAACAGCCGGATTAGGCAGGATTTGGTAGCTGTTGATTGGCAGAGGCTGTTCGAGGGTAAATCCACATACGGCATGTGGGAGTCTTTTAAGGAGCAGTTGATAGGAGTGCAGGACAAGCATGTACCTGTGAAAAGGAAAGACAAGAAAGGTAGGATAACCAGAGCTGTGGATAACCAGAGAAATTGTGGATCTAATCAAAAAGAAATACGTAAGGTCCAGGCAGCTAAAAACAGATGAAGCATTGGAGGAATACAGGGAAAGCAGAAAAGAACTCAGACAGGTAGTGAGAAGGACGAAAAGGGATCACAAAATGTCCTTGGCAGACAGGATTAAGGAGAATCCCGAGACATTTTATATATACATTAGGAACAAGAGGATTGTCAGAGAATCAGACTTCTCAGGAACAAAAGAGGGGAATTATACTTGGAGTCCAAGGAAGTAGATGAGATCCCAAATGAATACTTTACATCAGTATTCACAAAGTAGAGGGACACGTTGATTAGTCGTGTATCAGAGGAATGTGTAGACCCATTAGAACAAATCGCAATTACAAGGAAGAAAGTAGAACATAGAACAGAAAAACTACAGCACAAAAAGGCTCTTCGGTCCACAAGTTGTACTGATGATATCCCTACCTATTAGCCTTACCTATAACCCTCAATTCTATTAAGTCCCATGTAGTCATCCAGAAGTCTGTTAAAAGACCATATTGAATTTGCCTCCACCACCACTGGCAGCTGATTCCACTCACCCACAACCTTCTGAGTGAAAAACTTACCCCTGATATTTCCTGTATACTTAATCCCCAGCACCTTAAACATGTGTCCTCTCGTAGCTACCATTCCAGCCTTGGGTAAAGGCCTCTGAGAATCCACCTGATCTATACTTCTCAACATCTTATACACTTCTGTCAGGTCACCTCTCATCCTTCGTCTCTCTAAGGAGAAAAGACTCTCTCAACCTACCCTCATAAGGCATGCCACCCAATCCAGGTAACATTCTTGGATATCTCCTCTGCACCCTTTCAGTAGGTTCCACATCCCTCCTGTAATGAGGCGACCAGAACTGAGCACAATATTCCAAGAGAGGTCTGACTCGGGTCTTATGAGGCTGCAGCATTATCTCCCAATTTGTAAACTCAGTCCCTCGATTGATGAAAGCTAGTACACCGTTTGCCTTCTTAACCACATCCTCTACCTGAGAAGCCGATTTAAGAGTCGTATGGACCGGACCCCTTCTGATCCTCTACACTGCTAAGAGTTTTACCCTTGATATTATACTCCTTCATCCCATTTGACCTGCCAAAATGGACCACTACACATTTACCCGGGTTGAAGTCCATCTGCCACTTCTCCACCCAGTCTTGCATCCTGTCTATGTCATGCTGCAACTTCTGATATCCCTCCAAACTACCCACAACACCTCCAACCTTTGTGTCATCAGCAAATTTACCAATCAATCCTTCCACTTTCTCATCCAGGTCATTTATGAAAATTACAAATAGCGAGGGTCTCCACTGATGACTGACCTCCATGTAGAAAAAGACCCATCTATAACCACTCTTTGCCTTCTGTAGGCAAGCCAGTTCTAGATCCACAAGGCAACAGCCCTTCGATCCCATGCCTTCTCACTTTCTCAAGAAGTCTTGCATGGGGGATCTTATCAAATGCCTCGCTTAAGTCTATATAAATCACACCTATTTTCAAAGAATTCAATGACACTCGTAAGGCACCATCTTCCTTTGACAAAGCCATGCTGACTACTATTGAGCATACTAAACTTGTCTAAATGTTCATAAATCCTGTCTTTCGGAATCTTCTGCATCAACTTACCAACCACTAACGTTAGACTCACCAGTCAGTAATTTCCTGGGCTATCCCTATTCTTTTTCTTGAATACAGGAACCACATTCGCAAACCTCCAATCCTCTGGAACCCCTCCCGTCTCCATTAACGACGCAAAGATCATTGCCAGAGGTTCTGCAATCTCTTCCCTGGCTTCCCACAGTAACCTGGGGTACATCCCATCCAGTCCTGGTGATTTATCTATCTTGATGCTATTCAAAACTTCCAACATATTCTCTTCCTTAATGTCCACATAATCTATTCAGTCCACCGCAAGCCTGCAGTACAACCACATAGATCATTTTCAACCATGAATACCAAAGTATTACGTATTTTAGGAAGCATTAAGGTAGACAAATCCCCAGGGCCAGATGGCATTTGTTCTAGATTACTGAGAGAGACAAGAGATGAAGTTGCTGGGCCTCTAACAGAAATCTTTCTTTTTTCATTGGACACAGGTGAGGTCCCAGAGGTTTGGGGGATAGCAAATGTGGACCCGTTATTTTAGAAGGGTAGCAAGAATAACCTCGATAATTATAGGCCAGTGAGCTTGATGTTCGTGGGAGGGATATTGTTGGAGAAGATTCGTAGAGGTAGGATCTATACACATTTAGAACTGAAGAGAGAATGTCTGGGGTGCATGGGTCCTTAGTTATGCTGGCTGCTTTGCCAAGTCAGCAGAAAGTGTACACAGAGACAATGAATGGGAGGCTAGTTTGCGCAATGGATTGGGCTACATTCATGACCTTTTGTGGTTTCTTGTGGTCTTAGGCAGAGCAGGAACCATACCAACCAGAAAGAATATGCATCTGTATAAATTAGTGAGAGTCGTAGCTGACATGCCAAATTTCCTTAGTCTTCTAAGATCCAAGAAAATTACAGCACAGGAACAGGCCCTTCAGCCCTCCAAGCCTGCACCAACTATGCTACCCGACTATATGAAAACCACCTATTCTTCTGGGGACCATATCCCTTTATTCCCATTCTATTCATGTATTTGTAAGACGCCCCTTAAAAGTCACCATTGGGTCTACCAGGCAGCGAAATCCAGGCACCATCATCCGTTGTGTAAAAATAAAACCCTTGTTTCCCTAATAATTGACTTTTCCACTCTGGGAAGAAGCTTCTGACAATCCACTCTATCTCCTTTATGCTTTCTGAAATTGATGACAATCTCCTTCGTTTTGTTCAAGGGAAAGATTATTTGCATCAGTTCACCAGATTCTCTATCTCATCCTGTATTCTGTCTCATCACTGTTTGAGATCTAACCCACTACAATGGTGTCATCAGCAAATTTGAAAATCAAATTAAAGGGGAATTTGGTCCCACAGTTATAGATGTATGAGTATAGTAAGGGGACTGAGAACACAGCCTTGTGAGGCGCCGGTGTTGAGAAGATCATGGAACAGCTGTTGTTGCCTATCCTTACTGATTGTGATCTCTGAGTTAGGAAACTCTGGATCAATTGCAAAGAAGAAGCCGAGGCCCTGGCCACAGAGTTTGGGGATGGGTTTTGCTGGGAATAATGGTGTTGAAGGCAGAGCTGTAAGCAATAAATAGGAGTACGACATAGGTGTCTTTGTTGTTGAGCTGTTCCAGAGTTGAATGCAGAGTCAGGAAGATGGTCTCTGTGGTGAACCTGTTGTGACGGTAGGCAAACTATAGTGGATTCAGGTCATCCAGGAGGCTGGCATTGATTTGTGTTGTACCGTTGTTTAAAAAGGGTAGTAGGGATAACCCTGGAAATTATAGGCTGGTGAGTTTGACGCCAGTGGTAGGGAAGCTGTTGGAGGGGATTCTTAGAGATAGGATATATAGGCACTTAGAGCATTGCGATCTGATTAAGGATACGCAGCACGGCTTTGTTAAGAAGAGGTTGTGCCTTACGAATCTGGTAGAATTTTTTGAGGAGGTGACAAAAACGGTCAACAAAGAGCGAGCTGTTGATGTCATCTATAGGGATTTCAGTAAGGCGTTTGACAAAGTCCCTCATGAGAGGTTAGTTGAAAAGGTCAAGGCTAATAGAACATAGAACATAGAACACTACAGCACAAACAGGCCCTTCGGCCCACAAGTTGTGCCGAACACATCAAAACCTACCCAGCCATAGACCTATCTATAACCCCCAATCACATTGGATCCCATATACTCATCCAGAAGTCTTTTAAAAGACCCCAGCGAGTTCGCCTCGACCACCACCGATGGCAGCCGATTCCATTCACTCACCACCCTCTGAGTGAAAAACTTTCCCCTAGCATCCCCTCTGTACTTGCTTCCCTGCACCTTAAATCTGTGCCCTCTCGTCGAGACCATTTCAGCCCTGGGAAATAGTCTCTGAGAGTCCACCCTATCTATTCCTCTCAACATCTTGTAAACCTCTATCAGGTCGCCTCTCAACCTTCGTCTCTCCAGGGAGAACAGTCCCAGCTCCCTCAACCTGTCTTCATAAGGCATGCCTCCCAATCCAGGCAACATCCTTGTAAATCTCCTCTGCACCCTTTCAATAGCTTCCACGTCCTTCCTATAGTGAGGCGACCAGAACTGCGCCCAGTACTCCAAGTGTGGCCTGACAAGGGTCCTATAAAGCTGCAGCATTACCTCCTGACTCCTGAACTCAATCCCTCGATGAATGAAGACCAGTACACCATAAGCTTTCTTAACCACATCCTCCACCTGGGAGGCCGATTTGAGAGTCTTATGGACCCGGACCCCAAGATCCCTCTGCTCTTCCACACAGCTAAGACTCCTACCTTGATAGTGTACTCATTCATCCCATTGGATCTGCCAAAATGGACCACAACACATTTATCCGCATTGAAGTCCATCTGCCACTTCTCCGCCCAGTCTTGCATCCTGTCGATGTCATGCTGCAACTTCTGACATCCCTCCAGACCATCCACAACACCACTGACCTTCGGTAATGGGATACAAGGACAGGTATCTGGATGGATAAGTAACTGGCTTGGTAATAGGAGAGAGAGAGTAATAGTGGAAGGGTGTTTTTCTAGCTGGAGGTCAGTCACTAGTGGTGTGCCGCAGGGCTTGGTACTGGGACCTCTTCTATTTGTAATATATATAAATGACTTGGAAGAGGGAGAAAGTGGAGTGATCAGCAAGTTTGCAGACAATACAAAGATGGCTAAACTTACGGATAGTGAGGAGTATTGTTAGGCAATACAGCAGGACATAGGCTGGTGGTAACTTGATAGATGGCAGATGGAATTCAATCCTGATGAATGTGAAGTGATGCATTTCAGGAGAAAGAATGTAAAGAGGAGATATATGATAAAGGGTAGACCTATTCAGAATATAGAAATGCAGAGAGACGTGGGGGTGCAGGTGCACAAGTCTCTGAAAGTGGCAGAGAAGGTGGAGAACGTTGTGAAGAAAGTATATAGTATGTTAGCCTTTATAGGAAGGGGTATAGAGTACATAGAACATTACAGCGCAGAACAGGCCCTTCGGCCTTCGATGTTGCACCAACCAATTAACAAAAAGCAATGATCCTCTAACCTAAACCATTCCCTTTTCATCCATAAACTTATCTACTAACCTCTCAAACGCCACCAAACTTGGCGCATCTACAACTGCAGCAGGCAGGGCATTCCATACCCTTACCACCCTCTGGGTAAAGAACCTACCTCTGACATCCGTCCTATAACTACCACCCCTTAATTTAAAGCTATGTCCCTCGTGCTAGCTTTCTCCATCCTAGGAAAAAGGCTATCACTGTCCACCCTATCTAAACCTCTAATCATCTTATATGTTTCAATAAGGTCTCCTCTTAGCCACCTTCTCTCTAATGAAAACAACCTCAAATCCCTCAGCCTCTCCTCATAAGACCTGCCCTCCATACCAGGCAACATCCGGGTAAACCTCCTCTGTACCCTCTCCAATGCCTCCACATCTTTCTTATAATGCGGGGACCAGAACTGCACACAATACTCCAAGTGCGCCGCACTAGAGTTTTGTACAGTTGCAACATGACGTTGCGGCTCCGAAATTCAATCCTCCTACCAATAAAAGCTAAGACTCTGTATGCCTTCTTAACAACCTTATCGACTTGATTGCCAACTTTCAGGGATCTATGCACATATACACCAAGATCCCTCTGTTCATCAACACTATTAAGAGTCCTACCATTAGACCTATACTCTACACATTTGTTATTCCTGCCAAAGTGAATTACCTCACACTTTTCCACATTAAACTCCATTTGCCACCTCTCGGCCCAGCTCTGCAACTTGTCCAAGTCTCTCTGCAAACGATAACACCCCTCTTCACTATCTACCACTCCACCGACTTTAGTGTCATCTGCAAATTTACTAATCCATCCGTCAATACCCTCATCCAGATCATTTATAAAAATTACAAACAGCAGGGGCCCCAAAACAGATCCCTGAGGTACACCACTTGTAACCAAACTCCATGATGAATAATTTCCATCAACCACCACCCTCTGTCTTCTATCAGATAGCCAATTCCTAATCCAATTAGCTAAATCACCCTCAATCCCATACATCTGCATTTTCTACAGAAGCCTTCCATGGGGCACCTTATCGAACGCCTTACTAAAGTCCATATATACCACATCAACTGCCTTACCCCCATCCACCTCTTTGGTCACTTTTTCAAAAAACTTAAGGTTAGTAAGGCACGACCTACCCTTCACAAAACCAAGTACAAGAGCTGGCCTTTAATGTTGCAGTTGTATAAAACGTTGGTTAGACCTCATTTGAAATACTGCGTCCAGTTCTGGTCGCCTTACTACCAGAAGGACGTGGAGACTCTGGAGAGAGTGCCGAGGAGGTTTGCCAGGATGCTGCCTGGTATGGAAGGTCTCAGTTACGAGGAGAGGTTAGGCAAATTGGGGCTGTTTTCCTTAGAAAGACGTAGACTTAGAGGACATGTAATAGAGGTGTACAAGATTATGAGGAGTACAGATAGAGTAAACAGGGTTAAGCTTTTTCCTAGGATGGACTAGAATAGCACGAGGGGTCACGGGCTTAGGGTGAGGGGGGTAAAGTATAATTTGGATGGTAGAGGGAATTTTTTCACACAGAGGGTGGTGGGGGTATGGAATGCGCTGCCAAGTAGAGTGGTGGAGGCAGGTACTCTGGAGTTATTTAAATGATACTTAGATGGCACGTGAACAGAATGGGAATGGAGAGAAATAGAAAACTGATTTAAAATAGGGATCATGAGCCTTGGGAATTCCCTGAGAAATGTGTAATTTGTCGATGATATTGATGTATTTGTTTTATCCTACAGGTACTTTGGTCCGTCTTGTTGTCTAACCAGGGGCATACACGCGATGGGTCGTGAGAGGGCTGCTCTTGGATTTTTTGAGAGTAGCCTCGTGCTTCATGTCATTATTGTACGCTTGTCCTGGACCATTTGATGGGTAACACGACAGCTCAGTGACTATCGCTGTGCTGTGCAAATACATGGATTTGGGCCTGTGTCTGTGGGAGTTTGTGTATTCTCCCCGTTCTTGCATGGGTTTTCTCCAGGTGCTCCGGTTTCTTCCCACATCCCAAAGATGTGCTCTTAGGCTGAGTGGCAGAACACATTCTCCCTAAATTGGCTCAAATTTGATTCCGATGCATAGATCTATAAACATAGACAGGGATGACAGGGATCATGGAAAGAAGTGGGAACATTGAGGTGGCGGCGCGGGCTCGTTGGGCCGAAGGGTCTGTATCCTGTGCTGTTTTGTTTTTTGTTCTTTGCCATGACTAGCCTTTCGCACTTTATAATGAAGTCTTTTGATTATCAGCCTGAATGGAGCCAGCTGGTTTTAAACCCCCTGCTGCTCTTGTCCTATTGAGCGAGCCTCCATTCGCCTAAATAGAGGAGTGCATGTTCTACGAACTCCATGGGAAGACTTATTGAGGATATGCTGTGGCCATCGTAATATCAAGTTTGTTTCTTCCTCAACACTTCTACTTGGCACGTCAGGGCTATGGGCCAAGTACTGGCAGATGGGATTAGATGGGAGGTCAGATGTTACATAGAACATAGAACAATACAGCACAAACAGGCCCTTCGGCCCACGAGTTGCGCCGATCACATCTACCAATCCACAGACCTATCTATAACCTCCTATCCTATTGGTTTCCATATACTCATCCAGAAGTCTTTTAAAAGACCCCAGTGAGTTTGCCTCAACAACCTCCGATGGCAGTTGGTTCCATTCACTCACCACCCTCTGAGTGAAAAACCTACCCCTGACATCTCCTTTGTATTTGCTTCCCTCCACCTTAAATCTGTGACCTCTCGTAGTGACCATTTTAGCTCGGGGAAATAGTCTCTGAGAGTCCACCCTATCTATTCCTCTCAACATTTTATAAACCTCTATCAGGTCGCCTCTCAATCTACGTCGCTCCAGTGAAAAGAGTCCCAGCTCCCTCAATCTATCTTCACAAGGCCTGCCTCCCAATCCAGGCAGCATCCTTGTAAATCTCCTCTGAACTCTCTCAATAGCCTCTACATCCTTCCTATAATGAGGCGACCAGAACTGCGCACAATCCTCCAAGTGGGGTCTGACAAGAGTCTTATAGAGCTGCATCATTACCTCCTGACTCCTAAAATCTATTCCTCGATTAATGAAGGCCAGTACACCGTACGCCTTCTTGACCACTTCCTCCACCTGCGAGGCCGATTTAAGAGTCCTATGGACCCAGACCCCGAGATCCTTCTGCTCTACAACACAGCTAAGATTCCTACCCCTTATATTGTACTCCTTCATCCCATTATTCCTGCCAAAATGGACCACTACACATTTATCTGCGTTGAAGTCCATCTGCCACTTCTCCGCCCAGTCTTGCATCCTGTCTATGTCCCTAATGTGTCAGTGCAGACTCGATGGGCCAAAGCACTCCTCTGCAATGTATGATTCTATGAAATTCTAAATGGTTTTACATTAAGGGATAACTAGGGATAACTACATTAAAAGATAATTAGAGAAAGATAGAGCTCGTTAAGGACCATAGTTGTCATTTGTGTGTGCAGCCAGAGACGTCGGTAGGGAGGAGCAGGCTGGTGCATAACTTCGGTCTTTTTAATGTTGATGATGAGTCCAAAGTTGTCGCAAGCCGTGGAAAATTTGTCCATACTGACTTGCATCTCTGGCTGTGATCCAGTACACAGGGTGCAGTCATTGGCAAAGAGGTAATCTCTCAGAACAGCCTCTTTCACTTTGGTAATAGCTTGAAGTCCCAGGTTGAAGAGCTTCCCATCCACTCTGTACTTGAGGCTGATTCCAGCAACACTCTTCTGGAAGGCATCATTCAGCATGGCAGTAACCATCATGCTGAACAGAGAGGGTGCAAGCACATAGTCCTGTTTGATGCTGTTGGTGACTGGGAATGCCTCAAAGGATTCTCCGCCATCTAGTATTCTAGCCATCATGGAACTGGTGCACCATCTGAATGAATTTGGGGGGGAGGGGGGTGAACTTTGACATGATCTTCCACAGGCCTTGTCAGCATACTGTGTCAAAGGCTTTTGTGAGGTCAACAAAGGTTGTGTAGAGCTCGCGATTCTGCTCCTGACACTTCTCCTGAAGTTGGTGTGCAGCAGAAAGTCATGTCAGTAGTCCCACGACCTTTGCGAAAGCCACACTGTGACTCTGGAAGCAGGCCCAGCTCCAGATGAGTGACCAGACGATTTAGTAGGACTCTTGCTATGGCTTTTCCTGTGATGGAGAGCAGCCAGATTCCTTGGTGATCGTCGCATACTTGCCGATTGCCTTTCCTCTTGTAGAGGTGCACGATGGAAGCATCTTTAAGTTCCTGAGGAATGGATCCTTGCTTCCAAAAGGACTGGAACAACTCGGTGAGCTTCTCAATAAGTGCAGGACCAGCAGCTTTATAGATCTCTGCGGGTACGGTATCTGCCCCTGGGGCTTTGTTACTGGGTAGCTGGCTGACAGCTTTCGTGACTCGGCTACTACCAGTGAGTCATCCATGGCACTGGATATGGGTATAAGGCCTTGGTAAAATGCTCTTTCTGCAAGTTGGTGCAAACTTAATGGGTCAAATGGCCTCCTATTGCACTCAGATTGCATGATGGCAAGATAAACTGTATAGCATTTTGGTTAAGCCACAGCTAGAGTATTTTACACAGTTATGAAGTCTACTTTATAGGAGGGATGTAATAGCATTGGAAAAGGTGCAGAGGAGATTTATCAGGATATTGCCTGGGCTGGAGAGGTTTAGATATGAAGAGAGATTGGATAGATTGGGGTTGTTTTCCTTGCAGCAAAGGAGACTGGGGGGGAGGGAGAAGAGAGGGGAATGTGATTGTGATGTCTAAAATAATGAAGGGCATAGATTGTACAGGAAGAAGCTTTTCACCTTGACAGTGGGGTCATGACCATGGGACATAGATTTAAGGTAAGGGAAGTTGGAGGAAATGTGAGGAAAAACTTTTTCACCCAAAGGGAGTCTGCAAGTCACTGCCTAAAAAGGTGATGGAAGCAGACACAAATTTTAAGTATTATTTAAAATATTTAGATGTGCATTTGTGATGCAAAATCATATAAGGCTATGGGCCAAGTGGGATCAAAGGTTATGGGGAAAAAGCAGGATTAGGCTATTAAGTTGGATGATCAACCATGATTGTAATAAATGGTGAGCAGTTTCGAAGGGCTTCATCCTGTTCCCATCTTTTATGTTTCTCAGTGCTGGAAAATGGGACTAGAATACTTAGATTGCCTATCTTTGCCTAGTGTGGGAACACTATTATATCTATCACTTGCTGTTTATGCTGTTTGTCAAACAAGTAGTTTTGTGCTGCAACTTCATTAGGTTAACACCTTATTTTTAAGTAGGTTGCTACTGTTTGTGGCATGCTGTTCCACAGTCTTCATCAAATCAGGGTGGATCCCCTGGTTTGTTAGTAATGATGTAGTGGGGAATATACCAGGCCACAAAGTTACAAATTGTAGTTGAGTATAATTCCGCTGCTGCTGATGGCCCACAGTGCCGCATGAATATCCAGTCTTGAGTTGCTAGATCTGATCCAAATTTATTCCATTTAATGTGGTGCTAGTGCCACCGAACACAATGGAGGGTATCCTCAATGTGAAGAGAAGACTTGATCGCAGCAAGGATTGTGCATGGTCACCCTTGGTAATACTGTCTGAATAGATGGCAGGTAGGTTGGTGAGGATGAGGTCAAACATTTTTTTTTCTCCTTTGTTGATTCCCTCACCACTTGCCATACTCCCAGTCTAGCAGCTACGTTCTTTAAGACCCAACCAGCTTGGTCTGTGGTGACACTGCTGAGCCATTGCTGGTGGTGGACATTGAAATCTCCCACTTGCCACCCTCAGTGTTTCCTCCAAATGGTCATCAACATGAAGGAATACTGATTCGTCAGCTGAGGAGAGATGGTACTTGATAATCTGTAGGAAGTTTTCTTGCCCATATTTGACCTGATGCTGTGAGATATTTTGGGGTCCAGAATCAATGAAGAGGACTTCCATCGCAAATCCCTCCTGACTGAACACCAGTGTGCTGCCACTTCTGCTGGGTCTATCTTGATGGTGGGATAATACATGCCATCGACTGGTGATTGTTGTGCCTGGGATATTATCTGTAAGGCATGATTCCATGAGTTTGACAATGTAGGACTGTTGCTGACTAGTCTGCAAGACATTTTTCCCAATTTTGGCATAAGTCCCTAGAAGTTACCAGGGAGGAATTTGCAGGGTCGAAATGAGCCATTGTCATAAAAAAAATGCTGGAGAAACTCAGCAGGCCTGATAGCGTCTGTGGAGAGAGAATAGAGCCAAAGTCTGGATGACCCTTCGTCATGGTTGACAACCTGATCATCCAGACTCAAAAGGTTGGCTCTATTCTCTTTGCACAGATGCAGTCAGATCAGGATTTTCAATTTTTGTTTTGAGATTGCAGCATATACAATATTTTGCCTTTAATCATTATTGTATTCTTTATCGTCCAGATTTGACTTTGAGCGTCAGGCTTCAGCTGTTTGAAAACTGCTATCTTGTGTTTCGACCTAGATCGTTTGGTCAGGTAATGATGGCCGTTCATTTTCGTTTTGGAAAATTGCATATCTTTGAACATAATTTTCGTCAAACCAGTCCTAATGCCAAAGAACACTTATCCAATGATCTGAGCCCAGGGCTCCAATTGAGCTGCCTCTATTTGATCTTACTGTTCTGGAATTGAGTTGGATGTGTGAAGAACTTCTAGGTTGGTCATGAGGACCGCTCTTCAGTCAGGCTGCTTTAGGGCTGAGATTTTGATCTTGTTCATCTTGGAGCTTACAATCTTTGTTGCAGGATAAATGATTGCATTTATCTGTGAAATCTGTGATTGGTCCAGCAAATGCCAATCCTATGCATGGCTTGAGTGATACAGACATTACTTGGATCTTCGACTTGGATGATGATGTAACCCAAGAAATGCCAGTGCTTTGAGCTAGGTTGCCTCCTAACGGTTTTGAAATCGTCATTCTGACAGAAAAGTGTATCATAATGAGCACACTTTAGAAACAGGAAAGCACCATTTGGATTGGCTTTTCTCATCCCATTGCTCCCACTGGCTTTAGACTAGGCACCAAGGTCACAGCCAACCTTACTATTGAAGTCCTCCAGAAGGATGATTTATTTTCTTCTTTTGTAACTGCAATTTGACTATTGTCAGTGTAGATGCTTCATCAGCCCTCTAAGCCTATGCTTAGACCATGTTTAACTATCTAAACCAACTGCTTAAAGCTTGCTATTCCTCATTTGTTCATGTGCCCACTCATTTCCACTGAACTTTTCCCCCCTTGTAATTGTCATTTCTGCCATGGGAAAAAGCTTCCAACTGTTCACCCTAACTATATCTGTTCTATTAGATCATCCTTATCCAAGGAAAACATCCCAGTTTATTCAATCTTTCCTCATAGCTAATACCCTCCATACCAGGCAACATCCTGGTAAACCTTTTCTGTACTCTCTTCAAAGCCTCCATATCCTTCTGGCAGAGTGGTTACCAGAACTGGACACAGTATCCAAATGTGGCAGAACCAATGTTTTATACAACTTAATTTGTCTAGTTTTATACTCAATGCCCATCCGATGAAGGCAAGCATACCATATGCTTTCTTCATCACCTTTTCCATCTGTGCTGCCACTTTTCAGGATTTATGGACCTGTCTTCCCAGATGTCTCTGTGTGTCAATGCTCCTGATTGTTTTGCTACTTATTTTGTAGCTCCCATCTGAATTGGATTTATCAAAATGCATCACCTCGCACTTGTCCAAATTAAATTCAATCTGCCATTTCTCCACCCAGTTTTCCAGTCTATCTATATCCTGCTGTATTTTCTAACAATCTTCTTCAGCATTTGCAACTCTGTCGATCTTGGTATCATCTGCAAACTTGCTAATCAGATCAGCTACATTTTCTTCCAAGTCATTTGTATAAATATTGCAAATAGCAGAGGTCCCAGCGCTGATCTCTGTGGAACACCACTAGTTACAGACTTTTGTTCAGAAAAACACCCTTCCATCGTTACCCTTGTTTTCTATGGCCAAGTCAGTTCTGAATCCATCTAACTAATTCACTGCTGACCCTGTGAGATTTGCATCTGCCTGCCATGAGGGACCTCGTCAAATGCCTTATTAAAATCCATGTAGACAACATCAACAGCCCTTTCCTCATCAATCATTTTTGCAACCGCCTCAAAAAAACTCAACTAAATTGGTGAGGTATGACCTCCCATGTACAAAACTATGCTCTTTGCTGCTAACACGACCATTCAGTTCCAAATAAGTAAGATGCTATTCCTAAGAATTTTCTCCAACAGTTTTCCTATCAATGATGTCAAACTCACTGGCCTACAATTACCTGGATTATCCTGCTACCTTTCTTAAATAACAGGACAACATTGGATATCCTCCAGTCCTTTGGTACCTCACCAGTGGCCAATGAGGAAATAAAGATTTCTTTGAGGGTCAGCATTTTCATCTCTTGTCTCCCTCAGTAATCTGGAATAGATCCCATCTGGCCCTGAGGATTTGTCTACCTTAATGCTACCTAACACTTTCTTCCTCATAATAATGACTTGTTCTAAATGGTTTACACATCCCTCCCAGATTGTGTGACCAGAGCAAGATTGAGAGGGAGAGATTCATGCTGAGGGTAAGGTAGCTAATGTTTGCTTATTTATTTATTTATCCATTAAGTTTACGTTTCTTTGTGGGCTTTTTTCCTTTCAGAAGTTTTTTTTTACCGGGAAAGTGAAAGTGGGCCGCTGGGTAGTCTGGGTGTTTGAGGTTTTTTTTATTTTAATATAGAAGTCACTTACCTGGGGGATTGACCTCATTATGCGACCAGAACATGATTGAGAGGGAGAGATTCGTGCTGAGGGTAAGGCAGCTAATGTCTGCTTATTTATTTATTTATTTATCCATTAAGTTTAAGTTTTTTCATGGGCTTTTTTCCTTTCAGAAGTTTTTTTACTGGGAAAACTGTGCAGGTGCCTGACGCCAGCTAGTGATGAACGGGAACTATAAAGAGCAGGTCACTGTATACAGCTGGCAGCATTGAGAGCAGGTGCAGAGTGAGAGAGAGCAGAGTGAAGGCTGAAGGCCATTGGCTCAACAGGCTTCAGCGTAAACAGGCAGAGGTAGGGTAGATTCTGTTCTTCGTTCTTCCAGTCATTTAAAGGAAGGGGTAATTATGAGTGAGAGGCCAGTTTGTTGCTTTCGGTGTTGGATGTGGGAGTTCGTGGAATTGTCTAGCCTCCCAGAAGTCCATATCTGCACCAGGTACGTGGAACTGCAGCTCCTGAGGGACCGTGTTAGGGAACTACAGCTTGATGATCTTAGTCTATTCAGGGAGAATGAGGAATTAATAGAGAGAAATTACAGGCAGGTAGTCACAGTGGGGCCACAGGAGGAAGACACATGGGTCACAGTTAGGAAGGGTAAAGTTCACATACCAGAGAGTATCCCAGTAGCCGTCCCCCTTAACAGTAAGGGCTGGGTGACAGACAGGAGAGGGGAGAGAAGAGAGCAGTCAGTGAAGGGATCCCCTGTGGTTGTCCCCCTCCAAAATAAGTATACCGTTTTGGATACTGTGGGGGTGGGGGGGTGGGATGACCCTCCAGAGGTAAGCCATGGTGACCAGGTCACCGGCACAGAGTCAGGCTGTGGGGAATGCAGTAGTTAGAGGCACAAACGGGCGGTTCTGTGGGCAGGAGCGAAACTCCAGGATGGTCGTCTGCCTCCCTGGTGTCGGGGTCCTGGATATCTCTGAGCGATAGGAACCATCCTTAAAGGGGCAGGTAATCCGATAGATGTCATTGTTCACATTGGTGCAAATGACGTAGGTAGGGAGGTCCTGCGAGAGCAATTCAGGGAGTTGGGTAGTAGACTAAAGAGCAGGGCCTCTAGGATCGCAATCTCTGGAGTTCTCCCAGTGTCTAGTGCTAATGAGGCTAGGAATAGGGAGATTGTACAACTGAATGCATGTCTAAAGGACTGGTGCAGGAGAGAGGGTTGCAAATTTGTGGATCACTGGGAAATCTTCAAGAGAGGATAGTACTTATATAAGAAGGACGGGCTACACCTAAACTGTAGGGGCATGAATATCCTGGCCAAGAGTTTTACTAGTGTGGTTTGGATGGGTTTAAACTAATATGGCAGGGGCATGGGGATCAAAACAATAGGTCAATAAGCATAGAGGCTGTGGATGAGCTTGGGACAGTAAGAAGTCTGACAATACTCAGGCATGGCCATAGAAGACAGAGAGTAGCAGTGGAGAGGTCTTTTTCCAGTTGGAGGTCTGTATCAGATTGGGCTCTGTACTCTGCTGTTTGTGATATATAAATGATTTGGAAGAAGATGTAGCTGATGTGATCAGTAAGATTGCTGGAGTTGCAGATAGTGATGAACATTGTCAGAGAATACAGCAGGATATAGATAGGCTCGAAAATTGGGCGAAGAAATGGCAGATGGAATTTAATCCTGATAAATGCAAAGTGATGATGCATTTTGATAGACCTAATGTAGGGGAGAGCTTTACAATAAATGGCAGAACCTTCAGGAGTATAGACACACAGAGGGACCTGGGTGCGCAATTCCAGAGATCCTTAAAGGTGGCAGCACAGATGGAGAGAGCAGTGAAGAAGGCACATGGCATGCTTGCCTTTATTGGACAGGGCATAGAGTATAAAAGTTGGCATATGATGTTGCAGCTATATAGAACGTTGGTTAGGCCACATTTGCAATACTGCGTCCAGTTCTGGTCGTCACACTACCAGAAGGACATGGAGGCTTTGGAGAGAGTACAGAAAAGGTTTTCCAGGATGTTACCTGACATAGAATGTCTTAGCTATGAGGAGAGATTGGGTAAACTGGGGTTGTTCCCCCTGAAAAGACAGAGGATGAGGGGCGACCTAATAGAGGTGTACAAAATTATGAAGGGCATAGACAGGGTGAACAATGGGAAGCTTTTTCCCAGGTCGGAGGTGATGAACATAAGGACACAAGTTCAAGGTGAGGGGGGCAAGGTTGAACACAGATGTGAGGGAAATGTATTTTACAAAGAGGGTGGTAGAGGCCTGGAATGCACTGCCAAGCAAGCTGGTTGAGGCGGACATGCTGGGATCATTTAAGACTTATCTAGATACTCAAATGAACGGACTCGGAATAGAGGGATACAAACGAATGGTCTAGTTGGGCTCATGAGCGGTGCAGGCTTGCAGGACCGAAGGGTCTGTTTCTGTGCTGTATTGTTCTTTGACACCATGAATCAACATGTCCCTCTCCATTGTGACTACCAATGCAAAGTACTCATTAAGGATCTCATCCAGTCCCTTTGGTTCTATACATAATTTCTCTTCTTTGTCCTTAAGCAGACCAACTGTAGCTAACCTATTGAGCTATTTGTGATTTTTGTCAGTGACTTGGAAGAGGTGGCTGAAGAGTGGATTAGTAAATTTGCTGACAACACCAAGATTGGTGGAATAGTGGATGAGATTAGGGCTCATAGGGCTCTTGCCGGCTGCCGAGAGACAATTGATAGGATGCGGAGCTGGATCGAAAAGTAGCAGATGAAGTTTAACCTGATAAATGTGAGGTGGTTCGTTTTGGTAGGACAAACTTGATGCAGATTACTGAATCAATGCAGGTTTCTAAGGAATTGGAGGAACAGAGAGGGTTCAGATTCAAATCCACAGATCTCTGAAGGTTGCCATCAAGTGAAGAAGGCTTATAGTATGTTCCTGTTTACTAACAGGGGGTTTGAGCTTGAGAGCCATGGGGTTATGCTGCAACTATACCGGACGTTAGTGAAACCACATTTGGAATATTATGTTCAATCCTGGTCACCTCACTATAAGAAGGATATGGAAGCATTAAGGAGAGTGCAGAGGAGATTTACCAGGATGCTGCCTCATTTGGAGCATAGGTCTTATGAGGAAAGGTTGAGGGAGCTGGAGCATTTCTTTTTGGAGCAGAGGAAAATGAGAGGTGACTTAATAGAGGTTTATAAGCTGATGAGGGGGATTGATACAGTGGACATGTAGAGACTATTTCCTCAGGTGGAAGTAGCTATTACACGGGGGCATAACTATAAGGTTCATGGTGAGAGATATAGGAGGGATGTCCAAGGTAGGTCCTTTACTCAGAGTGTGGTTGGTGTATGGAATAGACTGCCTGCTGTGATAGTGGAGTTGGACACTTTAGGAACTTTCAAGCAGTTATTGGATAGACACATGGAGCACACCAGAATGATCGGGAGGGGATAGCTTGATCTTGGGATTGGACATAGCTCAGCACAACATTGAGGGCCGAAGGGCCTGTACTGTGCTGTACTGTTCTATGTTCTATATGTTCTATCCTCTTGTTCCAAATATATAGGTTTTGTGAAGGGTAGGTCATGCCTTACTAACCTCATTGAGTTTTTTGAGAAAGTGACCAGAGAGGTGGATGGGGGTAAGGCGGTTGATGTAGTATATATGGACTTTAGTAAGGCTTTTGATAAGGTGGCCCATGGAAGACTTCTACAGAAAATGCAGATGTGTGGAATAGAGGGTGATTTAGCTAATTGGATTAGAAATTGGCTGGCAGATAGAAGACAGAGGGTGGTGGTTGATGGGAGATATTCATCGTGGAGTTCGGTGACGAGTGGTGTGCCTCAGGGGTCTGTTTTGGGGCCCCTGCTGTTTGTAATTTTTATAAATGATCTGGATGAGGGTATTGAGGGATGGATCAGTAAATTTGCAGATGATACTAAAGTTGGTGGAGTGGTAGATAGTGAAGAGGGGTGTTTTAGTTTACAGAGTGACTTGGACAAGTTGCAGAGCTGGGCCGAGAGGTGGCAAATGGAGTTTAGAACATAGAACATAGAACATTACAGCACAGAACAGGCCCTTCGGCCTTCGATGTTGTGCCGACCAAAATAAAAAGCAATGCCCCTCCAAACTAAACCATTCCCTTCTCTTCCATATACTTATCAACTAACCTCTTAAACGCCACCAAACTTGGCGCATCTACAACAGCTGCAGGCAGGGCATTCCACTCCCTAATCACTCTTTGAGTAAAGAACCTACCTCTGATATCCGTCCTATAACTCATACCCCTTAATTTAAAGTTGTGTCCCCTCGTGCTAGCTTTTTCCATCCTAGAAAAAAGGCTATCACTGTCCACCCTATCCAAACCTCTAATTATCTTATATGTTTCAATAAGATCCCCCCTTAGCCGCCTCCTTTCTAACGAAAACAACCTCAAATCCTTCAACCTCTCTTCATAGGACCTGCCCTCCATACCAGGCAACATCCTAGTAAACCTCCTCTGTACCCTCTCCAATGCCTCCACATCTTTCTTATATGTGGCGACCAGAACTGCACACAATACTCCAAGTGCGGCCGCACTAGAGTTTTGTACAGCTGCAACATGATGCTGCGGCTCCTAAATTCAATCCCCCTACCAATAAAAGCTAAGACTCCATAAGCCTTCTTAACAACTTTATCCACTTGACTGCCTACTTTCAGGGATCTATTGACACATACACCAAGATCCTTCTGTTCCTCAACACTATTAAGAGCCCTACCATTAGCCCTATACTCTACACATTTATTGTTCCTGCCAAAGTGCATTACCTCACACTTTTCCACATTAAACTCCATTTGCCACCTCTCGGCCCAGCTCTGCAACTTGTCCAAGTCACTCTGTAAACTAAAACACCCCTCTTCACTATCTACCACACCACCAACTTTAGTATCATCTGCAAATTTACTGATCCATCCCTCAATACCCTCATCCAGATCATTTATAAAAATTACAAACAGCAGGGGCCCCAAAACAGACCCCTGAGGCACACCACTCGTCACCGAACTCCACGATGAATATCTCCCATCAACCACCACCCTCTGTCTTCTATCTGCCAGCCAATTTCTAATCCAATTAGCTAAATCACCCTCTATTCCACACATCTGCATTTTCTGTAGAAGTCTTCCATGGGCCACCTTATCAAAAGCCTTACTAAAGTTCATATATACTACATCAACCGCCTTACCCCCATCCACCTCTTTGGTCACTTTCTCAAAAAACTCAATGAGGTTAGTAAGGCATGACCTACCCTTCACGAAACCATGCTGACTATCCCCAATCAATTCATTTCTCTCTAAATAACTATAAATCCTATCCCTAATAATTCTCTCCAATACCTTGCCCACAACAGAAGTAAGACTCACTGGCCTATAATTCCCAGGAAGGTCTCTCTTCCCCTTCTTAAACAATGGGACCACATTCGCCATCCTCCAGTCCTCCGGAACCACACCCGTAACCAACACGGACTGAAGATCAGAGCCAGAGGCTCTGCAATCTCCTCTCTTGCCTCCCAGAGAATCCTAGGGTAAATCCCGTCCGGCCCAGGGGACTTATCCAACTTCAAACCCTCGAGAATTTCTAACACATCCTCCCTACTACTACAATACTTCCCAATTTGCAACCCTGTACCTCAGTGCTCTCCATAGCTACATTTCCAGCACTCTGCGTGAATACCGAAGAGAAATATTTATTCAGTGCCTCACCAATCTCTTCAGGCTCCACGCACAACTTCCCACTGCTGTCTATGACTGGCCCTAATCTTGCCCTAACCAATCTTCTATTCTTAACATATCGAAAGAAAGCTTTAGGATTCTCCTTAATCCTATCAGCCAACATCTTCTCGTGTCCCCTCTTAGCTCTCCTCAATTCACTTTTTACCTCCTTCCTAGCTAATCTATAGCTATCCATTGCACTACCTGAGCCTTCAAGCCTCATCCTGACATATTGATATGCATTTGTACCCCGGAACCTGCAACATCCATTCCTGTCCCTGCTCTACCCAAGTCTCTGAAATGGCCACAACATCGAAGTTCCAGGTACTGGTCCAAGCTGCAAGTTCCTCCCCCTTATTGCGAATACTCCTTGCATTAAAGTATACGCATCTCAAACCATGCTCCACCCCACCCGTACGCCGCTGTGTTTTACCACTCTCCTCTATAACCCCCTTACTCTCATCCCTCTCAGCACCCCAACTACTTAGGATCCCACCCCCCCCCCGAAATTAATGTGGAAAAGTGTGAGGTAATGCACTTTGGCAGGAACAATAAATGTGTAGAGTATAGGGCTAATGGTAGGGCTCTTAATAGTGTTGAGGAACAGAAGGATCTTGGTGTATGTGTCAATAGATCCCTGAAAGTAGGCAGTCAAGTGGATAAAGTTGTTAAGAAGGCTTATGGAGTCTTAGCTTTTATTGGTAGGGGGATTGAATTTAGGAGCCGCAGCATCATGTTGCAGCTGTACAAAACTCTAGTGCGGCCGCACTTGGAGTATTGTGTGCAGTTCTGGTCGCCACATTATAAGAAAGATGTGGAGGCATTGGAGAGGGTACAGAGGAGGTTTACTAGGATGTTGCCTGGTATGGAGGGCAGGTCCTATGAAGAGAGGTTGAAGGATTTGAGGTTGTTTTCGTTAGAAAGGAGGCGGCTAAGGGGGGATCTTATTGAAGCATATAAGATGATTAGAGGTTTAGATAGGGTGGACAGTGATAGCCTTTTTCCTAGGATGGAGAAAGCTAGCACGAGGGGACACAACTTTAAATTAAGGGGTATGAGTTATAGGACGGATATCAGAGGTAGGTTCTTTACTCAAAGAGTGATTAGGGAGTGGAATGCCCTGCCTGCAGCTGTTGTAGATGCGCCAAGTTTGGTGGCGTTTAAGAGGTTAATTGATAAGTATATGGAAGAGAAGGGAATGGTTTAGTTTGGAGGGGCATTGCTTTTTATTTTGGTCGGCACAACATCGAAGGCCGAAGGGCCTGTTCTGTGCTGTATTGTTCTATGTTCTATGTTCTATGTTCTATATGTATATAATGCCTTGGGATTCTCCTTAATCCTATCTGCCGAGGACATTTTGTGACCCCTTGCCATCCTAATACCTGTTTGAGCTCTTCTTTACTTTCCCCGTATTGTTCAAATGCTTCATCTGTTTTTAATTGTTTAGACCTCATGTCAGATCATAGAGGTTTTTAGCATGGAAACAGGCCCTTCGGCCCAACTTGCCCATGCCGTCCTCTTTTTAAATCCCAAAGCACCCATCTTATCCCTGTAATTGTCTAAATGCTTTTTAAAAGACAAAATCGTTTTTGCCTCCTATTAATTCTGGCAGCTTGTTCTAGACAATCACCACCTTCTGTGTGAAAAAATTGCCCTTCTGGACCCTCCCCTCTCACTTAAACCTATGCCCTCTAGTTTTAGACTCCTCTATCTTTGGGAAAAGATATTGACTTTCTAGCTGATCTATGCCTTCATAATTTAACAGACCTCTATAAGATCACCCCTCAGCCTTCTATGCTCCAAAGAAAAAAAAAATCCCAGTCTATCCAACCTCTCCTTATAACTCAAACCATCAAGTCCAGGTAGCATCCTAGTAAATCTTTTCAAATAGTTATTAATCTACTTTAGTTTAATAATGTCCTTTCCATAATAGGGTGACCAGAACTGTACACAATATTCCAGTGTAGCCTTAACAACAATGTCTTGTACAACTTCAGCAAGATGCCCAAATTCTTGAATTCAATGTTGTGACCAATGAAATCAAGCATGCTGAATGTCTTCTTCATGTCTGTCCATCTCTGACTCCATTTTCAAGGAGCGTTGAACATGTGCCTCTAGATCTCTTTGTTCTGTGACTCTCCTCAGCGCCCTACCATTAACTGAGTAAATCATGCCTAGTTCAGTCCACCAAAGTGTATCACCCCTCAGTTATTTAAACTCCATCTGCCATTCATCAGCTCACTGACCCAATTGACCAGGACCCTGTTGCAATCAGAGATATCTTTCTTCACTGTCCACTGTGTCACCAATCTTGGTGTCATCAACAAAATTACTAACCATGCCTCCTATATTCTCATCCAAATCATTCATATAAATGACAACTAACAGTGGACCCAGCACTGATCTCTGAGCACAGGCTGGTCACAGGCCTCCAGTTTGAAAAACAATTCTTTACAATCACCATGTCTTTTGTCATCAAGCCAGTTTTGTATCCATTTAGCTACCTCGCCCTGGATCCTGTGAGACTTAACCTTATGTAACCATCTATCTCATCTACTTTCACTTGCCTTCTGGATTATCCCTTTATGCATCCTTTCTCTTTTGACTAGACTAACAGTTTCTCTGGTTAGCCACAGTTCCTGAATCCAGTCTTTCCTTTCCATCCTTTTCATTGGCACATGCCTGTACTGCACTCCAATCGACTGTTCCTTAAAAGACTGCCGCGTACCAAATGCGGATTTACCCTCAAACAGCTTGTCCCAAACAACATCTTCCAAATCTTGCCTAATCCAGTTGTACTTTGCTTTCCATCAGTTTAGCACCTTAACCGTAGGATAAATTCTTACTTTTCCATCAGGATCTAAAAGCTTATGGAACTGTGGTCATTGTTTGCTACATTTTCCCCCGCTGCAACTTTGATGAAGGTATGTTGGTTTTGCTGAAATATCATGACTCTTTCATGGATACAAATAGTGAAGTCTGGTAGTGCATCCTATTTCAGATAGCAAAACCAAGTCTGTAGTTATATGTCAGAGGTAGGTTCTTTACCCAGAGGGTGGTAAGGGTATGGAATGCCCTGCCTGCTGCGGTTGTAGATGCGTCAAGTTTGGTGGCGTTTAAGAGGTTAGTAGATAAGTTTATGGATGAAAAGGGAATGGTTTAGGTTAGAGGGTCATTGCTTTTTCTTAATTGGTCGGCGCAACATCGAGGCCAAAGGGCCTGCTCTGCGCTGTAATGTTCTATGTTCTACCAAAGAAGGTGTATCCTCAGGTTATTCAACTGGAAAACCTAACATTTGTGGTGGGAAAATACTAGAAAGGATTCTGAGGGGTGAGATATGCAGGCATTTGGAAAGACAGAGTTTGATTAGGAGTAGTCAGCATGGCTTTCTGCACGGGAGATCGTGCCTTATAAAGTTGTTGAAGTGACCAGGAAGGTTGATGAGGGCAGGGGTTGGACATAGTCTGTGCGGACTTTAGTAAGGCCTTTGATCAAGTTCTAAATGGTTGGCTACTCTGGAAGGTTAGATCATATGGAAATCCAGGGAGAGCTGGCAAATTGGATATACAGTTGGCTTAATGGTATAAAGCAGAGAGTAATGGTGGATGTTTGTTGGACTGGAAGCCTGTGACCAGTGGTGTGACCGGACTCACTGCTGTATGTTATCTATATCAGCGAGTTGAATGAGAATGTACAAGGCATGATCAGTAAGTTTGCAGGTGACACTAAAATAAATTGTATTGTTGACAGTAAGGAAGGTTATCAAAAATTGCAGCGGGATCTTGATCAGCTGGGGAAGTGGGCCGAGAAATAGCAAATGGAGTTCAATACAAATAAGTGTGAGGTCTGGCACTTTGGAAAGTCAAATCCAGGTCAAACTTTCATGGTAAATGATAGAACCTTAGGGACTATTGTGGAAGAAAGGGACCTTGATGTTGAGGTGCATGGTTCTGTCTAGGTGGAGTCACAGATAGATGGGCCTTCATTAGTCAGGGCATTGAGTATAGAAGTTGAGAAGTTATGTTGCAGTTGTACAGGATGTTGGAGTACTGTGTTCAGTTTTGGTTACCTTGTTATAGGAAAGATGTCGTTAAACTGGAAAGACTGTAGAAGAGATTTACAAAGATATTGCTAGGACTCAAGGGATAGAGTTATAAAGAAGTTATAAAGAGAGATTGGACAGCAAGGACTTTTTTTTGGAGAGTAAGAAATTCGGGTGATCTTATAGAGTTGTATAAGATCATGAGAGATAGGGTGAATGCATTTAGTCTTTTTCCCAGTGTTGGAGAGTCGAGAACTAGAGGACATGTTTACGTTAAGAGGGCAAAAAATTAATGGGAACCTGACGAGCAACTTTTTTATACAGAGGGTGGTAAGAGCTGCCAGAGAAAGTGGTTGAGGCAGGGACATTGGCAATATTTAAAAGGCATTTGAACAGATACATGGATAGAAAAGGTTTAAAGGGATATCAGCTAAATGTAGTGGTTAAATGGGCATTTTGGTTGGCATGGACCAGTTTGGGTTTAAGGCCATATCTCCATGCCATTAATATATGACTGCCCTTCCCTAGGAAAACAAGTCTCACTAAGGATGACAGTACAAATTTGGTATCTAAATGGTTCATGTGATATAATTGCCGTTTTTCTTTCCAATGGTCATTTGAAATCTCTCAGGTCTCCAACATTCCAAGTTTCAAAGTTTAGGGATTTTCTTTGATCTCAAAGTTTACAATCGTGTTGGATATGGTTGGCCACCTAGGAGAAAAAGTGACAGTCTATTTTAATAGCAGCTTTTCCAGCCCCCACCCCAAATCAGCTGAGTGGAAGGTATGAAGAGGATTGCTCAATAACATTGCTGCTATCCAAAGATAATTCTGTTCCAAGATGTGCCCAAATAATGGTTATGAATCTATCGCGTGTGAGATTTTTGTCCCCTTTGCCAATTATGCATCGCCACAGGAATTGGCTGAATGTCCTCAGTAGATTCATCCATGCAATTTCATTTTGCATGCAAACCTTGGGGTACTTTCATTGTCCAAACAATCTTTATGGTTTGGTGATTAAATTACAGCGACTGTCAAATCATGAATGGAACCGACTGCCGTTAGAGGTTATTGAGGCAAACTCACTGGGGTCTTTTAAGAGACTTCTGGATGAGTATATGGAAAAGAATAGGATAGGGGGTTATAGATAGGTCGGTGGATTGGTAGATGTGATTGGCGCAACTCATGGGCCGAAGGGCCTGTTTGTGCTGTATTGTTCTATGTTCTATGTTGTATGATGATGGGGCCATCATTTTGCAGCAGGTGAAACATACAGACTTCCTTTACCTATTCTGCTATTGAACAATTTGGACTGCACTTAGTCTGGCACTTCCCTTGACCTTGCCAGCTTGGGTGACTCTACCAGGAGCAAGGAGCAACTGATAGCATCACCAAGGGATCACCAGAATTTACCACCTCATGTGGCAATCCACCTAGAAGTCCTAGTAACAGCCTTAAAAGACCATGAGTTACCATAAATGGTGAATACAATTTTAGAACAATCAGGGAAGAGAAAATCAGTCAGCATTTGAAGAAGTTTGCACGATTAAGGATTGCTAGTATGGATTTGTAAAAGGAATCATGTTTAACTAATCTAACTTAATTTTTTTAATGGAAGTAATAGAGAAAATCGATAAAGGATGTCGTCAATTTGGATTTTCAGAGTATTTGCCAGAGTACCATGTAAGAAGCTATTTAATTAATTGACATTCTTGGAGTCAAAGGGTTATTATCAACTGAGATAAGAAATCACCTTAAGAACAGAAAAATCATAGTAAATAAAAATCGATATACGGTGAATGCTGGAAATCTGAACTGAAAGCCAAAAATGCAAATAAAGACCCCCAGCAGGTCTCGCAGCATCTCTGGAGAGAGAACCAGTTGACATTTTAAGTGTTATGACTCTTCATCATAGAATCATACAGTGTAGAAGAGATCCTTTGGCCCATCGAGTCTACACTGATGCATCAGAAACACCTGAACTTCAACCTAATTCCATCTGCCAGGACTTGACCCATAGCCCTAAGTGTAATGATGATCTAAGTGCTCGTCCAAATATGTTTTGAAGGATGTGAGGCAACCCACCTCCATCACCCTCTGAGGCAAAACATTTCAGACCATCAACACTCTCCAGGTAAACAAGTTTTCCTCACATCCCTCCCTAAATCTCCTGCCCCTCACCTTGAACTTATGCCCCTTCGTGATTGACCTTTCTGAATTGGAGAAAGGTAGAAATGTGATGGTAATCATAAATCCTTACAGTTCAGAAGGAGGCCCATGGAGTGTAAGATCATCATTACACTTAGGGCTATGGGTCAAGTCCTGGCAGATGGAATTAGGTTGAAGTTCAGGTGTTTCTGATGCATCAGTGTAGACTCGATGGGCCAAAGGATCTCTTCTACACTGTATGATTCTATGATGAAGAGTCATAACACTTAAAATGTCAACTGGTTCTCTCTCCAGAGATGCTGCGAGACCTGCTGGGGGTCTTTATTTGCATTTTTGGCTTTCAGTTCAGATTTCCAGCATTCACCGTATATCGATTTTTATTTACTATGATTTTTCTGTTCTTAAGGTGATTTCTTATCTCAGTTGATAATAACCCTTTGACTCCAAGAATGTCAATTAATTAAATAGCTTCTTACAACAGAAAATTTCTCCAACAGAAAATTTTACTCTATCCCTGTAACCCCACATATTTACCTACCTAATTCCCCTAACTTGGGACACTAAAGGATAATTTAATAACATGCCAAATTAACCTAACCTGCACATCTTCGGAATGTGGGAAGAAACCAAAGCACTCCAAGGAACCTCATGCAGACACAGAGAGAATTTGGAAACTGCACACAGGTAATCATCCAAGGCTGAAATGGAACCAGGGTCCCTTTTGCGCTGTGAGGCAGCAGTGCTACTCACTGTTCTGTGCCTTTCTTTGTACTTTTGGGTAGGGTGGAAGGAGAGATGAGTTAAAATAAGTCATGATAGATAGTAGTTCATAGAATCATAAGAGTGTAGAAGAGGCTATTCAGCCCATCAAGTTTGCGTGGACAGGTGAGAAACACCTGACTTCCCACTGAATTCTATTTACCCATACTTGGCCCATAGCCTTGAATATTATGATGTGCCAAGTACTCATCTAGATGTTTTTAAAAGAATGTGAGACAACTTATCTTTGCCACCCTCCCAGGCAGCTAATTCCAGACCGTCACCATCCTCTGAGTAAAAAGGTTTTTCTTTACATTCCTCCTAAACTTCCTGCCCTTTATGACTAATCCTCCTCTGCTCCAATGAAAACAATTCAAGCCTATCTAACCTCTCTTCATAAGTTGAGACTTGTATGACTCAGGGACAGGACTGGGTACTTCAAGTGCTGGGTTTCAGATGTTTCAGAAGGGATAGGGAGGGAGGCAAAAGAGGTGGGGGAATGGCATTGCTGATCAGAGATAGTGTCACAGCTATAGAGAAGGTGGACACTGTGGAGAGGATTGTCTACTGAGTTTCTGTGGGTGAAAATTCAGAACAGGAAGTGGTCAATAACTTTACTGGGTGTTTTCTATAGTCTGCCCAATTGTAACAGGGATGTTGAAGAGCAGATAGGGAAACAGATCCTGGAGAGATGTAATAATAAGAGTTGTCGTGATGGGAGATGTTAATTTCCCAAATATCGATTGGAATCTCCCTGGAGTAAGGGGTTTGGATGGGGAGAGTTTGTTAGGTGTGTTCGGAAGGGTTTTTTGACACAATATGTGGATAAGCCTACAAGAGGGAGAGGCTGTACTTGATTTGGTACTGGGAAATGAACCTGGACAGGTGTCAGATCTCTCAGTGGGAGAGCATTTTGGGGATAGTGATCATAACTCTATCTTCTTCACACTAGCATTGGAGAGAGATAGGATCAGGCAAGCTAGAAAAGTGTTTATGTGGAGTAAGGGGAATTATGAAGCTGTCAGGCAGGAAATTAGAGGCATAAATTGGAAGGATGTTTTCTTGAAGAAATGTACAGAAGTAATGTGGCAAATTTTCAAGGAATGTTTGTCTGGAGTTCTGCACAACAACGTTCCGAAGAGACAGGGAAGCTTTGGTAGGTTACAGGAACCGTGGTATGTGAAAGCTGTAATGAATCTAGTCAAAAAGAAAAGTGTACAAAAGGTTCAGGGAGCTAGGTAATGTTAGGGATCTAGAGGAGTATACGACTTATAGGAAGGAACTTAAGAAGGAAATTAGAAGAGCCAGAAGGGGTTATGAGAAGGCCTTAGCAGGTAAAATTAATGAAAACCCTAAGTGTTCTACAAGTATGTGAAGAACAAAAGGGTGAAATGTGAAGGAATAGGACCTATGAAATGTGACGGTGGGGAAGTTTGTACAGAACCGATAAAAATAACAGAGGTGTTCAACAAATACTTTACTTCAATATTTACGGTAAAAAAAGATCTGGGTGGTTGTACTGCAGGCTTGCAGCAGACTGAAAAGCTTGAGTATGTTGACATTAAGAAAGAGGATGTGTTGGAGCTTTAGAAAAGCATCAAGTTAGATAAGTCACTGGGACTAGATGGGATGTACCCCAGGATACTGTGGGAGGCGAAGGAGGAGATTGCAGAGCCTGTGGCAATGATCTTTGTATCATTAATGGAAATGGGAGAGGTTCTGGAGGATTGGAGGATTGCAGGTGTGGTTCCTCTATTCAAGAAAGTGAGCAGAGAGAGCACAGGAAATTATGGACCAGTGAGTCTAAGTTGATGGAGAAGATCCTGAGAGACAGGATTTATGAACATTTGGAGAAGTATAGTATGATCAAAAATAATCAAAAATTTGACAAAGGCAGATCGTGCTTTACAAACCTGGTTGAGTTTTTTGAAGATGTGACTAAATGCATTGATGAAGGAAAAGCGATAGATGTAGTATATATGGACTTTAGCAAGGCATTCAATAAGGTCCCTCATGCAAGGCGTATTGAAAAAGTGAGGGGGTATGGGATCCAAGGAGACATTGTTTTGAGGATCCAGAACTGGCTTGCCTATAGAAGGCAAAGAGTTGTTGTAGGTGGGTTTTTTACTGCATTGGGATTGGTCACCAGTGGAGTGCACCAGGGATCTGTTCTGGGATCCTTGCTGTTTGTGATTTTTATAAATAACCTGGATGAGGAAGTAAAGGGATGGGTTGGTAAGTTTGACGATGACACAAAGGTTGGAGGTGTTGTGAGTACTGTGGAGGAATGTCAGAAGTTGCAGCATGACATAGATAGGATGCAAGACTGGGCGGAGAAGTGGCAGATGGACTTCAACCCAAATAAGTGTGTGGTGGTTCATTTTGGCAGGTCAAATGGGATGACGGTATATAATATTAAGGGTAAGACTCTTAGCAGTGTGGAAGATCAGAAGCATCTTGGGGTCTGGATTCATAGGACTCTCGAATCAGCTTCGCAGGTAGAGGATGTGGTTAAGAAGGCGTATGGGGCACTGGCCTTTATCAATCAAGGAATTGAGTTTAGAAGTTGGGAGATAATGCTGCAGCTTTGTAAGATGCTGGTCAGACCCCACTTGCAGTACTCCCTTCAAGTCTCACCGAGCACACTACCTGACTGAACTAAAACCCCCTACTCTTCCAGGGATCCTATTCCTCTATTCCCATACTATTCATGTATTTGTCAAGTTGCCCCTTAAAAGTCACTATCATATCTGCTTCCACTACCTCCCCTGGCAACAAGTTTCAGGCACCCACTATTCTCTGCGTAAAAACTCTGCCTTGTATATCTCCTTTAAACCTTGACCCTTGCACCTTAAACCAGTGCCTTGCACTAATTGACTCTTCCTCTCTGGGAAAAAGCTTCTGACTATCCACTCTGTCCATGCCTCTCATAATCTTGTAGACTTCTACCAGGTCACCCCTCAACCTCTATTATTCCAGTGAGAACAAACCAGGTTTCTCCAACCTCTTCTCATAGTTAATACCGTCCATACCAAGCAACATCCTTGTAAAACTTTTTTGTACCCTCTCCAAAACATCTACATCCTTCTGGTAGTGTGGTGGCCAGAATTGAACACTATATTCCAAGTGCGGCCTAACTAAGATTGTATGAAGCTGCACCATGAATTGCCAATTTTTAAACTCAGTACCCCGTCTGATGAAGGTAAGCATGCCCTATGTCTTTTTGACACCTTTTCCACCTGCATTGCCACTTTCAGTGACTGTGTACCTGTACACCCAGATCCCTTTGCCTATCAATACTCTTAACAGATCTGCCATTTTCTGTATATTTCCTATTTGTATTAGACTTACCAAAATGCATTACCTCACGTTTGTCCAGATTAAACTCCATCTGCCATCTCTCCGCCCAAGTCTCCAACCAATCTATATCTTACTGTATCTTTTGAAGGTCTTCATCTTGACTGTAAATTCACCAATCTTTGTCTGCAAATTTACTAATCAATTCAGTTACATTTTCCTCCACATGATTTACATATATTACAAACAGCAAAGGTCCCAGCACTGATTCCAGAGGGATGCCTTTTGTCACAGCACACCATTCAGAAATGCAGCCTTCCACTGAAACTCTCTGTCTTTGACCCAATCCGTTCTGTATCCACCTTGCCAGCTCACCTCTGATCCCATGCAACTTCACTTTCTGCACCAGTCTGCAATGAAGTTTGCAAAGGCCTTACTGAAGTTTATGTAAACAACATCCACTGCTCTACTCTCATCAGTCATTTTTGTCATTTCCTCAAAAAACTCAATCACGTTCATGAGACATGACCTCCTCTTCACAAAACCATGTTGCCTCTCACTAATAAGTCCACTTATTTCCAAATAGTAATAAATCCTGTCTCAAAAAATCCTCTCCAGTAATTTCCCTAGTACTATGTAGTAGTCAGCATGGTTTTGTCAAGGGCAGGTCGTGCCTTACAAGCCATGTTGAGTTCTTTAAAATGTGACTGAACAGATTGACGAAGGAAGAGAGGTGGATGTGGTGTACATGGACTTCAGCAAGGCGTTTGATAAGGTTCCCCATACAAAACTTATTGAGAAGGTGAGAGGGCAAGGGATCCAAGGGGCTTTGGCCTTGTGGATCCAGAACTGGCTTGCCTGCAGAAGGCAGAGGGTGGTTGTGGATGGGTCTTTTTCTGCATGGAGGTCGGTCACCAGTGGAGTGTCCCAGGGATCTGTTCTAGGACCCTTGCTGTTTGTCATTTTCATAAATGACCTGGATGAAGAAGTGGAGGGATGGGTGAGTAAGTTCGCCGATGACACGAAGGTCGGTGGTGTTGTAGATAGTCTGGAGGGATGTCAGAAGTTGCAGCGGGACATAGACAGGATGCAAGACTGGGCGGAGAAGTGGCAGATGGACTTCAACGTGGATAAATGTGTGGTGGTCCATTTTGGCAGGAATAATGGGATGAACATAGAACATTACAGCGCAGAACAGGCCCTTCGGCCCTCGATGTTGCACCGACCAATTAAGAAAAAGCAATGACCCTCTAACCTAAACGATTCCCTTTTCATCCATAAACCTATCCAATAACCGCTTAAACGCCCCCAAACGTGGCGCATCTGCAACTGCTGCAGGCAGGGCATTCCATACCCTTACCACCCTCTGGGTAAAGAACCTACCTCTGACATCCGTCCTATAACTACCTGAAGGAGTACAATATCAAGGTTAGGAGTCTTACCTGTGTTAAAGAGCAGAAGGATCTTGGGGTCCGGGTCCATAGGACTCTTAAATCGGCCTCGCAGGTGGAGGATGTGGTCAAGAAGGCATATGGTGTACTGGCCTTCGTTAATCGAGGGATTGAGTTTAGGAGTCGGGAGGTAATGCTGCAACTTTATAAGACCCTTGTCAGACCCCACTTGGAGTACTGTGCGCAGTTCTGGTCGCCTCACTATAGGAAGGATGTGGAAGTTATTGAGAGGGTGCAGAGGAGATTTACAAGGATGTTGCCTGGATTGGGAGGCATGCCTTATGAAGATAGGTTGAGGGAGCTGGGACTGTTCTCCCTGGAGAGACAAAGGTTGAAAGGCGACCTGATAGATGTTTATAAAATGTTGAGGGGAATAGATAGGGTGGATTCTCAGAGGCTATTTCCCAGGGCTGAAATGGTCACTATGAGAGGACACAGATTTAAGGTGCAGGGAAGCAAATACAGAGGAGATGTTAGGGGTAAGTTTTTCACTCAGAGGGTGGTGAATGAATGGAATCGGCTGCCATCGGTGGTGGTGGAGGTGAACTCGCTGGGGTCTTTTAAAAGACTTCTGGATGAGTATATGGGATCTAATGGGATTGGGGGTTATAGATAGGTCTATGGCTTGGTAGGTATAGATGTGATGGGCGCAACTTGTGGGCCGAAGGGCCTGTTTGTGCTGTATTGTTCTATGTTCTATGTAAGGTTCATCGGCCTGTAATTACCTTGATTATTCTTGCTATCCTTCTCAAACAGAGGAACAATTTTAGCTATTCTCCAATCCTCTGGGACCTCCCCTGTAGCCAGTGAGGATAAAAGATTTGTCTCAAGGCCCCAACAATTTCCTCCCTTTCCTCTCTCAGTATCCTGGGGTATATCTCAACAACCCTAATACCTCCACCTTTTTGATCTCAACATGACTCAAACTATCTACACACCTTTTCCTAGACTCATCATCCATCAAGTCCTTCTCTTTACCTACATCATTAATTCTTGCTAGATCCAAGATAGTTTATTCCCTGTTTGGCTCCATGATACATAGCTTTTGGAAATTATCCCTGATGCACTGTACGAATTCATTGTCATTGATACCCTTTCCACATTGATTTATCCAATCAACATGAAAATTAAAGTCACCTGTAATAGTTGCTCTTTTTTTTGCATTCTCCGATCATTTGCTGATTAGTACCTTTTTCTACAGGATGGCTTTTGTTTGGGCGGCTCTAGAGAAACATAGAAACTTAGAAGATAGGAGCAGGAGGAGGCCATTTGGCCCTTTGAACTTGCTCTTGCATTCATTACAATCATGGCTGATCATCCAATTCAATAGCCTAATCCTGTTTTTTCCTCATGACCTATACGTAACTCCAACCGATATCATCTATCTCTGTTTTTTTAGCTTCACCCAAATGGACTTTACAGTGGAATTTTATTGTCTTACCCGCCTTGGAATCTAGGAGTGAGGCTTGCAGAATGGAAATCTCCGTTGGACTTGGGCAGAATTTTCCAATCGCGCCCAAGCAAGATCATAAAATCCTGTCTTCCATTGAGTTTAGGTCATCTCTCATAACTGACCTCATTTCATCTCTTATTAATAGTCCCCCCATACCATCTTTTCGTTCCTGTTTTTCCAAAATGTCAAATATCCATGGATATTAAGTTCCCAGTTTTGATCTCCTTTTGACCATGGGCCTGATTTTTCAATGTCATACACCCATTTTCGGTTGCAAAAATTTGGTAAAGTCATGCATGAGGTGAGTAGCACAATCCACGCCTGCCTCTGTGCCATTTTTCCCCATTACCAAGGTCCAAAAAAAAATTCAGCTGCATGAGCTGAATGCCCCCGCCCCGTTCGCCTATCCAGAATCAGCACAGAACAAACATGCTCTGTAAAAGTTGGGTATGCGTGGTCTACTTAGTGAGGAGGTATGTGCCAAGTGTCCAACAGATCTCTGCTTGAGACTGGTGGGAGAAGGGCAGAAGCTGGATCTGCTGCCACTCTGCCTGAGATTGGTAGGGGTAAGGCGGTCTACTGCCATTCTGCCTGAAATCATTGGAGGGAAAGGAGTCTGCTATCACTGTGCCTGAGATGTCTGTGTTTCTATGGGGGAAAAAGCTGGATTAAGCTATTGAGTTGGATGATCAGCCATGATCTTAATGAATAATGGAACAGGCTTGAAGGGCCAAATGGCCTCTTGCTCCTATCTTTGATACCTTCTATGTCTATGATCACTGGGGGAGGAGGGGGGTTGGGGTCAGCTGCCACTCTGCCTGAGGTCATTGGAGAGAAAGGAGGGGTCCACTGCCACTCTGCTTGAAGTCGGTGGGTGGGAGGAGAAGGGGAGGAGGGGTACGCATTTGGTCTAGGTGTGGAGGTGAGGCAATGTCTGTGGGAGGTCAGGGAGAGGTATATCCGGCCCAGGAGGGATGTGGCATGCGCATTTGGACGTGTCGATCAGAGCTACAGGGTTTTGGACGTGTTTGGCCCTGCCCACAGTCTTCTGTAGCATAATTCAGAATGGCTGATATTTTTTTGCTGGCAGAGTGCATATGGGGGTGCCTGAGAACAGGTCTAAAAGTAGGATGTGAAACACTCCCAGTTTCAAATCTGCCCAGCGCTTAGAATCAAAATGGTAAAATAGGGCCCTATGTCTCTGTAATGGTCATAAAGTCATATCCATTTATTTTAATTTGCATGATCTGTTCCTCTACCTTCATTTTGATTTGATTTATTATTGTCACATGTATTAGCATACAGTGAAAAGTATTGCTTTTTGTATGCTATACAGACAAAGCATAACATTCATAGACAAGGAAAAGAGAGAGTGCAGAATGTAGAGTTATAATCATAGCTAGGGTGTACAGTAAGATCAGTTTAGTGTGAGGTAGGTCTATTCAAAAGTCTGTTGGCAGCAGAGAAGCTGTTCTTGAGTTGGTTGGTATGTGACCTCAGATTTTTGTGTCTTCTCCCTGAATAGAAAGTGGAACAGAGAATGTTTCGGGGTGCGTGGGGTACTTAATTATGCTGGCTGTTTTTCTGAGGAAGTGTAGACAGAGTCAATGAATGGAAAGCTGGTTTACATGATAGATTGGGCTACATTCACAATCCTTTGTACGTTACTGCAGAGTAGGAGCCATGCCAAGATGTGATACAACCAGAAAGAATGCTTTCTATTGTGCATCTTTAAAAGTTGGTGAGAGTCATAGCTGACATGCCAAGTTTCCTTGGTCTTCTGAGAAAATAGAGATGTTAGTGGGCTTTCTTAACTATAAAGCATGAGGGGACCATGACAGGTTGTTGGTGATCTGGACACTTAAAAACTGGAAACTACTTTTCTGCTTTATTCCCATTGATGGAGAGGGGCATGTTCTCTTTTATGCTCTTGAAATCAGTGACAATCTTCTTCGTTTTGTTGACATTGAGGAGGAGATTATTGTCGCCGCACTAGTTCACCAGATTCTCCATCTCATTCCTGTACTCTGCCTTGTCATTGTTTGAGATCTCATCCACTATGGTGGTGTTGTAAGCAAACTTGAAAATAGAATTGGAGAGCAATCAGGGAAGGATTGGAAGAGATTATAGAGGTAGGAAAGGATGGAAAAATTTGAACACGAGGATGAGAATTAGCTTGATATATTCTTTGTAGAGAAATCAATAAGTTTCCTTTCAACCTTTTAACATTCTCCTAGATTGTAGACCCTAGGAACTGATACGTTAATATTTTCATGGTAGAGATTTTGGAGGTGACATAGAACTTGGTTACATAATTCCATGGAGTCTACAGGCCCAATCTGTCTATGCTGCCTGGTTTTTGCCACTAAGCTAGTCCCAATTGCCCGCATTTGGCCCATATCCCTCTATGCTCATGTTACCCATGTAACTGTCTAACTCCTTTTTACATGCTGAGTAACAGGTGTTTCATTTTAATTTCTAGAGTGAATTATGAGTAAAGTGGAGGACAAGCTTGAGCAGATGATACCATGAAGAAAAGCTCACGGGTCCTCTCTCACCAACTGAGTAAGGATTATGTGCAATGTCTTGTATTTATTAACGTTGTATGAAGCAGTGAAATTGTTGGTGACAAGCATGACTTTTGCACCAAATCAAAATGACGATTATAAGATGTTGGAAACAGGGTACGAGGATAAAAAACATAATTGAAAAATAATATGGTTAAAAAATTATCAACAACGTAAGAAAGAATCCAGGGCAATTTGGCAAATTAGATCCAAAATTGGTTTAGTGGCAGAAGGCAGAGGATGATGGTTGAAGATTATTTTTGTGACTAGAGTCTGTATCCAGTGGTGTACTGCAGGAATTGGTGCTGGGTCCCTTGCTGTTTGTTGTATATAGAACATAGAACATAGAACATTACAGCACAGAACAGGCCCTTCGGCCTTCGATGTTGTGCCGACCAAAATAAAAAGCAATGCCCCTCCAAACTAAACCATTCCCTTCTCTTCCATATACTTATCAATTAACCTCTTAAACGCCACCAAACTTGGCGCATCTACAACAGCTGCAGGCAGGGCATTCCACTCCCTAATCACTCTTTGAGTAAAGAACCTACCTCTGATATCCGTCCTATAACTCATACCCCTTAATTTAAAGCTGTGTCCCCTCGTGCTAGCTTTCTCCATCCTAGGAAAAAGGCTATCACTGTCCACCCTATCTAAACCTCTAATCATCTTATATGCTTCAATAAGATCCCCTCTTAGCCGCCTCCTTTCTAACGAAAACAACCTCAAATCCTTCAACCTCTCTTCATAGGACCTGCCCTCCATACCAGGCAACATCCTGGTAAACCTCCTCTGTACCCTCTCCAATGCCTCCACATCTTTCTTATAATGTGGGGACCAGAACTGCACACAATACTCCAAGTGCGGCCGCACTAGAGTTTTGTACAGTTGCAACATGATGCTGCGGCTCCTAAATTCAATCCCCCTACCAATAAAAGCTAAGACTCCATATGCCTTCTTAACAACTTTATCCACTTGACTGCCTACTTTCAGGGATCTATTGACACATACACCAAGATCCTTCTGTTCCTCAACACTATTAAGAGCCCTACCATTAGCCCTATACTCTACACATTTATTGTTCCTGCCAAAGTGCATTACCTCACACTTTTCCACATTAAACTCCATTTGCCACCTCTCGGCCCAGCTCTGCAACTTGCAACAATATATCAGTGGCATGGTAACAAAATGGATAACACTGCTGCCTCAGAGTGCCAGGGACCTTGGGTTTGCATATTCTGCCTGTAACTGCGTTTCCTCTGTGTGCTCCAACAGTATTTATTTCCACAGTGCAAAGATAGTCATACAATGCAGAAAAGACCCATTGAATCTGCACCAACAATAATTGCCAGTGGAGGCACACTAATCCTATTTTCCTGCACTTGTCCCATATTCTTGAATGTTATGATATTTCAAGTGCTCATTCAAATATTTCTTAATGTTTGTAAGGTTTTCAGCCTCCATTAATTCCCATCACCCTCTGAGTGGAAAAACTTTTTCTCAAATATCCTCTGAATCCCCTGCCCCTTTGCTGTATGTCCCCTTGTAATTGACTCCTAAACCAAGGGGAACAGCTGTTCCCAGCCTATCCATACCCCTTATAATCTTATGCCTCACCCCCTCAGCCTTCTCTTCTCTAAAGAAAACAATCCAAGCCTATCCAGAATCTCTCTATAACTGAAATGCTCCATCCCAGGCAATAGGTTGGTGAACCTTGTCTGTATTTTTTCAAGTGCAATCATATCCTTCCTGTAGTGAGATGACCAGAACTGTACACAACACTCCAGCTGTGGTTTAGTCAACATCTGAACAGCTCTAATATTACCTCCTTTCTCATACAGTCTGTGTCACAACTAATGAAAGCTTATCTATCCTGAACTTGCTCTACCAACTTCAGGGATCTGTGAATAAATATACCAAGATCTATCTGTTCCTGAAGCTTATCCAATATCTTTCCATTCATTAAATTTTCACTCATCTTGTTTCTCCTTCCAAAATGCACAATCACGCACTTAATAGGGTTAAGTACAATTTTCCACTGCTCTGCTCCTGTGATCAAACCATCGATATGTCATGTAAATTACAACTGTCTTCATCATTAATCACCGTACAAACTTGCATAACATTGTCCCCATGGTTTGATCTATGTCACTTATATACATAACAAAAAATAAGATGTGCAGCTTACATGGATGAGGGGTGTGTGTGTGCTGGAATGAGAGGGGTGTGTGTGT